>JAPPVO010000059.1:24359667-25559667 GCA_030407325.1 Camellia japonica | reverse complement strand
ACTCCCTGATTTGGGCAATTTTTTGAACTATTTTTTCACAAAAACTTGTGTTCTTAGACTCACTGTGGTGTGAAGTGAGGGTGAGGACCGGAGGAAAAATACAACACCCCATTCGAAATGAGGAGGGATGTGAGCTTCCGAAGTAAGCATAGATCCTCTGGAATAATTTTTTTAAAAATGATTTCTTATACCTGGATTGAAGTTCAAATAGCCAATAAGTAAAAATAACCAATCATATCACTCTCTCTATTCTTTTGCATGTTTTTTCATAAAAAAATTAAAAAATTAACTAAAATAACCTATTCCCAAACACCCCCAATCTCAATCATAAGAGAGTCTGATATAGTATATTGTTTCAAAATTCAAACAATGTCTGCTAATAACATCAATTTCTATTACCACGAGAAACAACAATACAAGAGAGATCACAGTAGAACTCTCTCAGCCTCATTATGTTACGACCATACAAACATTCTCACAAGATAAATCTCTCTCTCTCTCTCTCTCTCTCTCACTTCCTGTGGAAATTGTGTAATGATCTCGGAGATCCCTCAAAGAGATCGAGGAGGTAATTCTCTAGATCATCAGAACTATACTTGATGTTCTTTTCTCTAAGATAATTGGTAAATCTTCCAACAAATGTGCGATAAGCGTGGATCACCTTGACGGCTGTCGATATTCTCAGATCTTCTCTAAGCTGCCCATCTGGGATTAACCATCCAGTTTGGTTTTTGTAAACCTCTTCAAAAGAAACATAAAAGCTTTGAAGCCTCCCCTTCAGTAGAGTCTTCGATATGGAATTTGAACCGGGATTGTAAATTCCCTCTTCCCCTAACAAAGACAGGATTGAACTCCACGTCGCTCTCTCATAATTCATCGCATGTTGTTGGAATTTCCAATTTTGCTTGCGAATCCACTCATCCCCTAAAATAGTTCTTAGCTCACAACTCTTGACCTTTTGAGCCATGTAATGTATATTATTCATCAAAAAGAGGTGAAGAAGAGAATCATCCTTGTATAGTTTGGATTTGTCGCCAAGGTTGCATTCTAGAATCGAAATGAGGGATTGGAAGTAGAGAGACACTGGGCTTCCACTCATATTATCCTCTTTACTAACTTCGTTCAAGTCGGGTGAAAATGAAACTGTATCTTCTCTATTGCCGTCCTTGAGGAGTAAATTGAGGGACTCACTGTAATCTGTGAGAGTCTTGATGTAATTCAAGACATACCTAGTAAGATAGTGGATTCCACCACCCGCAAAGGCATTTGTCGATATGTCTGAGGCAACATTGTGCTGAAATTCAAGGAATGTCGCCTTCGCACAATCACCCAGTCTCCTTGGGACATCTTGGCACTTGGTTCTGACACACGAACCGATGTCATTAGTGTATAAAGCATCTATGTCAGGACCAAGATCCCCCAAAACCTCATACATGTCAAGAACGCGAAACAACTTTTCTGGTCGGTGAGGACCAACAGCTATGGCTTCCCCAAAATTCAAAAGTTGCAAAATTGAAGCCTTTGATGCCTCAGCAAAGCAAATTGAACTAACTGAATCGAGATCACCAAAGATTTGGTCACATAACCATTTCTCACTAGCAAGATAGACGCGCACAAAGATCTTCATAGCCCGTATCCATCTTCTGATTTTGCAATTCAATGAACCCCACTCCATCTTCATCACATCCTCGATGCTCAGTTTCTCCACTTCAAGTATGAAGAGACAGTCATCCAATGCATCTTTCCTGACACTAATATAGGCCTGCATGCATTCGCGATCATAATTCGAATCAAACATCAAATTGGCAATGCATTTGAGGGTAGGAGCCACAGCTTGATGGACCAAATCAATGGTGACAAATTCCTCTGAGCCGTTGCTGATAACTGAGTCATCCCCAAAAGATACAATTGAGTTCCCATACACAATATCTTCTTCACTCGAATGAAAAGACATGTGCTCAATCTCAAAGGGCTGCCTATTCTGAACAAGCATGCGCCTGAACTCTTCCTCAAGCCTCACCATTGCTGTCTGAAGAACGTCACGAGCCCTTCTCAGTATCCCATTCTCATCACTATCTCTACTCGAACACAAATTCTCTAATCTTTCAATCAACTTTCGGGTTTCATCCACTGCCTTCGCATACCCATAAGCTTCTTCAGAGCCACAGTCCCATATCAAAGATTGATCTATCTCCCAATGCATGATCTTATCCTGAACAACATTTAGCTTTTCCTCAATCTCACTTAACCACATCTCATCCTTGTTTTCACTAATTTTAGTCATGGAGGACAATCGGGTACCAAGTTCCTCCAAGATTTTCCTCTCATCATCCATAAAAATCTTCTTCGTCTTCAAAGCCTCAACGATGCGCTGAGCAGCAGTGATCAGATTTTCATCCCCTTCCGACAATGGAATTGCAGATTTACAGTCTCCCATAGCATATATAACAGCCCCAAGACCACAAATTATTCTATTAAACAACAAACAACAGATACCCTGAAACCAGAATATAAAAGCTACCCGCTTAAATTGTAGCCAAACTACTTCTTCCTATCCAAAATTCGTGCTTGATCGATGAAAATTTTGGAATTTCCCAATTCTGCAATTACAAGGCCAAATTTCTCAAAACTTGCATACTGAAATGAATTACAAGGAACAACTATATTGCATACCAATCCAGTCCAGTATAATCCAATTAAAATCAGATTAACAATCCTAGACTATGAAGGTCTACCTACTCGGTCCCAATCTGTTGGAGGGTGGTCACAGAATTACAAGGAACAACTATATTGCATATCAATCCAGTCCAGTATAATCCAATTAAAATCATATTAACAATCCCATACTATGAAGGTCTACCTACTCAACCCCAATCTGTTGGAGGGTAGTCACAGAAAGGACCAAAGGCCATGTTCGTTTGGCCTTGGGTTTGAATTAAGCTATCTATACTTACTATTATTTAAAGCAAACAGGATTCTTAGTATGAATTCCTTTTTGTCACAGATTTTATATTTCCTAAAATGCCCTTCTTCTTTAACTATCAAATTAAAGCACACCTCATAACTGCACAATGTGGGTGTGCACACCTTCTAGTAATATAATAAAATATATAATCCACGTTTGACTGAGAAAATTGAGATTCGAACTAATAGTCCATCTAGACATGGGAGACTATTGAATCTGAGAGAGAAAATGGAGGCTCAGAGTATATCTCCAATCCTTCATCTTTTTTTGTCTTTTTTAATCAAATTTGGGTAAAAAATTGGTCAAAAGCTTGATTTGATATGGGATGCTCTGATAGCTTTTCATCAAATTTAACTAAAAGCTTGATTTGGTGAAAAAGTTGAATGCTCCAATCCTCAATTATAAATTTCATAAAATCCTTTTTAAAAATTTCAAGCTGATCAACGAAAGCTTCTTTAATCAAATTTAGTGAAAAACTTGTTTTTGCCTTTGATGAAAACTTGATTTGAAACAAGTTTCATGAACTGATTGGAGATGCTCCAAGTAGAGGTTGAGACTAATTGGCTAAATTATTTCGTCAATACCTCCCCTAATCCTAGGCCAATCCAAATATGAGATAAGATACACAATTCAATTCAAAGAGATTGATAATCCCATGACTAACTGTGCTAAGAATACTAATCCAAATATAGCCAAAAGGTAATGTCAATAACACAAATGGGTTTCCAAGATTGCATGGGCAAGAATCAAAGAAGTTGAATAGCAGGAACAACATCTATAATAAATGTAATTTATACAAGTAATTACATCTGTAGAGTAGTGAATTGGGAATTTGGGTAGAGACTGAACACGGAAGAAACAAACTGACCTTTTTGGGATTCGGAGCTTTCTTGAGCCATCTCTGCAACTTGGGAGAAATCTTTTTTTGTCTACTGTTATTCTATATTTTTTTTTCTTTCTTATATTCGCTACTCTTGTTTCTTCTGAATTGCTGTTTAGGTTCCTGAATTTTACTTTCTGCCTTCCAAGAAAATGAACAATGCTTCTATTTTCCACACGCCTTCTCCCTCCGTTCACACAATTACTCAATTCAATTATGATTTTATCCTAAACTAAAATTATCATCACACCCTTGTCTTCTTAGTCCCAAACCTTAATTCACAAACCATCAAAAAACCATCAAAAATAAATAAAATAAATAAATTTATCGAATCAATCTAAATCGGATTTTTTACGTAAATGATCAACACGTATAATCAAACAAAATAGGAAAGTTTTTGTCAAAACTCTTCCACTAACCCCTCTTTGATAAAAAGACAGTTTAATTTATTTCATAACTTTTAAGAAGAAAATACATAATTAAAAAAAATAAATTAAAATATCTTCTTCTTTTTTTTTCTTTGAACAAATATTACCAGAATAATATGTTACTGTTTACATCAATTTTGACAATAATAATTTTTTTTTTTCTTTTAGAATTTCATAGTTAATATGAATCTTATTTTATAGATTTTTATAAGAGAATTCTAAAAATGCTAATTTTATTAAAAAACAACATTTACATCAAAAGCTAAACTATTTTAAAGTTTAATATTTGATAATAATGGTATGTGTTAAACTTTTCAAAAAAAAAATTTATGTTCATACTTAATGCATTAAAGTTTTATTATGAGAGAATTTTTTAACCAAATTCTTCTATTAAAATAAATCATTTAAATTATTAAAATAGCACCCTATGATAGTTCTCACTTGATCCAATAACAAGCACATATACCTCATAAAGGGTATAGCTCCATCTTGTATTTGACCCCTATGTTCTTAACATTACTATTATTACTGCAATTAATGTAAAATAAAAATCAAAAAAATTAAACACCTTAAAAAATCAAAACATCTTTAAAAATTAACTTGGAACCAACCATTACCCTTCACCTTCCTTGGGATTATTTCAACTAAACTAAAGCTTCAAACCAATACATAGTTACAAAAATAAAATAAAAATAAAACCTCTAACACTCCAATTGTTTTCATCTTTTTTGAATTCTTTCTTTTCCTCCCTCAATAAAAAAAAATTCAACATTTAAAATTACAGTTCTTCACCTACCTAGTAGTAATATACAGTGGATATGGCATATAGCCAAACCAAATCTTTGCCTAGGAAGGGCATGTACACATACAGGCCATGTCTAACACAAAAAAGGTGCCACCACCCTCAAACCAAGTTCATCAAGGAATAGCGCGCGTACACATGCAGAACTGTGCTTTAACGTGAAAAGTATGAGCACATACCAAACCAAGCTCAACAAGGAAAGGTGCGAGCCATGGATGGAGGTGATGCAATGGATGCATGCAAGCTACAATGCGATATTTACAATATGCAATGGAATGGAATAGATACGATGGATAAGGCACGCAAGCCAAACCAAATCTTGCCTAGGAAAGGTATGTACACAAACGAACCGCGTCTAACACAGAAAAGGTGCCGCCACCCTCAAACCAAGTTCATCAAGGAATAGGCGCGTACACATGCAGAACTGTGCTTTAACGTGAGAAGTAGGAGCACATACCAAACCAAGCTCAACAAGGAAAGGCGTAAGCCATGTATGGAAGTGATGATGCAATGAATGCATGCAAGCTACAATGCGATATTTACAATATGTAATGGAATGGAATAGATACGATGGATAAGGCACGCAAGCCAAACCAAATCTTGCCTAGGAAAGGCATGTACACAAACGAACCGCGTCTAACACAGAAAAGGTGCCGCCACCCTCAAACCAAGTTCATCAAGGAATAGGCGCGTACACATGCAGAACTGTGCTTTAACGTGAGAAGTAGGAGCACATACCAAACCAAGCTCAACAAGGAAAGGCACAAGCCATGTATGGAAGTGATGATGCAGTGAATGCATGCGAGCTACAATGCGATATTTACAATATGCAATATTTTTTATTTTTTTTTTGCTTAGATGCACGACATATGCGGTATTTAAAATGATGCATGACATATGCATGTGTTTTTTTGTTTTTGTTTTGAAATGCATGACATATGCGGTATTTACAATGGGATGCATGACATATGCATTATTCACAACGTAATGCATGACGTATGCAGTATTTATAATGATGCATGACATATGCGGTATTTAAAATGATGCCTGACATATGCATGTGTGTTTTTTTTGTTTTTGTTGTGAAATGCATGACATATGCGGTATTTACAATGGGATGCATGACATATGCATGTGCTTTGCACACCAATTCCCCGAAGGTCTTGCACCTTCCAAGGATTTAAGGTCTCCTAGACCGATTGCTGGGGAAATGCATAACAATACAAATGAACTTAGAACGCGTGACAATGCGTGACTTTGAAATGCACGACAATGCATGCGAGTTTGAAATGCATGACAATGCAACCGAGCGAGTTTAAGGTCTCGCCAGACCATGAAGTACACAGGACGGTGTGATGCGCAAAATAGCGCGATTGAATGCATGCAAAATGCAATGAGATGCGCAAAATAGCGCAATGCGTTTAAACAACGCGAGTGCATAAGGTGGTGCGATGCGTTAGACAGCGCGATGGAATGCATGCCAAATGCAATGGGGCAACTTTCGGGTTTTGTAAGAGACAAAATGATACGGGGAGGATACACCTTGCACAAATTCGAGTGCTGCGCACAGAAGACACGGTCAGAGGTCAAAACGGAGGCCGGTCGAGCTTCGGAAATGCCATTTCTTGCCCTATCTTGAACAATAAAGGTGCCAAACCACAGATATGACCCAAAAAGGTTGTAGGAGGCTCACCGGCTGGAAGAGAGATCCACCGGCCATCCACCGGCCACCAAAAAACATCACTGGCCAAACATTTGGCCGGCCAGCCAAAAATGTAGCCTTCTGGCCAAAAATGCCTGGTTCGGGGCAGTTTTGACTTTTCGCCTTGGGTCTTTTAAAATAGGGTTTCAAACCCTATTTTCCTTATTTCCCTTGGCCGAAAATCCAATCCCTCTCCCTCTAGGGCACTTTCCTCTCTTCATTTCTCCGTTTTCTCGCGTTTTGCGCCCGTTCCATCGTTTGATTCGCGAAGTTTATCGCGTTTCGAACATTTTCACCCTAACATTTCTTTGTTTCGGTGTTTCCTTTGCTATTTCCGCTTCTTGGGGTTTGTTTCCCCCAAGTTTCCCTTGATTTTCCCACGTTTTCCATACTCCGGCTTTTCCGGCCATTTTCCGTCCTCCCGGGGTTGACTTTTCGTTGACCCTTCGCATTCTAGCTTTGTTTTCCGTTTCCGACCATTTTCCTCGTCACATTCGACATGGCCGACGATATTCCACAGGGCGGGACTCCCCCGGATCACGAGATAGATCCCGGGGTCGAGCTTCTCTCCCTGAGTGTCCGTCCATTCGACCCGGCGACCTACCGACCGGCGATTCACATGCTACCCCCGGATGGACTTCGCCAGTTTCGGAGCTTCGATAGGGCGATGCCTCCAGAGCTTCTTTTGCGTGAGCCTGCATCTTACCTGTCCTTCGGCGCTTCCGAGGTAACATTCCTTCCTCTGTTTTATTTTTCACAATGTAGAATATAAAACTGCCATAGCTGATTATATTCTTTAACTGCTTAACTCAGATACATTGATGTACTGTACACCGTAGTTGATCGCAACCAAACTTGCAACTGATATCTATTTGAAACTGACACGTGCACACACACTGCACTGACCCTGAACCACTTCAAACACACGGCGCACACTGTATTTCACTGCAAAACACCGCCACCCGATATCTGTTTGAATCTGAAAACATGCACACATGCTATATTTGGACACACCACACGCTGACATATCACACGTTGTAGTTCACTGTAAGCACACCGGACACCCGGTATCTGTTTGAATCTGAAAACATGCACGCATACTGTATTTGCACTGAACCACTCAAACATGCTGACATATCACACGTTGTAGTTCACTGTAAGCACACCGACACCCGGTATCTGTTTGAATCTGGAAACACACACGCATGCTGTATTTACACTGAACCACTCAAACACGCTAACATATCACACGTTGTAGTTCATTGTAAGCACACCGGCACCCGGTATCTGTTTGAATCTGGAAATACGCACGCATGCTGTATTTATCTCAATTCTGAATGCCTTTCAAAACTGGTATATTTAGCATTGCTTCGCAATTATTTGTTTGAAAACAGGGGGATTCCCATACCGTTCGGGGGTATGGGAACATCGCCGCTCATGATTGGTACGCTGAGCTACCCGATGCGGTCTGCCGTATCGTGGATCAGGCCGGCTTCGACGCTTTCTGTAGAGGACTGTCCAGACTCACTACGAGCAGGCCTCTTCTCGCTGCCCTAGCGGAGAGGTGGTGGGACACCACCGACTCGTTCCATCTTTCTGCGATGGGAGACATGACGATGACTCCCTATGATTTCTCGATGCTCACAGGCATCGGGGTAGGGGTTGATCCGATCCCCTTTGATACCGATATGGACGAGTGGACTGCGGCTCAGATCTATCTACTCGGCGAGGCTCCACCTCTTGCCCATCCAGGCTTCGTCCGTTATTCCTGGTTCGAGGTCCAGTTCAGGGTCCAGCCAGCTTTGATCGAGGAGGCTCCGATGACCCAGGAGGCGGTGGAGCGGTACGCCCGCGACTTTCTGATGTTCCTGCTGGGGACCACTATTTTCGCCGACCGGGCGAATACCGTGCCCCTTTGCTTGCTCAGCGCCTTAGTGGATGTTACTCAGATCTTGCACTATGACTGGGGTGGCGCCGCTCTGGCTACACTTTACGGATATATGAGCTCGGCTTCCCGCGACAGCGGACAGTTGCTCGGGGGCTACTGGCGCGCTTGGGAGGTACGTTTCTTTTTTTGCTTTACATTGCTGCTTTCTACTATCTGTACTCTGTACACTGCACACACTGTAGTCTGCTTCACGCTGACTGTACACTGCTCACACTGTACACTCTGCACAATACACTATCTGCACAATATACTGCACAACACATGGCTCTGTTATTTCTGCTTTATTCTGCATTCTGCTTTATCTGATAAGCATACTGGTATTTACTTTGCAGTTGTGGGTCTACGCTTACTTTCCCAGACTAGCCCCAGTGCCCGATGCGGAGACTCCTCTCGTCGTCCCGTTCTCGCGACGCTTCGACGGGAGGTGCGTGCGGAGGCCCCGGGAGACGTTTAGCTTCTTCCGTCGCTACTTTGACACCATCACCCCTGCAGAGGTACGTTCAACTTTACAGTTTATTTAAGCTTCGCTTTTCACTGTATGTTTTCAATAACAGTAGATAACAAATTGTATTTCATTTTCAGATCACCTGGTAGCCTTGGGCTCCATTGCCAGCCGTGACTCGGGATCGATTTGCCGGTGTTGAGGAGACCTCGCGTTTCCGGATTCTGCTGGAGGGCCCGGTCTGTCGGGCTTGGTACCTAGGTGAGCGTTTCCTACGCCAGATCCTAGGGTTGCCAGAGCAGATAGTTCCGGTTCACCCTCCTGAGGATATGAGGGAGACCGAGAGATTCACCGCCGAGCAGATGGCCGATTATACTATTGGTTGGGAGGCGATCCGCTTCAGAGGTATCAGCGACTACAGAGAGTACGTGCAGACGTACATCATGCGGCCTCTGAGTGGTGGCCGTCGAGCTGAGGGAGAGAAGCCCGTAGCGCCGGCAGCTAGAGCAGGAGCGGGAGCTGGAGCTGGAGCATCGAGGAGGGCCCGGGTTCGTGGTAGGGGTGGAGTTCAGAGAGGGCGGGGGCTGGCTGGCCTGCACTGCCCACCTCGCTGACATACAGAGGGCAGGGTGGGGCGACCCACCAGATCCCCTTCGCTCCTCCCCCGGCTGATCACGAGTTGGTCGGTGTCCCCGACTTACCTCCGGTATGTATTATTGCATTTCGCATCTTGCATTGTCATTTCATTTCATTTCATTTCTTTGATACTTTGCAGAATACTGATGCATCTAATACTTTTGCAGGCTTCCTCCGAGTACACCCGGCAGTCTCTCGAGTTGAATGCCTCCATGATGGGGATGTTGCAGCGGACTTTCGACCTCCTGGCCCTCTACAGCATTCCAGTATGTTTTTCTGACCACGATCTCAAACCATACATAAACTGCTTCACATAATCCGATGCACAACACAACACTTGACATACTGATCTTACAGCATTCATACACTGTACTCATACATTGCATTCTGCACTGATAAACTGCTCACGGCATTCACACACTGTACTCATACACTGCATTCTGCACTGATAAACTGCTTACGGCATTCATACACTGTACTCATACACTGCATTCTGCACTGATAAACTGTTCACGGCATTTATACACTATACTCATACACTGCATTCTGCACTGATAAACTGCTCACGACATTCATACACTGTACTCATACACTACATTCTGCATTGATAAACTGCTCACGGCATTCATACACTGTACTCATACACTGCATTCTGCACTGATAAACTGCTCACGACATTCATACACTATACTCATACACTGCATTCTGCACTGATAAACTGCTCACGACATTCATACACTGTACTCATACACTACATTCTGCATTGATAAACTGTTCATAGCGTACTGATGCATTTGCCTTTCGTACTTTTCAGCCTCCCTTCCAGATTCCCACTGTAGGAGGTGTTCCAGCCAGGTCTTTTGTTCCTGCCGGAGGAGATGGAGAGGGCAGAGTATACCCCGCACCAAGGCGGGGCGCACTCACATCGGGAGTAGCTTGCAGGCTTCGGTCCCTGATGATGATAAGGAGGAGTCCGAGGCGGAGGCAGAGTTGGAGTCATCTGAGGAGGAGACCGGAGGTAGCACTGACTCGGGCTCTGATGATGATGCTGATGACGATGCTCCTGGACCTTCGTCCAAGAAGAGGACGAGGACGGACCCCTAGGCCTGAGGCTACTTGACCCAGATTTTTGCTGTTTTTCTTCTTTTTTTTGTACTTTTTTCCTTTTTGTTGGTAGCTAGGATACTTTGTACTGCCACAGGCAGATTTTTGTTTCCAAAACTTATGTACTTGAAAAGATGATGACATGAACTAAACTTTTTGTCTGAAAAAGTGTTACATTTTTATATCTCGTACATTTCATACTTCGCACTGCATTGCATCATGTTACACCTCAATGTAAATGAAATCGATTTGTTGTCTGAGAATTGAACATTTGCACTGTAATAATCAGATAGCTAACCAACCAACAGTAAAACAACCCAAGCAACCCACTGCCTGATTCTGAACACACAGCCCTTACTCTACTGGGGACTAATCTGCACGCAGCCCATAACGCAGTACTCGGTTCATTCTGCACACGGCAAATTCTGAACAAACAGTCCAATCTAACAAGACGGAATACAAAGGCGAAATCGGCTGAAACTGAAACACACTCAGATATCCAAATTTTCCCTTTCTTCTTTCGGTTCGCCTAAATGTAAAGAATGGCACAGCACTCTGAGCATAAACGATTTTTGAAATTGAAAAAGGGTTTTTCAACCGGGGTATCGAGCCTACAACTGAACGCAGCGGAAAAAGATTCAAACAAAAGGCACACGACCTAATCACACGAGACACAACAAAAGTTGAGGTGAACAAAACAAAGACACGACACACGGACATGTTTACAAAACGAGAGGCCTCAAATCTCGTGGAGCCAGTTCTTCCGGGTATGTTTCCCACCCTTTCTTATTTGTGATTCTCACATCACTCGGCCCTCAAGCTCGGTTTTTCTCTCAAAACCCTTTTCCTCACTTTTCTCTCGACTTACACCTCTCTATTCTTTATTCTCTCATTTTTTATCCCTCCCCTGGGTGGTTGATGGATGAATAGGAAGTTGTGGGTTCACGCCCAACACTGTTAGCTCGCGGCTATTCCTTCCGGTGACGTCTAGTCGATGTTCCAGACAAGAAATGGTGTACCTTGATCTGTCCCAATTTGTGCTTCGCACTTGGTTCAATACCTCGTTGCTCAGAGGTTGTTGAGGGCTTTCAGCCCTTTACAGATAGCTTTGGTTGTGCCTTCTTTCTGGCGAATAGGGTGCCCTTCTGGCAGGTATGTTGATGACGGGGGAAAGACAGAACACCTGACCCGACTGTGCCCCTAGTTCATCACTTTGACCATTTTTTGTTTTGGTTTTCTACGAAAACAGTTTTGACCAAAATGAGAGTTAGATTAACATGCTTGTTCGATTTTTTGATTTGAAAATCATGCAAGTTAGACTATGAGCACTGAAAATTTTCCTTTTTGGGTCCATGAAAAGGGTCCAGTTTTGGAAAATAGAATAGTTTTCGAGAAAATAGTCAACCTCAGTAAAAATTTTCAAAAACTATTTTTGCAAACGGCCACTGCTAAACGAGCATGGAACTTACCCTTGAGATGCGCAATCTCGAATCGGAGGCAATGGAAAATTGAAAGGGCTTGCTTGAAAGGCGACTCATGGCAATGGCAACGGAAAGTTGCCCCTTGTTTGGATAATGCCGCAGCACTTGGTAAACAGTCTTCGTTAGTGATGATTGCAAACGAACTCTCGGATGCAGAGAAGACGGAGATGGTCCGGACCAATATATGGACACAGTCACTGTGACAGCGTGGGAGGCTGGACTTCAGGATGAAGTTGACTGCATGATCCCGGTTGTCACAACCGAACTATCGGATTCAGAGGAGGCAAAGGTGATCAAAACCATTACATGGACTGAGACGCTATGGAAGCGTTGGGGGCTGGACTTCAGGATGAAGTTGCCTACGTATCCCAAACATGGGAATCAAGCCTTACGTAGTTCCGGTTAAGGTACACTCGAGTGTTTTAACCTTCACTTTTTAGGCTCTAACTTTTGCCAAGGCGCCCGATGTAGGTTTTCGACCTTGCGAGCTTCTTTTTTTGTTTTTCTTTTCTTTTCTCTTTCATATATATTTTTTTTGCATTTTTTTTTTTTTGCATTTTCGTTTTTGTTTCTCTTTTTCCTTTTTTTTTTTTTATATACTTTTCTTGCTCTAACTTTTGCCTAGGTCGCCCTTCCGGGTTTTCGGCCCAGCGAGCCTCTCAAAGGGTAAAAGTGTAACAAGTCTATGCCAAACGGTTTTGAGATTGAAGCCCTCTGTATCCAGGAGAGTGGCTGTTGTATTGATCTGTAGAAGGATCCATATTTGGCTGTTCAAGCACATCTGACATTTTTCTGCCCCTAGTAAAAGGGGTGCTTCTGTTCTTGCTTTGCAAGTTTCTGTTGACGGTGTCTGACCTCTTGATCTGACTTTGGTGCCTCTTGCTCGAGGGCTGCTTCAAACCTGGCCACACGGACCTTACGTGGCGGTTGATCGCTTGAATGTTCTGAATGGGTTCAAGGCTTGAAAACAAACGAATTGAGTCTTGAGGCTGAGAGCGATCCTGGGCTACACAATCTCAAGAGTGATTCCACGCAGGTCTTCGCAGGGCCGCGCAAAACATTTTGTTTTTAAAAGTTTTTAAGAAAGCGACGAATCGCTCGCGCTAAAGATAGTGTGGAACCAATCTGGATCAAGCCAGGGTCCTTCTCAGTACTCACGCTAACAAGCATGACTTCATTCATTAACGGCTTAGCATGCCTATCTTTCTCTCAGATTGATCAAAGTTTTACAAAACCCGAGGAATTCCTTCCTCTTCGTTTTCATCACCACAGTGTTCAAAAAGGTTTTGGGAAAAACTTAGGTCATTATGATGATTTTCAGGGCACAAGAGAGCAGGTGGAATGTACTGTCGTTCCATTCAAATCCTCTGGCACAACCAGCCCCAAAATAGTAATAAGCACGGAAACGTGATAGCCGCAGCTGTTTCATTCAGATTTCCTGGTTGCAACTGGCTCTATGGCAGAGACAGACTCAAAAAGAAAGCAAAAGGAGTAGTTACAAAACAAAACGGTGTTCGAGGCAACAACCCCGGAATCACCTGACATCCTATACAAGGGGACTGACTCGCTACAACAAGACAGACCCTTAAGCAAAAAGGACTGACTCAAGACAATGAGATAGACTCAAAACGAAACAAAAGACTGACTCGACACCCAAGCCAGAATTTACAAAACTAGCAATCGCAGATGCTCAAAAATGCGTGCCAGACGCCACATCCAAAAACACTCCAAGCACCGCCCGCAGGTGGTTCATTCCCTGATTACATACTCGCAATATCAGTATCCTCAAAGTCCAATAGCTGAGTAGTAACGGACTTGGCTGAGGTGGGCGGGAGGATAACCTCGTTGTCGATCAAGTCTTGCACCTCGTGACGGAGGCGGAAACAATTGTCGGTAGCATGACCAGTTTGCTGGTGATACGCACAGTACAAAGCAGCATCATGTGTGGGAGGGAGATTCTTCGGGAGAGGCCTGGGTTCCAAGGGTTTAAGGTGCCCTCTTTCGGCCAGGATCTGAAGTGCCTTGGACAATGGCATGTAAAGAGCGTGAAAGACCCTGCGCCCTCGGGGCAGGTACTTTGAAGTCTGAGTATTCTTGCTAGACGCACTAGCGAAAGGGTCGGTAGGCATTGCCTTAACTTTCTGATCTTTCCCGGGTGCAGGTTTGGGAGCAGAAGGAACTGTTCTGGCCTGACGGGGCCTGTCCCGGTTTTCTGATTGGCTGGTACTGCCTTCAGTCGGAGCGGGGAAAACATCATCCACAGTCTTGGTCAGGACTGCGACTACCTGCTGCTTACTCATCTCCCCGGCTTTCAAAGCCTCGACTGCCCATAGCATTTGTTCAATGGGATCGGCATCTGCCTTCATTTTGTCTTTACCTCTGGCCTCGGCCTGATCGAGGGTTTGGGTTGATGTTGACATGTCATTGTTATAGTTGGAGGCCATCTCCGGTTGGCTAAGCTCGATCACAATCCGTCCCATAATGGGGGCTCTTGGGGTACAAAATGCCCGGCATATGGTGCGGCTGGTGGCGAAGCTGACATTCCGTAAGCGAGATCCGCCACGGACCTCTGGAGGTCACCTATCATCCCATCAACTCGAATGTGGTGGGCTCACGAGCCTGATACAACTGCGGGGTCCAAACCGGGTGCGCAGCAGGCGACCTGGGTGGATGCGGCACATCGACATTGGTCTCACTTTGCAAAGTGATTTCTTGATCTAATGCGACTGTCATAACCACAATCTCTTCCGAATTCTGCGTCATCATAAGTCTTGCCTCAGCAAGAGGGAACACTAGCTATTCTGTATCAACTCTCTGAACTGAAAAGAAAGACAAGCAGCATTTCAGCCTAAACGGATCAAACGCAGGTGTAGCCGAACAACTGTACTCTACTACTGATCACTGTTCCCCAGAATCACTGCCTCGAAATACTGAATCGGATACCCACAGATATAACTGATTCTCACAAATACTGACACCGGTGCCCTCAGGCCTGATACTCATACTTGCAAACTGATATGCGCGTTCCCTGTAGAGATACACTCTAAAAGCACATAGCATGTAAAAGAGAGCCAAAACATCCCTATGTTGGGGTAGGGTTTCCCTGTCCTATTTCGTTAGGAGCTAGGGTTTCACTACGCACACATCGGTTTCAGACAACCTAACATCGGGTAAGCAACCTGTCCTAGTTTGGAATAGTCACTATGGATTCCGAATATGCACTAGGTCGAATGGTCGAAAAGGGTGCCCCAGTAAAACTGGGGTTTGTGTTCCCATACTGTCAGAGCCCACAACCGGTCAGCCTTATGGTCATGTCTTGACAAGACAAGCCTCCGGAAAACCGTTCAGGAATGGCAGATGGCAAACACGGTGTCCTAGGCGCACCAATGCACATGCAATGCAAAGAGACACATAAATGAAATCAAAATAGGATATCACGAGTTTGAGTCAAGCTCTCTAAAATCCCCAGCAGAGTCGCCAGAAACTGTAACAAGCCCGCGAGGGGACCTCACTCGGGTTACAGTTCGGACTCGATTTTTGTCACGGTTCTTAATCTTAAACCGAAGAGTCCAAATCCGGCAAATCGTTTTGAGAAAACAGATTTTTAAAGAAGTGCCAAACATGGACTGCTTCGCTAGATACAGAGTCGCCACCTAAATATTTTTTATGGGGGAATTTAGGAAACCCTAACTCGGTGCCAAAGGCCACGTGTCCGTCATCACCAAAGTTGCCTCGGCTCGGGAGCTTGGGTACGATTGGGGAAGGTCAGCTATGAGCACCCCCTCTCGCCCGATCCGAAGATCGGCCTCTACTAACCGTGATATCTTGTTTTGAAAAC
This sequence comes from Camellia japonica, assembly GCA_030407325.1. NCBI lineage: Eukaryota > Viridiplantae > Streptophyta > Magnoliopsida > Ericales > Theaceae > Camellia > Camellia japonica. Next base: position 25,543,441 of record JAPPVO010000059.1, on the reverse strand, counting down.
ATTACATGCCCTTATTCCGGTATTAGCCTAGAATTACTATGTTATGCGCACAGCAAACAAGTATAGACCAAATTGCCCAAATTGGAACAAAACATTTCATGTTTGTTTTGAAGATGGCTTGCTACTCGTAAGTAGGCTAAAATGCAGGTTTTGCCACCCTTGAGTGGGCTTTAAAAGAGATGGTTTTGCCACTATCTGGTGGGCTTAAAACTCACAGCTTTAATGCATTGTTCCAATTTAGGTAACTCAACCTCCACCCACAGGCATTCAAGCAGTTATATCACATAAGCAGCTAGCCTCATGGTAATCATGCTATTATGGCAACACTCACACGCATGCGGGATGCTAAAGCATAAATACTTACATCGTACTCCGAGCCAAAACAGAAACTAGTTAGTAATCACATGCATGATCCTAGCTCATTTTAAGTGGCTAATGCAACACATACAAAATGTCACTAGAATAGGCTCGGCTAATCCTAGGATGACATGGGGAATGCACAGATAGCATGTATTCAAGTTAGATTTGAAATGCTTATGCAGTTAGCATGATGCGCCGAGCCCGGTGCATGTAATACTGATGAATGATGCACGCATGCATAGCATAAGGTATGCTAAAGTAAATATGCCTTAATACTAACCATCAAAAGCAGGTAAGTAAAAGGGAGAAAGAAGTGGGGGTTGGAAGACATGCACACACGCACCCACACTTATTACAAATTTGCCCTCACTCGGAGGGACCGAAAAAATAATACAATTTAACTAACCTACAAGCTAATTAAATATTACAAATCAATTAAATTAATTAAGCAAATTAATTAATCTAAGAAAGCAGTAAATAGCAGCCGGGGAGAGGGCTCAATGCATGCGCGCTCGGTTCCGCCCGGAAATCCACTGCCATGCACAAGCTGCCTCTGCTTTGACTGTTCTGCTCCTCTGAAAATTGCATAACTCCCAAGGTATGCTCTCTGGGCACTGTGGAGCACCACCGGCTAGGAGGGATGGCCACCGGCCATGTATGATGGTCACTGGCCACAAATTAATCCATCGGCCAACAATGGATGGCCGGTCGGCACTGAAGATGGCCGGCCAGCCAAATCTTCCTGTAGAATCCTGTTTGACAGCAGCAGAGGACAAAGCAAGGCATAGCAATGCATTTCAAGCTATGTATGCCTCAACCACACCCCTTATCATGTGAATGACTCAAAGGAGGATGGGCCTCGATTCTCGGACCACCAATCACACATTTCCATACATGATGGGCCAAAGAATCAAGTGTGCATCTTGATATAGAATGCAATGCACATAAACAAACCAATGGGGCCCAACCTCCATCATAAGCATTTCAAGAGGCCAAGCATGCATGAAAATGGAATGCAACCTAGACATGTTAGCTAATATGCAACATGGCAATACAAGGAAGCATACAAAGCATACAACAAGCAAGGGGATGGACTTAAATTAAATTAGGCAGCCCTCAAACAAGCCTAAAATAGTGGCCAATGCTATGGAAGTGAGGTCCAAAACACACACACACACACATGCATGCGAATGTGGTCCAATTCCTAAGCATAAAGAGCAACTTCTAAGCACACTTGAGAAGATGCAAACACGGACAATTAGCATGCAATGGAAAGCTCTGAAATCATGCTAAAATGGTGCCAAACCAAATGAACAAGACAAGCATGGCATGCAATTAAGGTCCAAATACTTGAGGCAAGCCAAGAAGACTTAAACCATGACTAAGTCAACCAAGCCTCACGAGGCCAAGAGGACTTAAAATAGGTTCAAGGCAGACCTAGACAATACCAAAGGAAAACCTAGATGGCATCTAAGTGACTCAAATCTAAAAGTATGCATAATTGCCCAAAACATGGAGCATACAACACAAGCTTCCAAAGCATCAAAGAGGCATTAAAGGCAAGCATACAAGCATGTTAAATGGACTGAAATGGCATGTTAAGTGGTTCCAAACCACTGAAATGATGCACGCAATGCATGCTGCACACTCACACACTTAAGGCTACAAGCTAGCAATGCAAAGGAGCTATGCAATACATGTTATGATTGACCAAAACAGCCAAGGACAGACCTTAAACATGGCAAAATAAACATAAAAGCTTCACAAAGCTAGGCCTAAATATGCTTGAATAAGGACTCAAAGCATAAGACATGTTAAGGCTAAAACAAGGCATTGCAAGGCATGTATGCTAAACAAGCATGGTGTACCAAAACCCACATACAACAAGGCTATATTATGACATAATAAGCATGAAAATCAGCTAAGGCATGGCCAACACACACTTAGACTAGATGCTCCCTCAATAGGCAAAAATGGTCCTTTTTTAAGACAACAAGGAGAGGGGGTGGCCCTCTCCTTCCTAGGACCTCAAGGCACCATCCTCACCTCTGAAATCCCTCAAGATTTCAGTGGTGAGGAGGCCCAAACACAATGGTCCCGGAGCTCAACCAAAATGGCACAAAATGGAGCCTTTCAAGGCTTAGGAGGGGTCAAACAACCCCAAAGCTTAAAACAACCTTAACCAACTATTTAGAGGGCTAAAAAATAGAACTTTTATATGTTATACACTAAGCCCAAAAAACAAATGCAAGATAGGCAAATAAGCTATGCAAAAATGGGGAATAAAGGGACAAGTTCCTTACCCTTGTAGACCCTCTTCACAAATGGTGCTCCAGCTGGTTCTTCAAGCTCAAACCAGTTCCAAAACTCCAAAAACAAGCCTCAAGGACCTCAGCTCCAAGAAAAGGTGTGATGGTGGGAGTTTGTGTGCAAAACTAAGGCAAAACACACACAAAATACACAAAGAGAGAGAGATATAGAGATAGGATATATGCAAACCCTAACCCTAGAACTCAAGCTCTGAAAAATGTTGTCTAAAAATGTCTAACCCTTTACAAGAGAGAAGGCCCTCTCTTTTATAGACAATGTGTCTTGTAAAGCTTCCAAAGGAAGCTAACAAGAGGGCAATCCCTCTATACACGTGTATGGAGGGGGTGACAGTGTATGCCAGCTGCCTAAAAATATCTGCAAAAGCAGATGCACAGTAGTCGGCTGGCCAAAAATGCAATTGACCAAAGAAAGATAGCCGGCCGGCCATCTATAGTGCCGGCCGGCCAAACATTTGGCTGGTGGAAACAAAACATAGCCGGTGGCCTCAAGCCATGGCCGGTGGAGTGTGGGGATGGCCCACAAGCCATTCCCTGCCCCTCCAAGGCAAACCACAAGTGTTTGGTGCAAAACCAGACACAAAACAGTCGAGTCGAGAGATCCTGAGGTAAGGCGCGTAGCCGAAACCTCCGGGAACTCAAGACGAACACAAACATGGATGATCACCGAGTGTTCAAGCGGTGACGTCCAAGTCTTGAGGACGGTCAAAAATGGGGTGTCTACATGTGGTTAAAAAGTATGGCAAGATGAGGATATGTATCTATTTTAGAAATCTGAATTTGGCAACTCCAAAAGATGAATACCCCATGCCTATGGTTGATCAATTAGTGGATAATTCAGCAAGGCACAATATTTTTGTCTATGATAGATAGGCATTCTGATTACAACCAAATCTGCATTACAGAGGAGGATGTTCACAAGACATCATTTAGGTGTCCTAGGAATATTGGCACCTTCGAATGGGTGAAAATGCCATTTGGTTTAAAGAATGTTGGGGTAACATATCAAAGGGCAATGAACACTATCTTTCATGATCTTATTGGAGGATACCTAGAGTGTTACATTGATAATATTGTTATAAAGTCCCAGTCTATGAAAGAACACTTGGTTCACTTGGTAGCAGCTTTCGAAAGAATGAGAAAGTTTAAGTTGAAACTTAATCCTCTTAAATGTGCTTTTGGTGTATCAGCTGGAAACTTCTTAGGGTATGCAGTGCACAAGAAGGGAATACAGATTAATCAAAATAAAGCTAAAGCCATCATTGAGGCCAAACCTCCATCAAGTAAGAAAGAATTACAAAAGTTGCTTGGTCAGGTTAATTCCTTTGAAGATTTATTTCTAACACTACAAGGAAAACTTAAGTATTTTCCTCTTTGTTAAAGCTGAAAAATGAAGAAGAGTTTCTGTGGACAGCAGAGCATCAAGCTACTTTCGAAAGAATTAAAGCCTACTTGGCCAAGCCTCCAGTATTGATGCCATCAAGGAGACACAAGCCCTTGAAGTTATACATTGCTGCAGCAGAAGATTCATTGGGAGTTTTCTTAACTCAGGACAATGAAGAAGGCAAGGAGCAAGCAGTTTATTACCTTAGTAGGTTTTTAAATTTTTGTGAATGTAATTTCAGTTGTAGAAAAGTTGTGCCTTACATTGTACTTTGCAGCAATGAAATTAAGATATTATCTTTTGCCTACTGTTGCCTTGGTAATTGCAACCACAAACTTGGTTAAGTACATGTTATCTAGACCTATGTTGAGAGGAAGAATTGGCAAATGGATATTAGCTCTATCAGAATTTCATCTAGAATATGTTCCCCAAAAGGCAGTAAAATGACAAGTTTTGGCAAACTTCTTGGCAGACCATCCATGTCAAACAGAAAGCCAAGCGATAATGGACCTTGGTATGGTCAACGTTGAGCCATGACAAATATGGTTCAATGAATCAAAAACCAGTAGTTTGGTTGGAATTGGTGTTATTATTAAATCACCACAGGGGATAGAAGCCACACATGGTTTCAGAGTAGATGAAATTACTTGTTCCAATAATCAAGCTGAATATGAAGCTTTAATAATGGGACTTGAGATACTGATTGGATTATAAGCTCATGCAGTTGATATATTTGGGGATTCCAAATTGGTAATTAACCAAGTAAAAGGAATCTTCAAATGTCAAAGTGCAAGCATGTTACTATATTATGTTGCTGCACTGCATTTGCTTTCTCAGTTTCAGATAGCCAATGTGACTTATATCCCAAGATTCATGAACCATAAAGCCAATGATGTAGCTCAAAAGGCCATGAATTTCAGAAGAAAGAAGAATACCCAAGTAGACATAAGTTAAGCAACATATCAGAAGTTAATACCACTTTTCGTTAAAAGGGGTATCATGGTAGAAGTTAACCAGAATAACTTAGAAGAGTATGATTGGAGACATCCAATCATTCAATATTTAACTGGCCCATCTTCGAAGGCCAGCAGGAAAATTAAATTACAGTCTATGCAATATATAGTGTATGACAATGCTCTTTACAAAAGGGGAACAAATGGGTTGCTGTTGGAATGTTTAGGGCCAAAGGAAGCATTGACTACTATGGTTAAGATGCATGAAAGTATTTGTGGTGCCCATCAGCCTAGTGTGAAGATGAGATGGTTACTTCGAAGGCATTCCTACTATTGGCCAACCATCCTAAAGGATTGCATAGAGTATGCAAAAGGATGTCAAGTATGCCAGAAGTATGGCATGATAAGACATGTGACGATAGTTGATTTGCATGCAGTAGTGAAGTCATGGCCATTTAGAGGATGGACAATGGATATGTAGGGAAAATATATCCACCTTATTCGAAGCAACATTGTTTCATTCTAGTGGCCACATATTACTTCACTAAATGGGTCGAAGCTAAGCCTTATAAGGCTGTGGATTAGACTGAGGTTATTGGATTTATCAGAGAATTAATCCATAGGTTTGGTATTCCTCAAACCATAACTGTAGATAATGGGACTATGTTTGATGGAAAGATGGTGAAGTCATTCGCAGCAAAATTTAGAATTAGTCTTATTAATTCCACCCCTTATCATGCACAAGTAAATGACCAAGCAGAATCTTCTAACAAATCTTTGAAAAAAGGAATACAAAGAGTTGTGAAAAATAATCCTAGGAATTGGCATAAGTTGTTGTTAGATGTATTATAGGCATATAGGACTTCTCCAAGGTCAAGTACAAAAATCATTCCTTATGCCTTAGTATATGAACATGATGCAGTGTTGCCTGTGGAGATTAATATCAAGTCATTGAGGGTAAATTGCCAAGACCAATTAACTTCTGAACAGTACTATCAAAGCATGCTCTTAAAAGTAGAGAATATAGATGAAACTAGAATATTGGCATTAAATAGCATTCTTTTCCAAAAGAAGTAGGCAGCCAAGAGCTATGATAAGTAAGTTAAGCACATCAGCTTTGATGAAAGTGACTTGGTATGAAAAACAATACTTCCAATAGGCATTAAGAACCATAAATTTGGCAAATGGTGACCTAATTAGGAAAGACCATATCAGGTTCATAGGGTCTTGCCAAGGGGAGTCTACTATCTAAGAAATCTAAATGGTTATGTGCATCCCAAGAGAATTAATGGCAGGTATTTGAAGACTTATTATCCAACTGTGTGGGAAACATAAGGAGTGTAGAAAATGCTAAATAATAGAATGACAAAAGCATGATACACTTACATAGATAATAAAAGGTTTTCATTTCATAAAGAATTAAATACATGTAGCCACAAATTGGCCCAGAAATCAGTACAATGTTTCAATTGTTCCCTTACAATTGATTTTCTATTTCTAAGGGTTAGGAACAACTGAATGGCTGTAGCCATGTCTTGCCTTCTATCAGTCAACCCTTGGTTAGTAATTTGCAACTTTTTAGCAGTTTGATCCAAGGCTAAGTTGACTGCTGCTAGCTCCTCCTCCAGTCGGGCCTTCTTCTCCAAAAGTTGAGTTTGAAACTAAGAGGCATCGGAGTATTGTCTCTTGAGTTCAAATATCTCCACATGTATGTGGGAGACAAACTCCTTGTCCTTCAATAGTCTCTCTTCCGCAGCCTTGGCCATATGGCAGATATTGATATAAAAATCTATGGTGGCTGCTACCTTGGTCAATTAGCTTGAGATGGCTATGTTGGAGTGCTCAAGAGCTTTGCAACATTGGAGGAAACCATTCTTAATGATGGATCTTTGTAAGGCTTCGAATGGGATCCTTGAGAATGATGTCAGCAATTCCAAACAAACGTCTAAGTCCACTGGAGGTAAAGAGACTCTATTGACAGTAGCGGAACTCTCAAAGATTTCTAAGAGGGAGTTAACAAGGACCAATGGTTCAACCTCACTGCTGGTAATTCCTCCCCACCACCCAGCTTTAGTCCTTCTTCTCTTGACTTGCTAGTGGCTAGGATAATAGACACTACTAGGGATTGTAATGGTAATGATTACCAGCTTCAAGGGTTGTAATGGTAATGATTGGAGAGCTGCGAAAAGCATTGAACTCAATAGTCTGTTTCTTCCTTGCAACCTCCCTTTGCAATGCATCAGCAACTGCCTCATGAGTAGGATCACCAACAAGGTCAGAAAGAGAAACTGTCACTTTCTTTCTTCTTTTCAATGGTGTCATTTTTTCCTGTTCTGCTTCCTTCTCTTCTAGATGAGCCTCAGGTTCTTCAGGGTCAAGCAGAAGTTTTCTTTTCTTCTGTTGTTGTTGCTTTCCCTTAAGAATGTTTAAAGCTTAAGCTCTCTGGAGAGAGTTTTCTTGTAGAGTTCCTGCACCAAGAAGAGAAGTCATATGTAAATGGACAAGGCATTATAGAAGGAAAGAGAAAAGGAAAGCAAGAATGTATATCCTTCTTCGAAGTAGCTCTAGTAACCCTGGGAGGAGGGGCTAAGGCAACGGGAGTAGGAACTGAGATAGTAGGAGCATTGGAAGAAGTGATGGTGATTCCAATACCCTTGGGCTTGGTTTGAGAGGGTATATCCAACCCTACCAATAAATCTTGGGGAGAGATGGCCAGGAGTACTTCCATGTTGGCTGTCCACCAGTTATGGTACCTCTTCAACGTAGTGCTGTGTGGAATGAAGGAGGTGAATTGAAATTCGATTAAGTCATGTATGAACCAGGAGGTTGCTCTTCTAGCCTAGTTCTTGAAACTTTCAGCTTTCTACTTGTAAGATTTGGGTTAGTTTGACTGCAGAGAAGGATAGGAATCCCCTGAGTAAGCCCAAACTGCCTAGCAAATTGAGCAGGACAGTAGGCTTCAGCTACGCACTTGTAAGCTCGAGGGTGTAAGGTGCCAACAAAGAGATCCCTTGGAGTTAAGATAGAGGCCCACATATCCCTGTGTTGAGGTTGGGAGCAGTTTCTGTCAGCCAAAAAAGTCTTCAATCATGCTGGCCCTACATTAGTCGCAAACGCAAAAGGGCAAAAGAAAGAGGCAATGAGAGAAGCTGGGAGTTGGTGGAAGAAAGTGAAGTAATAAAAAAAGCTGGAAAGGTAAAGCGAAACTCTAGCATATTTCACTCCATAAGTAGAAGGGTCCGGTAACAAAAATCTCAAACACCTAGAGTGTAAAGCAGTGAAGTAAGCAAAAAGCTAAAGTTGCAATATCCAAAATGACCCTCATTGGTTGGCATCCAAAGGTTTCTCATAGAACTGAGAACAGGCTCTATATACATAGCCCAAAATATATAGGGCTAAGGCTTTCTTCTTTCTTGAAGCAAGAGCCTTGGCAAGAGGGACAAACACAGGCATAATCCTCTGAGAAGAAGTGCAAAATAGAAATTTACAAAGCCAATGTAGGAGAAAAGAGAAGAAATCTCGGTCTGTTACAAGGCCTTCTCTCTTGTTTTCAGAATTTGCAAAATCACTAAAAGAGGAGTTTAGAGGAGGAATGAAAGAAAGCACAGTAAGATCAGGGTAATCAAGACCAAAATGAGTGTCAATGGGTGATAACCCTAGGAGATGGCATATGTCAAGAACAGTAGGGGCCATCATACCACATCGAAATTGGGAAAAAAATTGAAAGATGAATTCCAATAACAGAGTGCAGTAGGTATAAGGAAAGGGTCTTTAGAAATGAGAAACCTGGCTAGTCGAAGAGCGTCAAAAAGACAGAGTTCTTGAAGGTCCAGCATCCTAGCAAGGACAACGCGATCATACCATTCATTCCATTCTGGTTTCAATGTAGGCCAACAGCAATAGGGACGGTTAATTCTCCAGCTTCCCCAGTCAAGGCCGCCCTCGTAAAGGAGGCAGTGATCTTCTAAACGCGGGTATAGGGCAGGAAGCTGAGCAAGGGCTTCCTTGAAAATGGGTCCAAGCACAAACTCTCCTTGAGCATGGTGATGGGGAATGAGAATGCCTCCGTCAATGGTGCTTCGTTCACCAACTCTGTACTTCTCACATTCTTCATTAATGATCCTCTTCAAAGCTACAGATGGGCTCACACGCTCAACAACTGGTACTTTCAGAGAGGAAGAAGCCATTAGTGAAAGGACGAAGGGGAAGCAAAGAGTATGAGTATGGAAAGAGTTGAAAATTGCAATCAAGGGCAATATGAGTGAAAGGGTTTGTTTTGGACAAGTGAATACGTTAAAAAGTGAGAAGAATGGGTTTTAAACCTTTCTGTCCAAAGTACCCAATCAGCCTAACGGGTCAAGCAAACCCGAAATAAATGATTTGATGGATTTTGGACTCATGTTGAATTAAAACTTTAGTTTTAGGATACAAGGGGTCCCAAGTCACAGTCTCTCTCAAAGAGTAAGTTTGGGAGGGAAATTTATTTCAAAGACTCAGCTCGGCTTCAAAAAACTGTAGTTGGCTTCGAAGCCATTTTATGCCTTAAACGAAATTATAGTTAAGATTTGTTTTCTTCAAAGGCTTTATAAGCATACTTCTAAATTGTGTTTGCAAGGTAATGTCCTTCGAAATAGTCTTTGGAATGCTTATCTTGTTTAGAGTTGTGAATTTTGAAATGAGTAAGTACTTTGAAACAAAATTGGTCAATTTGAAGCTATGATTTATACAGTTTAGGTTGACCAGATGATTGGAGCATGAAAACCTTAAGTCAAATATGGACACTCCTATGAGCAAATCCATACTTCGAAGCACTTAAAGCCAGGCATCAAAGTAAGTTGGTTACTTCGAAGCTGTTATTCATAGATTACACAGATAGAATAAGGCATAAAGCCATATTCACCATGTACTCGATCATACAATTAGAATATAAAACTAGATCATGACAAATGATATTTGAGGAGCTCAGTTTTATTGATATGCAATATTTACATTGGGAACACCTACTTGGTTACATTCTCAATTTCATAAAAGTAAGGAATGGACAAAGTTACAAGATCATGGAACTTTGTCCAACAAAATTCAATAAATACATACTCTTTTCCTAACCTATCTTTTATCCTATCTAAATTTGGTTTGTCTAACTGATGAGCCCTTAGTTGAAAAAAGAGATGTTGGGCCTTCAATTCAAATTTTGTTTGTTTAAGAGCCTTGTCTGTTTCATCCATTTCTCATTTCCCACATACTTCATCCATAATGGCATCTTCTCCAAACTCTAAGTCTTGGTTCCTGAAGTTCTCATATTCTTCAAGAAGATTCTCTGTCTCATACTGAATTTGAATACGAGCAACAGAGGTTTCCTCCAGTAACCCACTGATAATGGAAGCATTTGTGTGCCAGTTGAGTAGAAAAGGGAGTTGATCCAAGAAAGTACAAAGCTCTGTCTGGGCTATAAGGTTAAGGATGTGGCTTGGAGAGATAATATCACAAGACCACAATAAGTTCTTGTGAGGAATATCATCTCGAAGGACCTCAAAAGATAGATGAGAGAAAGCAACAAGTAAAGTCTGGGCTCTATACTGTTGGTAAGAAGTAGGAAGAACTGGGGCTTGGTAGAGAGCAAAATGATGGCTCTCGAAGAGGGTAAGTTTCAGTTCTTCAATCCAATTAGGATTGGAAGGCAGGGAATGAGCAGTTGGGTCCTCTCCGAATGAAGGTGGAAACTCAGGCTTGTTCACACATTCTAGCCAGTCAGAGAAGCAAAGTTTTGTTTTTTTGGCTAAGAATAAGGGACTGATTTCCAAGGACTCAACAGGGTGTGGAGTATTTTGCACTATTCTAGACGGCAAGGTGGACATATACCATGTCGAAAGCAAGTTGTCCTCAAGGCTGCGAAGACGGTTGAGAGGGACGTATGGATATACCACGAAGCTGCTCATGGAGGGATGGATTACAATAGGGTCATCGAATTTAGGGAATCTATGGTGGATTCGCTCCCTTGTTTGAGGTTGAGTGGGTGTATGCCAAGTTCCCCAGCCAGTGTTGTTAGAAGTGTTGTTAAAGGAAGAGAAGGTAGCTTCATCCCATACAGAAAGTTTGGAGGCAGAAAAGGAGCTTCCAAGATCCATTTTTGCAACTTCTTGGTCCAAAGGTTTGTAGTTGGCAGATTCTTGGTCCAAGGGTTGATAGTTTGTGAAAGCATCCATAACTTGAATAAATGGAGGCGGATAAGCGTGGCTAATAAATGCATGAAAGTTCTTTCAAGGACGAACATCATTGTCTAATACCTCTTCGTATGTACGATCGATGAAAAAAAAGGTTTATTTGGCCATGGGAACTGTATTAGCCCTTTCAAATACCCAGATAGTGGAAAATGTTCAAGCACAGGAAACAATTTAATGCAAATCAAATGCTTCATTTATGGAAGACGGTTGCATTTCTAAGAAGATGTAAAGTCCATGTACATCCTAGGACGTGGACAAAGTTCATTGAGTCCATTAATATCACCAAGTATTGGGTGTATTAGTACGGGGGGTAATGTTGGCTATATATTTTGTAAAAGCTAATCGTAGCTTGACACGTGGTACATGAGGGGCAATTCGGGGAGTTAATACAAGTCTCCAGTCAAAGACAGACACGTGGCAGGTCATATTGGTTATAATGGATCTATGCAGCACTAGAATAGCTAGAATGCGTAAGATGACGTGGCACAATGGTTACTTACGAATTCAAATTCAAATCCAAGAGGGAAGTCTAACTGCAAGAATGGTGTAGTGAGACTGGCTGTGAGAGAGCATGATCAGCAATCATGGGAGGACATTTTGACGGTTGAAAGCCTACTTCGACGGTTACCCTTGAAGAACATAAATAGCATGGAAGATCCCAAATTGAAGACCCCGAGATTCAGATCAAAAAACCAGTCATTTACTTCATATTTTCTTTCTAGTTTTATATTTCCAGTTCTTTACATTTTCAACATTTCAATTCCTATACTGAACTTCATTTCCTAGGAGTAGTTCTCAAGTAGTCGTTGCTGTAAATCTTTTCAAGACTGGATCATTTCATTGTAAGTTCTTATTCACTCAATGAAATTCAGTTTCTAAATTGTTCTGTACTTGTTATTTCTTATAAAAATTTTCCTCAAACAAGCCACTAGTAAAAGTTCTCTTCATTGAGGCTGAAAAACTTCAACACAATCGTCTAATAATTGGTTGGCAATTAAAATTCTGTAAGGACTGATTGATCCTTACTAGCACGTTTAAAATTACATAATTAACATTTGAAAGCCAAAAAAGCCAACAGGTTCTTATAGTTTGGGACTTGTGTCACTTTGGTCCCTGACTTTTCAATTGTGACACATCTAATCCTGAATTTTGAATCTTGTTCCAAATAAGGACAATTAAAGATCACATTGCTTAATTTTAAGGACAAAATCATCAATTTGATAAAATATAAATTAATTTGACAAAAATGTTTAAAAATATTTTTGAATTTTTAAAAATTATTTTTACCCACTAAAGATAAAATTATGTAAAATTGATAAATCTTTTAGACATTTAATTATTTATTTTACCAAATTAATTTCTATTATGTGTTTGGATGATAATCATGTAATGGGTGGTTGTTTTATTTTTATTAAATTAGTTTCTATTTTTTCGAAAATCAAATATGGCGACAACTTTGATATCATTATTAAACCAATCTATTAAATCAAAAAATCCAAAACTAAAAATATTTCATATATTAAATATATGGATTACACATTAAAATCCTAACAACCACCCATTACATGATAATCATCCAAACACATAATAAAAATTAATTTGGTAAAATAAATAAATAAATGTCTAAAATATTTATTAATTTTACATAATTTTATCTTTGGTTGGTAGAAATAATTTTTAAAAATTCAAAAATATTTTTTTAATATTTATGTTTGTCAAATTAGTTTATATTTTATCAAATTGATAATTTTGCCCTTGAAATTAAGTAATAGTATGTTCAATTGTCCTTATTTGGAATAAGATTCAAAATTCATGATCAAATGTGCCACAATTGAAAAGTCAGGGATTAAAGTGACACGAGTCCCAAACTATAGGGACTGTTAGCATAATTCACTCTATATTTTTATATGAATATGAATATAGCACGAATATTAAACAAATTAGACTAGTATTGAACATACATTTTAATATTATTTTTACTTGAAAACATTCTCAACCTGAGAAATATTTATAATATTTTAGACATTTTACTTAGTCCAATCACAGTATTAAATTTCAACACAATAGGCAATCCAGTAAATTTTTGTCTCATTTCCGGCAAACTATTTCATTTAGATTAGATTCACACAAGTTTTAATGAAAATTAACAAAACAATAAGTAAGGATTAATCTGTATATAACAACAATAATACAGTTAACATGAACTCTAAAGTTTGTTTTGAGGTAAAGTTAAATCTTAATTTTAGAACTGAATTAAATGATAGAAAAAATCAGTACAGTTGCAGAGGCTCTGAGGCTGTGGAGGGATTTTGTATTGATACTCCATGATCGTAACGCTACTCCCTGATTTGGGCAATTTTTTGAACTATTTTTTCACAAAAGCTTGTGTTTTTAGACTCATGTGGTGTGAAGTGAGGGTGAGGACCGGAGGAAAAATACACCCCATTTGAAATGGGGAGGGATGTGTGCTTCGGAAGTAAGCATGGATCCTCTAGAATGATTTTTTGCTGAAGTAATAAGAGAGTGACGTATTGTATGACTGAGATTTAATGATAAAAATTTCAAAGTGATTTATTAAACCTGATTGGGGCTCAAATAGTCAATAAGTCAAAACATCGAATCATATCACTCTCTCTATTCTATTACACGTCTTTTTATAAAAAACTAAAATAATCTATTCCTAAACAACTCCAATCTCAATCATACAACATATTACTATGAATCACTCTAAAAGATCCAGCGCAGCTAGAATGCCTTGTTTCAAAATTCAAACAATGTCTGCTAATAACGTCAATTTCTATTACCACAAGAAACAACAATACAAGAGAGATCACACAGTAGAACTCTCTCAGCCTCATTATGTTACAACCATACAAACATTCTCACAAGATAAATCTCTCTCTCTCTCTCTCTCTCTCTCTCACTCACTTCCTGTGGAAATTGTGTAATGATCTCGGGGATCCCTCAAAGAGATCGAAGAGGTAATTCTCTAGATCATCAGCACTATACTTGATGAGCTTGTCACTAAGATAATTGGTGTATCTTCCAACAAACGTCCGATAAGCTTGAATCACCTTGAGGGATGTCGAAATTCGCAGATCTTCTCTAGCTGTCCATCTGGGATTAACCATCCAGTTTGGCTTTTGTAAACCTCTTCAAAAGAAACATAAAAGCTTTGAAGCCTCTCCTTCAGCAGAGTCTTTGATATGGAATTTGAACCGGGATTGTAAATTCCCTCTTCCCTTAGCAAAGACAGGATTGAACTCCATGTCGCTCTCTCATAATTCATTGCGTGTTGTTGGAATTTCCAATTTTGCTTGCGAATCCACTCATCCCCCAAAGTATTTCTTAGCTCACAACTCTTGACCTTTTGAGCCATGTAATGTATATTATTCATCAAAAAGAGGTGAAGAAGAGAATCATCCTTGTATAGTTTGGATTTGTTGTCAAGGTTGCATTCTAGAATCGAAATGAGGGATTGGAAGTAGGGAGACATTGGGCTTCCACTCACATCATCCTCTTCACTAACTTCGTTCAAGTCGGGTGAAAACAAAACTGTATCTTCTCTATTGCCGTCCTCGAGGAGTAAATTGAGGGACTCACTGTAATCTGTGAGATTCCCGATGTAATTCAAGACATAGCTAGTAAGATGGTGGATTCCACCACCAGAGAAAGCATTGGTAGATATGCTTGAGGCAACATCGTGCTTAAATCCAATCAATGTTGCCTTCACACAATCGCCCAGCCTCCTTAGGACATCTTGGCACTTGTTTCTGACACAAGAACCAATCTCATTGGTGTACAAAGCATCTATGTCAGGACCAAGATCTGCCAGCACAGCGTACATGTCAAGAATGCAAAACAACCTCTCTGGTCGGTAAGGGCTAAAAGCTATGGCTTCACCAACATTCAGGAGTTGCAACATTGAAACCTTTGACACCTCAACAAAGCAAACTGAACTTATTGAATTGAGATCACCAAAAATCTGATCACACAGCTGTTTCTCACTAGCAAGATAGACCCGCACATAGATCTTCATAGCACGTATCCATGTTCTCAACTTGACATTCAACGAACCCCACTCTATCTTCATCACATCCTCAGTGCTTATTTTCTCCACTTCAAGTAGGAAGAGACAGTCATCCAAGGCATCTTTCCTGGCATTAATAAAGGCCTGGGTGCATTCTCGATCATAATTCGAATCAAACATTAAATTAGCAATGAACTTGAGGTCAGGAATCACAGAGAGATGGACCAAATCAATGATGAATTCCTCTGAGCTTCTGCTGATACTATCTCCCTGAAGCACACCTTCAACCGAGTCATCTCCAAAAGAGACAATTGAGTTCTCATCCACATCTTCTTCACTGGAACAAATAGAAACAAGTTCAGGCTGAAAGGCCTGCTGGTACTGAACAAGCATGTGCCTGAACTCTTCCTCAAGCTTTACCATTGCCATCTGAAGAGCATCATGAGCCCTCCACGATATCCCATTCTCATCACTCTCTCTACTCAAACACAAACTCTCTAAGCCTTCGGTCAACTTTCGAGCTTCAATCACCATCTTCACATACTTACAAGATCTTTCAGAGCCACAGTCCCATATCATAGACTGATCCACCTCCCAATTCGTGACCTTATCCTGAACAGCATTTAGCTGTTCCTCAATCTCACTTAACAACTCGGATTCCCCATCCTTGTTTTCACTAACCTTACTCATAGAGGACAATCGGGTGCCTAGATCTGCCAAGATTTTCCTATCATCATCTGTAAAATTCTTCTTCTTCTCCAATGCCTTTACGATGCGCTGGGCAGCATCAATCAGATTTCCGTCCCCTTCCGACAATGGACTTGCAGATTTACAATCCCCCATAGCATATAACAGCCCCAAGACCACAAATAACACTATTAAACAACACACAACAGATACCCTGAAACCAGAATATAAAAGCTACCCGCTTAAATTGAAGCCAAACCACGTCTTCCTAGCCAAAATTCATTCTTGATTGATGAAAATTTTGGAATTTCCCAATTCTGCAATTATAGGACCAAAAAATTTCTCAAAACATTATTTAAAACAAGTTTGATGAAATGGTTGGAGATGCTCCAAGGACAGGTTGACACTAATTGGCTAAATTATAGAATTTTGTCAATACATCCCCTAATCATGGGTCAATCCAAATATGAGATAAGATGCACAATTCAATTCAAAGAGATTGATAATCCCATGACTAAGATCATTTCCAATGCTTCATCTTTTCTTTCATCAAATCAAGGGAGAGTCAATCATTTGCAGCAAAATTGAGAATGAAAATTTTAAAAGATTAAGCATTGGATACGATTTTTTTAATCAAAATTGAAGAAAAGGAAGATTTGGGATAATTGGGGAATTTTTAAAAAGATTTTGATGAAATGATTGGAGTAGTTCATATGAAAGTTTTTCTCTCAAATTTAGAATCAAATTAAATGAAAAAATTGGTAAAGGGTTGGATAGGCACCTTTTGGGAAGAAGAATATGGGGCTTTTTTGGCTATTTTAGCCATAAAAGACAAAATAGATTATTTTAACCACAAAAAATAAAACATCACATTCAACCCGTAATCATTACACTCTTCTCTCACAAAAAAAGTCAAAAAAGCCAAAAAACTCTTCCCAAACCAAGCTTTTTAGCCTAGGCTAAAATAGCCAAAAAAGTCAAAAAGCCAATCCACTTCCCAAACCAACCCTGATAACTGTGCTAAGAATACCAATCCAACCTAAACCAAACATGCCAAAAAAGTAATGTCAATAACACAAATGGGTTTCTAAGATTGCATGGGCAAGAATCAAAGAAGCTGAATAGCAGGAACAACATCTATAATAAATGTAATTTATACAAGTAATTACTTACATTTATACAAGTAATTACATTTGTAAAGTAGTGAATTGGGAATTTGGGTAGAGACAGAACTCTGGAGAAAGAAACTGACCATTTTGGGATTTGGAGTTTTCTTGGGCCACCTCTGCAACTTTGGAGAAATCTTTTATGGTTACTATTATTCTATACTTTTTTTTCTGTCTTTCTTTCTTATATTCTCTACTCTTGTTTCTTCTGAATTGCTGTTTAGCTTCCTAATGCCTTCCAAGAAAATGAACAATGCTTCTATTTTCCACATGCCTTCTCCCTCCGTTCACACCTAGTCAATTTTTTTTGTTTTTCTGTTTTTTTTTTTCAATTATAATTTTATCCTAAACTAATTATCATCATACCCTTATCTTCCTACTCTCAAACCTTAATTCACAAACCATCAAAAAATAAAAAATAAAAAATTAAACTTACCGAATCAATCTAAATTTGTTTTTTTAGGTAAATGATCAATACAAAATAAACCGTTCAAATTATCAAAATAATGCCTGTGATGTGATGGGTCGCACTTGATCCAATAACAGACACAAATATCTCACAAGAGATGGGGCCTATATGTAGGCTTCATCTTGTATTTGATCCCTATGTTCTTAACATTGCTACTTCTACATGTAAAATAAAAACCAAAAAAATTAAACACCTTAAAAAATCACATCTTAAAAAAATTAACTTGGAATCAACCATAGCCCTTCACCTTTCCTTGGGATTATTTCAACTAAACTAAAGCTTCAAACCAATACATAGTTACAAAAATAAAATAAAAATAAAGCCTCTCCACTCCAATTGTTTCTTCCATCTTTTTTTGAATTCTTTCTTCTCCTCCCCCAAATAAATATTTTCTTTTCAATATTTAAAATGACAGTTCTTCGCCTACCTAGTACACAAAATACATTAAAAAAAAATTACCTAGTACCTAGTACAGTGTTCCAATGGAGATAGATAGGATATATTTTGTTTCTAAAACTTTGGAAGGGGATCCCCTCTTAAGAAAGATTGGAAGAGCTGAAGGGCAGCCCTTGGCTTGAAAAGTGGAACTTCATGACCTGCCCCTCTCACTGTTGCAAAAGTTAGCCCTTCATATACCTCTGTCCACCCTCCCACCTTCACCCCCAAACACAAAAAAACACCACATAAAAATAAATTAGGAAAATTTTAAACACCACTCAAGAAGCATTGATGTATGGATAAAAAGCGTTTCAAATGTATAAAAATATTTAAGAATACGTAAATATCTGCATTGAGATTCAAACCATTTTAATATTATAATGAGATCCTATTCAGTTATTGTCATTAACATGATCTTATAATTTATGACATTGAAAACATATTTTCGTTCTTTATATATATTTCTCATTTTAATATCTTTAAACTATGGGAAAGATTATGATACACACCTCTCAAAGAGTATGTACTATATGCACCTTATAACTAAAGAAGAAAATTGTATAATTTCATACTTTTTGAGTCTTACTATAATAAAAAAAGTCACAACCAAATAACACATGAAATGTAACCAAAGATCTTATGAGTCATAATTAAAAAAGAAAACCAATTATAACTAACTAAGAAAATGACATTACTTAAGAATACATATGGTAAAAGCCGTGTCTAGTAGAAGTTCCTTTAAACTATACATTGATTCGTTTATCCACGAGACAAGATATTCCAGAATAAGTAATCCCTAGTCACGAGGAGGAATAACCAGCAAAGTTGAGCAAACCCAATGCAAAATAATCAGACATATGCGGGATTAAAAGGGCCCCCAACATAAAGTAGTTCGGGTCACAAAAATTTAACTGACCTGTTTCTTAACATACCAAGGGTACCATGAAATCTTGGTAGACAACTTGAGCTGTGCTAGGGAATATCGTGTGGCAGTGACTGGTACTACTGAATCCACATCACCACTACAATGGTTGAAAATTTCATAAAGTAAAAATCAAAATTAGTTGGTATAATACTTGATAAATTTACAATGGTGATTATGGTAAATTGAAAGTAACAAAACCTGAAAACCCAAATTCTCAAACCAGCAGCAATCAGTTCCCGGTATATGGGAAGAATCGATACATCTGTGTCATTCCAATTCCGATTCAAAACTTCACTGCAATTTGTACATTTTTCATTAGAAAAATTCTAAATACATAGAATCGGATATAATTCTGTTAGAAAATAGTTAAAGAAAAGGTTAAAAATGGAAAAGAGGAGAGTTAAAATTCTCACTTGCAAGCAGTCCATTTATATGGAATTTTGGTTATGTTGGCATGAAGAGCTTTCTGCACATCTGGCCTGTTGTAGTAAATCTCGGCATATCTTTCTGTACATGGATCGTACCCGGAAATCTGCCTGAATATCTGATCAAACTCCAAAAAATAAATTTTAGTTTGGGAAATAAATTCAAAACAACTTACATTTTGAGAGATAAGTTTTGAAATAACTTGAGTTACTCAATTTGATTAATTCTCTATATATACCGGATGGGGACGATGTGGAAGGCGAATTGTATGGCGAGTAGCACCAGTGCTGCCATCGGAGTTGTTGCAAGGGGGTGCATAAATGTTGTACTGATCAATGTTTCCAAATTCTTGGTCCATAGCATAACTGTACAATGACTCGCACTGGTTCGATTCCTTCTGCCTGCTGAAATCGCACGTGTTGATCAGCTGCCGATATGTTCTGTCAGAGATCATGGCATGGCTCCACCAGAATGTCACTGTTCCAAGGTTGTCGTAATAGTTGTCTGTCACTGCATTCCCAACCTGCATTGTGCAATTTAGCAGAATGCAAATTCAGAGTCATCACCAGGTTGAATGACAAAAAAAATTTAAAAATAAAATAAAATTCTAAGTGCACAAAATCAGATTCTATGATCAGATTCTTATATAAAGGACCCGTATAAAAAGGTTGGGCTATATTTTATATGTTAGCATGTACATTTTTATATATACAGGTGAATTACCATAAATCCTTTGAGATTAATTGGGTGTTTGGACTTGGAATTGTAGTTCATGATTTCTCTAGCCAGTTGAGGCACATAATGGCCGGCGTAGCTCTCTCCAGTCAGGTACACTTCCCGGCTTTTGTAACGTGGGAATCGATCCATCCACCGGATCAGAAACTGTAGCGAGTCCTCCGCTGAATCAAATTTCACATTAGATCACTAACTAAAAATTCTTCCATGTCACATGAAGAAGCAGACGACGATAGGGATGATGAATTTTTCATATAATTATCAATCTAAGTATGTTGTATAAATTGCTCTAAGATCCACTAGTAAGCATAAAATGAGTTAAAAATAAAAATAATCAAGAATCATTTTAGGCAGAAGCTCCTTTGACTCACACTAGAGCTTGTTTCCCCCTTTGGATTTGAACTAAATAAAGCAACCTGAGCACTAAGATTGTTACACATCAACATTTTGTAGCAAACAAAAGCACATATATGTACACCCACTCACACTTATCAACATTTTCTGGATCAGCCCATCCTTCGTAAAATACTAATGTGTCGCAATCTTAGTACTTAGACTACTTGGGAAAGTTCAAGCCCAACCTGATCTCATTTGGATAATGTAAACCCTTTTGTGATGATTGATTTGCTAAAGGCAGTGGTGAATTTGTGACAATCAATCAAAGAGGAGGGCCAAAAATTCATCATAACAGAGTCCTACTAGTCACTGTTGACCATGGCCAACCAATTTGGCTGGTCCAATTTTGCCAAGCTACTCATAAGCACTCATTCATTGTTTTAAAGATAAGAATAAGTAAACATGATAAACATGGTGCAACAAGCAGGAGGTTGTAGGCCCAACCGGTGCGACGATCTCCAGTGTTGAAGAGATCCGATGACCGGTTGCTGTAAGAGAATCCAACGCCGGCCGGAGTTTCGAGGAACAAGAGGTTTGCCAGAGTATTCCATGAGAACTTGTTTAAGTTTAATCCCGAGGCTGTCCTGTTTATCCTGAATGGGCCTATTTCTTCAGATGCACCATATGCTATAGAGGAACAACCTGGACCTGCTTTACCAAAAATTTTGAAAAGGTAAATTATAGTAATTTTTCTTAAAATTTCAAAAAAAAAAAAAAAAAAAACCATGGTTTGCCTCTTGGGTCAAAAAGAATGAGAGGCGACCACCAATACATCACGCCTTCCCCATAAAAATAAATAATAATAAAATAAAATTTCATATCTTTTCATATTCTGTGCCCCATCATTTCAGGCTTGGCTTATTTTGGTTAGTGAAAGAATTTGTAGAAAGACAAGTGTTTACAGTTAGTGCTAAATTTGGCTGTCACGTCTTGTTTTGTTTTATTATTGGGATACGTTCCTCAACATTTCAATCATTTTTTTTTTTTTGGGGGTGGGTGGGTATCCTTTTAAACTGTCAGTAAAAAACCTATAAATGAAATATGATGAATATCATTTATTTTTTTATGAATCTTGTAAAAAAGTTTGACATTCCTAAAATAGTTCTTTTAATTTGAAATAATGGGTGGGGTACGTGATACGTTAGTAATTTAAATAAGTAAAAATAAAATAAAATAATAATGAAATTAATATTATAATGTATACTTAATTTAAGTGGTATGAATCCTTCTATCTTAGATTCATAGTCATAGGTTTAAGTCTTACTTACTTTTTTGTGTAACTTTTTTACAAAAAATAAAAAACACTACCACATAGCATGAGGAAGGTAAAGATTTTTTTTTTTTTTTTTTTTTTTTGATAACCGAGTGTCCGGGCCAGTTTACGCGCACCTCGACTAATCTCGGGGCCCTGAAATTAACGACCAGGCAAACCTCCAGTGGCCCGCCAGGAGCACAGCTGGGAGTGGGATTCGAACCTGAGACCTAGAGAGGAGCAAACTCCTAGGCCCCAAGTCCCTTGGCCTCAACCAACTGGGCTACCCTTGCGGGTTGAGGAAGGTAAAGATTTCACTACATTAATTGACGCATTCACTTAATAATAGTATAAATTATAATGATGTGACATGAAATATATTAATTTTTAATTTACCACATATTAATTCACACACTTGCAACATATTCAATCATATACCGTGAATGAATTTAAATATCTAAATTGTGATTTCTAACAATTCTCTATTAAACAAAAAAATAAAACCCACAAAAGTGAAGCTTACATAAGTCTCAACCTTATTTTATATTTGTATGGTATTATAATTAGAGAAATGCTGGAGATTTCAAAAGATTTATTAAAATTTCTATCAAACATTTCACATGAGTATGGAATTTATATGGGAGTGTAGAACTCACACCATGTGAGATATGGTTTTGGATATTCTAAATAAGTGTATTTTTTAATTTTTTATAAAAATGTATGTAGAAAAATAAAATAAAAAGTGTGTAAAAAAATAAAAAAAATATGTTGATTGATATGACCTAAATAAATTGTATCCCTAAAAAAAAAAAAAAAAACCCTTTTAGTGTATGCCAAAATTTTGACAAATCTTTTGAGTCGCTAGTATTTTTCTTAAATGCTGACAAACGTAAGAGTAATGGCTGAGCCTCAGTAAATGAGGTCAGTTTGTGGTTGCTTTCAAGCATTGAATATCTCTGCTATACTCTTAGTACTACTACTACATGCCAATATAAATGTAGAGAGAGAAGAGAAGAGAGAGAGATTGTTGTCCATGGGGGTAGTTAGATCATCATTCATCTCTATCAATAGGAAAGAAGGAAGCCCACTTGTATAGTATAGTATATAGTACATGAGCATGCCTCATTTTTAATAGGAAAAATTACAATTAAGTGATTTATGAGTTTATGAAAAAATTTATAGTTTTAATTATTAAAATTGATAAAATTTACTATTAATTTAAAATTATTTTTAAAAATATACGTTGATCTACAATTTTTCCTTTTAATAAGGGGTGAGGTACATTATTTGCTGCATCATAGTTCACCCAAATCAAAAACCATAAGTAAATTTTAATTTTTAAACTTTACAATTCTAATTGACATTTATGTATGTTAAAACATGAGAAAATTTTATGTGAACAAAATATGCATAGAAACTATGTTATGTGTATGTTTGTGTTAATTTTATGTGCACATATCACAGCTGCAACTTGCAAAGCATTCATTGAAATTTATTATTGGAAATAAAATATAGTGCTAGACTAAAGAAAGTAAATGTTGATATTATTACATTGTATATCTAAGCTTAATTCTTTTTTACGACATTATACGTTTTTTCCTTATTAATTTGAAAAGAAAATGGTACATAAATAAAATTGGTATATAGAAATTTCTTCTACAATAATGTGATAATGGTACTTTTAAAATTATATACTACAGCGATAAATATCTCATTTATGCTGTCTTTGGTTAGGAAATTTGAAGAGGGATTTGGAAATGGAAAAGGAAAATGTGTGTGAAAATAAGTGAAATATAAGCATATTTTATTCACATTTCATCTACCTTTTTCATTTCTCTTTCCAAATCCCCCAACTAAACACAGCATTAGTAGGCAAAGAAAGTACTAAATACAAAAATCTTTACATCATTCTACATGAAAGTTTGGTACATAAATTCAATTATTGTATAGCATTACTATATATATACGTGTGTTGTGTGTATAGAAGGATTATATACACAACAATTTTCATATATATGCACAGGGATTCAATTTACTTTTAAAATCATCCTTTTATCATATTTGCAACAAGGTTACTCCTATATGTATTCTATTAAGTATACATTTGAATTGCTGTGAACGCTATTACGTTTTTTATTTTTTATTTTTAAGAATATCATTCCTACTCAATAATAATATAATTGTTGCATTCAATAACTGTTATAATAAACTTTTTCCTTCATCAAACCGTTCAAAACTACTAATCAGCTTTCCTACATCACCAAATCCAAAATTTTAAATATAAAATTATAGATAGAGAGGAGGGGCTAACCTCCATTAAGCCAAACAACCAAAGGCTTTGACAAGGGGTCATGAGTTGCCTCAGTAAGCCAGTAAAACAGAGCTCTACCAACCACTTGATTGACAGTCACATAGCCTGAAAACTGATCAAAAGAGACCTTGGGCTGCCCAGGAAGTCCCAATATTCTATCAGCTTCTTCTTCTTCATTTACTTGTTTCACTTCATGTGTGGTAGTAGTAGTAGTAGTAGTAGAACTAGCACTAACACAATAACACTCATGAAAAACAAGCAAAGCAAAGACCACTGTAACAAAGATATTTTCTTTGGCCATTGACAATGGCCTTCAAAGAAGAAGAAGAAAAAGAAAATTAAATGGGTGTCCCTAGTTGTTTGTGTTATCGGAAGTAAGGACTGTGTGTCACTCTGGACAGGATTAAATAGGAGGGAGGGAATGAAATAAATTATTTGGGCACTCTCAGTTTTTGTTTATTGGGGCAACCTATGCTTGAAAGACAACTTTCCACCTATGATAGAATGGATGGAGGATCATCATTTTTTGAAAAATGATATGATTCTTAAATAATTTATCAATTTTTTATTAAATCTTTTATATAGGTGTGGGACTTATGTAAATTTACATATGTATAAGGTTTGATAAAAAATTTGATAGATTATTTAGAATCCTAGTATCACTCTCTTCTTCTTTTTTTCCAAATCTTCTATTCATGACAATATTGTGAGATGATTTGAGAAGTTGATTAAAAATTAACTTTTTAATTTTTTTTACTTTTTTATCCTTTGTGGATAAAAAATATAAAAAATAATATAACCTAAAATTAATTAAAAATTAAAAACTAACTTTCAACTAACTTGTCAAAAGACCGTGTTATTTTGATTTTTATCAAGTAATAGAAATAGGAATTAGAAAAACAGTTGATTGTTTGACAGAGAGTGGGTATTGGGTATTGATTTTTGTTAGTTTTTGTATATAAAATATTTGTAATAAATTATATTAAATGATAAATATATTTATTAAAATAGATTGATTATTTTTTAAAAAATAACAAAAATATTTAGGACCCTCAAAGTTGGGAACCTCATGACTCTCAAAATGATGTGAACTAATAATATGTTTTTATTTTTATTTTTTTCTTTTCTTTTCTTTTCTTCCTGGACCAATCACATGTAAGTGAAGTTGTATTTTTTAGGAATCTGTAACATTTTGTTAAAAAAATAAATACAATCAAATCATGCTTTTACAATTATTAAAGTAATTTTTATTTTTTAATAAATAATCTATAAATAGAGAGTAAATAATTATAAAATAAATGATTTAAATCATCAAAATAAAATTCGTGACAAAACCCATAAGTCCAATTGCACCCTCCAATTCATTTAAATAAATTGGAGAGTAGATTAACTGACAGAGGTTTTTTTTATTGGAGAAGTGATTACAAAGTAATTTTTTTACTCGCATAAAAATTAATTATAAAATTAAACACAATTCCCTTAACAACCGCGATTGGGCGCTCGAATTTGAGCTCTCCCGAATGCCCCTAAAAGCAAAAACGACGTCGTTTTTGCTTCTTTTTTTTTTTCTTTTTTTTTTTCTTTTTTTTTTTTTTTTTCAGCAGAACGAAGAAGAAGACGCAGGAGGAAGAAGAAGACGGGCGAGGAGGAGGAGGAGGAGGAGGAAGAAGGACTGGAGGGGGCCTAAAAAATGGGGCTGGAGGCGGAGGCGGAGGCGGGGGGCGGGGGTGGAGACGAGGCGGAGGCGACGCGATCGGCGGAGGCGGAGGCGCAGCGATCGGCGGAGGCGGAGGCGCAGCGATCGGCGGAGGCGACGCGATCTACTTCCCCTCGCTCTCTTTCTCTCCCTCTCCCTCTCCCTCACCCGTTTCCGACTGGAGGAACAAAAAAAAAAATTTAAATTGATAAAACGACATCGTTTCACTAATTCAAGACATTCGGGAGAGCCTGATTCGAGGCACAAATCTTTTCTCTTCCCCCTAAATAGTTGATGCAAAAGAATTCTCGACTTTTTATCGAAACAAGAGTACCCCCGATCAATGAGCAAAATTTTTAAATATTTTTTATTTTTTATTTCATTAAATGTTGATGATTAATAAATGGTATCACATGTATTTGCACGCCTATGAAGCAGTCCCCTCGAATCCTCCATTAATTCCTCTTGTATTTATTTTGCATATGAGACTTTGACCGCCCTTTTCTTTTTCATTGGCTATTTGCCTCTATCCTTTTCCATTTTGTCCCACCATTTTTTTTTTAATTTGTTTTTTTCCTCCTTTTGTTTTGTTTTGTGTTTTTGTTATGTGTCGTGTTTGGATAAGCTTGAATATGGGTTGTTTCTTACTTTCAGTTACATTTTTTGTTCAATGTATAAAAAGTTTGGTCCATTTTTTGTCATCCATGTGTTTCTTACTTTATACTTAATGTTGACACTTGCTCGAGAAATTGTCTGGAGAAATTATTCATTTCTCTTCCAGAAAAAATTTAGGTGTTAGGTTTTTATTCTTGACAATTCTGTTTGATAAGATTTCTTTCAGTTATAATTTTATTCTTTTTATTTTTTATTTTTTAGTGAGGCTATGAAGTTTTAGATGAGAATCCAATTCGAATTGTGCCTTGCAGAGAAGTTTGTGATGTTAATTCTTTCATATTTGTCACTTCGCTGACTATGTCAGGGATCGAGCTGTTCGGTTAGCTCGCGGGGGTCAAAGGGGCAGCGCCTTGGCAGGGACGAGGGGCAACGTCCCCGAAACAAAAAGCAAAAATGCAGTCGAAGTTGCTTATCCGCTTAAGCGGCCATTTGTGCGTTCGAGCGGAGAATCTTTAGTTCTAGAAGTTTGAACTGTTTGCAAAAGTACTAGAAGTTGTATTTTTGCGCTCAAGCGGCCATTCTAGCGCTCGAGTGGAGATCGCGGATCTGTTTTCTATAAATATGCAATTCAGTCAGATTTTAGGGTTATGACTTCCAGATCTTCTTCTTGGGTATTAGGGTTTTCATCTGGGGCTTCTTTACTTGTTCTCCTTTGATTTCTGTGAGAGATTAATCATAAATTGAGTGAATCATATCAAACGGTTTGTTTGTTTGTTTTATTCAATACAAAAAATGAAGTTGTTCTTCAGTGGATTTTGGGGAATTTGAGCCTGAAGCTGTGGTGGATTCTGGAGCGACTCATCGTCATGGATTCGAAATCGGCGTTATGGATTCAACGTTGAGCAAGACAATTCCGAGGTGAAGAAGGGGTTAGAAGAGACACATAGGGGTCGGTCGATTCGAGCGTGGATTCGTTAGGTAATTGAGAGTACACTTGTGTAATTTATTTATGTCTTCTTAGTAGATTATTTTGTGACTTTTGCCTGTGATTTTTTTATCACAATTGGAGGCGCTCCAATTATGATTTTTTCACGTTACAATCGTTGTGTTGATTTGTCGTGATTGTTTGATTGGGATTATTATTTACTGTTTAAAATTGATACACAATCACAAATCAATATCTAAGGGATTTATAGATTTTTCATTATGTAGTATTTTAAATTAATAATTATTAATTTTTTTATTTTTTTATTGTAAATATTCAAGATCTAAATATAACTTTAATGTAAACGTATAATTGCACACTCTAATTTTTAATAGCAACTCAACTAAACAGTAAGACTTGCTAGCATTCCTATAGTAGTGTGAAATCGAGTGACGAAAACAACCTCTTTAAAAATGGTGGTAAAATTGTGTATAACTATGTATATCTACCATTTCTCTCATATTATTTTAGCACTCATACTTTTTTATAAGAAAAAATAATATTATTTATTTTGAAAAAGATATATATATTTTTTTAAAACATAAAAGTGTGGTTTTGTAAAATAAAATGGACTCTCTCTCTAGGCAGTTCTCTTTACGTGCACGCGAAGGGGAGGGAGGGAGGGAGGGAGGGAGGGATAGTAATTGGGTTTTTGTATAAGAATAACCAGCATATCGCTCGTTATATCGCACGTTATGTACGGGTTGTGTTTTATTATTTTGTCTTTTTATTTTTTTTAATGTTTTTTTATATTATATTAAAATTTAATATTTTAATAATAATTATATATATTGAAATTTTCAAGAAATTCATATGTGTTGGATTTTTTAAGAAATTTTTTTTATGCTTGTTCTTAATGCATTAAAATGTTATTATGAGGGATAATAATCGTATGTGTTGGACTTTTCAAGGAATTCATATGTGTTGGATTTTTTAAGAAATTCATATATACTTCACAATTATTTCTATATATGTGAATTGTGATTTTTAAATGTCTTTTTTTTTAAATGTTTTTTTTATATATTATATTAAAGTGTAATATTTTGATAATAATCATATGTGTTGAACTTTTCAAGGAATTTTTTTTATGATTGTTCTTAATGTATTAAAGTGTTATTATAAGGGATAATAATAGTATGTGCTGGGACTTTTCAAGGAATTCATGTGTGTTGGACTTTTCAAGAAACTTTTTTTATACTTATTCTTAATGCATTAAAGTATTATTATGAGGGTAAAACTTGGGGGTTGGGAGAAGTTAATAAATGCTAAGGTTTTTTTTTTTAAAAATCAAAAAACTAAGAAATTTAGATTGGGATATTGGAGCTCCCACAAGGCTTGGGGGTTAAAAACTCATTTTTCCTTAATATATACTAGCATATCACCCCGTGCTATGCATGGATTGTGTTTACAATTATCTATATATGTGAATTGTAATTTTTAAATGTCTTTTTTTTTAAAAAAATATCTTCTTGTTTTCCTTTTTTATATTATATTAAAGTTTAATATTTTGATAATAATCATATGTGTTAGACTTTTCAAGAAATTAAATGTCTTTTTTTTATTATATTATATTAAATTTTAATATTTTGATAATAATCATACTAGCCTATCACCCGTGTTATGCACGGGATAATTATAAATATTTATATTTGTTTTAATTTTTTTTAATATATAAATTATGTTTTTTAAGATTTTTTATAAAAATAATTTAACAATCTTATCACTAATCATAGTGTACAGGAGAAATTAAAAAGGCTACTGCAGTAACTATGCACGGGCTGTATCTATAATTATTTGTATGAGGGGATTTTAAATGCTAATCAGAGATTTTGACCAAATCAATAAATGCAGGCATGTAGATTAGAAAAAGTTAATAAATATTGATCAGGGGATTTTGGCCAAATCAATAAATGCTGAGTTTTTTTTTTTTTAATAAAAAATTTAGAAAATTAAAATTGAAGATTGGAGCTCCCACAAGACTTGGGGTTTAGAAACCCCTTTTTCTTAATATATTTACAATTATCTATATATGTAAATTGCGATTTTTAAATGTCTTTTTTTTTTTTTTAAATGTCTTCTTTTTTTCTTTTTTATATTATATTAAAGTTTAATATTTTGATAATAATCATATCTGTTGGACTTTTCAAGGAATTAATTGTCTTCTCTTTTTTTTTTTATTGTATTATACTAAAGTTTAATATTTTGATAATAATCATATGTGTTGGATTTTTCAAGAAAACTTTTTTATACTTATTCTTAATGCATTAAAGTGTTATTAGGAGGGTAAGACTTGGTTTTGGGAGAAGTTAATAAATGTTAAGTTTTTTTTTTTTTTTAAATCAAAAAATCAGAAAATTTAGATTGGGAGATTGGAGCTCTCACAAGACTTGGGGTTAAAAATCCCCTTTTACTTAATATATAACTAGCATATCACCCGTGCTATGCACGGGATTAAATTTAAATAAAAAAAAAATCATTCATAGTTATGTTAAACATATTTTTAAATTGTTAGCATAAAATATATGTAATTTTAAAAGAAAATATTGACATTGCATAATTAAAGTAATAAAAATAAGAATTTATTACATTTGTTCGAAATTCACTGAATAAATAAAACAAAAAATAACTAAAATCTAAATTGTTGTGGGCCTTCCATCAGCATTCCTGCATTGTCAACATGATAATTAGTATCATAATTAATGAACAATACATATATTATGTATTTATAAAATGTTATAAAGTAAAAAAGTTATACTTACATTTTTTTTTTACTTTCTGAAAGATATAGACATTCTTCAGACCAATCTATATTTAAAACAAAGGTGACGCACGGTGCACAATCTAGTTGACGTGGCATTGTTGGTACAGGTATGATAAATGCACGGTGCACAATTTTGTGAGAGTTTATATTTATCTAACTTTAATCATATTAAAAAATTGAAAAATTAAAAATAAAATTAAAATAGTAAATAAAAGGATTAAATAACATTAAAAATTAGTTAATCACATTTTTTTAACTATTAAACTAACTACAATCACATTAAAAAAAAGAATCATTCAACTAATTACAATCACATTTTTCTTTTTGTGAGAGTTTATCATATTAAAAAATTAAAAATAAAATTAAAATAGTAAATAAAAAGATTAAATAACATTAAAAATTAGTTAATCACATTTTTTTTTAACTATTAAACTAACTACAATCACATTAAAAAAAGAATCATTTAACTAATTATAATTATATTTTTCTTTTTGTGAGAGTTTATATTTATCTAACTTTAATCATATTAAAAAATTGAAAATAAAATTAAAATAGTAAATAAAAAGATTAAATAACATTAAAAATTAGTTGATCACATTTCTTTTAACTATTAAACTAACTACAATCACATTAAAAAAAAGAATCATTCAACTAATTATAATCACATTTTTCTTTTTGTGAGGGTTTATATTTATCTAACTTTAATCATATTAAGAAATCAAAAATAAAATTAAAATAGTAAATAAAAAGATTTTACATTAAAAAAAAATCATTGAACTAATTTTTGATTAATTACAATATTAAAGCAGTAAACAAAAGAAAAAGTTAAGAAGGAGAAATTATAATCACATTTTTCTTTTTGTAAGGGTTTATATTTATCTAACTTTAATCATATTAAAAAATTAAAAATAAAATTAAAATAGTAAACAAAAAGATTAAATAACATTAAAAATTAGTTAATCACATTTTTTTTAACTATTAAACTAATTACAATCACATTAAAAAAAGAATCATTCAACTAATTACAATCACATTTTTCTTTTTGTGAGAGTTTATATTTATCTAACTTTAATCATATTAAAAAATTAAAAAATTAAAATAGTAAATAAAAAGATTAAATAACCTTAAAAATTAGTTAATCACATTTTTTTTAACTATTAAACTAACTACAATCACATTAAAAAAAGAATCATTCAACTAATTACAATCACATTTTTATTTTTGTGAGAGTTTATATTTATCTAACTTTAATCATATTAAAAAATTGAAAAATTAAAAATAAAATTAAAATAGTAAATAAAAAGATTAAATAACATTAAAAATTAGTTAATCACATTTTTTTAACTATTAAACTAACTACAATCACATTAAAAAAAAGAATCATTCAACTAATTATAATCATATTTTTCTTTTTGTGAGAGTTTATCATATTAAAAAATTAAAAATAAAATTAAAACAGTAAATAAAAAGATTAAATAACATTAAAAATTAGTTAATCACATTTTTTTAACTATTAAACTAACTACAATCAAAAGAATCATTCAACTAATTATAATCACATTTTTCTTTTTGTGAGAGTTTAAAACATTATTTATCTAACTTTAATCATATTAAAAAATTAAATAAAAAGATTAAATAACATTAAAAATTAGTTAATCACATTTTTTTAACTACTAAACTAACTACAATCACATTAAAAAAAAGAATCATTCAACTAACATTAAAAATTAGTTAATCACATTTTTTTAACTATTAAACTAACTACAATCACATTAAAAAAAAAAGAATCATTCAACTAATTATAATCACATTTTTCTTTTTGTGAGAGTTTATATTTATCTAACTTTAATGATATTAAAACATTATTTATCTAACTTTAATCATATTAAAAAATTAAATAACATTAAAAATTAGTTAATCACATTTTTTTAACTACTAAACTAACTACAATCACATTACAAAAAAGAATCACATTAAAAAAAAGAATCATTTTTCTTTTTGTGAGAGTTTATATTTATCCAACTTTAATCATATTAAAAAATTAAAAATAAAATTAAAATAATAAATAAAAAGATTCAAAAATAAAATCACAAAAACCATTGAACAATATTAAAACAGTAAACAAAAGAAAAAGTTAAGAAGTAGAAATTATAATCACATTTTTCTTTTTGTGAGGGTTTATAAAAAGATTAAATAACATTAAAAGTTAAGGAGAAAACAAAAATAACACTTACTGTTTGCATACGTAGTCACTGAAGTTGGAAGTGTAGAAGTGAGAACTAAAGAAGGAGAAAGCAAAAAGGAAAATCACTGTTAATATTAAAACAGTAAACAAAATAAAAAGTTAAGAAGGAAAAAATAAAAATAACACTTACTGTTTGCATACGTAGTCACTGAAGTTGAAAGTATGAAAGTGATAACTCAAGAAGGAGAAAGCAAAAAGGAAAATCACAGTTTACAATAGGTATGTGAAAAGTTAAGAAAAATATGTGTATTGGAGAAGTTATAAAGGTTTGAAAGAATTTAATAAGTGTTTATTTATTTTTTTTTCAAAAAATAAAACAAAAAAATTAAGAGGGAAAAAAATTAAGAGCCATTTACACAATAGTTACATGGGTCTCTTGGAGATGCAAAAAAATTTATATCTATTTCTAATCCATAAATTTTTGTGGAGTCCCAATATAATATTGGGGTTGCTTGGTGATTAGTTCAAAATTATAATTACAATATT
Organism: Camellia japonica; assembly: GCA_030407325.1. NCBI lineage: Eukaryota > Viridiplantae > Streptophyta > Magnoliopsida > Ericales > Theaceae > Camellia > Camellia japonica. The sequence goes on along the minus strand of JAPPVO010000059.1, from coordinate 25,510,573 downwards.
GATAAATATGGCTCTTAATTTTTTTCTCTCTTAATTTTTTTGTTTTGTTTTTTGAAAAAAAAAAAACTTATTAAATTCTTTCAATATAATTTTTTTCTCTATTAATTTTTTTTTTTTTTTTTTTTTGAAAAAAAAATAATATTGGGGTTGCTTGGTGATTGGTTCAAATATTATAATTACACTATTGATAAATATGACTCTTAATTTTTTTCTCTCTTAATTTTTTTGTTTTGTTTTTTGGAAAAAAAAAAACACTTATTAAATTCTTTCAATATAATTTTTTCTCTCTTAATTTTTTTGTTTTTTTTTTTTGAAAAAAAAAATAACACTTATTAAATTCTTTCAATATAATATTGGGATTGTTTGGTGATTGATTCAAAGATTATAATTACACTATTGATAAATGAAGGAGATAGAGGGTGGGAAAATAAAACAATAAATGAAATGTGAGAGAGAGAGAGAGAGAGAGAGAGAGAGAGAGAGAGAGAGAGAGGCTATGGCTTACACAATAGTTACATGGGTTTCTTGGAGATGCAAAAAAATTTATATCTATTTCTAACCCATAAATTTTTGTGGAGTCCCAATATAATATTGGGGTTGCTTGGTGATTGGTTCAAAGATTATAATTACACTATTGATAAATATGGCTCTTAATTTTTTTCTCTCTTAATTTTTTTGTTTTGTTTTTTGAAAAAAAAAAAACACTTATTAAATTCTTTCAATATAATTTTTTTCTCTATTAATTTTTTTGTTTTTTTTTTGAAAAAAAAAATAATATTGGGGTTGCTTGGTGATTGGTTCAAAGATTATAATTACACTATTGATAAATATGGCTCTTAATTTTTTTCTCTCTTAATTTTTTTTGTTTTGTTTTTTGGAAAAAAAAAACACTTATTAAATTCTTTCAATATAATTTTTTTCTCTCTTAATTTTTTTGTTTTTTTTTTTTGAAAAAAAAAATAACACTTATTAAATTCTTTCAATATAATATTGGGATTGCTTGGTGATTGGTTCAAAGATTATAATTACACTATTGATAAATGAAGGAGATAGAGGGTGGGGAAATAAAACAATAAATGAAATGTGAGAGAGAGAGAGAGAGAGAGAGAGAGGCTATGGCTCTTAATTTACACACCACCACTTTTGCTTCCCCAAGAGACCCATGTAATGATGGTGTCAATGTAATTATTATAATCTTTAAACCAATCACCAAGTCAATTTGTAATTATTATAATCTTTGAACCAATCACCAAGTCAATTTTTTTTAAAAAAAAAAATAAAAAATCAAGAAATTAGGATTGGCATATTGGAGCTTCCACAGGCCTTGAGGGTTAAAACACCCTTTTGCTTAATATATAGTATAGACTAGCCTATCACCCGTGCTATGCACGGGATAAGTATAGATATTTATATTTGTTTTAAATTGTTTTTTAATATATAAATTATGTTTTTTAAAATTTTTTATAAAAATAATTTAACAATCTTATCACTAATCATAGTGTATGAGAGAAGTCGAAAAGGGTACTGTAGTAACTATACACAGATTGTATCTATAATTATTTGTATGAGGGGATTTTAAATGCTGATCAGGGAATTTTGACTAAATCAATAAATGCAGGCATGTGGATTGAAAAAAGTTAATAAATGCTAATCAGGGGATTTTGACCAAATCAATAAATGCTGAGTTTTTTTTTTTAAATAAAAAATTTAGAAAATTCAAATTGGGATATTGAAGCTCCCACAGGTCTTGGGGTTAAAAACCCCCTTTTGCTTAAAAACCCCCTTAGTGTTTATATTTATCTAACTTCAATCATATTAAAAAATTAAATTATAAACAAAATGAGATAACTTCAATCATACAAATCACATTTTTTTTAATGCTATCTAACTACAATCACATTTTTCTCATAATAAAAAAAATAATTGAAAAAAGAACCATTAAAATAGTAAATAAAAATATTATTTAGAGCCATTGAACAAACTACAATCACATTTTTCTTTTTGTAAGTTAACTTCAATCATATTAAAAAATCAAATTATAAACAAAAGAAGATAACTTCAATCATACAAATCACAATTTTTTTAATGTTATCCAACTACAATTGAAAAAAATAACCATTAAAATGGTAAATAAAAAAGATTATTTAGAACCATTGAACAAACTACAATAACATTTTTCTTTTTGTGAGTGTTTATGTTTATCTAACTTCAATCATATTAAAAACTAAAATTATAAACAAAAGGAGATAACTTCAATCATACAAATCACAAGTTTTTTTAATGCTATCTAATCATCATCAATAATTAAAAAAATCAATCACAAATTAAGGGGTTATTTGAGATGTCCTAAATAAGTGCACTTCTTGACTTTTTAGACTAAAAAGTTAAGGAAAAAAATATAGTTGTTTAGGTTAACTTTTTGACTTTTTATGGAAAAATGTGTATTAAAAAATTGTATAAATTAGTGTGTAGAAAAAAATTAGGATTGAGAGTTGTGCAGCCATAATTTTATATTTTTAGTGAATAGTGATAACTTTTTAACTTTTTGAGTAACTTTTTGACTTTTTTTCAACTTGCCAAACTTGGCCTAAGTCAATTGATAATTAAAAAACACAATAATTTATTTTTCAAAAAATAGTGAGTTAAAAAGATCAATTACAATTTTTTTGGGGTCAAAATACAATCTAATCATCATCAATAATTGGTACATTATGTGACCCTAATGAGTACAATCCATTTTGTTTTTCAAAAAACACAGTGAGTTAAAAATCAAATCACAAATTAAGTGAATTGATAGTTAAAAAAACACAACAATTTTTTTTTAAAAAACACAATGAGTTAAAAAAATCAAGTACAATTTTTTTTTCAAAATACAATCTAATCATTATCAATAATTGATACTTTAAAAATCAAATCAAAAAAAAAAATCAAATCAAATCACAAATATTTTTATACTATCTAACTACAATCATATTTTTTTCATAAATAATTGTAAAGAAAAACCATTAAAACAGTAAATAAAATAATCACGTTAAAAAAAAGAACCATTGAATAAACTACAATCACATCACATTTTTCCCATAATAAAATAAATAAATAAATAAAGAACCATTGACTAATTACAATCACATTAAAAAAAAAAAAAGAACCATTGAACTAACTACAATCACATTTTTTTCTTTGTGAGTGTTTATGTTTATCTAATTTCAATCATATTAAAAATAAAATTAAAATAGTAAATAAAAAGATTAAATAACATTAAAAAAAAAAATCCCCCATTGAACTAACTACAACAATCCATTGAACAAAGTACAATCACATCACATTACAATCACATTTTTTTCTTTGTGAGTGTTTATGTTTATTTAACTTCAATCATATTAAAAATAAAATTAAAATAGTAAATAAAAAGATTAAATAACATTAAAAAAAACCATTGAACTAACTACAACAATCATATTAAAAAAAAGAGCCATTGAACAAACTATAATCACATTATATTTTTCCCATAATAAAATAAATAAATGAAAAAAAAGAACTATTAAACTAACTACAATCACATTAAAAAAAAAGAATCATTCAACTAATTATAATCACATTTTTCTCTTTGTGAGGGTTTATATTTATCTAACTTCAATCATATTAAAAAATCAAATTATAATTTTTTATTCGCTAGACAAATCACAAATATTTTTATGCGCTATCTAACTACAATATTAAAACAGTAAACAAAAGGAAAAGTCAAGAAGGAGAAAACAAAAAGAAGACTTACTGTTTGCATATGTGGTCTCTGAAGTTGAAAGTGTAGAAGTGAGAAGTCAATAAGGAGAAAACAAAAAGGAGACTCACTGTTTGCAATATATATGTGAATTTAATAAGTGCTAAGTTTTTTTTAAAAAAAAAATCAAAAAAATTAAGAAATTAAGGTTCAGATATTGGAACTTCCGCAAAACTTGTGGGTTAGAGATAGATATAAATAAATAAATAGATATAGATATGGATATTTATATTTGTTTTAAATTTTTTTTAATATACAAATTATTTGTTTTGGAAAAGGTACTGCAGTAATTATGAGAGAAGTCAAAAAGTTTTATGGGTTGAGAGAAGTTAATAAATGCTGAGGTTAATTTTTTTTTTTTAAAAAAAAATCAAAAAATTAGAAACCCCTTTTTGCCATATTGGAGCTCCCACAGGCCTTGGGGTTAGAAACCCCTTTTTGCTTAATATATAGTATAGTATAGATAGATGTTTTCTAAGATTTTTTATAAAAATAATTTAACAATCTAAGGTCTAAGGAATTTTTTTTATACTTATTCTTAATGCATTAAAGTGTTATTATAAGGATAAGGCTTGGGGGTTGTGAGAAATTAATAAATGCTAAGGTTTTTTTTTTTTTTTTAAATCAAGAAATTTAGATTGGGATATTGGAACTCTCACAAAACTTATGGGTTAGAGATATATATAAATAAATAGATAGATATAGATATTTATATTTGTTTTAAATTGTTTTTAATATACAAATTATTTGTTTTGGGAAAAAGTACTGAAATAATTATGAGAGAAGTTAAAGAGTCTTATGGGTTGAGAGAAGTTAATAAATGTTGAGATTATTTTTTTTTTTTTAAATCTAAAAATTAAAAAATTAGAATTGGCACATTGGAGATCCCACAGGCTTTGGGGGTTAAAAACCCCCTTTTGCTTAATAGATAGTATAGACTAGCATATCACCCGTGCTATGCGCGGATTATGTTTACAATTATCTATATATGTGAATTGGTATTTTTAAATGTCTTTTTTTTTTTTTAAATGTCTTCTTTTTTTCCTTTTTTATATTATATAAAAATTTAACATTTTGATAATAATCATATGTGTTAGACTTTTCAAGGAATTAAATGTCTTTTTTTATTATTATATTATATTAAAGTTTAATATTTTGATAATAATCATATATGTTGGACTTTTCAAGAAATTTTTTTTATGCTTGTTCTTAATGCATTAAAGTGTTATTATGAGGGATAATAATCATATGTGTTGGGACTTTTCAAGGAATTCATATGTGTTGGATTTCAAAGAATTTTTTTTATACTTGTTCTTAATGCATTAAAGTGTTATTATGAGGGTAACACTTGGGGGTTGGGAGAAATTAATAAATACTAAGGTTTTTTTTTTTTAAATCAAAAAATCAGGAAATTTAGATTGAGATATTCTTGGTTAATTATGAAACATAAATCTTTTATTTTTTAACAAATTACAAATATACCACAAAATTTATTTAAAATATGAATTGGTCATATAATAGTAGAAATTACAACTATCGTTTGTGATAAATTTTAATTTAATACAATACTCAAGGAAAAGAAAGAAAGAAAGAAAGAAAAAAACTATTCTCCTATGCAATAATAAATTATCAAAATTGTTTATTAAAAAATATTTCTCATATCATTAAAAATTATTAATTGACTTAATAATTTATTTATTAACAAAATGGTTAACTGAAATCTTTTTTCATATCATTAAAAATTATTAATTTACTTAATGATTTACTTATTAATAAAATTGATCAGTTGTTGTGAAAGTATGATTTATGTATTAATAAAATTAGTCATTTGTATATGTATGTATTTTCTTCTGCTTCTTTACTCCTATGCAATAATAAATTATCAAAATTGTTTATTAAAAAATATTTCTCATATCATTAAAAAATTATTAATTGACTTAATAATTTATTTATTAACAAAATGGTTAACTGAAATCTTTTTTCATATCATTAAAAATTATTAATTTACTTAATGATTTACTTATTAATAAAATTGATCAGCTGTTGTGAGAGTATGATTTATGTATTAATAAAATTAGTCATTTGTATATGTATGTATTTTCTTCTGCTTCTTTATTAGTTCAGTGACTTATCTTAGTATTTTTTTAGATGAGAGAATTATCTTAGTATTTGTTTTATATTTATCTGTTGAAAACAACTACACATTGTAATTTTTTTTTTTTTTTATGAATTCGGAATAAATATTTAAAACTCATAAATTCACCCAAAATGATATGATAATAAAATTGGTGTCGACATTATTGGTTTTATAACAAATCAAAAAATCATACATATCATAACACATAATTCTATCATATATTATATTAAAGTTTTATATTATATTAAAGTTTAATATTTTGATAATAATCATATGTGTTAGACTTTTGAAGGAATTAAATGTCTTTTTTTTTATATTATATTATATTAAAGTTTAATATTTTGATAATAATCATATGTGTTGGACTTTTTAAGAATTTTTTTTTATACTTGTTCTTAATGCATTAAAGTGTTATTATGAGGGATAATAATCATATGTGTTGGGACTTTTTAAGGAATTCATATGTGTTTGATTTCAAAGAATTTTTTTTATACTTGTTCTTAATGCATTAAAGTGTTATTATGAGGGTAAAACTTTGGGGTTGGGAGAAGGTAATAAATGCTAAGGTTTTTTTTTTTTAAATCAAAAAATCAGGAAATTTAGATTGGGAGATTGGAGCTCTCACAAGACTTGGGGTTAAAAACCCCTTTTGCTTAATATATAGTATAGACTAGCATATCACCCGTGCTATGCACGGGATTAAATTTAAATAAAAAAAACCATTCATAGTTATGTTAAACATATTTTTATATTGTTAGCATAAAATATATGTAATTTTAAAAGAAAATATTGACATTGCATAATTAAAGTAATAAAAATAAGAATTTATTACATTTGTGAGGGTTTATATTTATCTAACTAAAAAAAGAATCATTCAACTAATTATAATCACATTTTTTTCTTTTTGTGAGGGTTTATATTTATCTAACTTTAATCATATTAAGAAATCAAAAATAAAATTAAAATAGTAAATAAAAAGATTTTACATTAAAAAAAAATCATTGAACTAATTTTTGATTAAATACAATATTAAAACAGTAAACAAAAGAAAAAGTTAAGAAGGAGAAATTATAATCACATTTTTCTTTTTGTGAGGGTTTATATTTATCTAACTTTAATCATATTAAAAAATTAAAAATAAAATTAAAATAGTAAACAAAAAGATTAAATAAAATTAAAATTTAGTTAATCACATTTTTTTTAACTATTAAACTAACTACAATCACATTAAAAAAAGAATCATTCAACTAATTACAATCACATTTTTCTTTTTGTGAGAGTTTATATTTATCTAACTTTAATCATATTAAAAATTTGAAAAATTAAAAATAAAATTAAAATAGTAAATAAAAAGATTAAATAACATTAAAAATTAGTTAATCACATTTTTTTAACTATTAAACTAACTATAATCACATTAAAAAAAGAATCATTCAACTAATTATAATCACATTTTTATTTTTGTGAGAGTTTATATTTATCTAACTTTAATCATATTAAAAAATTGAAAAATTAAAAATAAAATTAAAATAGTAAATAAAAAGATTAAATAACATTAAAAGTTGGTTAATCACATTTTTTTAATTATTAAACTAACTACAATCACATTAAAAAAAAGAATCATTCAACTAATTATAATCATATTTTTCTTTTTCTGAGAGTTTATCATATTAAAAAATTAAAAATAAAATTAAAATAGTAAATAAAAAGATTAAATAAAATTAAAAATTAGTTAATCACATTTTTTTTAACTATTAAACTAACTACAATCACATTAAAAAAAAAGAATCATTCAACTAATTATAATCACATTTTTCTTTTTGTGAGAGTTTATATTTATCTACCTTTAATCATATTAAAAAATTGAAAATAAAATTAAAATAGTAAATAAAAAGATTAAATAACATTAAAAATTAGTTGATCACATTTTTTTTAACTATTAAACTAACTACAATCACATTAAAAAAAAGAATCATTTAACTAATTATAATCACATTTTTCTTTTTGTGAGAGTTTATATTTATCTAACTTTAATCATATTAAAAAATTGAAAATAAAATTAAAATAGTAAATAAAAAGATTAAATAACATTAAAAATTAGTTAATCACATTTTTTTAACTATTAAACTAACTACAATCACATTAAAAAAAAGAATCATTCAACTAATTATAATCATATTTTTCTTTTTGTGAGAGTTTATCATATTAAAAATTAAAAATAAAATTAAAATAGTAAATAAAAAGATTAAATAACATTAAAAATTAGTTAATCACATTTTTTTAACTATTAAACTAACTACAATCACATTAAAAAAAAGAATCATTCAACTAATTATAATCACATTTTTCTTTTTGTGAGAGTTTAAAACATTATTTATCAAACTTTAATCATATTAAAAAATTAAATAAAAAGATTAAATAACATTAAAAATTAGTTAATCACATTTTTTTTAACTACTAAACTAACTACAATCACATTAAAAAAAAAAGAATCATTCAACTAACATTAAAAATTAGTTAATCACATTTTGTTAACTATTAAACTAACTACAATTACATTAAAAAAAAGAATCATTCAGCTAATTATAATCACATTTTTCTTTTTGTGAGAGTTTATATTTATCTAACTTTAATGATATTAAAACATTATTTATCTAACTTTAATCATATTAAAAAATTAAATAAAAAGATTAAATAACATTAAAAATTAGTTAATCACATTTTTTTAACTACTAAACTAACTACAATCACATTAAAAAAAAGAATCACAATAAAAAAAAGAATCATTTTTCTTTTTGTGAGAGTTTATATTTATCCAACATTAATCATATTAAAAAATTAAAAATAAAATTAAAATAATAAATAAAAAGATTCAAAAATAAAATCAAAAAAGCATTGAACAATATTAAAGTAGTAAACAAAAGAAAAAGTTAAGAAGGAGAAATTATAATCACATTTTTCTTTTTGTGAGGGTTTATAAAAAGATTAAATAACATTAAAAGTTAAGGAGAAAACAAAAATAACACTTACTGTTTGCATACGTAGTCACTGAAGTTGGAAGTGTAGAAGTGAGAACTAAAGAAGAAGAAAGCAAAAAGAAAAATCACTGTTAATATTAAAACAGTAAACAAAATAAAAAGTTAAGAAGGAAAAAATAAAAATAACACTTACTGTTTGCATACGTAGTCACTGAAGTTGAAAGTATGAAAGTGAGAACTCAAGAAGGAGAAAGCAAAAAGGAAAATCATTGTTTACAATAGGTATGTGAAAAGTTAAGAAAAATATGTGTATTGGAGAAGTTATAAAGGTTTGAAAGAATTTAATAAGTGTTTATTTATTTATTTTTCAAAAAACAAAACAAAAAAATTAAGAGGAAAAAAAATTAAGAGCCATTTACACAATAGTTACATGGGTCTCTTGGAGATGCAAAAAAATTTATATCTATTTCTAACCCATAAATTTTTGTGGAGTCCCAATATAATATTGGGGTTGCTTGGTGATTAGTTCAAAGATTATAATTACACTATTGATAAATATGGCTCTTAATTTTTTTCTCTCTTAATTTTTTTATTTTGTTTTTTGAAAAAAAAAACACTTATTAAATTCTTTCAATATAATTTTTTTCTCTCTTAATTTTTTTTTTTTTTTTGAAAAAAAAAATAATATTGGGGTTGCTTGGTGATTGATTCAAAGATTATAATTATACTATTGATAAATATGGCTCTTAATTTTTTTCTCTCTTAATTTTTTTGTTTTGTTTTCTGAAAAAAAAAACACTTATTAAATTCTTTCAATATAATTTTTTTCTCTCTTAATTTTTTCGTTTTTTGTTTTGAAAAAAAAAATAACACTTATTAAATTCTTTCAATATAATATTGGGATTGCTTGGTGATTGGTTCAAAGATTATAATTACACTATTGATAAATGAAGGAGATAGAGGGTGGGGAAATAAAACAATAAATGAAATGTGAGAGAATTTTTTTTGTTTTGTTTTTTGAAAAAAAAAAACACTTATTAAATTCTTTCAATATAATTTTTTTCTCTCTTAATTTTTTCGTTTTTTTTTTTGAAAAAAAAATAACACTTATTAAATTCTTTTAATATAATATTGGGATTGCTTGGTGATTGGTTCGAAGATTATAATTACACTATTGATAAATGAAGGAGATAGAGGGTGGGGAAATAAAACAATAAATGAAATGTGAGAGAATTTTTTTGTTTTGTTTTTTGGAAAAAAAAAACACTTATTAAATTCTTTCAATATAATTTTTTTCTCTCTTAATTTTGTCGTTTTTTTTTTTGAAAAAAAAAATAACACTTATTAAATTCTTTCAATATAATATTGGGATTGCTTGGTTATTGGTTCAAAGATTATAATTACACTATTGATAAATGAAGGAGATAGAGGGTGGAGAAATAAAACAATAAATGAAATGTGAGAGAATTTTTTGTTTTGTTTTTTGAAAAAAAAAAAGCACTTATTAAATTCTTTCAATATAATTTTTTGTTTAGTGATTGGTTCAAATATTATAATTATTGATAAATATGGCTCTTAAATTCTTTCAATATAATTATTGATAAATATGGCTCTTAATTTTTTTGTTTTGTTTTTTGAAAAAAAAAAACACTTATTAAATTCTTTCAATATAATTTTTTCTCTCTTAATTTTTTCTTTTTTTTTTTTGAAAAAAAAATAACACTTATTAAATTCTTTCAATATAATATTGGGATTGCTTGGTGATTGGTTCAAAGATTATAATTACACTATTGATAAATGAAGGAGATAGAGGGTGGGGAAATAAAACAATAAATGAAATCTGAGAGAATTTTTTTGTTTTGTTTTTTGAAAAAAAAAACACTTATTAAATTCTTTCAATATAATTTTTTTCTCTCTTAATTTTTTCATTTTTTTTTTGAAAAAAAAAATAACACTTATTAAATTCTGTCAATATAATATTGGGATTGCTTAGTGATTGGTTCAAAGATTATAATTACACTATTGATAAATGAAGGAGATAGAGGGTGGAGAAATAAAACAATAAATGAAATGTGAGAGAATTTTTTTGTTTTGTTTTTTGAAAAAAAAAAACACTTATTAAATTCTTGCAATATAATTTTTTTCTCTTTTAATTTTTTCGTTTTTTTTTTAGAAAAAAAAACACTTATTAAATTTTTTCAATATAATATTGGGATTGCTTGGTGATTTGTTCAAAGATTATAATTACACTATTGATAAATGAAGGAGATAGAGGGTGGAGAAATAAAACAATAAATGAAATGTGAGATGAGAGAGAGAGGCCACCAGTTTTGCTTTCCCAAGAGACATATGTAATGATGGTGTCAATATAATTATTATAATCCTTGAACTAATCACTAAGTCAATTTTTTTTAAAAAAAAATAAAAAATCAGGAAATTAGAATTGGCATATTGGAGCTTCCACAGGCCTTGAGAGTTAAAACACCCTTTTGCTTAATATATAGTATAGATAGATATAGATACTAGCCTATCACCCGTGCTATGCACGGGATAATTATAGATATTTATATTTGTTTTAATTTTTTTTTATATATAAATTATGTTTTTTAAGATTTTTTATAAAAATAATTTAACAATCTTATCACTAACCATAGTGTACAGGAGAAATTAAAAAGGCTACTGCAGTAACTATGCACGGGTTGTATTTATAATTATTTGTATGAGGGAATTTTAAATGCTAATCAGGAATTTTGATCAAATCAATAAATGTAGGCATATGAATTGAAAAAAGTTAATAAATACTGATCAGGGGATTTTGACCAAATCAATAAATGCTGAGGTTTTTTTTTTTTAAATCAAAAATTTAGAAAATTAAGATTGAGAGATTGGAGCTCCCACAAGGCTTGGGGTTTAGAAACTCCATTTTTCTTAATATATTTAGAATTATCTATATATGTGAACTGCGATTTTTAAATGTCTTTTTTTTTTTTTTTTAAATGTCTTCTTTTTTTCCTTTTTTATATTATATTAAAGTTTAATATTTTAATAATAATCATATGTGTTGGACTTTTTAAGAAATTAAATATCTTCTTTTTTTATTATATTATATTAAACTTTAATATTTTGATAATAGTCATATGTGTTGGACTTTTCAAGAAATTTTTTTATACTTGTTTTAATGCATTAAAGTGTTACTAGCATATCACTCGTGCTATGCACGGATTGTGTTTACAATTATCTATATATGTGAATTGTGATTTTTAAATGTCTTTTTTTTTTTTAAATGTCTTCTTTTTTTTCTTTTTTATATTATATTAAAGTTTAATATTTTGATAATAATCATATGTGTTAGACTTTTCAAGGAATTAAATGTCTTTTTTTTTATTGTATTATATTAAAGTTTAATATTTTGATAATAATCATATGTGCTGGACTTTTCAAGAAATTTTTTTTTATGGTTGTTCTTATTGTATTAAAGTATTATTTTGAGGGATAATAATCATATGTGTTGGGACTTTTCAAAAAATTCATATGTGTTGGATTTCAAAGAATTTTTTTTTTATGCTTGTTCTTAATGCATTAAAGTGTTATTATGAGGGTAAGACTTGGGTGTTGGGAGAAATTAATAAATGCTAAGTTTTTTTTTTTAAATAAAAAAATCAGAAAATTTAGATTGAGAGATTGGATCTCCCACAAGACTTGGGGTTAAAAATCTCCTTTTACTTAATATATAGTATAGATTATGAGGGTAAGACTTGGGGATTGGAAAAACTTAATAAATGCTAAGGTTTTTTTTTTTTTTAAATCAAAAAATCAGAAAATTTAAATTAAGAGATTGAAACTCCCACAAAATTTGGGGTTAAAAATTCCCTTTTACTTAATATATAATATAGATAACATGGTGTGTTGTGTTGTGTGGTGTGGCCATGGTGATGATGGCCATTATGGTTAGCTCTTATGGACTTGCATTGCCCTCTCTTTTTCATTGAATTTGTATTAGTCACAAAAGATCCCCTCCCGGAATCAGGATCCTCGGCCGCTATTTCCAGCGGCCGTTCCCATCAGCCCCCCAAAACGACGTCGTTTTGGGGTTTTTTTTTTTTTTTTTTTCTCTTTTCTTCTTCTTCGTTCTTGCTTTCTCTCTCTTCTCTTTCGGCATCGCCGTCGTCTGGCTCGCCGTCGCAGGAGGAGGCTGCGAGCTCGCCGTCGCAGCTCGCAGCTCGTCGCCTCGCCGCCTCGCCGCCCGCCGTCGCCTCGTCGCAGCAGCTGCACCGCCGCCTCCGCCTCCGCCTCCTCCTCCTCCTCATCCTCCCCCAATGGTTATGGCCCCCTCCAGTCCGGCCCTTCCCTTCCTCCTCCTCCTTCCTCCCTCTTCCTCTCCTTCCTCCATCTTCCTCTGCGTTTTTTTTTTTTTGAAAATTTTCCCCCCAAAACGACGTCGTTTTGGAGGGCTGATGGGAACGCCGCTGGAAATGGCGGCCGAGAATCCGAACTCCCCCCCTAACAACTCACTCACTACTTTATTATTATTATTATTATTGTTATTGTTGTTATTATTATTATTATTTAAGCCTCATTTGTCAAGTGATTTTTTTGGTTAAAAAGTCAAAAAGTCAACAACATATACTAAAAAGTTAAAGATTTCATTTTCTCTTTACTTTTTTTATATCTTTTCGTAAAATGTTAAAAAGTCATCCTAAACATATTAATTTTTTTTACATTATATTTTAGTCAAAAAAAAATTAAAAAATTACTAAAAAAAACATGTTCCCAAAAAGGCCTTAGATCCTTATTACTAAATTTAGCAAGCACTGTTGTTCCAGTTGTTGGTAACCATCATCAGCTCAAGCTCCTCTCCCTCCCTCTCTCTCTCTCTCTTCCAACAATGTCTCTCTAACTTTCACTAAAATACAATTTCAATTGTATCTTTTCATAATTTCCTACCTTGCTTTGCCATCATTTGTGAGATTGCCACTTGTTTAGAGACGGACGCAAAAATTTAACATCAATATCAGAGACAGTGAAAATATCATTCCAAAAAATGTCATCAATGTATTGTTTTTTTTTTTAATTAAAGAATTGAGGTGGGTCTCTCAAAACTATGTTTTGGTGACTATTTTAGTGTTCACTTTTCTGTGATTGGTCAACAAGCTCAAATTCTAATCTCAATAAACTAATGTGTATGTATGCAATTAAAAACTTTATAACAAATGTGTGAAAGAAAATATTAATTTTTGTATATAAAGAGGAAAATAGTTTATATTTTCTTATTTTTTTTCTTCCTTCTCTAATACAGTCGTATCACAAATTTAAAATTCAAGCATAATGTAAACAATCTAAATTAGTTGCAATTTTATAGATTTCTTTTCAAGACTTTGGTGTAGCTATTTTTATCATTATAATTTGTAACCCTTGTCTATCCTATTTTTATCCACGTAGTTAAATATTTATTAGCTATGATATGATGAACCTATCAAAATGAAAAGGATAAATTATACTTTTTATTTTTATAGTTCAATTTAAATTTTATTTTAATTCTTATAATTTTAATTTGATATTTCTATCTAAAATACTGTCAAAATTTGTTACATGTAATTTTCATGCAACCGACCTATGTTAAAAATTATGAATTGTAGTGGAAATGTCAAACTAAAATTGTATTTAAAGTTTAGAATTAATATTATTTAAATTAAGATGATAAAAATAAATAAACTCGGAATCAAATCAATAGACCATGCTAGGGATTCAAGCTCCTTCTCAATTTCATGATTAAATCACTAATAACATGTATCTAATTTGCATTAGAAAAATGATTTGTAGCACTAAAAAAATTGGCACTAATGCCCCTAAATTTCTATTTTGGATAAAAAAAAAATTTTTCTTTTTTTTTTTGCCTTAACTGTTTTTCTGTTTTTCCATTTTAGGAATTTCGGGGCATTAGTGCCCCCAAATTCGGGGCACTAATCGGCACTGTTTGCATTATATATATGAAGAAAAATGCTTGGGAGCACTAATTAGTGCTCCCACTAATTAGTGCTCCCACTAATTAGGTGGCAGTGGGTCCCGCCAGTAACGATGTGATGTTTTGGTCTTGGAGTTGTATTTTTTTTTTTTTTTTTTACTTTTTTAATGCATTAGTGCTATTAGTGGTGGTATTTTTAGTGGGATGAATCATTGTTGATATATGAAAGCGTTTACACAATCTGAGATAAAAACATGCTGACAATTCTGATACATGTACTACTAAAATTAAGTAGCTTCCTAAGAATTAATGGAAAAGGAATAAAATCTTGATTATTTTGAAAAACCAAAAATAGAATTGCCAGTCAATATATACGAAAGCAACTGTGTATTTATCATTAGTGATGTGATTAAAAATTCATATCATGCTAATATTATGTCTCATTATTTGACATTATCAATCACTAATAAAATTACATTTAAATGTAGGATTTAGGTGAGTGGATGACATTTGATAAACACTATTATTCAAATATAAAGTTAAATATACTTTTTATTCTTATAATTTGATTCAAATTTAAATTCTAATCTCTGTAAGATTAAATACACTGCCACATATAATAATGATTTGATATTAATGGTAATAGGAATAGCCCAACGTAGAATTGTGAAGGAAAAGCCCCGAAACATAGAGATCTCCCAAGGGTCCAAAAACTTGGCGTTAGCATGTATATAAGACATATTTGTTTTCCGAGGTAGAATATAGGAGATTTATAGTGAGGAGATTGATAGTGAGGAAATTATTAGTTAGAGGAGTGATAATGATGATATTAAGTAAAATTGTGTTTGTTTTGATGATAGTTATTAATGTATGGATTGTGAGAGGGTAATTTATAAATAAATTGGGCCGAGCTAAGGAAGGGCCTTCTTGGTAAGTTAGGCCACACAAATGGGCCGAGGTAAGGGTTGATATAGCTCGGTCTTAGAGCTAACGAGTTTGGCCCAGGTGAAGTTCGGACCGAGCTAAGCATCATGCATATTAGCGTCAAGCTAAGATCGCCATTGGGCATAGTTAGCTCGGTCTTAAGTAAATAGCTCAGTTGGAGTATGCTTAACAGAGGTACAGGCAATGAAGGGAAGATCCGAGCTAGGTAAAGCTCGGTCAAATCTACCGCTTGAGCATGGCAATATTAGCTCGGTCGTTCTGTCATACTACCGAGCTAAAACCGTTTCACTTGGTTAAAGCAGTGATAAGGGTGCTAAGGGATAAGCAGTATCTCTTACAAATGTGATTCCTAGGAGGACTCTACATTGAGGAGTAAGAGTCCTACTAGGATTGTGTCAGGCAAAAACTATATAAGCTCTCAACAGAACCTATGTAGAGGTAACACAACATTGATACTCGAATACACAGAGCTTTTGTCTATTTGTCTATTTTGCTGACTTAGGCATCGGAGAGGTATCCGGCACATACTCGCCGGCTAGCTCACGTTTGTGTTTTCAGGGAGCAAAGCGACGACGTTTGGAGGAGTGCAAACTTGATCAACAGGATTATACGAGAAGATTATTCAGTACTCGTACAATTGGCGCCGTCTGTGGGAATTCTAGAAAGAACAAAACCTCTTGATCGAGTTTTTCTCTCTAATTGGAAGCAATGGCGCACAATGAAGACTTGCCGCAATCAGCAATTAATGGGCAAACCCCAGAGGGGAGTGGGAGGCACGAAGGTTTGCCTTTTATCCCTCCCACGGCGGATTTAGAACCCCAGCGACAGAACCCCCGGAGGGATGCAAGGGGGAGGTGGGCTAGCTGTCCCCGTCGCTCTCAAAGTCCTGAAAAACAGAGGCGGAGGATGGACCCTCAAGTTCTGGAGGACCACGTGAAGGAGCAGGACGAGTTAATAAGGAGGATGGCGGCAGACATGGAATCAATGAAGCGCCAGATAAAAGGAAAAGGGGTGGCGACAGGAGAGGGGCGCAAAGGCAACACGCCCCCTCGCCACTCGGAGGATCGTGATAGGTGTACCACACCATCGCAAATAGAAAGTAAGAGCCTTAGAACAGGTGACACTCAATCAAAGACTTCCAGGACTCGTTACTCCAGGTTTGAGATAACGAGAACTGAAAGGTCATATACTGAGGGAAGAACCTATCGGCCGTCGCACACGCACCAGACGTCATCCAGGCACACGGAGTTGCCTAATCATCTGACTTACGAACTGTGCTTGAAGAAAGGGCCCGATGGAAAGAGGATACCAGGGCACGCAACCCGCACAGAGTTTCAGCCCTTCAGCGGTTGGCCCCTCGGACGCATGGGAGGGTCGAGGTAGGAATGCCAATGTCGCGCCTTGCTTATGAACCAACATACAAAGTATTAGCAAGGTTACAGAGCACGCCGTTCGTTCCAGCAATTGAGAATGCGCCACTACCTTCAGGTTTCCACCAGCCCAAATTCACCACTTATGACGGGAAGACAGACCCTTACATGCACTTAAGCCACTTTCGCCAAGTTATGGCAGTATACCGGCGAAACGAGGCTTTAATGTGCATCCTATTTCCATCCAGCCTTAGCGACCTAGGTTTAACCTGGTTCGAAAGGCTACCAGAGGGCAGCATTGCCTCATGGGCGCAGTTGGCAGAAGCATTCGTGACTAGATTCAAGACGAATACCAAGACACCAGTGGACATTGACCAGCTACTCTCCATTGACATGGGCGAAAAGGAGACGTTGAGGTCCTACAACAGTCGCTACTGGGAAACCTTCAACCAGATTGGCGATTGCCCTACAAACCTCGCCATTGTACAATACAAACGGGGCTTGCCAATCGGTAACAAATTGAGGGACTCAATTACTATAACGCCACCCCTCACAATAGAGGCCTTAATGGAGAGAGTGCACCAACATATTCGCGTGGAGGAAGATAGCGCCCGTGCTAAAGCGAAATCTAGCACAACAGCAATGCCAGATAAAAAGACTACAGCAAAAGTCAACGCGGTAAAACAACCAAACAGGAATGGGCGAGGCAGGGGGCCAACAGAGAGGACCCAGACAAAAGGAGGTTACGAGTTCGCACTACCATTACCACAGTGTTCAAAAAACCAATCTACCGGATTCTCAGTGAGATACGCAATGAACCTTTCGTCCGATGGCCAGCTAAGTTGGGAGAAGCACAAAAAGACTATAACGAGAGGTCCGGGTGCACCTTCCATGATGAAAAGGGGCACCGCACTGAAAATTGCACTCCATTGAGGCAGCATTTGGATGAGTTAGTGGCAGCTGAGCACCTGGACCAGTACATAGAAGGAGGAACACAGCCAGCCCCCTAGAACCACAACAACCCAAACGGGATGCCGATCGACGCTCCACCTCAAGGCGTAATTAACGTAATACATGGGATATTCGAACCTGAGAGAGTATGTGAGCTCAGGGGAATGATCAAAAAGGCTGAGCACTTAAGGGAGGTATTAAGTGCACAACTTGCCATCAAAAAGGGGAGAATAGAAGCCACAAATGTCATATCTTTTTCAGACAAAGATTTAGCAAGGATATATTGCCCTCACAATGATACACTGGTTGTCACTCTACACGTCAAGAATTTCGACATCAAACGAATTTTGATCGACCAAGGAAGCTCATGTGAGATAATGTATTACGAAACCTTTAAAGAACTGAAACTGGAGGACAAAGACATGGCGCCTGCAACATCTTCCCTAATTGGATTCAACTCAATACCAGAGTGGTCAGTAGCCAAGATCATCCTCCCAGTTAAGGCAGGAACCATGACGAAACAGGTGGAATTCTGGGTATTGAAAGTCCCTTCCACTTACAACATAATCTTGGGGAGGACATGGTTGCACACCATACGATCAGTAGCGTCAACCTACCATCAAGTATTGTGGTTCCCCAACGAAGCCGGAGTAATTAAAGAGGTCTTTGGAGACCAAATTATGTCAAAACAGTGCTTCGTCACAGTAAATGGCAGCCGCGCTGCAAAAGGGTATGTACAGATGGTGGAAGAACTTGAGAGCAATGAACTGTTTGCGAATGTTGGCAAGGCAGCTGAACAGAAGGCAGTGGAAAACTTGGTACAGGTAGTTCTTTTTGCTCGGCTCGTCTTTGTCTAGCACTGAGAGAATAGAGGTCATAGAATTCTTAACCTCTAACATCGAAGTGTTTGCTTGGATGCCGTATGACATGCCTGGCATTGACCCAAACTTCATCTGTCACCAACTGAACATCCACCTAACTGCCAGACCAATTATACAACACACTCGCAGATCAGCACTCCACTATGCCGAGATAGTGGCGGAAGAAGTGGGAAACTTGCTGGAGGCAGGAGCTATCAGAGAAGTACACTATCTCAGGTGGATCTCCAATACCGTAGTAGTGCCAAAGAAGAACGGAAAATGGCGTGTCTGCGTGGACTACAAAACAGTTAACAAGGCATGCCCAAATGACAGTTTTCCCCTACCATGGATAGACCAATTGGTAGACTTGACGGCAGGACACAATCGACTTAGCTTCCTTGATGCGTACAGAGGTTACCATCAGATCGCTATGTATGAACCAGAGGTCACATCCTTTACAACGCCTAGAGGATTGTATTGTTACCAGGTCATGCCCTTTAGCCTAAAAAACGCAAGGGCAACATTCTAACGGATGGTCACCAAGATGTTTAAACCATTGTTAGGCAGAACAATGGAGGCTTACATAGATGACATGGTGGTCAAAAGCAAGTATGAGAAGGACCATCTTAGTGACCTAGGTGAAATGTTCTAGATTCTGAAGGAGAACAAGTTGCGCCTAAACGCCTCCAAGTGTGCATTCGACGTAGGATCAGGCAAATTTCTAGGCTTTCTGGTGACCAACCGAGGTATAGAAGCAGACCTTTCTCAGATTAAAGCAATCCAGGATCTTGAGAGGCCCAATACAGTCAAAGAGGTGCAGCATCTCACTGGCCTAACAGCCGCGCTCAACCAGTTCATAAGTCGGTCGTCAGACAGATGTCGACCATTCTTCCAAACATTAAAGGCCAAGTTTGAGTAGGATGAAGAATGCGACCTCGCCCTAGAAAGCTTAAAAGAGTACATGTCTTCTCCACCGTTGCTAGTAACCCCAATACCTGGAGAAGAGCTCTTTTTGTACTTAGCAGTTTCACAGCACGCAGTCAACGCAGTATTGGTTAGAACGAAAGGAATCCAACACCTGCCCATCTTTTATGTTAGCAAAACCTTGCTGGGCGCAGAAACCAAGTACCTACCATTGGAAAAACTGACCTTAGCCTTGATGATGGCCTCAAGAAAGCTATCGCATTACTTCCACGCCCACACCATAATCGTCCTAACAGCTTTTCCATTAAAAGCTTTGTTTGAGAGGGCGAACTTTTCTAGGCGAATCTTGAAGTGGGCGGTGGAATTGGGACAATTTGATATCAAGTTTCAACCCAGAACCGCAATAAAAGCCCAAGCTTTGGCAGACTTTATGGCAGAGTTCACACCAGGAAGCCATCACATTTGCCCAGTTGACTTGACTGGTACAACAGAAAATAGGATAGAAAGTGCCGCAGGAACTGCGTAACCCCCAAAACAAGATGCCCAGCCACATCCCAAGGCATACCAGATTGAAGAAAGGGAGGAAGAGGCAAACCGTGCTATACCCAACAAAGACTCATCAACAAGTAAAACTTGACACAGATAGTGAAGAGCAAAACCCCAACAGTAGGCATGGACTTGGAAGAAACATTAGCAACACTCATGACCCCAAGACATCATCTGACCCCTCCACTTGCTGGAAGCTATTCGTTGGGGAGATGTGGAAGCTCTTTGTGGATGGAGCATCCAACAAGCACGGTGCAGGACTTGGCATAGTCCTCATCTCACCAGATGGCCTAATAGTGGAACAAGCAGTCAACCTTGGCTTCCCAGTATCAAACAATGAAGCGGAGTATGAAGCACTTTTAGCAGGCCTAAAATCAGCACTCTACATGAAGGCCACCGAGCTAATGGTTTACAGTGACTCTCAGCTAGTAGTAAACCAAATTTCAGACGACTACGAGGCAAAAGATGAGAGGATAGCTAAGTACCAAGACTTAGTACAATGGAGATCATAAAATTCGAAGTAGTACGGATAGAGCAAATCGGCCGAGAAGAAAACAGTAGAGCAGATGAACTAGCAGGCTTTGCTTCAATGGCCGATACATCCATCCCACATCCATTACTGATCGACTTCGTACCAAGATCAAGCATTGAAGAGCCCGAAGTAGCAGAGGTATGTTGCGCCGAACTAGGCCCTTCATGGATGGATCCCATTATAGTATTCTTAAAAGACAGCATCTTACCCGAAGAGAAAAAAGAGGCCAACAAAATAAGAGCAAAATCACAGCGATTTTGGCTCTCTCCATCAATGGCCTTGTACAAGAAATCCTTCACAGGACCTTACCTAAAATGTGTCCATCCTAGCAAGGTCGAAGCATTCTTGTTTGAGATACACGAAGACGTATGAGGAAGCCACCAAGGGGAAGATTATTGGCCTACAGAGTAATCTCACAAGGATACTGGTGGCCATACATGCAAGCAGACTCAGAGAAGTATGTCAAGAGCTGCGAAAAATGTCAAAAGTTTGCACACCAAATACATCGACCAGCCAGAGAGCTTCTACCTTTAACCAGCCCATGGCCCTTCACAATGTGGGGCTTGGACATAGTAGGACCACTTCCAACAACACCCGACAACAGAAAGTTCTTTCTTGCAGCAACAGATTACTTCACAAAGTGGGTGGAGGCAGAAGCACTCGCATCAATAAAGGAGAAAGATGTGAAGAAGTTCGTCTGGCAGAATATCATCACTCGATTCGGCATACCTAAGGCTCTAATATCTGACAACGACACTTAATTCGATGGCAAAATTTTTAGAGGCTTTTGTGAGGAATACAAGATAGAATTCTACAACTCTACACCGGCATACCCCCAAGCAAATGGCCAGGCGAAAGCATCAAACAAAGTCATCTTGGATGGATTGAAGAAAAGGTTAGGGAAAGCAAAAAGCAAGTGGGCTGAGGAGCTTCCTCATGTTTTATGGGCTTACCATACCACACCTCGGCGGTCAACCGGAGAAACGCCATTTTCCTTAGCCTACGGCATGGAGACAGTAATCCCACTGGAAGTCAGCCTCCCCACAATTAGAAGTGAAAATTTTGACCCAAACTTGAATGGAGAAGCCATAGCCTTGGAACTCGACCTTGCAGAAGAGAGAAGAGAAAGAGCACTGGTTCATATCGCCTCATACCAGCAAGAGTTATCCAGAAAATATAACAAGACAGTACATCTGAGGCAATTCAAGATTGGAGATTGGGTGCTACGCAAAGTAATGGGAAACACTTTGGTACCCGGAGATGGCAAGTTAGGGCCTAATTGGGAAGGACCATATAAAGTGATTGGCTTAGCAGGAAGAGGGGCATATCACTTGGAAGATGGAGACAGCAAGGCCATTCCCAGGCCGTGGAACACTGCCAATCTCAAACTATTTTATTTTTAGCTTTTCATTAAAGTACTTGTAGTTTTTCTTTCTTCAATAAAACAAGTAGTTTCTTTTCAGCATAATTGTTTTCTTCTGTAAAAGTTGTTTTAGTAAGCCGGGGGCATAGAAAGCAGAGTTGGCCGGAATAACCAACACTTCGCTCTAGGTTGGCAGGAATAACCAACGTTGAGCTCTCTTCAGCGAGATCAGGATCTAGGCTGAAGAAGTTTGGCAGGAATAACCAAACATTTGGCTATAGGTTGGCCGGAATAACCAACACTTATCTCTCTTCAGCCGAGATCAGGATCTAAGCTGAAGAGGTTGGCTGGAAAAATGAACACTTATCTCTCTTCAGCCGAGATCAGGATCTAAGCTGAAGAGATTGGCTGGAAAAACCAACACTTATTTCTCTTCAGCTGAGATCAGGATCTAAGCTGAAGAGGTTGGCTGGAAAAACCAACACTTATTTTTCTTCAGCCGAGATCAGGATCTACGTTGAAGAGGTTGGCTGGAAAAACCAACACTTATCTCTCTTCAGCCGAGATCAAGATCTAAGCTGAAGAGGTTGGCTGGAAAAACCAACACTTATTTCTCTTCAACCGAGATCAGGATCTAGGCTGAAGAGGTTGGCTGGAAAAACCAACAATTATCTTTCTTCAGCCGAGATCAAGATCTAAGCTAAAAAGGTTGGCTGGAAAAACCAACACTTATTTCTCTTCAGCCGAGATCAGGATTTAGGCTGAAGAGGTTGGCAGGGATAACCAACATTTATTTCTCTTCAGGCGAGATAAGGATCTAGGCTGAAGAGGTTGGCAGGAATACCCAACATTTATCTCTCTTCAGCCGAGATAAGGATCTAGGCTAAAGAGAGTTGGCAAGTATGACCAAACAGATTATAAGGTTCCAAGACCGAGATAAGTATCTCGGCCAGAACAGAAAATGTTAAACTTATGCAAATCATAGTTGAAAAGTAAATACAGGTTTGGAATAAAACCGAGCAAAAAGAAGGAAGATTTCATTCAAGATTCAGAACAAAGTTACAAGAAGTGGGACTTTAGCCCGGTTACAAACTGTTTCCAACAAAAACAAAAAAACAAAAAAACAAAAGAAGAAATTACAGGATCAAGAAAAAAGGTCGTCCAGATCAGCATCCAGGTCAACTCGAGTTGATCCAATCGGTAGCTCGATTTCAGCGAGTAGCTCGGTCACATTTTCAACCAAGTCCTCCACCGGTGGCTCAACCTAAGCTGATGGAGCAGTATGGAGACCGCGATCATTGTTGGCAGCCGGGGCGTTGTTTGGTTCTGGAGATGCCTCCTTCCTCCCCCACATAGAGCAATTTCTGTTGAATGGCATTGGCGTAGTCCGCCATGTAGCTCGGAATGAAGTGGGAGGAGGGCTCTGGAAGACCTCGGTTTCGTGGCCATAACTGAGTTGTGACAAAGCCGTCTTCCATCCACATTTGAAGAATATGTCCTTTGCAGCCTCGCACTGCAGGCTGTAGGTGGCTTCCCCCTTCTTATAGCCGCAGTCTTCAGCGTCTTCCGCGCTCTTCTTCAGCTCGGCTATTTCGGCATCTTTCTTTTTCTCAAGCTTGACCAGCTCGCAGAGATATTTGTCTTTCCGTTCGGCCAAAGCCTTCTGCTTGTCGGCCTTCGCCGATTTGACCATCCCAGTAAGTCGGGCGATTTCAGTCTGCAGCTCGATGGCCTTTTGTTGGGCTTCTTCTAGTTCAACCGACTTAGCGTTGGCCTCGGCCATGGCCAACCGTGTTGTCTTACGCAGCTCTAACACGCGCTTGTGAGCAACGTGATTCTTCTGCATGGCCTATAAGAGGGGAGAGGATAAGTATTATTAAAACCGTGCAAACAGATAAACAAATTAGAAAGACAAGCAAAGAGAGAACTTACCAGCACTATCGATTTTGTTGCCGAGCGGATGGCCTTCAGCTCGGTGAGATGATCGTGATGCTCCATATCAGCTGGCAGGCATACGTTCTTAGCAAGGTTAAATGCCAGCGAATGGTCTTTCTCCGCGACCACTGAGTCGGTGCTGGTTATAGCTCGGTTCTTAAAACTCATCTTGGTGCCCATTCTGGACTAGCCCGGTCTGTACCCACTGGTTCTGGGCTTAGTCAGGTGGATTGAAAAAGTACGGTATCATCTTCGTCAACGAGTTGTTGAGGCTCGATTGCAGTTGTGTGAGCACGCTTGCTCGGCCGGGATAACGAAGTTAGGGCCGTTGGAAGGGCCACCACTGCCTCATTTGCTTGGCCAGCTTGTTGTACATCAGCTTGAGTAGAGGTTTTCATCATCAAGGCTCGAACAGCTCGGCGTTTTGCCATTTCTTGTTCTTCAGTTAGTGGAATGAGATTGATTTGGGGTAGTGTGGGATCTGGTTCTGGTGAAGGGTCCAAAAGGAAATCTGTTACCCTGGTCTTCCTCCTACTATTGTATCTGTACGTCGGTTCAAAATTGAGTAGCTGGGCCCAACCTTGATCACGGTACCGTAGCGCGGCACAGAGTGCATCTAGATTGGGGTAATTGTACTGCGACTTTAGTTGGTTCAAATCTGCATAAAGAAAAAGGAAACGGTTAGCACGGTGCAAAACTTATAAACAAAGTCAAAACGCACAAAGCTAAGCCGAAGTATTCATACCGGCTACTCCCTTATTCCAGTTAATTCGGTCGCCCGGTATCTGGGCTTCCTAGTCTTCAAAGTTACCCGAGACCCAGAAAAAGTCATCGTCATTTACATCTTTGTCCGGTGTATTTTTGATTGTTTTCTCTCGGCGTCTTCTTATTCTTAAATAGTATACCTAGCCATCTTCATTCTGGCCAAGTGAATATTGGTGAAAAAGCTCGGCTAAACCGAGGTTGAGGCCAAGCCGGCAATTTAGCTCGATAATGTCGTTTATTATTCTGTATGAATTGGTGCTAATTTGGGTTGGGCATATTCTAGTCTGCCTAAGAAATTCACAAAAGAGTGGCTAAATAGGGAATCGGAGTCCGACTTCTACAATAGAAAGGATGGTGAAGGGAACGAAGCCCTGTTTTCCCTATAGAGTTGTGTCTAGCTCGGCTAGTGAAAGGTGGACGTCATCAGGGATGTTATAATCCTTTCGGAACTCAGCTATGGCCCCTGGTGAGTTTACTAAGAATCGATATTTTCCCATGTGGACTTAAGTTATGTATAAATTAGCTCGGAGTACTAGCTCGGTGGTGAGATGACGTTGAATATCTCGATTGAGCGTGCAAAGGAGTGCTTGGCCAACCTAGTCAGAGTCTGCAAAGTGGAGATGAAAAGTGTTAAGCCTAGATCGTTGGACCGTGCTAAGTATAAAGGCAAAAATTAATGTAAGCCTAGCTCGGTTACGCGGGATACTATCCGTTCTTAGTTCGGTTGGAGCGAAGGACTTTAGCTCGGCTAAATGAAACAAAAGGTTCTTACTCCGGCTGAAACTTAAGGTGTGGCGTGAAGTTTTAGTTTGGTTATTGGGGGAGTTATCTGTTTGGTTGAGTGCACACCTAACTATAAACAAGTTCCTAGTTCGGTCGTAACACCTGAGGAGGCTCCTAGTTTTTTCCTCGGTCATTGGTTAAGCTTTTTAGTTCGGACGTAGTACAAAGGGTGGTTCCAAGTTTAAGCTCGGTCGATGGATAAGGCTTCTAATTCGGTTTAAAACGCGCCTATGGCAAACCAGTTCCTATCACGATCGTGGTATGATTTTGGATAAAAAACGTCCCATTTCAGTTTATTTGCAAATCCAGTAAGTGTGATTATTGTTCAAAAGGTTCATACTCATTATTGTGAAAACCATTTGAGAGTGTTGTGAAAAAACACATATAAACAATGTTACATATTGCTAGACTATACAAATAGAAAGAAAAAGAGGATTAAGCTACTTACGGTTTGAAGACGAGAGGATGCAGATCAAAAACCGCGAAGATGGTGATGAAAATGCAGGCTCTGCAAGTGTTATGGTTACAAAAATGGAGGCTCAAACGGACAAGAGAGAGAAGATAAATAGTAAAAGTGGTTGGTTCAAAACGTAGGGTTTTTGTATAAAGCGTGTGAAAAAGACGGGACTGTTCAAATTTTTCGGAATACGAAGACGGCGGTGACAGCTATGCTAGGCCAATGAGAGCCAGCCACGTGTCCATGGAATAGAAAGCGATTCAGATGTGCAAAACCAATTGAAAGGACGTTTATAGATTGGACTATTTGACAGCCCAATAGAATACAAGCTCGGTTGGATTGAATGTTCTTAGCTCGGCTGGAGGAAAATAATCCCAATCATACTGCTCAGATGGGATTAAGGGGCAATTGAGAGGGTAATTTATAAATAAATTGGGCCGAGCTAAGAAAGGACCTTCTTGGTAAGTTGGGCCACACAAATGGGCCGGGGTAAGGGTTGATATAGCTCGGTCTTAGAGGTAACGAGTTTGCCCAGGTGAAGTTCGGACCGAGCTAAGCATCATGCATATTAGCGCCGAGCTAAGATCGCCATTGGGCATAGTTAGCTCGGTCTTAAGTAAATAGCCCAGTTGGAGTATGCTTAACCGAGGTACAGACAATGAAGGGAAGATCCGAGCTAGGTAAAGCTCGGTCAGATCTACCGCTTGAGCATGGCAATATTAGCTCGGTTGTTCTGTCATACTACCGAGCTAAAACCGTTTCACTTGGTTAAAGTAGTGATAAGGGTGTTAAGGGATAAGCATTCTCTCTTACAAATGTGATTCCTAGGAAGACTCTACATTGAGGAGTAAGAGTCCTACTAGGATTGTGTCAGGCAAAAACTATATAAGCTCTCAACAGAACCTATGTAGACGTAACACAACCTTGATTCTTGAATACACAGAGCTTTTGTCTATTTGTCTATTTTGCTGACTTAGGCATCGGAGAGGTATCCGGCACATACCCGCCAGCTAGCTCATGTTTGTGTTTTCAGGGAGTAAAGCGACGACGTCTGGAGGAGTGCAAACTTGATCAACAGGATTATACGAGAAGATTATTCTACGCTCGTATAGATTGTTAATACCACCCAACCTAAAAATTTCTAGTCCGGCGGACTATTTTTCTAATACCACCTCCACCTTCACCTCATCCATCTCAATTCATTTCCCAAATCTACAAACAAACACAACATTAAATGGATCCCACCTCTATCATAATCTCATCTCTCCCTTTATACTCAAAACAAATGGGGCCTAAGTATTTATTTAATGGGAAACTTACTTATAAGTCTCATATACAAAGTTCAAAATTCATTTAATCCTAAAACAAAACACTTGTACCAATTAGTCTTATATATTTTTAATTGTTACCAAAAAATCCTTTTTTTTAAAGATGCTGCTACATTCCATCACCGTCGAATTTCCATCAGATGGTCATTGAAGACTCGTTGGAATGTTCAACATCACTGGGAAGTCGCCGGAATTTCACCGGAAATTCATCGAAGTATCGCTGGAATGTTTTGAACGTCACCAGAAATAGTCGAAATGTCTACATGTTCGTTGGACGTCAATAATAACGCCGGAGACTCACCAGAATGTCAAGAATATTGCAACAAAAAAAATAATAATAATAAACTAAGAAATTAAAATAAAAAAACATAACAAAATGTACTAAATATTGATAAACTGAAATAAGAAAAAAAAAAACTAAGAACAACAAACAGCAACAATGAAAAAAAACATATGTTATTTTCAATTTAAGCAAATAATTTTCAATATTGATCAAACTGAAAAGTAAGTTTTGAAACTGTAAAATGTTACAGTTTCAAAGTATGATTCTATTAAGTATTTATTCTGATTAATCAAATTGAAAAACATGTTACAAAATTGTAAAATTTTACAGTTCTAAGAGCATCCCTATCAAATTACCTAAATTTTACCTTAAAATATTATTAAAAATTCATTCCCTATTTTAAGAATCACTTTTTCATTTACTTCTCCCAACAGACTCTTTATTATTTCCCTATTCTATTAACAAACTCCCTATTTTTTTCTTTATTTTATTAAAATATAATTTTAATTATAAATTATAAAAAATAAAAATCATAAATGTGCCTTGCAGTCCCTAAACAAAACAAAGCAAAAAAGAAAAAAAAAATTATAGGGGAGCTACAGTGACTCCCTACAAATAGGGAGTCATTGTACCAATTCTTATTTTAGGGAAGTGTTTAAGGGCCCTAATAGAAGGGTATAGGGAGCCACTAATCCCTTAAAATAGGTAATGATGGAATTTGGGGGTTCTATTAGGGATGCTCTAAAGAATTATTCATTTCAACACAAAAAATAAATAAATAAATAAATAAAAATGAAACTATAAAATTATACAATTTTCACCGTTTGTAACTAAAACTCGAAAATAACTTGTTCATAATTTGAAAATTTTCTCTATTATAACAAGAAACTAGAAATGTGTAGTATAGACAAAGTATTAAAACTGAGAGATTGAAGAAAAGAGACAAATATAGAGAAATACTTGTACTCCGACAACTATTTTTGATTATTAGATCTAACTGAATCTAACGTAGATCTACTCAGATTTGATGTAGATCTGAGTAGATCTACATCAGATTTGAGTAGATCTACTCATTTTCTTCCTCGAAACTCATCTCTTTCACCGTCAGCGAGCACGAAGCAAAGAGTTAGTGCTTGGTGGTTGCTCGTGAACCCCAATCAGTGGTGGTCGCCGGCGCTGGTGACTGTAGATTAGAAAGAGAAAGAAAAGAATGAAAGTGTGGGCGTGGGCGTGGTCGTGGTCATGGTCATCGTCATCGTCATCGTCGTCGCCACTGATATTAGAGAAAGAGAAATAAAGAGAAGAAGCAATGATGTAGGACAAGATTTTAACAATTTTTATATGTTTAGTTTTAATATTTTTGATATATTATTTTATTAGGATTCTTGTAATTTAGTATAAATAATTTAGAATTAGGTTTCTTAATTTTATTATTTTGGAATTAGATTTTGATTAGGATTTTAAATAGTGTAGAATTCTAGTTTCCTATTCTCTTAGGTTTCCTAATTTGGTTGATTTAAGTTTTCTAGTTTATTTTAGAATTACTTTTCCTACAAGTATTAGGATTAGTTTATTATAAATGGCTATGTAAGCCTCATGGCAAAGACAACTTTTATACAACTTTTTATTCATTCATTCAATAATATTGAGATATTTTCTCTTCCTTGTGGATTCAAGGTTCTATTTTTCTCGTGGATTCGAGAGCCCCTTTCGTCTACTAGAACGATATCTAGTCCCCGTGTATTCCGCTGCGTCAAGTGGTATCAGAGCATGGATTCGCCTAGCTCAATTACACAAGACAATGGAGCACACACAATCCCTATTGACGTTGATCGTAGGGTGGAAGCCATATGGGATGCGATTGAGGAACATCGGCTAGAGGTGCATGAACTTCGCAATGAGATTTGTAATCTACTTACCGATTTGGGACTAATCGTCAACCAGAGGCATCCAACAGTTGACAGCAATTGCGCCGGAGGATTCACCCGAGGCCAACCTGTTAGCTTACGTTATTTTGCAGAAATTTCATATTTTAACGGTTCAAGTAAGTTTCAAAAAGAAGATTTTCTTGATTGGTTGCTTGATCTTGAAAATTTCTTTGAATTCATGAAGATTCCTCATGAAAAGAAAGTTATATTTGCATCCTACAAACTTGATAAAATTGCATTGAAGTGGTGGAATGGATTACAAGATTATCGATTTTGCAAAGGTAAAGACAAATTTCATTCATGGTTAACAATGAAAAAGTTTTTGGCAACAAAATTTTACTTTCATGATCATGAAGATATATTGTCATATACAAATCAAGATACTTCCATGGAGTTGGTAAAAATTTGCAATGAAATTGTAGTTGTGAAAGAAAAGAATTCAGATCCAAATATTATTTGTAGTGAGATTGTTTGTAAAACTAATGAAGAAGATACAAAGTCTTGTTCGAGTGTTGATAATGCATCAACACATGGTAATTTGAATATTGAGGAGAAAGTTTTACAAACAAATCATAAAAATATTGAAGAAGAAGGAGATCTGATTGAGCCCAGTAACAAAGAGAAAATAGAAGAAGAGATAATACAACCGCTGTGTGCAACAAAGAAATTGGTTGATGCTACAGTTGATATTCCAAGGTTGATAGTTGAAGGATCAATTGAATCTGGGATGGTGCAACATCAAGAGAGCATTCAAGTTCTACATGAAGTAAATTTGGTTGATTTTCTTGGTGTAGAGCAATCTAATTTAATTTTCAATACTTGTCTAATTGATCTTGTCAACCAGTTGAAGTATGTATATAATGTTTGGAAGAGGGACAAACAACTAAAGTATTCAAAATATCTGTTTATTTGGCATGGAAGATGGCAGATCTCTAATATGAACTCGAGGACGAGTTCTTTCAAAAAAGAGGAGTCTGATGTAGGACAAGATTTTAACAATTTTTATATTTTTAGTTTTAATATTTTTGATATATTATTTTATTAGGATTCTTGTAATTTAGTATAAATAATTTAGAATTATTAGGTTTCTTAATTTTATTATTTTGGAATTAGATTTTGATTAGGATTTTAAATAGTTTAGAATTCTAGTTTCCTATTCTCTTAGGTTTCCTAATTTGGTTGATTTAAGTTTCCTAGTTTATTTTAGAATTACTTTTCCTACAAGTATTAGGATTAGTTTATTATAAATAGCTATATAAGCCTCATGGCAAAGAAAACTTTTATACAACTTTTTATTCATTCATTCAATAATATTGAGATATTTTCTCTTCCTTGTGGATTCAAGGTTCTATTTTTCTCGTGGATTTGAGAGCCCCTTTCGTCTACTAGAACGATATCTAGTCCCCGTGTATTCCGCTGCGTCAAGCAAGGTGTAGGGAAGAGATGAGAAGATAAATGGATATAAGACTTTTGAGTCTATCTACAAAGTTTAGGAATTAAATAGAAAACACACTTTCCAAACAAGACTTATGGATAATTTGCCCTTTATTTAATTTGTCCTCTGGATTAGGTATCTCTACCTCTCCTTCCACGCCTTCTTCCAAGCGTTCATTTTCTCCTTGTCTTCTACGTCTAGCCATTTTAAATGTAGTCCCACTGGGCGTGCCAAAAATATATGTTGGCTTTTTGGCTTTCGAAGGTTATTTTGGTAATTGCGAGCGTGCCAGCAAGGATCAATTAGTCCTTACAGAAAATTAATTGTCAACCAATTATCAGACGATTGTGTTTTAGTTCTTTCAGCCTCAATGAAGAGGACTTTTACTGGTGGCTTGACTTAAGAGAATTAAACAGATAATAATGAATTGAAGAACAATCGAAGTATTTCATTAAGATGAAAAGACTTACAATGATCCAAACTCAGCCTCGTAGAGGTTTACAGCAAATCTACTTGGAACTACTCCTATGAAACGAAGTGCAGTGCAGGAATTTTAAAGTACAGTAATGTAAAGAACTGTAAATGTAAAACTGGAAATAAAAATAAGTATAAAGAACTGGTTTTTTGGATCTGAGTCTGGGGCTTTTTTCTGGGGCCTTCTCTACTATTTATACTGCTCAAGGGTGACTATCGAATTGCACTTCCAACCGTTGAACTGCTACTCCATGATCATCGATCATGTTGCCCCAATATTAGCTCCATTACGCCATTACTTGCAGTTAAGCTTCCCTCTAAATTTGAATCTGAAATGCGAGTAACCGTTGAAGCCACGTCACTTTGTATTCCTTTGTTGATCCGCTGCTACTCAGATCTCTTAATAACCAATACTAACTGCCACGTGTACGATCAGGATCGAGGACCTGAATAGTCTTCCTATATTACCCTTATTTCGCCACGCGTCGAATTGTAATTGGCTTGTACAAAATATGTAGCCAACATTACCCCCCGCACTAATATACCCAATACTTGGTGATATTAGTGGATCAAAAGTCTTTTCCCACGTCTTAGAACGTGCATGGTTTCCAGAAATGCAACTGTCATTTATCATCTGCATTAAACTCCCCTTCAATCTTTTGAACACCTCCACCACCTTAGTATTCGAACAGACTGGTACACTTTTTATGGCCGAATCAATTATTCCCTTCATTGATCGAGCACACGAAGAGTCATATGATGATGTTGTTCCTCCTCGAAAGAACCTCCATGCATTAATTAGCCACCTTTACCCACCCTTCTATATTCAGGTCATGGATGCCTTTGCAGATTATCAACCCTTGGACTTCGAACGTATTGCCCTTAATCCTTCGATTCAGAAACTTACAAATATGGACATGGGAAGGTCTTCTTCTGACTCATCCTCAGACTACGAACAAACTGCTCTCAATCCTTTGATTCAGAAAGTTGCAAATATGGACATGGGAAGTTTTCCTTCACAACCCTCTGCATGGGATAAAGCTGCAACTTCTTCCTCTTCTGGGGCTTCTGACTGGACAAACTGGTCAAAACCCGAGGCCTGTGATTTAAGGGAGCGAATCAACCATCACTTTGTTGAGTTTACTGACCCTTTAGAATTCCCTTCCTATGCGCGAAGCTCGGTGGTCTATCCTTACGTGCCCATTGACCAGCGACGCAGTTTGGAGGAGAATCTGCTTGTGGCATGGTATACATCTTCCATGCCTACAAAGATAGTGCATGTCGCCCGACGCCCAGAAGAGGCACAAGGATACAACCCATCATTCTTAGCCCAGAAGGCGAAGATTTGTTCTTCTGACTGGCTCGATTATATCAATGCCCTTGTTCCTTCTTCCCTTGCTCCACCTCCTGAGATAGAAGCATCCACACCTTCTCTTCCGCCAAATCCTTGCTGGATAGAGAAACTGAGGCTTGTCCTCTCCGCGGATAAGGTCTTTCCACCTTACAAACCACCACCTTCCCCTACTCCGGCTGAGCGGAAGCAAGCTCAACTTTTGCTCGCGGCTTTCTCCCACTTGCCCTTCAATGTTCTTGAGGACGAAGTCCCTCTTAAGAACTTTCGATGGGCTTGTGATATTCTAACTCGGGGTCACGTCCTCAATCCCCTCGCCCAAGCAGAGCTTCACATGTTTTTGGACCAACTTCCATTGCTTCTCCACTGGCATCGGACCTCTATGACCACCACACAATCTTTAGACCAACTTTCGTCCCTTCGAATTCATGCCCAATACGAAGCAGAAAACTTTATTGAAGAATTCGATGATTTCAAGAATAAAGATTCTGCATACTGGGATGACTTGGATATAGACGAATTGGAACAAGGATTGAGAGAAACAGCTTTCGAAATAAAGGCTGAAGAGCTCTTTTACGAAGTGAGAGCACATCAACTCATGCAGCCAATGTTAGAAGAAATAGAGGACAGAATAAAGAAAGAACAGAAATTCATTGACCATAGTTGGACTAAATTTCATGATCTTGTTATTTATTCCATTCCCTATTTTTATGAGCTTGAGTTTGTACCCAAATAGGGCCATTCGATGTAACTGCTTTTGCTTTAATACCACTAAGACTTCTCTTTGTTTGATATGGTTTGATCTTGCCTCCATTTGTCTTTAAAAGCAATTTCAGAGCTTCGAACTGAACAATCTTTTCCTTCGAACCTGGATTCAATCGTTTTAAATGAATATTAACAAAACGACCATGAACTTTTCCAATTTATGGAATGCAGTAGATAGTTTTTGTTGTTTTTCCATTTAGGATCCATGCTTCGAATCTAACAATCTTACTCTTCAAAACTTGTTTCAACCACAACCAATCATATGGTCAATGATTTAGTATGATCAATCAGTTTTAAAATGATCTTTTTGTCTTGAACAACAGTCCATACTTTCAAAAATATAGAAGCTCTTTTTAAGGGCTGCACTGTTTTAGTTTAAAAAGACAACTTTTCTGAATATATATAAACCAACTATTGGTTTTGATGTTTCGAATGCCAATTTCCATTCCTAAAGGATTTCTAGTTTTACTTCGAAGAACATCACTTTCATTGAGAAACCTAAAACAGGTCTTTAACTCCTTTGAAGTAAACGAATACTTGAACATTCTTGCATCCATTGGGTACGGAATGTGCTTCGAAGCCGGCTTCTTAGTTTCAAAGCTGTTGTTATTGGACTTTTAGCGCCAAAACTGGTGTGTTATGTTTTGAACACCAATTCCCATCCTCACAGGGTTCAAGTTTCACTTCGAAGGACATTACTTTCATTAAGAAACCTAAAACAGGTCTTTTAATCTCCTTCGAAGTAAATGAATACTTGAGTATTCTTACATCCTTAAGCATGGAATGTGCTTCGAAGCTGGCTTCTTAGTTTCGAAGTCGTTTGTTATTTGACTTTTGGCGCCAAAATCTAGCTTCGAAGCCAAACATTCTACTTCGAAGCTGGATCAACATCTGGGATGTGTTTTTCCCTCCAAGAGTATCAATATTGAAGGAAATTCTTCGTATTCGTACTTTTAGTACTTAACGAATTTACGCGATGTATCTTTCAAATATAAAGGCTTTTGAAACCCTTTTATTTCACATTCTGAAATCACTTGCTCGCTCGACATACAAACCCTTTATCTCTATTCATCTCTCACTTCTTTCTACTCCCTTTCCCAGCTTCGTCCTTTGAGAAAGCGTTCTATCAATGGCTTCCTCTTCATTGAAAGTGCCAGTTGTAGAGCGTGTGAGCCCATCTGTAGCCCTGAAAAGGCTCATTGATGCAGAATGTGAAAAGTACAAGGCTGGGGAGAAAAGTGCCATTGACGGACGCATCTTCATCCCTCGTCGTCATGTGCAACAAGACTATGTACTTGGCCCCATATTCAAGGAGATTCCTATTGAGCTTCCAGCTCTATATCCTCGTTTGGAAGACCATTGTCTCCTTTACGAAGGTGGCCTTGACTGGAGGAACTGGAAGACGAACCGCCCCCACCGATGCTGGCCCACGGTGAGACCGGAGTGGCAAGAATGGTACGATCGAGTTGTCCCTAGTAGGACCCTGGACCTTCAAGAACTCTGCCTCCTCGACGCCCTCCGACTATCCAGGTTAACCATCTCAGAGGACCCCTTTTTAATTCCTGCTGCTCTGTGCTTTTGGAATTCTGTTTTTAATTTCTTCCAATTCAGATGTGGGATGATGGCCCCTACTGTTCTTGACATTTGCCATCTTTTAGGATTATCTCCCATTGGAACTCCCCTTGGACCAGACTATCCTGACCTAGCCGTCCTTTTTCCCTCCCCTCTCTTAACTCATCCTATAGTGATTTTGTCAAGGCTGAGAATAGAAGGGAGGGTCCTGTGACCGATAGGGAATTCTTCTCTTTCTTATTATATTGGCTTTGCAAGTTCCTTTTCTGCACCTCCTCCAAAGAATTATGCCTGAATTTGCCCCTCTTGCCAAAGCCCTTGTTTTACAGAAGAGGGTGGCTTTAGCCCCATACGTTCTAGGTCACGTATATAGAGCCTGCTCTCTTTTCTGTGAGAAACCCTTAGATGTCAATCAAGGGGGGCCGATTTGGATTCTTCAGCTTTGGCTTTTTGCTTATTTCCCTGAGTTACAAGCCAAATGCCTTAAATTTTATGAACCAGACCCTCCTACTCATGGCATGAGGCTAGCCAATGCTTCCCTTTATCCTTCTACTTTTGCTTTTTACTTCTCTTTCTTCCACCAACTTTCAGCTTCTCCTCTTTCCCACTGCTTTCGTCCCTTCGAACCCAATACTATTGGCCCACTTTGGTTGAAGAATTTCCTAAGTGATAGGCTCTGTGCTTCACCTGCTCACAAAGATATATGGGCCTCCATTTTAATCCCCAGAGAATTATTCATTGGGACCATGAACCCCAGAGCTTACAAATGTATTGCTGAGCCCTATTGTCCTGCACAATTTGCTAGACAATTTGGCTTCACTCAGGGGTCCCAATACCTCTTTGTAGTAACACCAATCTAAGTCTTATCACAAGGGATGTGAAAGTTTGAAGGTCTAGACTGGAAGAGGCAACTTCCAAATTTATACAGGACTTTATCGATTTTGAGTATATTCCCTTCCTTTCCCAAGGTAACATTTTGAAGAGATACCAAAATTGGTGGGTGACCAATATAGAAGTGCACTTGGCCATTTCCCCTCAAGATCTACTGACGGTGTTGGATGTGCCCAAGCCCAAAGGAGCTGGAGTTGCTACTTCTTCCACTGTTCTGACCACTCCAGCTCCTGTGCCTGCCTCCACACAATCTGCCCCTGCTGCTTCAACTCCTCCTAGAGTTACTCGGGCCACCTCGAAGAAAGGTATATACCCTCATCTCTTCTCTTTTTACCTTCTTTACAATGCTTTCAGTCTTATCTTTAGTTCTTCTTTTGTGAAGGTGGTGCAGGTGCCTCACAGGGAGACTCCCCTCAAAAGACCCAGGCTCTAAATCTCCTCAAAAGCAAACGGCAACAAAAGAAAAGGAGACTTCTACTTGAGCCTGAAAAGGAAGTTTTTGAGGTGCAAGCAGAAGAAAAAGAAGAATTAACTCAAAAGCAGGAGTCTCCCCTTAAAAGAAGGAAAAGAGTGACCGTCCCTCCTTCTGACTTAGTCCAAGATCCCACACATGAGACAACTGTCAGAGTAGAGGAACTCACTTCTGAAGAATCTGAATCCCAAATTGGAGAGAAAGAAATTGAGGAAGAACACCCAATGCCA
Organism: Camellia japonica; assembly: GCA_030407325.1. Classification (NCBI taxonomy): domain Eukaryota; kingdom Viridiplantae; phylum Streptophyta; class Magnoliopsida; order Ericales; family Theaceae; genus Camellia; species Camellia japonica. The sequence goes on along the minus strand of JAPPVO010000059.1, from coordinate 25,473,558 downwards.
GTACAAAGAAAAAGGAGAAGGAAGATAACTGTCTCTCCTTCTGATTTTGTCGAGGACCCTGTACATGAGGCAGCTGCTAAGGCAGTGGAACAAGAGCATTCCAAGGCCATAATTGTCTTTGAGAGAGCTGAGAAGAGACGGCAGCAGCAATTCTTAAGAGATGAAGCTGCTGCTGCTGATGCAATTCAAAGGGATGCTGCAAGAAGACAACACATTGCTGAGCACTACTCTCTTCGAAGCTCTCCTGCTGCTACTGTCACTTCTGAAACAAGTAACTTCTTTAAAGCCTCTACTGTTTTTCCTTGTTAATTTTTTTTTTTTGGTATTGAGCCTTGACATCACTTTGTCCTTCTCTTCTTTTGCAGCAACAACTCCTGAGCTTATTCTTCCAATGAGAACTCCCTCAGTTTCAATTGAGGTTGATCAGATGCAAAATGTGAAGACCATTCAGATAATACTCCCACTTCCTAGGCCTACATTCCATGTACCCCCTTTGAGGCCAAACATTCCTGCATCTCTTCCCTTTGGATTGAATCCATATCTCCCTTTCTTATCTTTGGATTTACCTCTATTCAACTCTTTTCCGAGCCTTGCTCTTTCCCCTCCCCTAAGGAAATTCCAACTGTTACTCCATCTCAGATGATAGCTGATTCCCCTAAAGAGGGTGCTGGTGGCTCTCCAACCCATGGTTTTTACCTTCATCTACTTCCAGCCCTTCTTCCCTTGACATATTGGTGGCTAGGACCATAGAGACTGCTGAAGATGTTCCATCCATTTCTCCTATCCCTATGCAGCCCTCTGTGTCTTCTACCACTACTCTTTCTGCACCCCTCATGTCCATGGACGAAGTAGATGTCTTCGAAGCAAGACTAGCTAGTCTCTTCGACATACCCTCTACCTCTCCAATAACTAATGATGAGGCTGAGCCGTTGGTTCTAGCTGACTCCTTGTTAGAAATTCTTGAGAGCTCCTCTTCCTCCAGTAGGAAGCCTTCTGCACCTCTGATGGATTTAGACAGCTGTCTGGAATTACTGATATCTTTTTCAAGGATTCCTTTCGAGGCTTTACAAAGGCCCATAATAAGAAATGGCTTCCTGCAGTGCTGCAAAGTTGTTGAGCAATCCAGCATGACTGTCTCAAGTCATCTATCTCAGGCAGCAGCTACTATTGACTTCTATATCAACATTTGTCATACTGCCAAGGCTGCAGAGGAGGAATTAGTGAGAGACCAGAGCTTTGTTTCCACAGTACATTATGAAGTCTCGGTGCTAAAGGAACAACATTCCTCTGCCTCCCATTTTCGAACACAACTACTGGAGAGGAAGGCTCAACTTGAGGAGGAGCTGTCTGCAGTGAATCAAGCCTTAATTCGAATTGACACCAAACTGCAGATCACCAACCAAGAATTGGCCGATCGAAAACAAGAAATGACCACAACCATTCAGTTGGTTCCCTCATTTAAGAATAGGAAGTCTATTGTAAAAGAACAACTAGGGCACTGTAATGATTTTTGGGCCAATTTATGGCAAAATGTATTTAACTCTTTATGAAGAAAAACAAATTCTGATTTATCATTTGAGTATTCTTGTGTTCTTTTGCTTGACATTTATTCTACTCCTTGTGTTTCCCAAATAGTTGGGAAATAAGGCTTCAAATATCTGCCATTGATCTTTTTGGGATGTATGTATCCATTCAAATTTCTCAAATGGTATGCCCCAAAAGGCAGGACTCTATGAATTTGATATGGTCCTTCCCAGTTAGGTGACCATTTACCAAACTTATGGCTTTTAATTCCTATTGGGAGTATTGTCTTCCATACCAAATCACCTTCATCAAAGCCAATGTATTTGACTTTCTTATTGTAATTTTTGGCTGCTTTCTTCTTTTGCAAAAGAATACTATTTAATGCCAGAATTCTGGCTTCATCTATGCCTTCTAATTCCAAGCACATACTCTGATGGTATTGCTCAGGATTTAGCTGGTCTTGGCATCTTACCCTCAAAGATTTAACATTAATTTCCACAGGCAACACTGCATCATGCCCATACACCAAGGCATAAGGAGTAACTCCTGTGCTTGACCTTGGGGAAGTTCTATAAGCCCACAATACATCCAATAATAAGTTATGCCAATCCCTAGGATTGTCTTCCACAACCTTTTGTATTCCTTTCTTCAAGGACTTATTGGATGATTCAGCTTGACCATTGGCTTGTGCATAATAGGGGGTAGAATTAACAAGGCTAATTCCAAACTCTGCCACAAAGGATTTCACCATTTTCCCATCGAACACAGTCCCATTATCAACAGTTATAGTTTGTGGGATGCCAAATCTATGGATTAAATCCTTGATGAATCCAATGACCTCAGTTTGGTCTACAGCCTTGTATGGCTTAGCTTCGACCCACTTAGTGAAATAATCAGTGGCTACTAAAATGAAACAATGATGCTTCGAAGAGGGTAGGTGTATTTTCCCCATCATATCTATGGCCCATCCTCTGAATGGCCAAGGCTTCACCACTGCATGCAGGTCAGTTATGGGCACATGCCTTATTGTGCCATGCTTTTGACATGCCTGGCAACCTTTGCATACTCTATGCAATCTTTAAGGATAGTTGGCCAATAGTAGGAATGCCTTCGAAGCAACCACCTCATCTTCACACCAGGCTGATGAGCACCACAGATGCCTTCATGAACCTCAGCCATAGCTGTTAATGCTTCTTTTGGGCCCAAACATTCCAGCAACAAACCATCTCCCCCCCTTTTGTAGAGAGCATTGCCGTATATGATGTATTGCATGGATTGCAATTTAATTTTCCTGCTGGCCTTCGAGGATGGACCAGCCAAGTACTGCATTATTGGATGCCTCCAATCTTGTTCCTATAAGTCATTATGATTGACTTCCAGGACCACATTCCTTTTATTTAAGGGTGGTATAGATTTCTGGTATGTTGTTTGGTTTATGTCCCTTTGAGTATTATCCCTCCTCTTGAAATTCGAAGCTTTCTGAGCCACATCATTAGCTCTATTATTCAAGAATCTTGGGACATAAGTTACATTTGCCATTTGAAACTGAGAAAGCAGATGTAATGCAACAACATAGTATGGCAACATGCTTATACTCTGACATTTGAAAATTCATTTTACTTGGTTAACCACCAATTGAGAATCTCCAAATATGTCAACTATATGAACTTGTAGTCCAATCAGAATTTCCAATCCCACTATTAAGGCCTCATATTCAGCTTGATTGTTAGAACAAGTATTTTCATCCACTCTGAAACCATGTGTGGTTTCTATTCCTTGTGGTGACTTAATCACTATACCAATTCCAGTTAGGCCATTGGCTTTCGATCCATCGAACCACATTTGCCATGGCTCAACACTAGCCATACCAAGCTCCATTATCTCTTGGCTTTCTGTTTGAGATGGATGATCTGCCAAAAAATTGGCTAAAACTTGTCCTTTCACTGCCCTTTGGGGAACATATTCTAAATGAAATTCTGATAAGGCTAATATCCATTTGCCAATTCTTCCCCTCAACATAGGTCTAGATAACATATACTTAACCAAATCTGTGGTTGCAATTACCAAGACAGTTGTAGGCAAAAGATAGTATCTTAATTTCATTGCAGCAAAATACAATGCAAGGCACAGCTTTTCTACAGATGAATATTTACATTCAGAAGAATTTAAAAACCTACTAAGGTAATAAACAGCTTGCTCCTTGCCTTCTTCATTGTCTTGGGCTAAGAAAGCTCCCAATGAATCTTCTGCTGCAGCTATGTACAACTTCAAGGGCTTGTCACCCTTTGGTGGCATCAGCACTGGAGGGTTGGCCAAGTAGGCTTTGATACCTTCGAAAGCAATTTGATGCTCTGCTGTCCACACAAATTCCTCTTCATCTTTCAGCCTTAATAAGGAAGAAAATACTTTAGTTTTCCCTGCAGTGTTAGAAATGAATCTTCGAAGAAAATTAACCTGTCCAAGGAACTTTTGTAATTCTTTCTTACTTGATGGAGGTCTGGCTTCAATGATGGCTTTGGCTTTATTCTGGTCAATCTGTATTCCTTTCTTGTGTACCACATAGCCCAAGAAGTTTCCAGATGATACGCCAAAAGCACACTTAAGAGGATTGAGCTTCAATTTGAACTTTCTCATTCTTTCAAAGGCTGCTTCTAAGTGAAACAGATGCTCCTCCATGGATTGGGATTTAACTACAATGTCATCAATATAACACTCTAAATACCCTCCAATGAGGTCATGAAAGATAGTGTTCATAGCCCTCTGATATGTAGCCCCAGCATTCTTTAGGCCAAATGGCATTTTAACCCATTCGAAGGTCCCAATATTCCCAGGACATCTGAATGCTGTCTTGTGAACATCCTCCTCTGCAATGCAGATTTGGTTATAACCAGAGTGCCCATCCATCATTGATAAAATTCGATGTCCTGCTGAACTGTCTACCAACAAGTCTACTATAGGCATAGGATACTCATCTTTTGGAGTTGCTAGATTCAAGTTTCTGAAATCAATGCATACCCTCATTTTACCATTCTTTTTTACCACAGGCACAATATTGGATAGCCACTCAACATACCTGGCTGTCCTAATAAAGCCTGCCTTGAGTAGTCTAAGAATTTCTTCCTTAACTTTCTGAATCACTTCTGGACTCATTCTTCTTGGCTTTTGCTTGTATGGCTTGAAATTAGGCCTCATAGGGAGCCTATGTTCTACTAATGATCTCTCCAATCCTGGTAGTTCATTATAAGACCATGCAAAGCAATCTTTATACTTCTTCAAAACAACCAACAACTGGTCCCTGTCCAGAGCATTCAAACAAGCACTTATATAGGTGGGCTGTTGTATAGAACCTTCCCCTAAATTTACTTCTTCTAAGGGGTCTAGAATCTGATAACTTACTGAAGCTTCTTCTTTGATCCCCTCTGGCTTCGAAGCAATTTTCTTACTTTGTTCTGCTCCCAGGTTCTTTAATTCAACATCCTTACCCTCCTCCTCATAAACAAAATCTGTCCATAAGGCCTCTTCCTCCTGTATCTCCTGGACTTTTGTTTCAATGTCCAATGCACAATATTTGTCAAGGGCCAAAACTCTGGCCTGTTGCTGCTCCTGCTTGCAGCCAATCATCATGGCTTCTTTCCCTTGCTCTTGTACTCTCTGGACTATTGACTTTACATCCAATACTGAGAACTTAATTAGAGCCAAAGACTTGGCTTCTTGGACTTCATTTCTTTGCCTACAACCAGGCATCATTGTCATCCTTAACGACAACCTCCTCATCAGCACTCTCCTGAACTAAGTGCTTCAGGTGTGTCACTTCCTCATCAGCCGTTACTTCGGCTGAGCCATCAGGTTTCCTTAGTATACTGAGTGGTGTCACTCCCTCAATATACAGTTTGGCCTCTGCAAAGTCTGCACAGGCTATGAAGGGTTGAGGATCTGCATCAATTTCCTCTGTCTCCCCATTGCCCAAGGCCATCATTATTTTCTGATGCAAAGAGGAAGGCACACATTTGTTAGTGTGGATCCAATCTCTACCAAGTAAAGCATTGTACTTAGCATTGCTGTCGATGACGAAGAATGCTGTCATGCAATCTCTGGTTCCCACACTCAGGTTGATGGGCAGAATTCCCTGAGCCATCTGCTTGTCTCCAGCGAAACCAGCAATGGTTGTGCTGGTTGGGATTAACCTGGGATTCCTTTTCCCTAGTTTCTTCAAGGAAGATTTCGGTAGTAAGTTCACCGCTGCCCCATTATCTATCAAGACTCGGTTTAATTGTATCCCATCGAAGAAAGCCTTGATATACAAAGGCTTGACATGCTGTGTCATAGAGTTTGAGGGATACTCAAAAGGATACGAAAGGTTAATGCTCACTTCTTCTTCACTCTCATATTCAGTCTCCATTGGAGTAGCCATTCCGGAATCATCCTGCACCATACTCACTTGTGAGTCTTCACTGGAGACTGGAATTGGGTCCACTTCTTGCCCTTCTTGGTTCTCATCTCCAGCTTGGAATTCATGCGGTAGTATGTGTACCATATTTACTGATACTGGAGGAAACGAGCCAAATTGGATGGCTGGTTGTGTCTGCTTCTCCTCTTGGCTACCTTGTTCAGCCACTTCAGAAGCATCCTCCATGCTGTATTTTGGCACTTCATTTCTAACAGATTCTTTTGAATGGTCCTTTCCGACTGGCTTTTCAACCAAAAATGTTTGTTCGGCCATAAAGGCTTCGAACGTTTCTTCTTCAACCATTTCTTTCTTTTGGCCTAAGCCAACTTCTTTCTCTGCCTCACTATCACTTTCCATCAATGCCTTCTCCAATCCTGCTAGACTGGATTTCTCTCTGGCTTTTAGTTCAGAATGAACTTTGGCCAACTGTTCTCTACTACAACCCATTTTGCTTTGTGGAGTTGGTTTTGGAATATGGTCTGACTTTGGATTCTTCTTTCCTTCTGTCTGGACCAATGAAGAGCTCTCTCCACTCTCTTTCAAGTCTTGCTGGTACTGAGTGTACCTGCGCTGAATTTTCCTCCTTTGTGATCTAGAAATTACAGGGACCATGTCTGGTTCCTTTGTTTTTGGGTGCTTAAGCAACACCCAATTGTTGGGAGCCACCAAAGGAGGTTTGACCATCCTGCCTTGGTTTCCAATTACCTCTCTTTGAGTAAACACTTCCCTAGGTTTGTTTTGCATCACAAACCAATCTGGGACCCCAGGTACCCACGAACTTACTGACCCAACTGTTGAACTGCTTCTTTCCTCCTTCGAAGCTACCTTCGAAGCTGTCTGTGAAGGCCACTGCTTGGCCCTGACTTCATGCTTTGGGCCTAACTCAGGCCTTCGATGAAGGTGTTCACTTTCTGTCCTGCGTGAAATTGATCTATGGGGCCAATCCCTGGCTTTGATCCCATAAACTGAACCCTTCTCCAGTCTCCTTTCAGAATGACTGCTCTCCATCCTGTAATAATTAGGTGATCTGGATTCATACAAAGGCCTCTTGCCTTTAAAATGCATTCTATCGGCCGTTGGTTCAACCATCAATGGTTGCTGCCTAACACCAGATGGATATGCCCTTTTATTGTAAGCATTGGTTGGTTTAGGACGTCTTTGCACATCCTTGTAGTACTGCTTCCCATCAACTGGAAGCCCCTTCAACCACTTGTAACTTAGTCTGCACCTGGGACACATCCTTTGCATTACAGCTGCTTCTAAGGAATCGTCATCCAGTGCTTCCTTATCAGAATCTTCCCCCTGGTGCGAGAAATCTTGTCCAATAGCTGGTAGATTTCCAGTGTCTCTCTTGGTAGCTGTCTGGTTGGCCACATGCATCTGCACATTGACTTCTTCCAATTCTTTCAAAGACAGGTTCTGAAGGTCTGGCACAATGACATTGGCTGCTGCCTCCCCAATTTCTGGGAATGGATTACTGTCGATTCCCATGGCCTTTTCTGCTTTGGCTGGGAATTTCAAACTTCCCTTCCGAATTTGTTCTTGGATCCTGTCTCGAAAAACAATACAGTTCTTAGTCGAGTGAGACCAAGAATTATGCCATTTACAATATACTTTTCCTTTAAGTTCATCAGGAGATGGAATTTTGACTCCTTTTGGTAACTTAAGGAAGTTGGCTGCAAGCAAATGATCAAAAATGTCATCTGCCTTAGTTAAATCGAAAGAGTATTTCCTGTGAAGGTCTTTCTTTTTAAACTGTTGGTCAATTGTTGTATCTTTATGAATTAATGCTTCACAGATTACAGGTTCTTTCCCCACAATCTCTGCTGCATCGATCTCATAATTAGGATCTCTATAATATGTCTTATACGATGCATTATTTCGATCTTGTTCTTCCTCTAATAATGCTTCGTATCTAGACACCTTATAGGTGAGTTCGACTAAGTCTCTGAACTCAGTTGAGTCAAACTTCTTTCGAAGCCTAAACTCTAGACCATTTTGAGCCAATCTCATGAATTCTGGCTCTAGTAAGATGACTCTACATTTATTTCGAGCCCTTTTAAATCTGGTAATGAACTGAGTGGCCTTCTCATCAGGCCTTTGACTTAATCTTGCCAAATCTGCCATGGAAACCTCTGGTTCTGATTGGAAGAATTGGGCATGAAATGCTTATTCCATTTGTTGCCAAGTGTGGATAGAACCAGATGTAAGGTTAATATACCATATAAATGCTCCCCCAGTTAGGGAATTTGGGAACAACCTTAACTTCATATAATCATTATTAGTAAATTCGCCGCATTGAGCAGCAAACCTAGCAATATGCTCTACTGTTGATTGGTTTCCATTCCCATAAAAAAGGGCAAAGTCTGGTATCCTGAAACCTCTTGGGTATTCATGTACCCTGTCTACCCATTCTGGATACAGTTTCCTATACACTGGAGTCTGGACCCCCTGAGCCATTGGTCCACATATCTCTCTAACAATGTCAGCAATTTGGTCCCTAGGGACCATATTTTGTGCCTGCTGAACCACTACTGGAGGGGCAAACACAGGATTTGGTGGGCAAACTTGTGCCTGTGGTCTTCTTGGTCCATAAGGTGGTACATTTGGAATTGGTTGTCCTTGTGGTACAGGTTGCTGTTGGGGGTGTGAGTAACCCCTTTGAGCCTGTCCTGCGAAAGGACCTGCGAAAGGTGCTAGAACTGGTGTTGTATCTCTTCCATTTGTAGCAAAATCTTTCAACCCCCCAGTATAAATTTGAATAAGGGATTAGTGAACCCCCTTGTGCCAGGTATGGCTTCGAACATAAGATTTGGAACCATTCTTATGCCATTTTCTTGTACTGGGCCAGATCCGCTAAATTGCATGGCTTCACTGTTAAGTACTGAGACATTTTGACCTGGTATAGGCCTCGGAATAGGTTTGTACCAAGACTGAGGTGATGGTCTCTCATAGTTCTGATTACTAGTTTGACCATTAGAATGTCCATTAACTTGCATAGGCTGTTTATCTCTAGCCAATCTTTGCTGAGGGACATTTGAAATTTCCTCGATGTGTCTTGCACTTGTTGGTTGGTGGTTATTCATTCGATCCAAAAAGGATGTTGCCCACCTTTCCATCGTGTTCATTAATTGCTACCCATAGCATCTACTAAGCCGCCCATGGATTTATTGGCTGAGTAGATGAAACAGTGGATGGTCCAATTCCTTGGTCTCGTCCAATATTATGAGCATATGGTACTTGTTCTGAAGTGCTAGTCTGTTCGACCATAGGTTCTGATAAAATAGGAGCTTCCACAGGACGTGTTATCACATTGTCCTCTGGATTAGGTATCTCTACCTCTCCTTCCACGCCTTCTTCCAAGCATTCATTTTCTCCTTGTCTTCTACGTCTAGCCATTTTAAATGTAGTCCCACTAGGCGTGCCAAAAATATATGTTGGCTTTTTGGCTTTCGAAGGTTATTTTGGTAATTGCGAGCGTGCCAGCAATGATCAATTAGTCCTCACAGAAAATTAATTGCCAACCAATTATCAGACGATTGTGTTTTAGTTCTTTCAGCCTCAATAAAGAGGACTTTTACTGGTGGCTTGACTTAGGAGAATTAAACAGATAATAATGAATTGAAGAACAATCGAAGTATTTCATTAAGATGAAAAGACTTACAATGATCCAAACTCAGCCTCGTAGAGGTTTACAACAAATCTACTTGGAACTACTCCTATGAAACGAAGTGCAGTGCAGGAATTTTAAAGTACAGTAATGTAAAGAACTGTAAATGTAAAACTGGAAATAAAAATAAGTATAAAGAACTGATTTTTTGGATCTGAGTCTGGGGCTTTTTTCTGGGGCCTTCTCTACTATTTATACTGCTCAAGGGTGACCATCGAATTGCACTTCCAACCGTCAAACTGCTACTCCATGATCATCGATCATGTTGCCCCAATATTAGCTCCATTACGCCATTACTTGCAGTTAAGCTTCCCTCCTAAATTTGAATCTGAAATGCGAGTAACCGTTAAAGCCACGTCATTTTGTATTCCTTTGTTGATCTGCTGCTACTCAGATCTCTTAATAACCAATACTAACTGCCACGTGTACGATCAGGATCGAGGACCTGAATAGTCTTCCTATATTACCCTTATTTCGCCACGCGTCGAATTGTAATTGACTTGTACAAAATATGTAACCAACAGGTTGGTACTGTGCCAGTAGTCTTATTGTTTTTTAAACTTATTTTAGTGATTTCAACTGTTTATATTGTAAGGTTTGTTGATTATATTGGGGTATTTTGGAAAGATAGTAAAAGTTGACTTTTGACTTTTCACCAAGCTTTTTGGCTTTTTTGAAAAGTGATTTGGGAAGTTAATAAAAAGTTACTTTTGACTTTTTTTTTATTAATATTTATTTATGATGTCACATCCCAATAAAATGACCAAACCACCCTACCCAATTTAAAAAATTTACATATTTACCCATGTATAACCCTAAATAATATAAATGATATAATTGTAATTTTTCATGTAGCCTTTTTTTACCTTGCCAAATGATTTGTTGCTAAAAAAGCTAACGTGGCTTTTTTTTTTTTTCCTAAGCTACAAACGCAACTTTTTACTAAAGTTGTCGAAAGACCACATTATTTATTTTAAAAATTCAGTTAATTGAATATCGATAATCTCATGATCAACAACTAATTATTTTTAAAAATTTATTAAAATCATATTAATTGTTTATTTTTTAAACATAAATATTATAGGGTTATAAATGTCTACTCCCTTTGTCTCAAAATAATAGTTCTTTTTAGAGAATCTAACTTTTTTTAGTAGTACAATTATTGCATTTTTAAAAAATTAATTTTTCAAAATTATCCTTTGATAGTATATTTTTTAGAAAATATCAATGTCATAATTATACTTTTTAGGTTAATGAATTTAAAAGAAAGGCAAAATAAAAAATTTATATTATTTTTGTACTTAATTTTTGAAAAAAACTAATATTTTGAGATAATAAAAAATAAAATAAAAAATTAATATTTTAAAATGAAAGAGATAATTTATTTAATTTTTATATAAATAATCAATCTAATAAACTTTATAATATAAATTATTAAGATACGCTCTCAATAGATCTCACCTAAACACCAACCTCTATGAGGGTTGGTACTAGGGAGTAGGGCAGTAATTACGGGTATTTATGAGATGGTATAGAGTGGTAGAGAGAAAAATAGCAGAGAGTGGTTGGAAGTCCTGAAAATTGAAGAAGGCCCCCCCTTCCTTCGTACTGAGGAAGGGCCCCTCTCTAGAAAACTGAAACAAAATCTTGAAATTCCATTACACTTGTTGAGGCTCCCCTGCGTTTTCTCAGGAAATTAAACAGGGATAACTTCTACTGATTTATTAGAATTCGTGCCTAAATAAAAAAAATATATATATATATAGAGAGAGAGAGAGAGAATCAGCTTGCTTGGTTATTATTTTTTAAAATACTTTTCAAAAAAATTTATTTTTTTATTTTTTATATTTTTTTATTTTTACTGAATTTTTTAATATTTTGAGCAATTTTTTTAATCAAAAATGATTTGTGACACTAAAAAAATGGGCACTAATGTCTCTAATTTCTAATCTGAGTAACTGTTTTTTTTTTTCTTTCTTTTTTTGCCTTATATGGCAATTAGTGCCATTAGTGCCCCCAAATTCGGGGCACTAATCACAACCCTTTTTTAATTTTTAAACATACCTAACATAAATATACCTAAAAAGTTAAAAAAATTGAAAAAAACCTTTTAAAAATTTACTAAATTCTAAAAATACAAAAAAAATACAATAATTCAGTATATTTTTTGTATTTTTATATATTTATTAATTTTTAAAAATATTTTTTCACAATTTTTTTACTTTTTAGATATATCTAAGTAAGGTGCATCTAAAAAAATAAAAAAATTTTAAAAATATTCACTAAAAACAAAAAAACACGAAAACCAAAAAACTCAATTTTTAAAAAATTTAATTCAAAAAACTCAAACCAAACACACTGAATGGCTTTCGTCCCATCTGTGATCAAATTGAAAGATACTGTTAGGCTTGTGAAAACTTATCACAGATTCCGTTTTGATAATTCGAATCGTTCAATATGTAGAACTAGTTGAGTATTATATGCCTGTAAAAAATTACGTTGATCGGATATCGATAGCTAAGGGTCTGTTTGGTAACGTTTACGTTTTCAGTTTGTATTTACAAAAAATTTATAAACTGGTTTTTGTTTATTTTTTATTTATTTTTAGAAAAAACATAAACTACAAACGCGTTTGGTAACTGACAAAATATTTAAAAAATTTAAAAATATAAAAAAGAGTGAGAATGGCAAGTGGTGGCAAGTGACGGCGGAAGATGGTGGTGGAAAGTGGTGACGGTAGATGGTGGGTAGCGGGTGGTGGTGGTGGGGGGTGGGTAGGTGACGGTGGCGGGTGGTGGGTGGTAGCGAGTGGGTGGTGGTGGTGGTGGTGGCGGGTGGTGGCGGGTGGTGGTGGTGGGTGGGTGGGTGACGGTGGCGGGTGGTGGATGGTAGCGAGTGGGTGGTGGTGGTGGTGAGTGGTGAGTGGTGGGTGGTAGTGGCAGGTGGGTGGCGGATGGCAGGGGGTGGGTGGTGGTGATAGGTGGGTGGGTGACGGTGGCAGGTGGTGGGTGGTAGCGAGTAGGTGGTGGTGATGGCAGGTAGGTGGCAGATGGCTGGTGGTGGTGGTGGGTGGTAGCGGGTAGATGGCGGGTGGTGGTGGGTGGATGGGTAACGGTGGCGGGTGGTGGACGGTAGCAAGTGGGTGGTGGTGGTGGTGGTGGTGGGTGGTGGTGGCAGGTGGGTGGCGGGTGGGTGGTGGGTGATGGTGGTGGTGGTGCTGGTGGTGGTGGGTGGCAGGTGGGTGGTAGTGGTGGGTGGTGGCAAGTGGGTGGTGAGTAGTGGTGGCAAGTAGGTGGCGGGTGGTGGTGGCAGGCGGTGGATGGTAGTGGCGAGTGGTGGGTGGTGGCAGGTGGTGACGGGTGGGTGGTGGTGGTGGTGGTAGTGGTAGTGGTGGTGGCGAGGAGTGGGTGGTGGTGGCGAGTGGGTGGCAGGTGGTGGGTGGTGGATGGCAGGTGGATGGTGGTGGCGGGTGGTGGTAGAAGAAGACGGTGGTGGAAAATGGTGGCGGGTGGTGGCTAATGTTGGGTGGTAAAAAAAAAAAACTAAAAATTCAAAACGGAAACATCTTTTTTGAGTTTACATTTTTTGGCCAAATTTATAAACTGAGACCACTGATTTATAAATCAAAAATTTTACCAAACAAGTTTTTATTTGAGTTTTTTAAATTATTGTAAATATAAACAGAAAAATGAAAACGTAAGTGTTACCAAACGGTACCTAAGTGATCAAATTAGATTTTTGTAAGTCGTTTATTTTTCACCGTCTATTTTTTTCACACAAAACTGATTTGATCACATAACTATCGATATTTGATCAATGTAATTTTTTTACAAACATATAATACTCGACGAGTTCTACACATTAACGGTTCGGATTATCGAAACGGGACCCATAATGTACCCTCACGGACCCAACAATACCCTTCAATTAATGATTGGACTGGAGGAAATCCATTTCCATATATATATATATATATAAACTTTGTTGATATTAAAATTTTTTAAGTGTCGGGTCCATTATTTAAAGATTAAATGAGAATGCAAGTTATTATTATTATTATGATTTAAAATTTAGTTTTAAGTTATAATCAAATTGTTTGATTTTATTCAGGATTCATTTTTTTAAAAATTAAAGTTTTTTATTTTTTTTATTTTTTTATTTTTATTAAAAAAATTTAATATTTTAAGTAATTTTTAAAAATTTTAGATACATCTAACATAAATACATTTAAAAATATAATATTTGAGAAAAAAAATTAAAAAAAATCACTAAATACTAAAAATAAAAATAAAAATATGAAAATTAAGTAAAATTTTCATATTCTTGTGTATTTATTGATTTTTAAAATATTTTACTTTTTAGATACATTTAAATAAGATACATTTAAAAAATAAAAAAATTACTTAAAATTTTTAAAATATTCACTAAAAACAAAAAAATACAAAAAATAAAAAATTTAATTTCCAAACAATTGAATTTAAAAAATTAAAATCAAACATAGTTAATAGTTTTATGAGTAAATTACATTTTTTTTTTTTTGGTTATAGGAAAATCCGCCATACTCTCCCGCAAGTCCAAGGCAGCACCCTGTGTAGAGATCACCAAAGTGTCCTGTTAGCCGTTCCGAGCGAGGAGACTATAACTTGGGAACTTGCCCCGACCTCCCAAGACAAGCTCCGCTTAAGTCAGGACTCGCACAGCGGGAGAGCATTGAACCCACACCAAGTGCTGGTTAGACAACTTGAGGTCCAACCTCCTAACCAACTATGTTTCGCCCAGGAGATTGGCCCAGAGGGGATTTGAACTTATTTTCTTCTTCTATCTTTTAATTGTAATAATTAATTAATAATTATGTCCACACGTTTTAACCCGCAATGTGATCCTCAGGCCGTTCCATCCTATGAAATTTGGGTAATGAGACGGTTAGAATAATAGAAATAGAGAAAATAATATGTATTATATTTAATGAATTAATGTTGTACAATAGAAAGTCGGTATATGTATACTGAGAAAGATTATTCTATTAGAAACTTAATTATGAGAAAAAATATCATACAAGAAACTTAACTATGACTCTTTCCAAATATATCTAAGAAATCAATACATAATATATGTAAGAATATATACCATATATACATTAATATCTCCTTTCAAACTCAAGAAGTATAAACATCTGAGTTTGGAGAGAGAAATTAAAATATGAAATAAAACTAAAAAAAATAAAAGGCAAATAGATTGCAAAATCCAAACGGGAGCGCAAGAGCGCTTGAGATAGATCAGAGCCCAGAACTAATACCGAGAGACAATTTATAGTCGTGTCGCACCGTTGTAGGAACTAACCGAAACTAATGTCGAGACAGTTTAAGGTCGTACCAAACCGATATAGAAACTGGCTGGAATTAATGCCGAGATCAGAGGCTGAAGCTAATGAGGGAGACAGTTTATGGTCATGCTGGACTGTTGTAGAAGTTAACTAGAATCAATGTCGAGACAAATTACGGGATCATGCCGAACTGTTGTAGAGATTGGCTAACCGGAATCAATGTTGAGACAGTTTAAAGGGGTCATGCCGGACCGATGTAGAGAACGGATGTTGAATCAGCATGTGTGGCACACATAACTTATGACGTGGTACTGAACGATGATGGCAACAGAAGACTAAGTACGCCAAGGACGACTAGGATGGTGCGCCAGGAGGTAACTTTGGTGGTGCGTCCAGGAGGCAACTTTGGTGGTGCGTTAAGGAGACGACTTAAAGAGTGTGTTACAAGGAGGCGGCTTAGAGAGTACGCCAAGGAGACGGCTTAGGTAATGTGCCAATGAGACGGTTCAGGGAGTGCGCCAAATGAGATGACTTAGGGAGTGCGCCAAGGATGCGGTTTAAGTGGTTTACACAATATATCACCATGCTCATCATAATATAGGTATAATATTCCCCTCAAACTCAAATAAGTTTTGTGATAACCCGAATATACAAATTAACTAAATAATTAAGTAATAATTATTTTACAATCTCAAATATTTTGCTTGTAAATCTTTAAGTGTAAATTAAATATTATTGGAGGATCTTTTAATTAATTTTAAATCATAAAATAAATTATGGTGAAAGTCTTTAATTTAGAGACAATATTTATTATTTAAAAATAAATAAATAAATAGAGAAGAGGGTGACTTGAACTCTAGACCACAATTTGATAAATAATGGTCTTACCATTTGAGTTGTTTACAACATATTTAAACATTTTGTATATTATTTATTTATTTGACCTACACATGCTTTGGGTGTAACGCCCCCAAAAAATACACAACTGAAATTCAATAATGACCATGGTTTTAAGAGGTACCGGAAATATCCCCAGCATATTTCATTGCGTAATCTCAAATGTTTATACAAGAGTGATCTCATATGAGGTTATACATTAGTACATGAATCTATAGCATATAGAATCATTCGATCAAAATAAGTAAATGCCCTCAAGAGCTTACAAGTTCTAAGGCTTAAGCCCGGTTACACAGAAATGGTCTCTCGAACCCATACATAAATAGCCATTGGCTTACAAAAAATTACAATCACAACAAAAAGAGCCTTATGCTCTCAATATCGACTTCCACGCCCTATTTTGGCGGGTTCATCACATCATTTCCTGCATCGAAATCTCATAGGGGTGAGCATAAAGTCCAGTAGAGAAATCTAAAAAAAGTATATATATTTATGCAAGATTCCCAATGTAAAATGCACGTGCCATGCAATGTCGATAAAAAGATTTCATTTACATGTTTCAAAAAGCCACCAAGTTTAACAGTAACTTGAAATTACAATAATAATAAAGTATACAATTTTTATTCAATGGGGCGGTAAATAGGACTCAGGTAATCCCTAAGTTGGTATTTGCAAGTAGGCTTAACTAGCACTACCAAAAACCCTACTTTACCGGTTGCTAATCGGAAGGGAAGTGGTACTTCCTCCACGCGTGTTTTCGATCTTTCACTCCGGACACTCAGGCCAACTTAAACAATTTCATCTACACCTCCTATCCGGACTTACTACCATATTTACTCCAAAAACATTTCCATGATTTCATTTCATAATGTTTCTTTCTCAATGAAAATGTTTTCAAATTTCAACTCACAACATGCAACAATGCAATGATAGAAATGCCAATACAATATATGCCAAAACTCAATAATAACTTTGTGATAACCAATTGAATAAATACACAATGCAATAATCATCATCACTACATAACATTTCTCTATCATCAAATCTCTCAACGATAATTCATTATAATTTAACTTTCCACTCTTCTTTCAACATTCCGCTTAAATTCATGACAAATAAATATTTTCACATTTTGTATTGAACCAACAATTTGTTATCTCATAACTTTATCTACGATTTCAACTACAAATTTCCATTTCCATGTTTCACACATTCCATGCAATAGCTAATTTCCATTATGACATAACAACACTTGATTAATTTTATTAGACCCTCAACCCATTTCAAAAAACAAAATCCATAAATTTGGATTTTTGGTTAAGATTAGGTATTTCCTCACCCCTTTTTTTAAAAGAACACACACACCAAATATCATCTCTCACACAATGAGAATGAAACCCTCAAGGATTAACTTAAAAAGATTTGAGATTTTAAAACCCACTTTTGAAAATCCCTACATTCTTGAACTAAAATCAAACCCTCATAAATAGAATAGGTTGAGGTCCGGCGGACGGCTAAGGTATAGCTGCCGCTCGCTGATAAAGTGAAATTACTAGGTACTTAACCTAACTCTGATACCATGTTAAAATAGTAGAGAGAGAGAGAAAATAATATGTATTGTATTCAATAAATTAATTATATACAATAGAAGACCTGTATATATAAGCTAAGAAAGAGTATCCTATTAGAAACCTAACTACGAAAAAGAGTATCTTACAAGAAATCTAACTATGACTATTCCCAAATATATTTAGGAAATCAATACCTAATATATCTAATAATATATACTATATATATATTAACATAGACAAATTGAAAAATATAAAGTGTAATTTGTTATACAAAATTTTTCACATCCAAATTTTCAATTGTAAGTGCAAGAAAAATTTAAACACAAGTAAAAGTCTGAAAACTTTAATTATTATAAATACTGTGACATATGGGTAAAAATTTGAGATTGAAAAGTATAATTTACCTTAGTCTTAATCAATGGGGGGCTATATTGAAATTGTGACAGGTTAGAATTAATGAGGGAGTTAATTTTCTTGTTAGTTTGACTGGTCTTCCATTGAATAAGAACAGACATTGAATGGGGTACCCCCAGTCTTTCTTTTTGACTCTTGAGAGATATCATTCAAGTCTGATTCTGGATGAATCCTTGTTTCTTCTCTCTCTCTCTCTCTCTCTCATGATTTTTGTATCTCTGATAGACTCCCTCAAGAATACATCAGATGATGACATACATACAGTAGTCTTAACTACTGTATTAAATTATAGATTTTTTTTTTTGTCAAATATAAAAGAAGAATTATTTATTTATGGAGATTATTATTATTATTATTTTTAATAATTCAGGGAGTCTGGGTCAGTTTGCGCGCACCTCGACTAATCCTCAGAGGACCAATCCTACCGTCCACTAGCGGGGGGCCCCTTTGAAGCCAGAGCAAAACTCTGTATGGACTGACACAACACAAGGATTGATGCACCTAAGAGGTTTTGAACTTGAAATCTAGAAATGAGCAAACTCTTAAATCCCAAGCCTGCACCACTAAGCTAACCCTCGGGGGTTCTATTTATGGAGATTACATGGGGTGATTTAGAAACAACACGTAATTATTACTTTTAATCGATAATAATCAATTAATTTAATCAAAATAAGGTTTGAGATTTCACCCACAAATTAAAATTGCAAAACCAATTTTATAAATACACTTACACTGAACCCTTTCAATTATTAATAATTATCATGTTACCTGTCATGTATGAATTGGGGTTTTAATAGTATAATCGAGGTTGAAGAAAAATTTAAAGGACCAAAAAAAAAAAAAAAAAAAAAATCAAGGTTTGACCTTTGCAATAAAATAAATTTTTTATTTTATTAATTTTAATTTTTACAATTTAAACGATTTACTTATTTTCGTTAAGTAAAATCAACTAAAAAAGAGTATTTTATTCATCAAACTCAATGTAGATATACATAAAATACCTAATGATTTAATATTTAAAATAAATAAAAAATTTAGAGTTTGAATTGATAAAATTAAAAATTCATCATTTATTTTGTTGATAAAAGGCTCAAATAGGATTCAAATTTGTTGATTGAGGAATAAAAAATTATTGGATGTTAGGATTTGATATTATCGGTTTAGTATGAAAAAATTCTTAAATATAATAGTTTGGTAATCAAAATGGATAGTACATTATAAAAAATAAAAAAATTCGATTAATCTCGAACAGTTGGTTTGGTATATTGATTTTTCTTATAACTCTGTTTCAACTATAAAATACATCTCTCTTTTGTTGATGGAATATTGTAAAATTTTTAAAATAAATTACACCAACTTTATTTAAAGTTTTAAAAAAATATAAAAATTCTCACAAGTTCAATATAATTATATGAGTTTTGTTACATTTCTCAATTGTACCTCTAATGATATGACAAGAAAGTAAAACTCCGCATAATGGAGTCTGTGACGAATCAATAGTTGGCACCTATCATCTCATATCATTGAGTTTTTTTATTAGAAGCCTTAATCATTTTCTTAATTATATTGAGTTCTTTTAAAATTTTAATTGGCATAGCTCATTCCTACTTAGTGAAAATTTGTATAGTGTTTACGATAAATTACACTCACTTTCCAGGACGTTTAGAAAAAAACCATAATAAAGCTTACAAGTCTAATCTAAGTTTCCTAAGGGTGTGTTTGATTGGGGGGATAAGGGGGAGATTATTTACTGTGCGGATTGTAATCTGCACAGTAAATTTAATCCGATGTTTGTTTTTTTTTTAGTCCGCCAGACATGGAGTCCGGCCGGATTCCTTATCCCCCATATGGGAGATTATACTATCCTAGGGAGGGGTGTGGGACAATTTTGGAGGGATTATTTACTGTTGGGATTAGGTGGTGAAATGACCATTTTGACCCTCTACTATTTAATTATGTATTATATTTAGTAAAATTTAATAAAATTTAAATGTCTCAATTTAAAAATAAAATAATTTTATTTAACTTTTTATTGATGTTTTATTTTTTATTTTTTAAATAATTTTTTATAGATATTTTATTGATGTTTTATTTTAAAATTTTGTTTATATTTTATTTAATTTCATTATTTAAATGTTAATAGATGTTTTATTTAATTTCTTTGGTTAATTATTATTATTTTTAAAAACAAATTTATTTAAAATTTTAATTAAAAAAATAATATAAATTTTTATTGATATTTTATTTATTTACTTATTTAATTTAAAAAAAATAAATTTATTTAATTGTGTAAAAAATAAAATAAAATAAATTTTTATTTAATCTAGCTAAAAATAATTAAAATATTAAGGATATGTTTAATATTGCTATTACTTAGCAAACAATTGAAAAATAGTAAAATAGTCTTTTGTTCATTTATCATATCCAGTCCGTTCAACCAAACGTTGGATTCACTAAAAATATTCATTTCCAGACATCTAATCCCATGAAAAAACAAACACAGGATACATATCCAATCTAATCAAATAGTCCGGGGGATTCACAGTCTCAGGACTCAAGTCCGATGGATTCTAATCTCCCCTTATCCAGTCCGTCCAATCAAACACACCCTAAAGGTTTTAATTGATATATAATACTTAGTGGTATTTTGAAAAGTTGGTAAAAAATTAAATTTTTAACTTTTTTAGTCTATTTTATCTTTTTATGGGTAAAAAATGTGAGAGATAATGTGACCAAAAATAGGTAAAAAATTAAAAACTGGCTTTTTACTGAGTTGCCAAAGCACCTTAGTCTCCCTATCAAGAACTCATTAGTCATACAAGTGAAAAAATAATATTATCATATCTTTTACACTAAATATATATTTTGTTTTATTTATTTTTATATTTTCATACTATCTGTAGTTTTGGTCAATTTAATCATATTAGAAAGGAGGTCAGTATGATTATGATAAATTTATAAAATTAATTATATTTTCTTCAAATTTTATTTAAAAAAATTATCTTAATTCTTGTTATATTTTACTTTTTAGAAGGTAAAAAAATCTAATATTAGTGGTCTTAAAGTGTACCGTCACATTGTGTCTCAAGTTTGTTATAATTAAAGAGAATAAGATCTATAATTAGAGTCCAGATCCTCGGCAATGGTTTTCGGCAGTGGCTCCTGCTGTGGCGCCAAAACGACGTCGTTTTGGAGCTTCTTCTTTTTTTTTTTTTTTTTTTTTTTTTCAGCTCCTCTCTTACACTCCATTCCCAACTCTGAGACCCATATCAGAGAGATACCACAAGGATGACAGAGAAGAAGAAGGAAGGAAGACGTTTTCAGATTTTTGAATCTCAGAGTTTTGAAACAAAGAAAAAAATCTCAGATTTTTGTTTTGATCTTTCGTTTGGTTGGATTTTTTGAACCTATAAACTAAACACACAAACTTTGACATTTTGGACATCAATTTGAATCAAGACACCAATTTGCTTTCATTCAATAACCTGAAAAAAAAAAATAAAAAAATAAAAAAATAAAAATAAAAAAAAATTGACATAAATATATATACATAAATATATATATAGTGGTAGCTCAGATTTCTTCCATAGAGAAAGATTGGGATTTACATCTTTTATCCATTACTAGTTCAAAACCTTCAAGTATAGGATTACATTCAACATCTTCATCCTCTCGTCGTTCTTCATTAGTTTCCGAACTCGAACCCAGATTCGATTGAGAGAAAGAATAAAGAGTGTAGTGAAGAGGATGAACACAGTGATTGTCACAGAGCAAAGAAATCAAAAGAAGAAATCAGATTTTTGCCAATCAAAATCAGATTTGGTTGTTTTCTTGAGTCAAAACCGAACAGGACTTCTGATCAAAACCACTACTTTGGTTCTCTGATTCTCTGATTTGGGTTTGATTTCATTGTTTCATCTAGAAGAACCCAACAACGCCATCTATCTGGTAATAAATCGCAGAATGCCGTGGGGTCGTCGTTGCTGCTATCCGTCGCTAGTTTCCATCGACTTCTTTCTCCCACTCTTTGTCGTCCTTGGTGGTCTCTCTCGGATTTGGGTCTCAGATTTGGGAATGAAGTGTTAGAGAGAGAAGCTTGAAAAAAAAAAAAAGATGCCAAAACGACGTCGTTTTGGCACCACAGCAGGAGCCACTGCAGGAAACCATTGCCGAGGATCTGGACTCCTATAGTTATAGGGGGAACTACATATAGGTGGGAGAAAAAAAAAAATATCAATATATGAGGGTGGGTTGGTTTGGCAAGTTTTAAAAAAGTTAAAAAGTCACTATCCTATTTAAACCATATCATCTTATTTAAATCACATCGCCGCTCTAATATATCACTTCAAACCCAACCAAAATCTAACCCATATTTCATAAAAAGTCAAAAAGTATACTTATTTAAATCATTCCAAACAACCCAATCTGTGATGAGATGCAAATTAACTATTGTAAAAACACAAGTGTCACGTGTATCTCCTCATGTGTTGATAATTTTTTTTTTTTTCTTTTTTCACCTATACGTAATTCTCCCATAATTATATATTCAATGATCCAAAAAAAACAATCAGAAATATTAATGATTGGTGGTTCACCATGAATATGACCAATGTCCTGAACCACAAAATAAACCAAACGAATCCTAATTTTTTTTATGTCCACCACTAGATCTGAGAACCAAAATCTAGAAGAGGTGACTTTTATTCAAAATGTATTAGGGAATTGCATTAAGGCCTCGTTTGGAAATAGTTTTTTTTAGTAATTTTTTAATTTTTTAGTTAAAATATAATGTAAAAAAAACTAATATATTTGGGATAATTTTTTAACTTTTTACGAAAAGATGTACAAAAAGTAGAGAGAAAAGAGAATCTTTGACTTTTTGGTATGAATTGTTGGCTTTTTAATTTTTTTTAGTAATTTTTTGACTTTTTAACTAAAAAAGTCACTTGCCAAACGAAGCCTAAATGACATATAAATTTTTTTTTACACAAATAAAAAGAGTTGCAAATCATTCTTATAACCCCCACAACTTTTTACTTATATCTTATTACAGAATTATTTATATTTTATATATTTTAATTATTTTTTTTCTGTCTTATTGTGATGTAATATCCCAATTATGAAAAATATTTGGCACCTTCATAAATCAAGATTCTCATGATACTACTAATGTCTAAGGCTCTGTTTGGTTGTGAATTCAAATCACAATTTCACACTTTAATTTAAGTATGGTGTTTGGTAAGGGTTCTCAAATGATGTTTTCAAAACTCTGCATAGAACACCTGCGGTTTTCTGTTTCGACAGACGCGTTTTTTTTTTTCTTTTTTTGAAAATTTTGCTTGGCGGGATGTTCGGCCGGTCGTCCGGCCGGTTGACCAAAATAGTAATTTTTTTTTTGACAATTGATTATATAATCGAAAAAAACATTTTCTGAAATTTTTAAAATTTTTAATGTGCTTTAAAATAATTTTGAGTTATATATTATGAGTTGTAAATTTTTGTATCACATATCAAATGTCACATCAATAATTCTCCACTCAAATCAAAACTCTTTACCAAATAAATTTTCTACACTCAAATCATAATTCTATAACATACAAATTCAAAATATAACTCATACTCTCAAATCACATTCACAAAATTCTACCAAACACTACCTAATTTTTTTAAAAAAATTATATCTGATAATAACATAAATAATTGAGATCATTTTTGAAATTATGAAAATTGTGCTTCGTGGAAATCTCTGGCAAGGAGAACGAATTCGTACTTGATAATAATGGTAGGACACACGAGTAATCGGTGCACATCAACTAGAATGTCCAATCAGGTTGACTTAACGGCAGTCTCTCTCTCCCTCTCTCTCGTGAAGGAAACAATGGGGATGCGACATGTGTCCATCCTCATATTTGACCAAAAGTCTTCAACGATGCAGTTACATCACACACATTTGTCAGTGACTGATGCAAGTCTAACCAAAAACAGAAAAAAAATATTCAGACCTCTAAAAAAAAGACCACTAATAAAATTTTAATTTGTCTTTTTTTCTCTATTCTTTTGTCTTTGAAAAATGCTTGGGAGCACTAATTAGTGCTCCCACTAATTAGGTGGCAGTGGGTCCCGCCACTAATGATGTGATGTTTTGGTCTTGGAGTTGTATTTTTTTTATTTTTTTTTTACTTTTTTAATGCATTAGTGCTATTAGTGGTGGTATTTTTAGTGGGATGAATCATTGTTGTTTATCTTTACTTCACTGTTTTTTTTTTTTTTTTATTGCTTGCTCACTAGAGCTGTACGGCTGCACCTCTAATTAGAGGTCTGCAGCAGCGTTGAAAACAGAAATACGCGAGACTCCCAGTAAAAGCCACCCCCAGTGACCCCCAGTGCCACGTAACACTGCGGGATTGGAAGGAAAGAAAAAAAAAAAAAAAAAACTGGCCAATGGGGAAAGCCCATGTCACTGGGAGTCGACCCCCAGTGAGGGTGTGTAGCAAGGTTGAACCAAAAATAAAAATTTAAAGTTAGAGCGATGGGATTGTTAAGAAAAAAATTTGAAAATTTTCAAACCAGCTTAAAAATTATAAAATAATTATAAATTGATGATAAATTTTATTAATATTAATAATTAAAATTGTAATTTTTTTTCATATATGTATAATAATTTTCTCAACTTACATCTGATAGGTCATTTTTTCAAAAACATATAATTATAATTCTAGACAAACTGCTATATATACCCTAATTACAATGATTTATTTACTATTTGATATGCAATTGATAAAAAAAAAATGAAACAAAATTACAATTTAGTGATTTTTTTAGAAAATAATTATAAATTAGTTAAAAAATAAGATTTTAATAATTAATATTTATAAAATTCACAACTGATTTAAATTTTTATATTAAATTTATATTGAATTTTAATTTTTAAAAAAATAAACACGAGCTTGACAAAAGCACATTATTATCACTTGCATTACTTTTATCAAGGTTCATGGAGGGTAATATTTATGAGAAGGCTTCTACTCCTAAAGAGGAAAAGAGGAATTAGCGTAGAATCATATTGATGAGATAAGGCTTCTATTTCTCCTAGAGAGGAAAACAGGAATTAGAGTAGTACAATGAGTAAAATTAAGAATGAACTGTGAGGGAGATCATAAATGAAAGTCTCTTCAATAAACTCTTTCTGTTTCTGTTTCTGAATCTAGATGGTGGCTTTAGTTGGTGGAGAAGAAAATGTTTCAATTACGATTTAGGACATGCAAATATAGAGATTTGATATTGTTACAATGCCAAGCAATTTTTTTGTCTTTATTTTTTCTTCTTATTCTCTTATAACTACTTAGTCACAATTATTTGATCATTGGGAATTTTGAGACACAACAATCTTAAAATATTAAGACAAAGAGTATGGAAATTTAAGGACAAAAAATTCTATCCCTTAATATTATACTGGTTAAAGCTTCTCCAATATTTAAGTCTAGTAAAATTAGCTAGAATAATGATAGAGAGAATAAAATGTATCCTCTAATATCTTCTCTTATATTGGAGATTAGGTGATTGTGATCTCTTAACTCTAGCGATGAGTATTAGTTAAATTTGTTTTAAAAAATACCAAGTTCACAACATATTGTATATAAGTGAATTTTAATAGTGGTATATGAATATTGTATATTGTATATGAATATTAGTGCTAATAATGACACCGATTGAATGTTTTTGTAGGCACATTATGAAATTGATGTGTGGTCAGATTCATAGCAAGTTAATTACTAATTATTTGTGAAGACTCCAAAAATAGTCTAATTTGGATCTAAACTAACCTATTATTAGTCATAGATTCTCTCTCCTTGCCGACACATCTCCATCACCTCACACATGCAAATTATATATCTCACAATAATTGTAAATATGATTGATCTATAATCATATTTACTATAAATTATCTCACAATAATGGTGTGATAATAAGTGTTACACTAGGCGTTGTATGTTGAACCTAGTCTGATAAAATGAAAAAAAAAAAAAAAAACTTACATTGTGTTGGAATTTTGGCTAAAAATTTGTGCATGTTATGAGTAAAAAATAACTTAAATAAATTTTAAGAGAATTAATTATTCTAAAATTGAGGAAGAGATACTTTTATTCTATTTATGAATTACTAGTGGTGGAATACATGTGCATTGCACGTGCTATTTATAATTATATTTTTGAAATATAAAATTTTATAATAATATAAAGGAAATAGACATTAAAAAAATAATATTTCATAATGAATTTATAAACTACATGGATTTATCAACGAAACACAAAAATAATATTTCATAGTGGATGAGAAAAATGAGAGGTTTAGTATTAAAAAGCTGTAAAACCACTTATGTAAAGTAAACCAATGATGTACAAATATGATTTGGCCGATGACTAATTAAGCAAAAACTGTAAGAAAGAAAAAACTCAAACCCAAAATTTATCAAAAATCCTGATGAATGATTTAGATTCAATTATTAAATGATAGTTCCTACTTCTAAAATAAATTTCACCCACAGATGTATTTTCTAAATCAATTTCTAGTAAAAAATTTGAGTTTGTAGAAGTCCTCATAATAAAGACAAATGTGTGTTATTAAAAAGTTGTTGGATTATCTCTGGTATGGTAAAAATAAGCAAAAGTTGTATACGTGAAAAATAATGAAAAACTTACACCTTATATAGAAGATAGTGTTTCTTAATGAATGAATGTGTCTATTCAATTTAATTTTGTAATGATTTGTAAGAGTATGACCATTCAGTCTATACAAAAAATACTAATTTTTAACTTTTAAAATTAGGGTTGAGTTTAAATTTGAGAGAGCTTGACGATCTTGTTGGGCTCACCAAAAATTTTGTTTCCATGATTCAAATCGTTCATTTTGTAGAACCAGTAATGATTTAGAGCAGTAATTTTAGTGCTCCAATGAAGCACTAATGACATAGCAAGGGGGAAAAAAAAAGACGAAAACATCATATCACATCACAGTGAGTGAGACCCACTGCCAGCTCATTAGAGTTGGCTTTAGAGTTCAAGAATTAAAGCATTTTTCTTGTAGAACCCTCAATATATATCATTTATAGAAAAAATTAGATTGATCTGATAAGTATAACATTTTTATTGTATCACATGTCTTCGAAAAAATAGAAAGCAAATATTTTTTAAAAAATAAACTATTTTTTTGGACAATCATGATAAAATTTACACGGAAAGTCATATAAAATGAACAATTTGAATCATAAAAACAGAACTTGTAGTGAGCCTCATGAGCCTATCAAATTCTATCAAGTTTATATTTAAATTTTTTAAAAACTCAACCATAAAATTATGTATTATTATATGAAAAATGTTGGAGATCCACAATTTTATATCTACAAATTCAATTACAATAATGTGGCAAGACAATTGAACACTATATCTACTATTATAATTGTGTGACAAATTAAAAATTAACATATATTAGTATCAATTATGCCACAACATTGTGGATTAAATTAATTTTTTTTAAGAATTTCAAATATTATTATTATTATCAGAAATGCATTATACCCCCAGCTGGGGTGACCCCCAGTGAGGTGTCGGCCCGTGATTGGGCGAGAAAAATTGTTTTTTTTTTTTTTTTTTGGGTTATCAGCCAATGGGGGCGCGTCACGTCACTGGGGGCGCGACCCCCACTGGACGTACTTAGCACGATTGTATTATTATTATTTGAAGTACTCTAATGAATGAAAACCGTAAAGCGATTATTTACAAAACTTTAGATGTTGCTATATAGTGCCTCTGACTGTTGTTATATGATATCTTTTCAGGGGCAACTCGTTGAGAATGATATTTTGGAAATATGAAAAAGTACAAAAACAAGTGAGGGGTATTTTGAAAATAGGAAAAAGTAGAAAACAAGTAAGGGAAAATTACACTGACCTTCGTTGAAGTTTGAAAAAAATAAAACAAATCTCATAAGTTTGGTATAATTACATTGAACTCCCTTATAATTTTAACCTATTTTTATCAATAATTATCAGTTATATGGGTGAAAAAATAATATTGCCGTCTACTTTACACGAAATATACAATTTATATTGTTTTTTTTTATATTTTCCCAATATCTGTATTTGTTTCAATCAATTTAATCTTACTAAAAGAGGAGTCATTAGAATTATATTAAAATTGTAATATTTACTATATATATTTTTTAATTTCAAGAGAGTCGAATATAATTTATCCTAAATAAACTATACTAAACAGGCCCAACAAATGACTCACGCTCTATAGTACATGTGCTAATCATTTGGGAAGCTGGTTGAGACCTAATACATTTGTTTGTATGTACTTAGGGTGTGTCAACAAAGCCGAATGATTGATTTCAACTCAAATCCAACCAAATCTGGCCCTTTCCAAGTTTAGGTGGAAGATTTAACTGTAATGTGACTTCAACTTGTTACTTTTACAAGACTTTTTTTCATTGTCCTTACCTTTTAGTTTTAAGTCATTATCAAAGCCTATAAATGGTTGTTTTTTAGCTTGATTTAGGGTAAATTACAAATAAACCTCTCGAGATTTGCTTAAAATATGAATTGTTCTTTATGGTTTGAAAAATTACAAATATCTTCTTATTAGAATTTTTTATTTAACAGAATTAATTAAAAAAGTAAAATTTCTAACTGTTCACCTGTACAATAATAAAATTATCTAAATTATTAATTGAAATAAAATTTTAACATTATTAAAAATTGTAAATTAACTTGATGATTTATTAATAAAATGACCTATTTGTTATGAAATTAGAAACATTAAGAGACATAATGTAATTTTTAAAATTATGAAAGGTAATTTATAATTTAATTAAATCTGAGGAGTGTTTGTGATTTACCCCTTGATTTATCATGCAAAAAGAGCTAAGTAGAAGAAGCTTAAATGTAAGCTATGGCACACCACTTGTCAAGTTGAATGGAATTGATCTAAATGATCCAAATCCATGTAATTTAATCATTAATTTATGGGTAAATTACACGTTGCCCCTTAAAATTTCACCCCATTTCACCACTTTAGCCCTTTAAGTTTTATTTTTCCTACTTTGACCCTTCATGTTTGCAATCCTTTCTACTTTGACTCTTTAAGTTTGATTTTTTTTCACTTCGGCCCTTCGTGTTTGTAATCTTTCCAACTTTATTCCTAGACTAACTTTCATAACTTAAAAGGCTAAAGTAAAAAATGAGTGAAACTTTAGGGGGACAAAATATAATTTACCAATGCTACAATTATCATTATCATATATATATTATACTTAGTTTATCATTTCTCTTGTAATAATTATATTTGATGGACATAGCCCAAATAGGTGGTCCAATGGGCCGTCCAAATAATTCCGAACCCAACTTAAGCCCAAGAGCCAGACAAAAAGAAGAGACAAACCGTCTCTTTTTCTTTCGTGATTTCTGTGACATGACGATGCTACCATGGCTGGTTACAGATAGCCATAGACTTACGATTGGTAGAACAACGTAAGAAGACAAAAACATGGAGTAATCATAAGTGGGGCATGATAAGCCAAGAGGTCAACAAAGGTATGAGAGATATCAATACATACATACTCTCTCTAATGACTTATGGATTCTTTTTTTTTCCCAATCTAACTTAACCATCGGAGGGTCCTTAGGAAGGAACCCCACCCCCTTAGTCCTTCTTACCAGACTTGGTGCAGGTGCTGCTAGGAAGATGAAATTCAGCCAACTCGTGGAGCATCTGGATCCTATCCGACCCAGATCTCGTTCGACCAAACTACATCATCAATATTAGTTAAATGGATCCTTTCAAATATATCTATTATCAATATAATAATGATGTATTACATGATAAATCAAATGTAATATATGTAATATTTAAAAAAAAAAAATTTGATACATCGGAAGATAAAAGAACAAAAAAGAAAGCAAAACTACCCCTCAAAGAGGCTCTCCCTAAGAGTTGGTGGAGGATGTTAGACATTTGATGCAAAGGTGGAATGCTCAAGCTCAACACGTTTGCGTGAAGGGAGTCAATGTTGATGGGTTGGCTTATTTTGGCGCGGATAACGTTGATCAAATTTCTAGTATCCTCCGTCAAATAATATTTTTTTTAATAAGAATCACTTTATCATGAAGATGCATGATAAAGGCCTAGTTATTCATAACTTTGAACTTTGACTACAATACATTTTTGCATTCAAGGTAGAGGATAAAATATATGTTAAATCATTTAGAATTTAGGCACTTAATAGAGATCACAATAACACTAAAGGTGTTTGTTAATCAAGAACATCAATCAATTACCTAACATATATGAAAGTACACTTGATGAATGCCCAAGTCATGTACATCACTGATCTAATCTATCATCAATAAGCTACTTGGCCACTGGTTACCCATACATGTATTGATACACAAGATAGCTTCTCTCAATGCTCTACTCATTTAATATATATACATAATCCAATAAATAAAAATGTGGGTCAAATTTTAGAATACAACTAATTTTTTATTTTTATTTTTATTTTTTTACAATTTTTTCTTACAAACTAATGTAAACTGATGTGACAAGTGATAATAAAATTTCGGAATGCAAAATAGATATTATTTTATTAACATAATAGATGTTACTAAGAAAGTTTTGTAAAAATTATTTTATTTGTCTAACAGTACTCACATACATATTAATCTCATACATTTCATATGAAGATTTGTTTGGACTGACCAAACATTAAAAAAAAAGTTTTTTTTGTTTTTGATTTTATGCAGTAACTTTGATTGGTGTCCACGTTTGTGGCCATGAAAACGGGTCTTGAGTCAAACAAGTCATTATCAATATGGATGGGTTAGGATAATATGGGTATCTTATGATGATCTTAAACATCATATAATAATTGGGGCACGTTTGTAATGATATGATATGATGTCCTCTTTTGGTAGGGCTCAACTCCACAATTAAGGGTAGGTGAGTGAGTGGTGGTCTTTTAAGTCAACAAACAAAGGCTACATATGTGGGTAATATAGATAGATAGCTTCTAGTTGAAGAAGAATGGGGTCATTGCTTTGGAAATATCTCCTAAATCCATGGTTTACAATTTTCAGGGCATGTGTCACATTTGACCATAATGTAATCATGTTGATGGCTGCATTGCATCTCATGGTCAATGTAATGTGCCTAGCCAATGGTGACATTGATTCTTAATCATAAACTCGGAAATGCTATGCCAAAAGTTCTGACATTGAAGTCAGTTAGATCTCAATTACAGCAATTATTTAATATAGTAAACGATAATATCTTAATGCTGTGTTTGGTTGGGGGATTTGAGAAGGGATTTGGAAAGGGAAAGGGAAAAGGTGTGTGAAACTAGGTGAAATATAGGAATGTTTTATTCACATTTCACCTACCTTTTCCATTTCCTTTTTCAAATCCCTTCTCCAAATCCTCCAACCAAACACAGCATAAATGCATGTGTTGTTCATTTGTTGCATTGCACCAACAACAAATGCAGTATTGAATAGTTTGAAACCTTTCTAATAAATCTTATCTCCCTTACCACAAATGGATTTATTTTTTTAAAAAAATATGCTAATTTACTACAAATAAAGTACAATATGGAAAGCATATGTTTCCCGGTGTTTTTTAAGAAGTGGAAATGTTTTGAGAATGAAAAGAAATTGTATTCCTAACTCATAATTGTGGCAGTACCATATTAAAAAGTTTATGCTTGTTTCATGTATTTTTTTTTTCCCTGTTTTTCTTCTTCTTTTCCGTTCTTTTTTTTTTTTTTTTTTTTTAAAATTTATGCACACGGCAATATTATTCTAGATTGAGCTAATTTCTTGTTAAAACTCTGTTTTTAAGCTAATTTTTAACTATCTAGCATAGTTGGCAAAGTTTGCTAAAGTGGCACTGAGGACCCCTTTGGTGCAATTTATGAAATTGTTTATATTTATAAAAAAAAAAAAAAAAAAAAAGGAATTTGTGCCAATGTTAGGTGTAGTTTTTTTTTTTGCTTACAATTTAGGAGGTAAAAATAGTTTAAATAAATTAAAAATAATAATTATTGAAAAATTGGAAAAAGATTACTTGTAGATTCTTTTGATTATTACCCTTTTCTTTTTTGTTTTTCCTTTCTTTTTTTGGATACAAGAAAATGGTGGACTAGTCCTTGGCACCAAAAAAAAAACAAAAAAAGTCTTGCTGGACTGGGTTGTGGGCCTATTTATGGTTTCTCGATCCAGCCCAAACTGATACAACATAACGCTTCTCGCAACAATGCACACGACAAGATAATTAAAAAATTAAAAAAATATGCGTTTATTTTTTTTTTTAAACAACAAAATAAAATTGTTTGGATAAAGAAAACTAATACCAAAGAAAAAAAAAAAAGTGAAAAGTCTTTCGGGTTGGACAGTTAGGCCAAGTTTGGGAAGTTGTCAAAAAGTTAAAAAGTTAAAAAATTACTCAAAAAATTAAAAAGTTATCACTATTTATCAAAAGTCAAAAATTACGGCTACACAACTCTCAATTCTAATTTTTCCCTACACACTAATTTATATAATTTTTAATACATATTTTTTTCATAAAAAGTCAAAAAAGTTAACCCAAACAATCATTTTTTTTTTCAACTTTTTAATCTAAAAAGACAAAAAGTACACTTATTTAAGACACCCCAAATAACCCTTTACTATAAATAGAATGGTTAGGCTAGGAACGTTGAAGAAAAAAAAAAAAACCTCAAGGGTTTAAAAAACCGTGTTTGTTAGGGATGAGCAGCGGATATACTGATCCGTCAAAACCGACTGAACCGAACCGATCCGTCGCATTTTGGACAGATGCGTGATGACGAGTGGACGGTTACGGATTGATTTTCTCCAATCCGCCAATTTGGCGGACGGATGGCGGATTTGAGATTCCTTTGGCCACAACCGAACCGCCAAACTGCGAGCACCCTTAGTAATTTATAAGACTTTGTATTTTTAATTTGTTTAAATATTTTGTTTGTGTTTTCAATGGAAAAAGAGTTCAAATATTCTGTTGAAAAAAAAATTTCAACTTGAATATATTTTTTGAATTGAAAAAAATAAACGTGTTATTTATCTATATTTTTTAGTTTTTAAATTTAACTCTAAAAGTAATAAATAGAAAATATGATATATATGCTGGTTGGTTTTTATTTTCAAAAACATATATAAATGTAACAATACAGAGATATACAATCTCTACTATTGCTCTGTTCATGGTTTTAGTGGTTTGGATTGTTTTTATATTTTAAGAACCACAGATTGTAATACTTTATGTGGATGATGCATGCTGTAATTGTAATATGTAGATGAGGTATGTAGTGATTGTAATATTCTAAAGTTTCAAACTTTCTTTATTTGGATGAGGCATGCAGTAATTGTAATACTTTCTTTGGATGAGGCATGCAGTAATTATAATATTTTTTTAAGTCATTGACTGTAATACTTTTTTTTTTTTTTTAAAAAAGTGCACAAGTTAAACTATGTTAAAAATTTATAAAATTTTAAACCGCCAAACCCATTCGCATCCATCCGCCAAACCGCCAATCCGTTCAATCCACATCCACCGGATTGGCGGACGGATGCGGATTGATTTTCTCCAATCTGCCAATCTGGCAGACGGATGGTGGATTGGAAGTTCTGTGGCCGCAACTGACCTGCGCTCACCCCTAGTGTTTGTATATGTTTTGCAAAAATCAATTTTTTAAAATTTGGAAAGTAATTTAAAAGTGTTTTAGAAGCAATTTTCAAAAATAATTTTCCAAAAAAAAAGTTTTCCT
This sequence comes from Camellia japonica, assembly GCA_030407325.1. Lineage (NCBI taxonomy): Eukaryota > Viridiplantae > Streptophyta > Magnoliopsida > Ericales > Theaceae > Camellia > Camellia japonica. The sequence continues at coordinate 25,439,878 of JAPPVO010000059.1, read as the reverse complement.
ACCAAACTTGTACATTTTCATATTTTAGACATTTTGAAATTATTTGAAATTCTTCTAAAAAGAATTTCACTTAAGATAAATAGGTTCAATATATTTTGAGAAGATAGTTAAAAGTTAATTTTTGAAATTTTTTTTTAACGTTTGTGAAAGAGAGAAGTGGCCACACAATACCGCCGAAATGTATATTGAACCTAGGATATCTAAAAGAATTTTTCTATTTGAGATCACTGTATATTGAACCTATATAGAAGAGGCCACACAATACCGCCGAAAAATCAATTCTCAAATTATTTGGTTGTGGTTGGTAATTCAATGATTTAGATTTAAAGTGGAACAAAACCACGTCATTTTAGGATATGTGATTTAAAAATAAAATACATGTTATTTTAATATCATCTTTTAAATAGCATAGCTTGTTTGTTTTTATTTTTTAGAAAATTCGACTTTCTTATTTTTCGTGTTTTTTTGTTTTTGCTGAATTTTTTTAATATTTTAAGCAATTTTTTAACTTTTTAGACACACCTAACATAAAATATACCTAAAAAGTAAAAAAAATCTTTTAAAAATTCACTAAATACCAAAAATACAAAAAAATTACAAAAATTCGGTACATTTTTTAATATTTTTATGTATTTATTAATTTTTTAAAATATTTTTTCACAAAATTTTTACTTTTTTGATACATCTAACTAAGGTGCATCTTTGTATCTAAAAAAGTAAAAAAAATGTTTAAAATTTAAAAAATATTCACTAAAACAAAAGAATACGAAAACAAAAAAACTCAGTTTTCAAAAAATTTAATCCAGAAAACTCAAACCAAACACACTGATTGCTATTTGAGATAAAGAAAATTAGATTCAATTTTCAAATCAAGTAATGTAGTATTTAGGATATTAAAAGCAATATTCTCTCCTATATATTTTTTAATTATTAATTAATCATATCACTTTATATATCATTGGATCTAAAAAATAGGTCTAAAAGTAGACTTCTATATCATTTTTTTTTTTAATTTTAAATTATATACTAATGAATTTGTCTTCTTGTAATAAAAGATATTAATAAAATCATTATGCAAATTGAAAATTAATAAAATTTATCCGTTGGGTTTTGCAGACTTTTCACATGGTTTGAATATCCAACTCCTTTAGACCCCCAAATTTGACCGTTGCAAACCCCCTCTTCCCAAACGGTCACCGCCTCCGTCCAACACACGTTTAAATCTGAGAAACTTCTCCAAATTTGAATGCTCTCTCTCTCTCTCTCTCTCTCTCTCTCTCTCTCTGAAGTTGTTTGCTTTTATTTCACCTGCAATTCCATGGAGAAAACTCTGAAAACACCTCCCAAAACACCAATTCAATCAGAAAACACTCATTCTGACTCCAAATGTACACCTCCTCAGACTCATCAAACTGATCAAAACTCCCAAAAGTCTGGCAATGGGACCGGGACTACACCCAATCGCCTCACGGTCCCCAAGGCATTCAAATACCCTGAAAGGTGCCTACCTAAATCCCCATGGCATTCAAATTAGTTCTACTATTTTTACTTTAATTTTTCTGGGTACGTCTTAATTTTTATCGGTGTTTGTATTTGGGTCTATTTTGACATGACGTGCAATTTTAAAAAATTTGTGTATATTAAGTTATTTTGAGTTTAGGGTTGTTGAGAGATAGAAGCCGATTTGTTGTAATCTCTACACTGATAGTGAAATTTTTTTCTTCTGTTCTTTGCTAGTATTTTATAGCCTAGTCGTGTATCTTTGTGCTCGTATGTTTATTCTGTTTTAATTTCTCTCATCTTTTCAGGTACACAAGCCCAACTGATCTTATGATGTCTCCAGTCTCGAAAGGCCTTCTTGCGCGAACCAGAAAACCCGGCACGCTCTTACCTCCAACTAAAAATCAACCCCCCAACGTATGATTGAACTGCTTCGCCATCAAAGTTTAGTTTGAATGTTTACTGAATACTCTCTTTTTTTTTTAATGAATTTTTTCTCCTCTGCAGATTCAGGATTTGAGTTTTCAGGAGGTGGGTCTTTTTGCAAACTTGAAGCATCAGTAATTCTTGATTCCATTAATTTGTGGGCAATTTAAGAAGTTTTCAAGAGGGATGTACATGTGTAGCTTGTTTCTTGGGGTTTCTTACTCCAACTTTTGGAATTGTGCATTGCGCTGTATTATTCTCCAGGGAAAAGCAAAATTTTCTTGCTCATTGCAACTAAACAAAGCTTCTTTTTTTTTTTTTTTTAATCCCAGAACTTAAGAATTTGTAGGCTTATTTATTTGCTGTTTTCTTACGGACGGTGTACCCTATGTAAAATAATTAGCAATGAACAAGGTGGGGTTTGCTTGAATGTGTCTAAAATAATCTACTTGCCCAAAAAAAAGTGTCTTAAAATTATCTCGTTAATTATTTGTTTTTGTCAAAATGGTACTGAATGTAAAGAAAACACATTTCATGTCTTGGGACAGTTTGACATATGGTTGTTTGTCACTCCAAACGAACTTCGAACCACTGGATAGAACCAACATCTCCATCAATTTCAAGCTCACAAACAGATTTAACAAGATATGAAACAGCATCATTAATATCTTCAAATCTTGCAAGGTCAGGTGGCAGGCACTTGCCTGGCCAATTCTCCAGCCAACCCTTCAACCGGTCCCTCAATTCGTCCTTGGTGACAAACTCCTCATTTTTTCCAGGTTCCATTAGAACATAAGTGTCTGTCTCTATATTTGACCTCCTCCTCCTCATTGCATAAACCTGACCAAAAATAATTTAAAAATTTCAAGCAAAATAATTGGAAATCTCATAAAACAGGGTAGGAGAGTGCAATCAACACGTGGTGAAAGTGAAACGTGATCGACCTAAACGGTTAAAAGGAGCCAAGTGAACCCATGATTAATGGGCATGAGTTTTATACTGCCAATAATCTTTATCAATAGACTATGTCAATTTAACTATTCGCATGAAAGTGAATCCTCTAAACGTGATCAACCTAAATGGGTCAGCTACAAAAGGGTTTAGGGGGATTTGTAGCGCTATTTCAAGATAGACTGAACAACCTAACTGCAACCCCACCAAACAGTTTAGGTGACCTGTAACGCCCCAACTTTTGGGCCGTTACAGAATGGTATTAGAGCTTAGGTTCAATCCTTACCCACACGTTTCAACTTTAAACGATTTGACGATCACCTACGAAGGGAAGTGGTTTTAACTTTGAGTAGGACAACATGTAGGGGATACTGTTATTTCTATGAGTCTTCTATCGATCGTCATACCCTCATTTCATATTTGTAACCTTGTTTGATGTTGTTCACTTCAAGATTAAGTCATTACCATCTGGTCTTACTTTATATTTTTCAATTATACCATTTGCTAGATTGACAACCTTGAGCCTTGATTATGCCATCTTATATGAGAATTTTTCTGAAAGTTGCAATTTCTTTATTCGGTGACGATTATATGAGAATTTTTCTGAAAGTTGCAATTTCTTTATTCGGTGACGAATCTTGGATATTCAGTTTGAAACGCGGATGGCTGACGCAGTTGCAAGTTAAATATCTAACTTGGTCACTATCTCTATACCTTGACCACATAAAAGTCTTAAATCATAACCCATCCGTATTTCTGACGATTCTTGTATTAATTGATGCAATTACTATAATGTTCTTTCATCTCCACTTCATTTTTCCTTTTATTAATCCTATTTTAAAAGTCTTATAGTTATTATTTTGCCTATATATATATATATATATATATATGTGAAGTTGTGTTGTGTACTTCCCTATATTTGTTATTTACTACTTGATCTTATTGCTTTAAACACCATGGGATAATTAAACCATAACTTTAAGATTAGTTGATTACCCTTGAGAATTGCCTTCATAATTAGACTCCAACTTATGCCTCACCCCGTATTATGAACAGAAAGAAGAAAAAAAAAAGTGAACCACACTCGAGCCAACGGTTACACCGAGATAAGCGATAACACACGAGCTCATGAGCAATAACGCAATAAGAATGAAGTATCATGTAATTGAAACCCTGAGAATGGACCAATACCCACAGTTGAAATCTTGAGCCACATTGGAAACCAGATTCTGGAACAATTGGGTCAATTGAGAGGGAAAATGCAAGAAAGTTCGAATGGGAGCTAGACCCTACGATCAAAGGAAGATGACGAAGACCCGTTAGTAATTAGAGGTAACATCGTACTCTATAATTCTTGGGTTCACGCTCTATCTGATTATCGCGCACCATTTTTTTATTATAAAAACATCATGTGTTAAATCGTTAGGTCTTACATATGAACATTTAAAAACTACTTTAAGTATCGCATCACCTTTGGAAGGAAGTGTTAGTGCAAATTAGAACTGTTAGGTTTACACTTGATTTGTGACCTTGTGGTCACGGACATGTTCGATTTTGACATAATCTTAAGTATGAATTGGCTATCTGCCCACTGAACGGTGATTGATTGCTACCAAAAGATGGTGACGACTTACACACCTGATGAAAGGTGTTTCCAATTTAAGGGGATAGAGAGGAGTGTCTGAGCAAGACAATGCGGTGGTATAATCAACTTGCTGGGTGTTCTCGTTGAAGGATGTTAAATTTTTGGGACACATAGTGTCTGAGCATGGGATTACAGTGGACCCAGCCACGGTAAAAGTAGTATTAGATTGGAAGCAGCCAACCTCAGTATTCGAAGTTCGTAGTTTCTTAGGGTTGGCCGGGTATTACCGACGGTTTATTTCAGATTTTTTTTTTTTTTTAAAAACTAGCCAAGCCGATGACTCGTCTAACGCAAAAAGGGGTAAAATATGATTGGGATGAAGCATGTGAACGATCCTTTCAAGAACTCAAGAGGAGATTGACTAGTGCCCAATACTTATCATTTCGGAGCAAGACGAAGGATATACAATGTATTGCAATGCGTCTAAGGATGAGTTTGGTGGTGTGTTAATGCAAAATGGAAAGGTGGTGGCTTACGGCTCCACGCAACTGAAACCGCATGAAATGAATTATTCAACACATGATCTGGAGCTGGCAGTGATGGTTTTTTGCTAAAGCAATGGCGTTAATATGGTGAACAGTTTGAGATTCTCATGGATCATAAGAGCTTGAAGTATTTGTGCACACAGAAGGACTTGAAGATGAGACAAAGATGGTGCTGTATCTTATTATCTTGGCAAAGCTAATGTGGTGGTAGATGCCCTAAGTTGCAAGAACTGAGGAATTATTGTTAGTTTGGCACTCAAGGAATGGAACATAGTTGGAACACTTAATGAGTTTAGAGTACAGATGAAAGCTTATGACGAGAAGGTATACCTTGGTGCTCAAGCTGCTTTGACCAAATTACTGAACGAGGTAATGGAGTCACAGAAGTATGATCAGGAGGTGGCGTTCATAAAAGCGTGAATAGCATCCAGCGATCATATACTTGATTGGACGATTCACTCGGATAGAAGTTTGAGACATCAAGGCAGCTTGTTTGTGCCATAAGATGAGTCTCTTAGAGAAAAAGTTCTGAAAAAGTTCCATCATTCGGTGTTTGCAGTGCACACAGGAGGAACGAAAGTGTACCAAAACTTAAAACATCAATAGTGGTGGAACAGAATAAAGAAACTACAGAAAAGATGAAACTTATTTGACAAAGATTGGTGGCAGCACAAGATCGTCAGAAGAGTTATGCAGATAAAGAAGACCTCTAACTTTCATTGTCGGTGATGTTGTCTTGAAAATTCAACCCTTTGGTATGGTATGTACATGGTGTAAGCGAGCCCTAGGCACGATTTGGGTGTAAGCGAGTCCACTTGTTTGGCCGTCCCTTTTGAGGTCCATCAATGTCACTGACCGGTAAATAACCGGAAAGTGGGCATAGGTGGTAAGGTCTGCAAAGCAGCAAAATGGGGAGTTTTGAATAGTCCGGTGTTCAATCCTTGTGGTTAGGTAGAAAGATCTCTTTGGGGGGATTCTCGATGTCTAGTCTAACTACTAATTCATAGAACCTTATTGTAATGTTGTATGTTATGTTACCCGATTTGTTCTGTGTATGGTTGATTGGTTGATAAAAAATATGGGGGTGTGTGTGTTTTTACTGGGCATTCCAAGCTCATGGCGTGTCATGCTAGGTGATGAAGCAGTTTACAATGGTAAAGGTTAATTCGAAGGCAAATAAGATGAAGTGTTGGAGCTGTGGTTTATTTGAAGACTTAGACTAGTTGTTTTTTTTCCTTTTGACTTTTGGTTTGGCAATGTTTTGGTAATCCTGTAATAGAACATAAACGAATTATCTGTGATATTAACTCTGGTTATATATGTATATTAAGATGTTTTAGTTATTTATCCTACTGGTGTTGTATTATTGTACGTATTTAACGGCCCAGAAGTTGGGGCGTTACATGACCCATGATTAATGGGCATGAGTCTTATGTCATGAGTGATCTTTATCAATACCATGTAAATTTAACTATTAATAAGAGAAATTAGAATTAATCCCCTCAAAATTTAACTTTTAACCCTCCTAAAGTTTACAAAAACCTTATCATCAACAAAATACAAAAATTAGTTTGACAAGATTAAACACCAAAAAAATATTTTCAAAATTAATAAAAATATTCCAAAAAAGAAAAAATCATATGAAAATTATGAGTGTTTTATTATTATATTATTATTATTATTATTATTATTATTATTATTATATTATTATTATCACCAAATTAGTTTTAGTTTTCTTGAAAGATTTTCAAAAAACAGATTTGAAAATGAAACCAAACAAAAGCATATACGATTTTCCTTCTAAGCATCCCAAACTTTATAATTGTTATGTGCGTGGATATGCTGGTTTGCAAATTACCAGTACAAAGAAAAGAAAAAGAAAAAAGAAAAAAAACTGCATAACTTACTAAAAAGAAAAGGAAAAAAAAAATTGATAGAGAAAGAAATTGCAGTTTATGAAGTGAGGAATACAGAAATGAAGATAGTCCTCACCTTCATTGAATCCCTGTGCTTGCTTGCTATCTGAGAACTCGATTTCTCGATAACAGCAAGCGAACTGAGCTGAAAAAATGGAATCCGAATACATCGTCTCGATGCTTTTTCACCTGCAAATTGAGGAGTTCCAAGCAAGTGAGATATGTGCAGTTTTCAGCATTTCAGGTATGAAAGTATAATATTTGTATAAAGAAAGTAGTAATAGAGATTAACTTACAGCGTAAACTTTGAATCCTATTTTCAAATAGCAGTTTCTTCACTGCTTTCTCCATTGTTATTGCATTCCCAGCAGCTTTCAGCATTTTTATGTGTAATCAATTAAGAAAGGTGAAGAGTTAGAGCATATGAAGATCAACAACTAGGTAGGAGATGAATGGATAACTTGACCAAATTCAACCTCTGATATGTCTTCTTGTCTCTTACCCTCAGTTCTCATCATATTTTCAAAAATACCCCCACGCGAAAATGGGTCATATTACAAATAATTTTTTGTATTTTTTCTTTTTTCATAGTTACCATATGCATGGTATACTTTAATTGATGTTAGTTTCAAATTATTGTGATATTTAGGAGTCATTTGGCTGGCTAGAGGATGGTGCTATTCTTCTTATGGGGAGACAAATGTCATTATAGTTGTATAATTAGAGATCAGAAAATATAGAAAATCAAAACAGTTGTTAAGGGATTTATCAAAAATGTCGTTTAGATTCAATTTCTCTTCTCTAGTAAGACAACTAAATCTCCATCATACATTGTTTTTTTCGGAATATTTTTTTGATAAATTTTTAAGTACCTAGTATTACTAGTTAATAAATTATTATATTGTTGGCTTTTTGGCTTTCGAAGGGTATTTTTGTAAATGCGAGCGTGCCAGCAAGGATCAATAAGTCCTTACAGAAATTATAATTGCCAACCAATTATCAGACGATTGTATTTTAGTTCTTTCAGCCTCAATGAAGAGGACTTTTACTGGTGGCTTGACTTAGGAGAAATTAAGCAAAATAACAGTTAAATGACGAACAATTGAAGTATTTCATTAAGATAAAAACTTACAATGATCCAAACTCAGCCTCATAGAGGTTTACAGCAACAATCTACTTGAAACTACTCCTATGAACGAAGTGCAGTGTAGGAATTTAAAGTGCAGGAATGTAAAGATCAGGTATTTAAAGTGCAGGAAATGTAAAGACTGGAAATGTAAAACTGGAAAAGAAAATATGAAGTAAATGACTGGTTTGTTGGATCTGAGTCTAGGGCTTTTTTCTGGGGGCTTCCCTGCTATTTATACTCCTCAAGGATGACCATCGAACTGCACTTCAAACTGTCGAACTGCTCCTCCATGATTGCTTGATCATGCTGCCTTAGAAGTAGTTCCACTACGCCATTACTTGCAGTTGGGCTTCCCTCCTATATTTGAATTTGAATGTGAGTAACCGTCGAAGCCACGTCACCTTGTATCTCTTTATTGATCCAGTGCTACTTAGATCACGTGAGAACCAATACTAACTATCACGTGTACGATCAGGATCGAAGACTTAAATGGTCTTCCTATATTACCCTGCCACGTGTCGAATTGTGATTGGCTTTTACAAAATATGTAGCCAACATTACCCCCCGCACTAATATACCAAATACTTGGTGATATTAGTGGATCAAAGCTCTTTTTCCCGCGTTTTTTAGAACGTGCATGAGCTTCGCTTTTTTTTTTTCTAGAAATGCAACTGTCATTCATCATTTGCATTAAACTCTCCTTCAACCCTTTGAACACCCCATTACCTTAGTATTCGAACAGGTTGATACACTCTTGATGGCCGAATCAATCTTCTCCCCCAGTGATCGAGTATATGAAGAGTCATATGATGATGCTGCTTCCCCTCGAAAGAAATTCCATACATTAATTAGCCACCTTTAATCAACACTACTACAAAAATAGTTAAAGATCACACTTTGACAAAAAAAAAAGATCTCACTTTTATTGGAAGTGTGATAAAAAAAATTAGATTGATATTTTAATCACACTTAATTTGATTGAGTGTGATAATATTTATTTTTTATGTCACTTTTCAATTAAGTGTGATTATATATATATTTTTTTAATCACACCTTCTAATTAAAGTGTGATTATATATACACTACTACTTTTTAATCACACTTTTTAAACAAGTGTGATTATATATATATTTTTTAATCACACATTCTAATTAAAGTGTGATTATTTATATATTTTTTAATCACACCTTCTAATTAAAGTGTGATTATATATACACTACTACTTTTTAATCACACTTTTTAAACAAGTGTGATTATATATATATTTTTTAGTCACACATTCTAATTAAAGTGTGATTATTTATATATTTTTTAATCACACCTTCTAATTAAAGTGTGATTATATATACACTACTACTTTTTAATTACACTTTTTAAATAAGTGTGATTATATATATATTTTTTAATCACACATTCTAATTAAAGTGTGATTATTTATATATTTTTTAATCACACTTTCTAATTAAAGTGTGATTATATATACACTATTACTTTTTAATCACACTTTTTAAATAAGTGTGATTATATATATATATATTTTTTAATCACACATTCTAATTAAAGTGTGATTATATATATATATTTTTTAATCACACATTCTAATTAAAGTGTGATTATATATACACTATTACTTTTTAATCACACTTTTTAAATAAGTGTGATTATTTATATATTTTTTAATCACACATTCTAATTAAAGTGTGATTATTTATATATTTTTTAATTACAAAATGTAATTAAAATGTGATTATATATACATTACTAGTTTTTAATCACACTTTTTAAATAAGTGTGATTAAACATATATATATATATATATATATATTTAATCACACTTCCTAAATAGGTGTGATTGTATAAAATATTTCAAATTGATTTTTATATAAAATGTACAATTCTCAAATTTTTAATCACACTTAATCTAATTGAGTGTGATAATATTTATTTTTTATGTCACTTTCTAATTAAGTGTGATTATATATATATATATATATAGGGTAAATTACACTGACACCCCTTAAGGTTTATGTTTATTACAGTTCCCCCTTCACGTTTTGGAAATTACATCTCCCTCCCTGAGGTTTAAAGTTTCATTACAGATTCCCCCCTTAGCAATTTAATTTTTTTAAATACTAATTTTGCCCTTACTGGGTAAATTACATTGACACCCCTTACATTTTAGAAATTATAATCCCCTCCCTAAGGTTTAAAGTGGCATTACCAATTGCCCCCTCGGTTAGTATTAGTTGGAAAAAAAATTCATTGAAAAAAAATTAATTGGAAAAAAAATTATTTGAAAAAAAATTGTTAGTAAAATTTTTAAATTTCTGTTTAAAAACCAACATAAACTTATTTTTTGAATTTACGTTTTTTCTTCAAATTTACAAACTGAGACAACCATTTATAAATCAAAAAAATTATCAAATAAGTTTTTATGACAATTTTTAAAATTTTTGTAAATATAAATTGAAAATTGAAAACGAAATGGTTACCAAACAGACTTCAGATGGTAAAAATGTCGTAAAATTAACAAATAATTAAATAAGCTATCAACGTAAGAAATGACTTGTCAAAAGATTCTTAGGCTATGTATGGTTTGATTTTTAGAAAAAAAAAAATTTAAAATTAAAAAATTAATTTGGTTAAGAAATAAAAAATAAAAAATAAGTATCATTTTTATATAATTTTTATCTTTTGAGTGGTTAGAAATAATTTTTTACAAATTAAATTGAAACAGCCATACGTATGTATATAACTTGCCCAAAAGTTAAAATGGTAATTATTTTTTACCCTTAAATGATAATTATTTTTTATTTTTATTTTTAACCAAATTATTTTTTAATTTTTAATTTTTTTTTTTTAAAATCAAACCATATATGGCCTAAGAATCTTTTGATAAGTCATTTCTTACGTTGGTAACTTATTTAATTATTTGTTAATTTTACAACATTTTTACCATCTAAAGCCTGTTTGCTAAGGTGCCATTTGGTAACACTTACGTTTTCAATTTTCTGTTTATATTTACAAAAATTTAAAAAACTCAAATAAAAACTTGTTTGGTGAGTTTTTGATTTATTAGTGGTCTCAGTTTATAAATTTGGCCAAAAAATGTAAACTCGAAAAATGTGTTTCCGTTTTGAGTTTTGAGTTTTTTTTTTTTTTTAACCACCCAACACTAGCTATCACCCGCCACTATTTTCCACCACCGTCTTCCACCACCACCACCCACCACCCATCCCCTACCACTACCTACCACCACCACTCACCACCTACCTTTCACCACCACCCGCCACCAACACCCACCTGCCAGCCACAATCACCCCCCACCCATCTGCCACCCACTCGCCACCACCGCCCACCTGCCATCTACCCGCTACCCGCCATTACTATCCATCGCCCGCCACCTACCCGCTACCACCACTCAGCACCCATCTACCACCACCATCCACCACTCGCCACCACCAGCCACTCACCACCACCAGCCACTTGCCACCCACCCGCCACCACCACCACCACACCACCACCACCACCACTACCACTTACCACCACCCGCACCACCTGCCACCACTACCACTTACCCACCCACCGCCACCACCTGCCACCACTACCTACCACCCACCACCACCACCACCCACTCGCTACCACCTGCCACCTTCACCCACCCACAACCACCACCACCCGCCACCATCGACCACCACACCACCCCATCCGCCACACACTTGCCACAACCACCCACCGCCCGTCACCACCATTCACCACCCGTTACCACCACCACCACCACACACTCGCTACCACCCACTACCCGCCACCGTCACCCACCCACCCACCCACTATCACCATCCGCCACCTACCTGTCACCGCCACCACCCGCCACACACCTGTCACCACTACCCACCACCTGCCACCACCCGCTACACACCTGTCACCACCACCCGCCACCACCACCACCCACTCGCTATCGCCCGCAACCGTCATCCACCCACCCACCACCACCACCACCACCCACCACCACCGCCTGCCACCATTGCCCGCCACCACCACCACCCCCACTCGCTACCACCCACCACTCGTCACCACTACCCACCCACCCAGCCCACCACCACCACCACCACCACCACCACACTTGCCACACCCGCTACCACCACCCGCTACCCACCCCACCGTCACCACTTTCCACCATCGTCTTCTGCCGTCACTTGCCACCACTTGCCATTTCTCACTCTTTTTTATATTTTTAAATTTTTTTAAATATTTTGTCAATTACCAAACGCATTTGTAGTTTATGTTTTTCTAAAAATAAACAAAAAATAAACAAAAACCAGTTTATAAATTTTTTGTAAATATAAACTAAAAACGTAAACGTTACCAAACAGACCCTAACTATTTCATTTTCAGTTTTCAATTTATATTTACAAAATTTTAAAAACTGTCATAAAAACTTATTTGATAATTTTTTTGGTTTATAAATGGTTGTCTCAGTTTGTAAATTTGAGAAAAAAATGTAAATTCAAAAAATAAGTTTACGTTGGTTTTTAAATAGAAATTTAAAAATTTTACTAGCAAATTTTTTTTTCAATTAATTTTTTTTCAATTAATTTTTTTTGGGTGAATTACACTAACACCCCCCTGAGATTTATGTTTATTACAGTTCCCCTCTTCCCTTTTGGAAATTACCTTTCCCCCCTAAGGTTTAAAGTTTCATTACAGATTTTCCCCTTTAGCAATTTAATTTTTTTAAATACCAATTTTGCCCCCACTGGGTAAATTACATTGACACCCCTCACATTTTAGAAATTACAATCCCCTCTCTAAGGTTTAAAGTAGCATTACCAATTGCCCCCTTGGTTAGTATCAGTTGGAAAAAAAATTTATTGAAAAAAAATTAATTAAAAAAAATTAATTGAAAAAAAAAATTGTTAGTAAAATTTTTAAATTTCTATTTAAAAACCAACATAAACTCTTTTTTTGAATTTACGCTTTTTCTTCAAATTTACAAACTGAGACAACCATTTATAAATCAAAAAAAGTATTGAACAAGTTTTTATAACAGTTTTTAAAATTTTTGTAAATATAAATTGAAAATGAAAAGATGGTAAAAATGTCGTAAAATTAACAAATAATTAAATAAGTTACCAATATAAGAAATGACTTATCAAAAGATTCTTAGGCTATGTATGGTTTGATTTTTAGAAAAAAAATTTAAAAATTAAAAATTAATTTGGTTAAGAAATAAAAAATAAAAAATAATTATCACTTTTATATAATTTTTATCTTTCGAATGGTTAAAAATAATTTTTTATAAATTTAATTAAAACAGTCATGCGTATGTATGTAATTCAAAAAAAAAATAGGCGCCAAAATAAAATGTCGTAGCGCCAATCACCAAAAATATAAATAAAAAAAAAAAAGAAAAAAAAAGGAGGAGGTTCTTCTGCTATTCAACAAATAAGAGAGGGAGAAGATAAAGGGTTAGTGACTATTGATGTCCGGTCAGACTATTGAACCAAGCAAACCAGAGCCGCCACTCTACTATACCAGTAAACACAGCTCTACAAGGAGTAACTGTCTCAGATTCTCTCTCTCTCTCTCTCTAGAATTTCTCGGGGTTTCCATTCGCTGAAGAAAAACAGGTACAGAATCAGCTCCATTACTCTTTTACATATATACAAATCGAACCCAGCTTTTGATTCTCTGATGTATGTATAGACTATAGTATCGTGTGTTTTGAGTTGGGACTGTTCTAGGGTTTCTTCTCAATCACAGACTTTGGCAAGGCGTGTGCACAATAGGGACATTAGAGGTCATTAAACATTTTTTTTTTTTTTTTTTCTATTTCCCTATTCGAATTTAGGTGTTTGAATTTCTTGGTTAAGTTTTTGGTTTTCATTGGAGCATTATCTTTAATTGGGTTGGGTTTCTAAGTTCGAAAAGCTTTGATTAATGATGAATCTTGAAACCCATCAATATTAAATACTAACATGTTGTTGATACAAAAGAACAAAGAAAAAAGGTGTTAGCTGCACTTTTTGATGTGGTAAGCTTGCTGAAAACAATAATTCAATAGGTTCAAGAATTCATGTACTATTGCTTTTTGGATCAGTTCATTATGAGTTGTCGGTAAAATTTTAGAATGTAGTTTTTGTTTCTTTATGTTCTTTGTGTCTGCTAGGTACTCGATCAAATGCCACAAAGTGGCTGCGTTTTCTTTGATGTTGCTGACATATGTATTATATTAGAAAATTCAAATGCCTTGTGGTTTTGTTGGGTTGCTTATATGATGAGAGGAAATTGAACACACTACTACAAAAATAGTTAAGTGTGCATCATGGATTTCTTGAAGACTGCTTGTGAAAATCTTGGTTAATCATAATCTGCTGTTTGTTTGAAAGGGCCTTCGCCATAGAAAGAGGGCTGCTTTGGGATCCTTGAAGAGAATCCTGATCATGCAATTTAGATGGGGGTCCAATGTCAGGAAAGGTTCAATTAACAAGTTTTTGATGTAGCAAACTTTAACGAGGTTTTCTTTTTTTCCTTCTTTTTATTGTGAAATCAATTGATTTTCACTCACGGATATTTATTAAGGATTCCATTATTAAGGAATTGAAGAGTTTGAATTGATCCATACTTGTCTAGATACACAGCATCAACAATCATTTGAAGAATTTTGTTTCTTTATATTCAAGGATGAATATACGATATTTAAGTTGTCAATCTGCTAGACATACATGATGGTGGAGGCTCTCTATTGCTTCATGGATGCAGATCGATAATAATCAAACATGGTATGCTGCTTCCTTTTCCTCACAAAATCCAAAGGGTTTTATTTAGTCCTGTGAAGGTGTCTTATGCTGTCACATGTGCATGGGATCTTCAAGGCTGCTACATCATTGTGCTTTGTTGATTTAACCAGTATCTAGTATCACTCTGTGTTAAATGCCGAGAACTTGCATGTGTGGTCCCTTGTACATCGGCAAAAAACAAATTCAAGACATATTCCATTTCATTTTAATTCTTGATTTTACAAGAGACGTAGTTTGCATTCAACCCTTTATCATTTTTTTTTTCCATGTAATTTGATTCAAAATTTGAGTAAAAAAAAACTTGATTTGAGGTTGAAGATTTTTAGGTGGGAAGGTGTTGGTGAAGATGGTTTCACTGGAAATTATTTCAACATAAAAAACATCCATATTCACCAATTTTGTTGACAGAGCAATCAAATTTTCTTTTTATAAATAATTTTTCTAGGCAGAAACAAACTTGTTCCAGAAAAAACCAAACCCTCCAAAACCTTTGCATGAAATGCTAATCTTTATTTGTTTTCAAACATGAAATGCTCATCTAAAAAGATTTTTAAAGATAAAATGTCATCTATAAGCAAGTTTTTATCTTAGGCATTAATTAGTTTTTACTTTTAATTAGTACATGGGTGAAATTATAATTCTATTAGATGGAGTAAACAGCACTAGTCATTATTGTTTTTTTTTTTTATTTAATTTTTTTATTTTCAGCAGCAAAGAGTAAACACAAGTATTGCAGATGGCTGTGATACTCTGTTTTTGGGTGTGGCTGCCGATAGCCGTTGGTTGTTTTTATTTGTGGTGTTTGGCTTGGGGTTTGATCTTGTTGTAATATGCACCTTTATATTTTCTTTCTTAATCTATTTGATCTTTTGATTGATGAATGGTGCAGATTTCTATTATACTTTTTTTGTCATAAATTCCTCAAAACTCTCATCAAAATACACCCTTGACATAACTAGAGTATCTTGTGAAATTCATATTTTATTTGTTCCTCAATATTTACTCTCTAGACACATCCCATTTTATTGGTACTTCACTTCAACACTTCCCCGCTCGTTGCTTGGTTCATATCCTCTCTTTTTGGTGAGTCTAGAAACTGATATAAAAAGCTATTTCTTGCCTTGCTAGGCATCTCATTCTTGTGTATATGCTAGTTGTTCAGTCACAGTGTGATGAGATATGCTTGCTGCTTAGATTGGATGTCTACATTTTTCAGATTCTTCTCTATTCACTACTAGAAAAAGTAGATATAACCACATTTTTTTTGTGGCATTTTTTTTTTGTTGTAAATGTCGCTAAATCTGTTAACCAATCTTTTAAATTCCTTATGGCGGTGGGATAACCCTCCTCCAGCCCAGCCAGAGACCCACCCTGCCTCCTAAGAGAGGTGATGTGCTCATGCAAATCCTTGTTGGCTACTAGTTTGATTTCATTCATACCACTTCTCTACTACTAATATTTTTTCCAAGTATTTTAATATCTATGTTTTGGGTATTGTTGTGTTGTTTTTCTCCTTTCTCCAACCTGAATTGTAGTGGTGAAAGATCCTCTGTTCTCAAATGTTTGTTATTTGTCCTTAAAAACACTCATAATTAGTGGATTACATGTGAATCTCAGGTGTATAAGAATTTAAAACATATCCATTGATAGGGAAGTTGTGCCAAAAAGGAGTGAAGTTTGCAAGTTCACTGAATGAATTTTATATGTTGCATAAATCTGGCTATCAGTCTCTTGCCTTGATATGAAAAGCTTAATTGTAGTATTTGAGTGCTACGTTTGGTCTTTAATTTTAAAGGCAAATTACCCTTGTAGTTATTGTAATTTCACTCTTATGTTGATAATTTGGTCATTTAGTTCTATTTTCCTTGACCAAAAAAAAAAAAAAAAAGAATTTCTTACCATGTTACAATTTAATGCAATTGATTATGCCTATTGTAGAAATTGGGTTTAGATGAAATTTGGTGATTATGGTGTTAGACATCCAATTTGAAACAAATTTTATAACCACTCTTACCACTACCATAGTTGGTGGGACTTATCTGTGAGGTGAGTATCCAATGCTTTGCAAATGTTATTTCATTGTATAAACAGCGCATTACCATTGTGAAGGTCATTGAGAATGAGTGGTTTAAGAAGGGATATAAGCCTTCTATTTTTGCAAACGAGGATGTTAGTCTCGACAATGTGGATGCTATTTTCAATGAATCAAGGGTAACTATATCTTGTTTACAATTTCAGTCAAAAAACATTTGATCATCTACCCTTTCGGTTAGTATTGAAGAATAGGGCATTGGGGGTGACTTTAATTGTGATTTTTGTTTTGATGTGCAGGACACTCAAAACCTTGTCGTGGAAAGACGGGAAGAACAACCTGTGAATCCTGTCTCCATGAACGCTTTTGAATACTTATATCTAAATCTTAGGGTCTCAACCTCAGTTCTCTGTTTGAAAAGCAAATGGTATGTCAAAGGCATATAGTTTTTTGATTGTTATGTTTTGGTAGCCGAGCTATCAGATGTAGAGATCTTTAGAATCTGAGCATTCCATGCATTTTTGTCAGTTAAGTTAGAGTTCCTATCTCATGTCATGAATGAACCAGCTGATATTTAGTTTTTTAACTTGTTCGATGATGTATGTCTCCAATAGTTAATAGTTGAATGACTAACAGCTGTCTCTATTATATTTGACAGGCCTTGAGCTGAAGCTTCAAGCAGAGAAAACTGGGCGCAAGGGTCATTTATTTGTTGCAACAGAGGTATGATCTTTCAGGGGTCACCTGTTGAGTGAAAAATCACTAGACTATCATGTGAAGCAGTGTTTAAAACTGGGTCTGAAAATAATGTCCTACAGATTTATGAGGTGGCTCCCTCACTTTGCATGGTTGAGCTTCGCAAGGTTGGAGGGGATACCTTAGAATTTCATAAGGTATGGTTCTGAAATCTCATTGCAATGGTTACACACGTATACTTGGTTTTAATGCGTATTGGTTTTATGCACCCTACTATTCATGCTAATGGTACCTAATGAAGCTTTGCATAAAATTTCTTGGATTTTACAATTAGCAAAAGCAAGTGATTTTCTATTGGACAGTGGCATAACCTTGTCATCCACCTGTTTTGATTCCAGAAATTTTAACTTTAGGCTCTGTGGCTTGTCCTTATCGGAAGTTCGACCAAATTTCTACCTTTTTGTGCACAGTTGTCCCATGTTATGGAATCCCCTTCGTGCACATTTGTTGCTTTTGTATCCTGTTGACTATAATTTTTAAGCTCAACATTGCACATTCTTTATTACAGTTCTACAAGAACCTTGCAACTGGTTTGAAAGATATTGTCTGGAAATCAGGAGATGAAACAAAAGAGGAAGCAAATGATGGTCAATATACAGTAGTAATAGCAATTACCATGTGTCAGTGAGTCTTATATAATAATTGTAGGGCATGATAGATCTCTATTGTGATGCTTTAAGTTGTGTTTGTTATGCTTTTCTGGTTTATAAAGAGGATAACTATAGGACAGACTATCTTCCTCTTCAATTTGATGACTTGATAAGGTATTTATGTCCTGTTGGTTCATTGTCTGGCCTTCTGTTTTTGTTGTGCATATAACTGATCTGGTATGTTGAATTTACATTGAAGTTTTGACCCAATCCAACTGGTATCATGTTTTATAACAAAATCATTGACAATCTTTTGCTCAAAGGTGTACTGTCACATGCCAAGGCTGCCAAGCTCTACCATGAGCATTTTCAGGTAATTAAAGTGAAAGCACTCTTAATTATAGTTGCACGTTGTATTTGATAATTTGATTAATGAAATCAATGTTGGTGCAGCCAAAACACGGTGGATTCATAGGAATCGTGGCGTGTGCATTCATTTACGAGCCATTGATAGACAATGAATTTGATAAAGAAGCTGCAAGTAGGCCTTGGCTTTCGATTTGGCCTGGTAAGATTTGGCTAAGATAAATATCAATTTTCATTAGTGGTCCTTTTTTTTTCCCCATATGACAAGCTATCTGAGA
Source organism: Camellia japonica (assembly GCA_030407325.1). Taxonomy (NCBI): domain Eukaryota; kingdom Viridiplantae; phylum Streptophyta; class Magnoliopsida; order Ericales; family Theaceae; genus Camellia; species Camellia japonica. Next base: position 25,421,004 of record JAPPVO010000059.1, on the reverse strand, counting down.
GACTTGAATATTTGTGTCAGGTTGCAACATCATTGAACTCCAATGAATGTTTCCTTCTGCAATCTGGATCTTCATTATTTACTTGGCATGGAAATCAAAGTACCTTTGAGCAGCAACAGTTGGCTGCAAAGGTTGTAATTTTTGAAGGTATGCTCTTGCCATAACATTTACTTCATGTCAGATGGTTTTTTACTCTGGTTAAGTTTGGACCTCTAAGAAGTATGGGTTGGCCACTTGGGATGAGTTTTTCAATGTTGTAGAAGCATGATTTGACACATCTTCAATGACTGAAAATTTTGAAATAAACAGGTCATGAAATTGAGTATCATGAGAATCTAAACATATATCAATTACATCATAATTAAATTTTATATTCAAGTTTTGTCAAAAATCTTGTTTATTAGGGAAATTTTGATTGAGAAATATTTTTTATCCCTTTCTCTCTCTCTCTCTCTCTAGGTGTGTCTTGTGATATTTTGTAAGGGCAAATGTAGTAGTACAGATTTTTTTTTCTTCTTAGTATTGGAATGTAAATTTCAACTGAATTTAGAATAAGATTCCAGGTTCAATTTGATGATGAGACTTTTCTTCCCAAAAAAATAAAAATAAAAAATTAGATGACAAGACTTTAACATTCGTAGTCTTTAAGCCTATACAAGTAAGTGACACGTGGAGATTACAAAGTTCAAATGGCGACATGTTCAAGCAGGAAATGGCACATGCAGAGCCTAACGGCGAAAAAGTTGTAGGATACCAACTCAAAAAAAGTTTAATATGATCAGTTGACATACAGGATAAGATACAATAACATTTCATTTAAAGGATGTTACTCAAGATCTTCAAGCCTAGACAAGTCAAGCGACACGTGGAGTCTACCAAATTCAGCCTATGGTGCGTTCAATCAAAGGACAACATGTATAGAACTTATGGCAGGAAAGCTTCACAGGATAAAATCTAGAATATCAATATGGTCAACCAGCTTTGAAATACAAAATGTGATAACATTATGTTTAAATTTAAACAACATTATCATAAAATTCAAAATTCAAATTGATGATGAGTCCCTTTTCAAGTGAATGACCCTCTATAAATATGATGATCATTACACCAAAGAGGGACTGGGAGATGAGAATTGAGAGAATACGAAAGCTGAAAGATTAAGTGCTACAGAGAAATTTAGAATTTATAGAATCGTGAAGAGCAACGACACACATGATTTGATACTCATCACCTGTTCATTTTTCATAGATGAGTTTTTGATATATGAATACTCATGATCGAATTACTGTTTTTTTACTTCATTGACTGCCTGAATATCAATGAAGTGCTGATCGTCCAACATGATTTATTATATGTTTTAGTTGAGTTAGAGGATAGTTTCATGACAACTAAAGTGACTTAATCTGCTTATTCCTACACCACCTCCACCATCACGACCACCACCAGAAAGAAGTCTTGCAAGGTTAATATTCGAAATTGGATGATACAAGAGTAAATTTTTTTCCTCCTTTTTTCATTTATATTGTCTTTTTGATATAACTTTGGTAAGAAGACTTCAATTGATCTGCATTTCTTTTATGGGAAATGATTTGGATCTCTAAAATCCTCACCCCTAATCCCCTAATTTCCTTTTTAGGAAACTGTTTTCTTTTTTTTTTTTTGTTTTCTTTTATTTTTTTTTTTTTTACTTAAAATGGCATTTTCGGGGGATTCGGGCTCCCCCTTTTCGGGGGATGAATCACAGCTCTTCTTTTATATATAACTTGCCTGTTTCACTGATATTTTTTTTTCCCCTTTACCCCACTTGCCATTGCAGGCATAGTTCTTTGCCTTGTATTTAATGTTATTGCTGTGATAGTTTGTTGGATTAGAGGTGGAGGTAAGGTTTCTAATATTTTCTTTTCTTCCGTACTTCCGTACTTTTTAGTTTATTCATATGCATCAGCGGTTTCTGGATTAATTTGTGTTTTCATTTTTCAGGTCAAATTTTTTTTGGAGAGATGCAAAATATGGTCCAAGAATTAAAGAACTTAGTTTTTTAAGTTTTTTCATTTTTTAATAGATGTAAGCACAGTTAATTTTTTATTTATTTAATTCCTTTGTATATAGTTTTGAATATTTAATTTCCATTTATGAAATATATGACGTTATTCTATTTAATATGTAGTTATGATTCAAAATATAGTATATAGTGTGTATTACATTCTTCAAATGTGCATACAAAAATAATATTAATTATTTTTCAAATATGTCGAATTCTTTTTTTATCACAGATTTTATTAGTTATTAATCACACTTAAAAAATGTGATCTAAATGTTATTAATCACACTTAAAAGATGTGATGTAAATATTTTTAATCACACTTAAAAGATGTAATCTAAATGTTGTTAATCACACTTAAAAGGTGTGATCTAAATGTTATTAATCACACTTAAAAAGTGTGATTAAAAATGACCCTTTTTAATCACACTTCAAAAGATCACACTTAAAAGGTATGATCTAAATATTTTTAATCACACTCAAAAGGTGTGATTTAAGTATTTTTAATCACACTTAAAAGATGTGATCAAAATATTTTTAATTACACTTAAAAGATGTGATTTAAATATTATTAAGCACACTTAAAAAGTGTGATTAAAAATGACCCCTTTTAATCACACTCCCAAAGATCACACTTTAATAAAACTTAAAAAGTGTAATTAAATAACATACATCACACAAAAAAAGTGTGATCTTTATTTATTTTTGTAGTAGTGCAACTTCCTGTATTTAAGTCATGGAGGCCTTCGCAAATTATCGATCTCTGGACTACGAACATATTGCCCTCAATCCTCTAATTCAGAAAATTGCAGATATGGACATAAGAGATTCTTCTTCACAGTCTGCATGGGATAGAGATGTGGCTCCTTCTACCTTCGAGGGTTCTGGGATTTCTGGCTGGTTGGAATCTGAGGCTCGTGTCTTAAGGGAGCGAATTAACCATCATTTTGTTGAGTTCACTGACCCTTTAGATTTCCCTTCTGATGCTCGAAGCTCGGTAGTTTACCCTTATGTGCCCATCGACCTCCGACGTAATTTGGAGGATAATTTACTTGTAGCATGGTACACATCCTCCATGCCTACAAGGATAGTGTCTGCCACCTGACGCCTAGAAGAGGCCTAAGGGCACAATCCATCATCTTTAGCCAAGAGGGCGAAACTCTGCTCTTCCAATTGGTTCGATTACATTAATGCCTTTGTTCCTTCTGCTCTCGCGCCATCTCCTGAAATGGAAGCATCCACATCTTCTTCTCCATCTCCTGAATTAGAAGCATCCACACCTTCTCCTCCACCAACTGCCTCTTGGCCAGAGAGACTGGGGCTCGCCCTTTCTACGGATAAGGTCTTTCTTCCTTACATGCCTCCATCTTCCCCTACTCCAGCTGAGCAAAAAACAAGCCCAGTTTTTGCTTGCAGCCTTCTCTCACTTGCCTTTTGACGTTCTGGAGGACGATGTCCCTCTCAAGAACTTTCGATGGGTTTGTGATATTCTAACGCGGGGTCAGGTCCTTAGCCCCATTGCTCAAGCAGAACTCCACATGTTTCTAGACCAACTCCCATTACTCCTTTACTGGCATCGAACTGCCATGGCAACCGCTCAATCTTTGGACTAACTCTCATCCCTTCAAGTTCATACCCAGTACGAAGCAGAGAAACTCATCGAGAAATTCGATGACTTCCAGAATAAAGACTCTGCATACGAGGATGACATGGATATGGGCGAACTGGAGCGAGGATTGAAAGAAGCAGCATTCGAAATAAAGGCTGAAGAGCTCTTTTATCAAGTGAGAGCGCATCAACTTCAGCAGCCAATCCTGGAAGAAATGGAGAATAGAATGAAGAAAGAAAATAAATTCATCGACCATAGTTGGACAACATTTCATGATCTTGTTACTTATTCCATTCCTTATTTCTATGAGCTTGAACTTGTACTCAAAGAGAGTCATTCGATGTCATTGCTTTTTCTTTAATACAACTAAGATTGTTTTGGCATTATTTGATTTTGCCTCCATTTATCTTCAAAAGCAATTTTAGAACTTCTTTCTGAACAAACTCATTCTTCGAAACTGGACACAATTGTTAAAACACTAAAATCAACATGAATTCTTCAAACTTTTGGAATAAAATTGACAATTTTGCTGACTTTCATTTAGAATCAGTGCTTTGAATTTAATAATCTTATCCTTTGAATATAGATCCAATCAATTCCAATAAGGATGCTGAAATGAATTTTCCAATTTATGGACTATGGTTACCAACTCTTGTTGATTTTTGTTTAGAATTGGTGCTTCGAATTTAACAATCTTTTCCCTCAAAGCTTGTTTTAATCATAACCAAAATATAGTCATGGTTAGTACTGACTAATTTTGCAACAGTCCATACTTACAACAATATGGAAACTGCTCTTGGGGTACACTCTTTTAACCGAACAAACAATTCTCTATATATATACAAACCAACTGTTGGTTTAGATGTTTCGAACAACTATTTACTTCCTCCAAGGTCCTCAAACTTTGCCTCAAGGGTATTACTTTTGTTAAGAAACCTATTACAGGTCCTTGATCTCTTCGAAGTAAATCCATCCTTGAGTATTCTTATATTTTTAAGCATGTAGTATGCTTCGAAGCCAACTTCTGTATTTCGAAGCCGTTGTTGTTTGATTTTTGGCGCCAAAATCTGGTTTCGAAGCCAAATATCTTGCTTCGAAGCTGGCATCACCATCCGGAATGTGCTCTTCTCTCCAAAAACTATCAATATCGGAAGAGACTCCTCGTATTCATACTTTTAGTACTTAACGACTTACGGGATATATTTTCCGGACACAAAGGCCTTTAAAACCCTTTTGTTTCGCGTTCTGGAATTACTTATGTTCTTAACGTACAAACCCTCATCAGTCTTCCACTTCTCTCTACTCTCTTCTTCACTTTTTGGAAAAGCGTACTATCAATGGCTTCTTCTTCACCAAAAGTGTCAATCATAGAGCGTGTGAGCTCATCTGTGGCCTTGAAAAGACTAATTAATGCAGAATGTGAGAAGTACAAGGTTAGGGAGAAAAGCGGTATCGATGGGTGTGTTTTTGTCCCTCGTTGCCATGTGCAGCAAGACTATGTGCTCGGGCCCATATTCAAAGAGATCCTTACTGAGCTCCCAGCCCTATACCTTCGTCTGGAGAACCAATGTCTCCTTTATGAAGGTGGTCTCGACTGGAGGAACTGGAGAATCAATCGCTCTCACCGATGCTGGCCCACCGTGAGACCGGAGTGGCAAGAATGGTATGACCGGGTCATCCCTACTAGGACACTGGACCTTCAAGAGCTTTGCCTTCTCGATGCTCTCCGACTATCTAAGGTAACTATCTCAGAGGACCCTTTCCTAGTTCCTGCTGCCTTATGTTTTTGGAACCCTATCTTTAATTTCTTTCAATTTAGATGTGGGATGATGGCCCCTACTGTTCTTGATATTTGCCATCTACTAGGAGTATCCCCTATTGGTACCCCCATTACACCAAATTTCCCTGACTTAGCAGTCCCTTTCTCCCTCTCCTCTCTTAACTCATCTTACAGTGATTTTGTTAAAACTGAGAATAAAAGAGAGGGCCTGGTAACTGATAGGGAATTCTTTTCCTTCTTGTTATATTGGCTTTGCAAATTCCTCTTCTGCACCTCCTCCCAAAGAATCATGCCTGAATTTGCCCCTCTTGCCAAAGCCTTTGTTTTGTAGAAAAGGGTAGCCTTGGCCCCATATGTTCTAGGCCATGTATATAGAGTTTGCTCCCTCTTTTGTGAAAAACCCTTAGATGCTAATCAAGGGGGGCCATTTTGGATCCTTCAGCTTTGGCTTTTCGCCTATTTTATTGAATTACAATCCAAATGCCTTAAATTTTCTGGGCTACACTCTCTTACCCATGGCATAAGACTGGCCAATGCTTCATTTTCTCCCTCTACTTTTGCCTTTTATTTCTCTTTCTTCCATCAACTACCAGCTGCCCCTCCTATTCACCGTTTCCGTCCCTTCGAACCCAGCATTGGTCCAACTTGGTTGAATAATTTCCTAAGTGACAGGCTCTGTGCCTCGCCTGCTCACAAGGATATATGGGCTTCCCTTCTACTTCCTAGAGAGCTATTCATCGGGATTACGAATCCTAGAGCTTATAAATGCATAGCTGAGCCTTATTGTCCTGCTCAATTTGCTAGACAATTTGGCTTCACACAAGGGGTCCCAATACCTCTCTGCAGCAACACCAATTTGAGCCTTACTAAGAGAGATTTGAAGGTTCGGAGGTCGAGGCTAGAAGAGGCAACCTTCAAATTTATAGATGACTTGGCCAATTTTGAGTATACCCCTTTCATTCCTCAAGGTACCGTATTGAAGAGATACCAAAATTGGTGGGTGAGCAATATGGAAGTCTATTTGGCCATTTCACCTCAAAACCTACTAAAGGTGTTGGATGTGCCCAAGCCCAAGGGAGCTGGAACTGTTACTTCTTCCACTGTGCCTCTTCCAACCCAGTCCATTCCTGCTGCCTCAACGCCTCCGAAAGTCACTCGGGCTGCTTCGAAGAAAGGTATATACCTTTGTTTTCTTTCCTTCGACTTTCTCTATGATGCTGGTTATCTTATTCTTAATTCTTCCTCTGTGAAGGTGGTCAACAGCAAAAGAAGAGGAGACTCCTTGAGCTAGAAAAGGAAATATCTGAGGTTCAAGTAGAAGAAGAAGAAGAAGAAGAAGATTAAGAGCAGGAGTCTCCCTTGAAAAGAAGGAAAAAAGTGATTGACTTGGTTCAACAGAAGATAGCTTCTAAAGAAGTAGAAGAGGAGCTCTTTTCTAGGGAATCCGGATCTCAGACTGAAGAAATTGAGAAGGAAATTGAGAAGGAGCCGACAATACCAATACAGAGAAAAAAGAGAAGAAAGATAACTGTCTCTCCTTCTGATTTCGTCGAAGACTCCGATTCCGAGACCATTGCCGAAGCAATAGAAAAAAGAAGGAAAGTGGCTGCTTCAGCTACTAACTTGGTTGAAGATCCCGTCCACGAAGCAGTTGCTAAGGCCGTAGAACAAGAGTATTCCAAGGCCATAATTGTCTTCGAGAGGGCTGAGAAGAGACGGCAACAACAATTTTTGAGAGATGAAGCTGTTGCTGCTGACGCACTACAAAGGGAAGCTGCAAGAAGGCAACAGACTGCCGAACATTACTCTCTGCGCAACTTTCCCATCAGTGCTAGCGCTTCTGGAACAAGTAATTTCTTTCATGCCTCTATTCTTTTATTGTCGAATCTTTAATATTGAGACTTGACATTACTTTATATTTCTTTGCAGCAATAACCACTGAGTCTATCCCTCAATTTACTTCTCTTTCGAGCTTTGCTCCTCCTTCTCCTTCCAAGGAAATTCCAATTGCTACATCTTCTTCGAAGGCAGCTAATTCCCCAGTTGAGGGTGCTGGTAGTTCTCCAACTCATAATTCATCACATTTGCCTACTTCCAGCCCCTCCTCGCTTGATTCATTGGTGGCTACGACCATAGAGACTGCCAAAAATGCTCCATCCATTTCTCCTATCCCCATGCAGTCCTCTGTGCCTTCCACCACAACTCTCTCTGCGCCTCTCATGTCTATGGATGAGGTTGATGTCTTCGAAGCCAGACTAGCTAGTCTCTTCGACATACCCTCTACCTCTCCAACATTCAATGTTGAAGCTGAGCCATTAGTTTTGGCTGACTCCTTGCTGGAAATTTTTGAGAGCTCTTCTTCCTCCAGCAGCAAGCCTTCTGCACCTTTGATAGACCTGGACACATGCATGGATCTGTTGATTTCTTTTTCGAGGATCCCCTTCGAGGCTCTACAAAGGCCTATAATCAGAAATGGGTTCCTCCAATGCTGCAAAGTTGCTGAGCAGTCCGACATGAATGTTTCAAGTCATCTATCTTAGGCAGCAGCTATTGTCGATTTTTACATTAGCATTTGTCAGGCTGCCAAGGCTGAGGATGAGAAATTGGCTGGCGACCAGAGTTTTGTTTCCCACGTACATACTGAAGTGTCAAAACTTAAGGAACAACACTCCTCTGCCTCCCACTTTCGAGTCCAGTTGCTGGAGAGGAAAGCTCAACTTGAAGAGGAACTATCTGCAGTGAATCAGGCCTTAGTCCGAACTGACACTAAACTGCAAATTACCAACCAAGGACTGGCTGATCGAAATGAAGAGATGGCTGCAGCTATTCGACTGTTTTCAACATTTACTAATAGGAAATCTGTTGTACAAAAACAATTAAGACACTGTAATGATTTTTGGGCCAATTTGTGGCAAAATGTACTTAATTCTTTATGAAAGAACAAATTTTTATCTGTCATCTGAGTAATCTTATGTTCTTGTACTTAATGTTTATTTTATTCCTTGTGTTTCCCAAATGGTTGGAAAATAAGGCTTCAAATATCTGCCATTAATCTTTTTGGGATGTACATACCCATTCAAATTTCTCAAATGGTATGCTCCAAAAGGCAGAACTCTATGAATTTGATATGGTCCCTCCTAGTTAGGTGACCATTTGCCAAACTTATGGCTTTTAATTCCTATTGGGAGTATTGTTTTCATACCAAATCACCTTCATCAAAGCCAATATGTTTGACTTTCTTATTATAATTCTTGGCTGCTTTCCTCTTTTGGAAAATAATGCTATTTAATGCCAAAATTCTGGCTTCATCTATGCTTTCTAACTCCAAACACATACTTTGATGGTACTGCTCAGGATCTAACTGATCTTGGCATCTTACCTTCAAAGATTTAACATTAATCTCCACAGGTAACACTGCATCATGCCCATATACTAAGGCATAAGGAGTGACTCCTGTGCTTGACCTTGGGGAAGTTCTGTAAGCCCACAAAACATCCAACAACAGGTTATGCCAATCCCTAGGATTATCTTCCACAACCTTTTGTATTCCCTTTTTCAAGGACTTATTGGATGATTCAGCTTGACCATTGGCTTGTGCATAATAGGGTATGGAATTAACAAGACTAATTCCAAACTTTGCCACAAAAGACTTTACCATTTTCCCATCGAACACAGTCCCATTATCCACAGTTATGGTTTGTGGGATGCCAAATCTATGGATAAACTCTTTAATAAATCCAGTAACCTCAGTCTGGTCTACAGCCTTGTATGGCTTAGCTTCGACCCACTTAGTGAAGTAATCAGTGGCCAATAGAATAAAACAATGGTGCTTCGAAGAAGGTGGGTGTATTTTCCCCATCATATCCATGGCCTATCCTCTGAATGGCCCAGGCTTCATTACTGTATGTAGATCAATTATGGGCACATGCCTTATTGTGCCATGCTTTTGGCATACCTGGCAACCCTTTGCATATTCTATGCAGTCTTTAAGGATAGTTGGCCAATAGTAGGAATGTCTTCAAAGCAACCATCTCATCTTCACACCAGGCTGATGAGCACCACAGATGCCTTCATGAACCTCAGCCATAGCTGTTAATGCTTCTTTTGGGCCTAAACATTCCAGCAATAAGCCATCTCCCCCCCTTTTGTAGAGAGCATTGCCATATATCATATATTGCATAGACTGCAATTTAATTTTCCTGCTGGCCTTCAAAGATGGACCAGCCAAGTACTGCATTATTGGATGCCTCCAATCTTGTTCTTGTAAGTCATTATGATTGACTTCCAAGATCACATTCCTTTTATTCAAATGTGGTATCAATTTCTGATATGTTATTTGGCTTATGTCCCTTTGGGCATTATCCCTTCTCTTGAAGTTCGAAACTTTCTGAGCCACATCATTAGCTCTATTATTCAAGAATCTTGGAACATGAGTTACATTTGCTATTTGAAATTGAGAAAGCAGATGTAATGCAATAATATAGTATGGTAAAATGCTTATGCTTTGACATTTGAAAATCCATTTCACTTGGTTAACCACCAATTGAGAATCTCCAAATATGTCAATTGCATGAACTTGTAATCCAATAAGAATTTCTAGTCCCACTATTAAGGCTTCATATTCAGCCTGGTTATTGGAACAAGTAGCTTCATCCACTCTGAAACCATGTGTCGTTTCTACCCCTTGTGGTGATTTAATCACAATACCAATTCCAGTTAAGCCATTGGCTTTCGACCCATCGAACCACATCTGCCATGGCTCAATACTAGCCATACCAAGTTCTATTATCTCTTGGCCCTCTGTTTGAGATGGATGGTCTGCCAGAAAATTGGCTAAAACTTGCCCTTTTACTGCCCTTTGAGGGACATATTCTAGATGAAATTCTGATAAGGCTAGTATCCACTTGCCAATTCTCCCCCTCAACATAGGTCTAGATAACATGTACTTAACCAAATCTGTGGTTGCAATTACCAAGACAGTTGTAGGTAAAAGATAGTATCTTAATTTCATTGCAGCAAAATACAAAGCAAGACACAGCTTTTCAACAGCTGAATATTTACATTCACAAGAATTTAAAAACCTACTAAGGTAATAAACAGCTTGTTCCTTGCCTTCTTCATTATCTTGGGCCAAGAAAGCTCCCAATGAATCTTCTGCTGCAGCTATGTACAACTTCAAGGGCTTATCACCCTTTGGTGACATCAGCACTGGAGGTTTGGCCAAGTAGGCTTTGATACTTTCGAAAGCAATTTGATGCTCTGCTGTCCACACAAATTCCTCTTCATCTTTCAACCTTAACAAGGAAGAAAATACTTTAGTTTTCCCTGCAGTGTTAGAAATGAACCTTCGAAGAAAGTTAACCTGTCCAAGGAACCTTTGTAATTCTTTCTTACTTGATGGAGGCCTGGCTTCAATGATGACTTTGGCTTTATTCCGATCAATCTGTATTCCTTTCTTGTGCACTACATAACCCAAGAAGTTTCCAGATGATACACCAAAAGCACACTTAAGAGGATTAAGCTTCAATTTAAACTTTATCATTCTTTCAAAGGCTGCTTCTAAGTGAAACAGATGCTCCTCCATGGATTGGGATTTAACTACAATGTCATCAATATAACACTCTAAATACCCTCCAATGAGGTCATGAAAGATAGTGTTCATAGCTCTCTGATATGTAGCTCCAGCATTCTTCAAGCCAAATGGCATTTTAACCCATTCGAAGGTACCAATATTTCCAGGACATCTGAATGCTGTCTTGTGGATATCCTCCTCTGCAATGCAGATTTGGTTATAACCAGAGTGTCCATCCATCATTGATAAAACTTGATGCCCTGCTGAACTGTCTACCAACAGATCCACTATAGGCATAGAGTACTCATCTTTTGGAGTTGCTAGATTTAAGTTTCTGAAATCAATGCATACCCTCATTTTACCATTCTTCTTGACTACAAGCACAATATTAGATAGCCATTCAACATACCTGGCTGTCCTAATAAAGCTTGCCTTGAGTAGTCTAAGAATCTCTTCCTTGACTTTCTGAATTACTTCTGGATTCATTCTTCGTGGTTTCTGCTTGTATGGCTTGAAATTAGGCTTCATAGGGAGCCTATGTTCCACTAATGATATAGCGATCCCGGGTTTACCCCTTGTTGTATAGTGATCCGGACGTGTGTCCGTAGATGTTAGTAATGATTACTATCTTGTTTACATCCTTTTCTGCTTGTATTTGAGTTATAGGATGTGTTGGGCAGGCTTGTTACAGGTTGGTTGTGTTGGGAGCCAAGGGTTGCTGCCCAGAATTTTGGGTCTTCGCTCGAGCGAGTAGTTCTTCGCTCGAGCGAGCTTTTGTCTTTGGTCCTTCGCTTGAGCCAGGGTTTTTTCGCTCGAGCGAGAGTGGAGTTTTGTGTCTGGTGGCTCGAGCCAGAGTGGCTTCGCTCGAGCGAGCAATTGCGTCTAGCTCAGGACCTGAGAGTTGCATTTCTTGGCTCGAGCGATCTGGTTTTTCTTCGATCGAGCGAGCGTTCCGTCGCTCGAGCGTGCGTCTGGTTGCAGACCTGTAGGTTCGAGTTGTTGGCTCGAGCGAGCATCTTGTCGCTCGAGCGAGGTTCTGGTTGGTTGGCTCGAGCGAGACTTTCTTGGCTCGATCGAGGTTTTCTGTGTCTGGTCGCTCGAGCGACCAAGTCTTCGCTCGAGCGAACCTATTTTATATCAGCAGACAATAGCGATTTTAAACATAACATTTTCATCACTTTTCATTTTAAAACCCTAGATCTGAGACCCTCTCTCTTTAGACTTGCCATCTCTCTAAATTTTCATCCTTTCTAGTGTGAATCTACCCTAAGCTCTTTGTTAAAAAGGTAGAGGGTGTTGAGAGCTTTGATTTAATCTGAAAATTTGGCGATTTGGAGCAATTTCGTTTTTGGTCTTCATCTCCATTGGAGCTCAAAGTTTGAGGTAGGGATACCCTACTCCTCCTTATGGACTTTGTCTTTCAATTTTAGCTTTTCGATATGTTAGGTATTGTTGGGTGATTTTACAAAAGTTTGCGTCTTTTGTGCAATTTTACAAAAGATAGGGTTTTATTTATAATAAACCTATATGCAAGATTGACATAGAATAGTGAGATAAAAGATGGATTATGGATGGAGATGGAACCTTAGGGTTGTTTTGTTAATTATGGAAATTGCCCTAATTGGTTTGATAAATTAATTTGAATAATTAATTTGAGTAATGAGGAATTGAATTGAAATGTTTATTATATTATCCATTTTGTGCATTTATTTACTGTATAGAAATAACTGCTTTGGGCTATCGGTGGAGGATAGTTTTGATTGTTGTAGACAATGCATGATGATTAGGCAAACTAAAACTGATCATTGAAATGTGTCATTGAGCGTGATAGTTGAAAGAATACATTAATTTTATGTATTGATTGGTGATGTGTATAATTATTGTTTATATGCATTGTGTTGTGTTGGAGAAGATAGGGGATGTACTCCACGGTTTAGGGGAAGATAGGGGATGGACCTCTAAACCGGATGTTGTTTAGGAGAAGATAGAGGATGGACTCCATAGATATAGCTCATATGCTTATCTAGTAATGTGTTGACACAGCTCATACGCTTGTCTTTGGAAGTGTGATATTGCTCTTAGGCATATCTATGGAAGTGTTGATATAGCTCATATGCTTATCTGTTACTGTGTTGATATAGCTAGTACGCTTATCTTTTATTGAAATAGGAAAATGCTTAATATGAGTTACTGTCTCATATAAGTGGTTTGGCCAGGTTCTGAGCCATGGTTATGAATTGAGAACTGAAAAGAATGAAAAATGAAACTGTAAGATGATATAAGTGGATGTATCAGTGTTGGCCATCTCTCAATTGCTAATCTTTTAGTCATTGTTCATAGCTGGTTTAGTGTATTTCTACTGGGCTGTGACTCACCCTATATGGGAATATTATTTTCAGGTACAGGTAGCATGCTACCTCCAAGGGCTTAGCTTGGATGGATATGAAAGTTGAAGATTTTCTTTTGATCATTTTGTTTGTGTTACATGTATACCAAGCCAAGGGCTTACTTTGTATAGAGTTAGTACTCTCCTTTTGTGTAACCAAGTGTTAACTTGGAAAGCTGTAAGCCTATGGGGCACTCGCTTTTGTTGTTAACATGTAATACTTATGTAATGAAACACTCTGATGAATAGAAGGATGTTGATCTTTTATATATTAAAGCATGTCTTTGTTGATGGGTTTTATGTCATTTTTGAGGGCGTGACAAATGACCTATCCAATCCTGGTAGTTCATTATAAGACCATGCAAAGCAATCTTTATATTTCTTTAGAACAACCAATAACTGGTCCCTGTCCAGATCATTCAAACAAGCACTTATATAGGTGGGCTGTTGCATAGAACCTTCCCTTAAATTTATTTCTTCTAAGGGGTCTTGTGTTTGAGAACTTATTGAAGTTTCTTCCTTGGTTTCTTTTACCTTCGAAGCAACCTTCTCGCTTTGTTTTGCTCCCAGGTTCTTTAGTTCAACATCCTTGCCCTCATCCTCATAGACAAAATCTGTCCATAAGGCATCCTCTTCTTGTATCTCTTGGACTTTTGTTTCAATGTCCAATGCACAGTATTTACCAAGGGTCAAAATTCTGACTTGTTGTTGCTCCTGTTTGCAGCCAATTATCATGGCTTTTCTTTCTTGCTCCTGTACTTGCTGGACTATTGATTTTACATCCAATGTTGAAAACTTAATTAGAGCCAAAGACTTGGCTTCTTGTTCTTCATCTCTTTGCCTACAACCAGGCATCATTGTCATCCTTAATGACAATCTCTTCATCAGCACTTTCTTGGACTAAGTGCTTCAGGTGTGTCACTTCCTTATCAGCCATCACTTCGGTTGAGCCATCAGCTTTCCTCAGTATATTGAGTGGTGTCACTCCCTCAATATACAACTTGGCCTCTGCAAAGTCTGCACAGGCTATGAAGGGTTGAGGATCTGCATCAATTTCCTTTGTCTCTCCATTGCCTAAGGCCATCATAATTTTCTGATGCAAAGAGAAGGCACACATTTGTTAGTGTGGATCCAATCTCTCCCAAGTAAAGCATTATATTTAGCATTACTGTCGATTACGAAGAATGCTGTCATGCAGTCCCTGGTTTCCACACTCAAGTTAATGGGTAGAATCCCCTGAGCCATCTGTTTGTCTCCAACAAAGCCAGCGATGGTTGTGCTGGTTGGGATCAACCTGGGATTCTTTTTTCCTAGTTTCTTCAAAGAAGATTCCGGTAGTAAGTTCACTGCTGCCCCATTGTCTATCAGGACTCGGTTCAGTTGTATCCCATCGAAGAAAGCCTTGATGTACAAAGGCTTGACATGTTGTGTCATAGAATTCGAGAGATATTCAAAAGGATATGAGAGGTTAATGCTCACCTCTTCTTCACTCTCATATTCAGTTTCCATTAGGGTAGCCATCCCAGAATCATCTTGTACCATACTTACTTGCGAGTCTTCACTAGAGACAGGAATAGGATCCATGTCTTGGTCATCTTGGTCCTCATCTCCAGCCTGGAACTCATGAGGCAATATGTGTACCATATTGACTGATATGGAGGAAATGAGCCAAATTGGATGGCTGGCTGTACCTGCTTCCCCCCTTGGCCACCTTGTTCAGTTACTTCAGCAGCATCTTCCATGCTGCACTCTGGCACTTCGTTGTTAACTGATTCCCTCGAAGGATCTTTCCCAACTGGTTTTTCAACCAAAAATGTTTGCTCAGCTATGAAGGCTTCAAACATTTCTTCCTCCACCATTTCTTTCTTTTGGCTTATGCCAATTTGTTCTTCTGTCTCGCTATCACTCTCCATCAGAGCTTTCTCCAATCCTGCTAAGCTAGACTTCTCTCTAGCTTTTAGTTCAGAATGAACCTTGGCCAGCTGTTCTCTGCTGCAACCCACTTTGCTTTGTAGAGTTGACTTTGGAGTATGGTCTGACTTTGGAGTCTTCTTTCCTTCTGTCTGGACCAATGAAGAGCTCTCTCCATTTTCTTTCATATCTTTCTGGTACTGAGTGTACCTGCGTTGAATCTTTCTCCTTTGTGATCTCGAAATGACTGAGACCATATCTGGTTCCTTTGTCTTTGGGTGTTTAAGCAATACCCAATTGTTCGGAGCCACCAAAGGAGGCTTGATCATCCTGCCTTGGTTTCCAACATCTCTCTGGGCAGGCACTTCCCTAGGTTTGTTTTGCATTACAAACTAGTCTGGAACTCCAGGTACCCACGAACTTACTGACTCAGATGTTGAACTGCTTTTTTCTACCTTCGAAGCCATCTTCGAAGCTGGCTGTGAAGATAAGTGCTTGGCTCTGACCTCATGTTTCGAGCCTGATTCAGACCTTCGATGAAGGTTGCCACTTTCTGTCCTGCGTGAGGCTGGTCTAGGGGGCCAATCTCTAGCTTTGATCCCATGAACTGAGCCTTTCTCCAGTCTTCTTTCAGAATGACTGCTCTCCATTCTGTAGTAGTTAGGTGGCCTGGATTCATATAAGGGCCTCTTGCCTTTAGCATGCATTCTGTCCATTGCAGGCTCAACCATTAGTGGTCGCTGCCTATAACTAGCCGGATACGGCCTTTTGTTGTAAGCATTGGTTGATTTAGGACGTCTCTGTACATCCCTGTAATATTGCTTTCCATCAATTGGAAGCCCCTTCAACCATTTATAACTCAGCCTGCACCTGGGACACATCCTCTTCATTACTACTGCTTCTAAGGAATCATCATCTAGTGATTCTTCATCAGAGTGTTCCCTCTGGTGTGAGAAACCTTGTCCAATAACTAGCAGATTTCTGGTGTCCTTTTTGATGGTTGTCTGGTTAGCAACATGCATCTGCACATTGACTTCTTCCAATTCTGTCAAGGACAAGTTCTGGAAGTTTGACGTAATGACATTGGTTGCCGCCTCTCCAACTTCTGGAAATGGATTACTGTCGATCCCCATGGCCTTTTCTGTTTTGGCTGGGAACTTCAAACTTTCTTTCCGAATTTGTTCTTGGATCCTGTCTTGAAAAACAATGCAGTTTTTAGTCGAGTGAGACCAAGAGTTATGCCATTTACAATATACTTTTCCCTTAAGTTCATCTGGAGATGGCAATTTTACTCCTTTAGGTAACTTAAGGAAGTTGGCCGCAAGCAAATGATCAAAAATGTCATCTGCCTTTGTTAAATCGAAAGAGTACTTCTTGTGAAGGTCTTTCTTTTTAAACTGCTGATCAATTGTTGTATCCTTATGAATTAATGCTTCACAGATCACAGGTTCTTTGCCCACAATCTCTGCTGCATCGATCTCATAATTAGGATCTCTATAATATGTTTTGTACGAGGCATTATTTCGATCTTGTTCCTCCTCTAGTAATGCTTCGTACCTAGACACCTTATAGGTTAGTTCCACCAAATCTCTGAATTCAGTTGAGTCAAACTTCTTTCGAAGCCTGAACTCTAGGCCATTTTGAGCCAATCTCACGAATTCTGGCTCTGGCAGGATGACTCTACATTTATTTCGAGCCCTTTTAAATCTGGCAATAAACTGAGTAGCCTTTTCTTCAAGCCTTTGACTCAATCTTGCCAAGTCTGCCAAGGATACCTCTGGCTCCGATTGGAAGAATTGGGCATGACATGCCTCTTCCATTTGTTGCCAAGTTTGAATGGAGCCAGGTGTAAGGTTGATGTACCATACAAATGCTTCCCCAGTTAGAGAATTTGGGAATAATCTCAGTTTCATATAGTCATGATTAGTAAATTCACCGCATTGAGCAGCAAACCTAGCAATATGCTCTACTGTTGATTGATTTCCAGTCCCATAGAAAAGGGTAAAATCTGGTATCCTGAACTCCCTTGGGTATTCATGTACCCTATCTACCCATTCTGGGTATGGTTTTCTGTATACAGGAATCTGGACCCCCCGAGCCATCGGTCCACACATCTCCCTAACAATATCAGCAATTTGGTCCCTAGGGACCATATTTTGTGCCTGCTGAACTACTACTGGAGGGATAAACACAGGATTTGGTGGACAAACTTGTGCTTTTGGTCCTCTTGGTCCATAAGGTGGTACATTTGGGACTGGTTGCCCCTGTAGTGCAGGTTGCTGTTGGGGGTATGGGTAACCCCTTTAAGCCTGTCCTGCGAAAGGTGTTGGAACAGGTGTTGTGTCCCTTCCATTTGTGGGAAAACCTTCCAACCCCCGGGTATAAATTTGAATAAGGGATTATTATACCCCCTAGTGCCAGGTATGGCTTCGAACATGGGATTTGTAACCATTCTTATGCCAGTTTCTTGTACTTGACCAGATCCACCAACTTGTGTGGCTTCATTGTTGAGTACTGAGGCATTTTGGCCTGCTATAGGCCTCGAAATGGGTTCATACCAAGACTGAGGTGATGGTCTTTCATAGTTCTAATTACTAGTTTGACCTCCATTAACTTGCATAGGCTGTTTGTTTCTAGCCAATCTTTGCTGAGGGACATTTAAACTTCCTCTGTGTGTCTTGTGTTTGTTGGTTGGTGGTTATTCATTCGATCCAAAAAGGATGTTGCCCACCTTTCCATTGTGTTCATTAATCGTTGTCCCATAGCATCTACTAGGCCATCCCATGGATTTGTTGGCTGAGTAGATGGAACAGTGGATGGTCCAATTCCTTGGTTTCGTCTAATATTATGAACATATGGTTCTTGTCCCGAAGTACTAGTCTGTTCGACCATAGGTTCTGATAACATGGGAGTTTCCACAGGATGTGTTACCACATTATCCTCTGGATTAGGTATTTCTACCTCTCCTTCTATGCCTTCTTCCAAGCGTTCATTTTCTCCTTGTCTTCTTCGTCTAGCCATTTCAATTAGTCCCACTGGGCGTACCAAAAATATATGTTGGCTTTTTGGCTTTCGAAGGGTATTTTTGTAAATGCGAGCGTGCTAGCAAGGATCAATCAGTCCTTATAAAAATTATAATTGCCAACCAATTATCAGACGATTGTGTTTTAGTTCTTTCAACCTCAATGAAGAGGACTTTTACTGGTGGCTTGACTTAGGAGAAATTAAGCAAAATAACAGTTAAATGACGAACAATTGAAGTATTTCATTAAGATGAAAACTTACAATGATCCAAACTCAACCTCGTAGAGGTTTACAGCAACAATCTACTTGAAACTACTCCTATGAACGAAGTGCAGTGCAGGAATGTAAAGAACAGGTATTTAAAGTACAGGAAATGTAAAGACTGGAAATGTAAAACTGGAAAAGAAAATATGAAATAAATGACTGGTTTGTTGGATCTGAGTCTGGGGCTTTTTTCTGAGGGCTTCCCTGCTATTTATACTCCTCAAGGATGACCATCGAACTGCACTTCAAACTGTCGAACTGCTCCTCCATGATTGCTTGATCATGCTGCCTTAGAAGTAGTTCCACTACGCCATTACTTGCAGTTGGGCTTCCCTTCTATATTTGAATTTGAATGTGAGTAACCGTTGAAGCTACGTCACCTTGTATCTCTTTATTGATCAAGTGCTACTCAGATCACGTGAGAACCAATACTAACTGCCACGTGTACGATCAGGATCGAAGACTTAAATGGTCTTCCTATATTACCCTTATTCTGCCACGTGTCGAATTGTGATTGGCTTTTACAAAATATGTAGCCAACATATATTAAAATTGATTACAATTCATAATGGTGTTTGGTTGCATCACAAAATGACTAGTAATGACTATTATATCGTGATTTCAGTTATGTCCAAATGATTTTTCATTAGGTATTAATTAAGCCTAGTATGAATTATGATCAATAAACCATATTCAGTTTTTTAAATTTAACCACTGGAATTGAAGATAAACATGGTTTTTTTTTTTTTTTTTTATTTAAATTTTTTAGTGTGTACTGTGTTAATATTTATTTTTGTGACAATGAACTCTAAATAATGTATTGTATCGAATAAGAGGAAACTAAGGTCAGTTACATGAATATTCTTGTATTGGAAAAGAATTTTGCCTGGCCTTGAAAAGAAAGAGGAAATTAAAGAGAATAATGTGAGGAAAACTTTTTAATATGAAAAATAAATAAAATAAGTCAATAATAATTGTTTTTCTTCTTTAAAAACTTCAGATTTACTCATGCTATTTGTGTGGAATTTTGAGAAAGTAGAAATCTATTTTTGGATAAAAATTAAGTTTAATACAACATAAAAGTGCTGGCATGCACAAATGTCTAAAAACAGAGAGCTAGAATATGGCATTCAATTCTTTAAATAAAAAAAGAAAAAGAAAAACGAGAGAGTATGGAATTCAATTAACGTAAAAAAGTAATTAAAACAGAAGAAGAGAATTTTGCTAATAAGGGCCTCGAGAATTTAAAAATACACTCCAATTTTTACAAATTTAAAAATGCTTTTCATGGGTTTAAATTTTTTTTATCATTTTGAAAATAATTTCTACCCAATTTTTAATATCAAATCAAACAATGTTTAAAAGACACTTCTTGGCATTTTCCAATGAATAATGTTAATATATTACTATTTTTTTGGGTAAATTACATAGATCACCTCTAAAGTTTAGAAAAAAATTATAATAAATCTCATAAATTTGATATAATTACACTGACTTCCTTTTTAATAAGGTTAATTTAAAATAGAGCAAATTACAAACACTCCCCTCGAGATTTGGTGAAAATACAGATTCTCCCCTGAGTTTGAAAAATTACATCTCGCTCCCTGAGGTTTATATTTCCATAACAAATTGTCCCTGAGGTTTTTATTTTCATACAGATTCCCCCTTAATTTCCCTAATTTGTTATGAAAATTTGACCCTCATGGCGTAATTTATAATTTCTCAAATCTCAGAGGAGAATTTGTATTTTCACCAAATCTCGAGGGGGTGTTTGTAATTTGCCCTTTAAAATAATTGAAACTGAGGCAAATGGTGAGTAAGATAAATTATGCATTCAATGTAAATGAAACTATATATTTTTTTTATCCATTAGACTGAAGAATTATTGATGAAAAATGAGTTAAGTATTATATGAACAAAGAACAAAACTTAATGAATTATGTTGAACTCAAGTGACTTAATGTATTTTGTCAAATCTCAGGAGGAATTTGAATAATTTGTGAAAATTATAATTAAAAAAACCTTAGAGTTTAATCCTTATAACAAAATAAATTCTAATTTTTTTTTTAATTTTGTCAATTTAAAACATAATCTTTTGATTTATTTTCAATTTAAGCCATTTACCATTTTTGTTAAGTAAAACCGACATAAAAAAAAAAAAAAAAATTTTAGTCACTAAATTTAATGTGGGTGTATATCAAATGTTTAAAATACTATTTTTTATTGAGTTTAATGATTAAAATATTATTTTTCTATTAATTTTACTAATCAAAAATAAATAAATGATTTACATTAAAATAAATAAAACAAACTAGAATTTAAATTGAGAAATTTAAAAAACTCAAAGTTTATTTTCTTATAGGGTTAAACCTGATTTTTTTTTTTTTCCAAATAAATTTTGCCCAATATTTTATTAAAAAAATTTACACATGGCAAAAAAGCATGAAATTTCCCCAAAACACTCATCAGTTTGAGCATAAAAGGGTACTAGTTAGTTAATTTGGCGCCAATGGTCTCTCCAAAAACTTTTTTTATTTTTATTTTTTTTATATGAAATAAATAAAATTTATATGATCACCGAAATGGCCGCTCAACCCTTCCTTGTTCTGCACATCTTCTCAGATCAAACCCTAATCCTCTCCGGCGGTCATTTTCTCTTCTTTTTCTCCAATCTCTCTCTGTTTTCAACTATTATTTCCATTCCATATTCTCTTTTTCTTTTCTTTTCTTTTTCTTTTTTTCTTCTCTTTCCTTCATTCAAATTCCTCTGTTCTAGATTCTCGGGAAACTTTTGATCATCAACAATTTCTTGGTCCTCTAGGGTTTTCTTCAATTTATCAAGTAAGTTCAATTCCTGTCCTTCTTCTTTTTTTCTTTTCTTTCTTTTTAAATATAGTTTTGTCTATATACATGATCATTAATGATGCAAAACCCTTGTACAAAAATCATTCAAATTAAATGATTACCAAAATCTCAATTTAAAATTGCAAATTTTATGCTGATTTATTGACTGGTCTTGAGATTACCAAGTGTGATGTCTAAGTTCGAGTTTTACGGTTGTGCTTGATGCTTTCTCTTCCCTATTACCCTCTTACCGATTGTGAAAAAGAAAAAAAAAATGGTCTTCAAATTGCATGAGATTTTGTTGCTTCATTGATCATCAAGCCATCAACCAATGGGTTAGAATTATTGAGTTCCATGGATGTTGATGTTTTTGTCCATCTCCTAAAAACTCTACATGTTTCCAAATTCTTTGCACACCAACACACCGGTAATGCTACCATTTCAAATCAATAATCTTGTGGAAATTGATTATATGATATCACTAGCCTCAATATGTAGGGGCATCATCAACAAATGTTGTTAAATTAATGTTAGAACAATAGAAATCCATTTCTTTCTCATGATTCCAGAACCTCTTCTGTGCTATACCCTAAGGCTTCATTTGAATTCTAGAAGAATTTAGGGATGTGAATAAGTAACGCGTAAGAGGCCAAATGTGCCTTCATATAGTAAGTGTCTTAAGCCCATTTCTATTTGATTGTCACAATCTTTTCAAGACCAAAGCAAAGAAAAACTGTTTTTTTTTTTGATAAATATGCAAACTTTATTAGAAAAGTATCAAGATGATTAAAAGAATACAAAAATCAAGCCCCTAAAGAAAAAACTAAGACAATAAATTCTCCACAAAATCTACAAAAGCCAAAACATTTGGATCAACCAACCCCACAATCCAATTATATAACACCATAAGCAACCGTCTCTCCAACCAAGGAATTGAGTGTGACACCCCTTGGAAAACCTGCCTATTGCGCTCCAACCAAAGAAGCCACATTAAATAATGAGAAGCTATCATCCATGCTTTCCGACGCCTCTGCCTAACCCTACTCCCAGCCCAGCTTTGTAAAATAGCCGACACAGTGCCTGGCTGTACCCATACCAAGCCAAAAGTAACAATAAGAAGCATCCACAGCCTAGAAGCAACTGGGCAATAAATAAGCAAATGATCTACCGACTCGGCATCGCCATAACACAGATAACACCAATTTGCTATAATATGCCCATGCCGCCTTAAATTATCAATGGTCAGAATATGGTCTAAAATTGCCGTCCAGACAAAGAAAGCTGCCTTGGAAGGCGTGCCTGAGACCTACACATATTTCTAAGGGAAGAGATTCGTATCAATAGAAACAAGCGCACCATAGAATGAAGACACAGAAAATAGCCCTATGGAACCCGGGCAAGAAAAACTGTTTTTGTCTATCTATCTATTTATTTAATCTATAACTTGTGTGAGTTGAATTTTCGTTTAGGCATTTTTTGGGCTAAGTGTTAATCTAACCAGGTATTAGTGATCGGCTTTTGAGACATCTTTGAAATTAAAATCACTTCACAATTTCCTGTCTTTGGTGTAAGGTTCAAGATATATTATTTTGGGGCATTTATGTTCTTTATTTATGATACATGTTTACTGATATAAACATGACCACAATCAATCTTTATTATTCCATTTTTGTGGACTCTCTGTTTTCTTGTAAATGTAATGCTGTCTTTCTCCATCGTGCAGCACAATTGCTATTGTTGAGGTGGCATAGGTCCTAAAAACGACCGAAATAACTAAACAAGCAGTGGATTCAGAACGTGGGACTGGAAGTAGTAAGCATTTGAAGATGACTAACGAGTCTTCTCCTAATGATGGCAAACCAATTGTTGAAGGAAAAATGTCCCGCTCCTCCTCATCTTCATCTGCTTCATCTTTTGATCCTTTGATGGACTCAGACAGAGAAAAGGAAGATAGTCCTAGTTCGCCAAGTGCAAAAGTCGTCATATCACCTGAAGTTTCTGCTCAGACTCCAGAGTGGAGCATGGTAAGTGCGTCGCCAAAGGCTGAAGCGGGACCCTTGTCATCACCCGAGATTTCTCCAAAGCAATCCCCTCCTATACAAACAATGGGACGACCTGGCTCAGACTACGATCCAGAGAGAATTCCATCATCCATTTTCTCTAGCAAACCCACCACGCCTATGGAATGGAGTGTCGCTTCGAATGAGTCATTGTTTAGTATTCACATGGGGAACAACAGTTTCTCCAGAGATGCCATGTTTTTGAGCAAGTCTGGTGAACTACTCAAGCCCGATGAGTTGTGCAAAATTACATCTAGCCCACAACCCATTACAGAGACCAAGTCCGGTGAATTGAACAATCCATCTAGCCTGGCCACCGTAAATGAGGTAACAGCTGACAATCAAAGAAAGAGTGATAGTACGAGCGACGAGTCTGGAGTAAAAGAAGTGGGAGATGGAACGCCAAAGGTGGTTACGAAGGAAACATCAGAAGATCATAGCAAAGAAAGCACACCGCCTGCTGAGGGGTTTCATTTTTCAACGAGTGCTTCGAAAGCGTCAGATGGTAAAGAAATGCTTCCTCCCGATGGTGCACGTAATTCTGGGAGCACCGCTCGCCTTTCTGACGAGAGTGGCAATAGCAGTAGATCTTTCGCATTCCCAGTGTAAGTTGCTGATTCTTTATTGCACATCTATGTAGAAACAATTGTCTGTGAATCTCCAATGGTACGTTGCATGAATGACTACTTGAATGAATGTATTTCACACCTCATTCCATTCCTAAATCATCAATGCGATTATATAAAGCACACAACCCAGAACAGTTTTGAAACTTTATCATGCTTTTCTTTCCGTTTTTGTTTACCAAGGATGCCTAAAATGTAAATTGAAATAACGGCTAACACTTTTTAAATTCAACCCATCTTATTTATTTATCAAAAAGCCAAAAAATTTAGATGCAAAATTGCAAACGCATCATGTTCGCACCCATAGCTAGTGATTTAGGAACAAAGTAGGTGCAATATATATATTCATTAAAGTAAATGATGACTTTTCATGGTTGATCATAGGCGTTGTGCTACATCATAATGTCTCCTAAACATTTTCTGTTATACATTCCTAACCTGCTGTTAGCTTGATCACTCATCACCAATTTGAATTTGGCCAAACTAACATGTGTCTGTTTACATTTAGCCATAAACTATGTTACATATTCAACAGTTTATTATTTAATATGATCTGACTGCTGATTAAGCAAAATTTATTTCCTTGGCATTATTCATGGTTGTTAGAATCGTATGATTCACGATTTGATTCATACGATTCAATATGAGTTTCAAGCAAAATGATCCGATTCGTGCAATTGAATTTTAAATAGAGTGAATCTTACAATTCTATTGTGATTAACTAAGATTTACTATGATTTAGTTCTATTTACATAATATATGAAACAGAGTCATTTTAGCAAAAAAAAAAAAAAGAAAAGATATCAAACTAGTTGTATTGATAAGCATGGTTTTATTTGTATACATGCATATATATACAACTTAGTTACAAAAAAAAAAGAAAAAAAGAAAAAATAAAAAGATTCACGGTTCAATTCGCAATTTGACAGCAATGGTATTATCTATCTTGCAGATGCATTAACACGTTGATTCTGAGTCAATACCTGAAGCATGGTGCTGACTTTATCTGTCTTCATTTCAGATTGACAGGTGGAAGTGTTGGAACTGGCTCGGCGAAGGGGGCTCCAGATATTTCACAGTCGAAGGCCCCTGAAGCACCGAAGCCAGAGCCACAAGGTGGTGAAGCAGTGACCCCAAAAGCCGAACCTCCTGCTCAAACAAGATGGTTCCCTTGCTTCTCTTGTTGCCCACTTTGTTGTTGAGACAAAAGCTTGTTCGCGTTTCATAAGAATCAACAATTGATCCCCCCATCACTCAAAACGCCTGCCTGTGTTTGGAGACATGAAGTTGGGACTCCCGTTCATGGAAGGCTTATCACATTTCTTTAGGCATAGCGAGTCCTGTCTAATTGAGAAGTTTTAGAGTTTGTGACTAATTATTGTGTTTCTCTATCGGTGTTGGGGCACACAGCTTACTTCATGTGTTTGGATCACAAAAAGCAGTTGGACGATGAAAGAAAATTGCGTTCAACTGTGAATTTGATGTAGAAACTTGGACAGGTCACTTAGTGTAAATTTGCCTTGTTCGAGCTAATTTTATCAGTTGCTTGTTGATTCCTTAGTTTGTAGTTGCGATTCTTAATTTTAATGGAGTTTTTAACAAGTAAATAATATCAACTTTTTCTATGACAATTTTTTGAACCATTCATATCAACTTTTTCTCTTATTCTTCCAAAATTTGAAATCCTAACTAGCGAGCAAATTTTCACTGTTTGGCAACTTTAACACAAATACGTAGAGGATGTATCCTTAATTTTTTTTATACTTAATTTAAAATAATTAATACTTTATATGTATATTTTATATTTGTTATAATTATATGTACTCAAATAAAATTCAAATTGTTCAAGTTGTGAAAGTTCATATTCAATTTTTCAAGGAATTTAATTCGAATTGATAAATTTAAACTTAGTCCTTGTCTAAATATAAAATTATACGGTTTAAATCTTAAAAATTTATGAATTTATAATGTTAGACAAAATTAATAAATTTTATAAATTTTTCTTACTTTTTGACGTGGATCTTTCGCATTCCCAATACAAGTTGTTGCTTCTAATTTTTTCTTCTTTGGAGAGAACCCGATCATCGACTCCTCTCACTTTTCTCTTCTAGCACTACTATCTATGACCATCATTGATCACTGCCATCGCTGTCGTCGGCTATTGCCACTACACCACCATCGTGGGCCACCATGCCTGCCACTTTTCCACCACCATCGCCGGCCATCACGATTCCCCTCTCTGCTATTCCAATCCCCCTATCCATCTTTAACAATGGTTTGTAATGGATTTGGTTTAGATCTGGTCCAATCTTCTCTCTCTTTATCCTTTTTTTCTCTTTGAGTTTTGTTTGAAGCAATGATGGCCGATGGCCGATGATATTTTAGGTGATGGCGAGGGTGATTAGGTCAATGAGTGAAGCTAAATCTACAAGATAGTAGTGTGTAGTGGAGTTCATGGAGTTGGTTCAATGGTGGTGAAGGGGATTGGGGCTAGGGTTATAAGGGAAAAAAAAAGATGTAAGCCTTTCATAGTGATCAACGATGATGGTTCTGACACGTAGTACTAGTGGATAACGGTGGTTCTAAAAAGGTAGGTGAGGGATTTATTTGAGAGTAAATAATTACAGTGATGACAATAAAGATGGCGACCAATGACGAATGGCCGATCACAAGAGTTGTAGGACGGAAAAAATGTAAGGAGAGAGATGAAAAAAGAGTGATTTTTTCATTTTTGGCTAAAAAATTGGCATCTTTACAATTAATTTTTAACATTTCATCAATTTTGTAATTATGGGAAAAAGGGCTATAGAAGGAAGAAAAAGAAAAATTTTACATCTGAAGAAAAGAAAAATGAAATGAAAAACAACACCACGTAACACGTTTTGTCAAAAGAACAACGGTTGAATGTCTCTCTCTCTCTCTGCTCTGTTCACAAAGGAAGAGTCTCTCAACTTTGGGTTAGGGTTAGGGTTAGGGTTTTGAACAAGAAAACCCACTCTTTTCTCTGCTATATTCAACTCGAAAGGGAAACGTGGTTTGAGGGGTTTTTCAATTGTTACTATTTTGACCCTTTTAGGGTTTCGGTGATGGGTCGTTGTTCGTCTGTGATCAATTGTTACCAGCGTCAGAAACCATTGAAATTGTTCGTTCTCTTCTGGGTCTTCGTTCTAGCTCACGAAGCCTTCGTTTTCGGCTCCGATTCGGAGAAATCGGCTCTATTGCAGTTCAAGAACTCAGTTTCAGACCCATCAGGAGTGCTCGCGAGTTGGGTTTCAAGTAATTCTGATCACTGTTCGTGGTTCGGTGTTACCTGCGATTCGAATTCTCGAGTTGTGGCTCTCAATATCACCGGTGGAGGTAATTCGATCTCTTCTTGTGCTAAATTTGCTCAATTTCCACTTTATGGGTTTGGTATTAGGAGGAATTGTTTTGATAGTAATGTAAAATTAGTGGGTGTTCTTTCGCCGGAGGTTGCGAAGCTCACGGAACTTAGGGTTTTGTCACTTCCTTTCAATGAATTGAGTGGTGAAATTCCTAGTGAAATATGGGGTGTGGAAAAATTGGAAGTTCTCGATCTTGAAGGGAATTCGATTACTGGGTCTTTGCCATCTCATTTTGGGGGTTTGCGGAGTTTGAGGCTTCTCAATTTGGGGTTTAATGAGATTGTGGGAGAGATACCGAATTCGCTATCAGTTTGTATGAGTTTACAAGTCTTGAATTTAGCTTGGAATCGAGTGAATGGAACTATCCCGGGGTTTATTGGCGGGTTTAGAGATTTGAGGGGGCTTTACTTGTCTTTTAATCAACTTAGTGGATCGGTTCCAAATGAGATTGGTGACAATTGTGGGAAACTCGAGCATTTGGAGCTTGCTGGTAATTTCTTGATTGGAGGTATCCCGAGTAGTTTGGGGAATTGTACAGGATTGCGTTCACTTGTCTTGTATTCCAATTTGTTTCAAGAGATTATTCCAGTTGAACTTGGCTGGCTCACTAAGCTTGAAGTGTTGGATGTGTCAAGGAACAGCCTCAGTGGTCCAATACCTCCTGAGCTCGGAAATTGTTTTGAATTATCTGTCCTTGTGTTTTCAAATTTGTTCAATCCTCTTCCAAACATTAATTATTCAGAAGGTGATTCCTCATTAGGGCCATCTAGTCCGATTAGCGATGAACTCAATTTCTTCGAAGGTGCAATTCCCACAGAAATTGTGACACTTCCGAAGCTGAAGGTGATATGGGCACCAAGGGTGTTTTTGCAGGGAAGTTTACCCAATAGTTGGGGTGCTTGTGACAATTTAGAGATGGTGAACTTGAACCAGAATCTTTTCACTGGGGCAATCTCCGAGGGTCTTAGTGGCTGCAAAAAACTTCAATTTCTTGATTTGAGCTCGAATAGGCTTACAGGGGAGGTCTCTGGGGAACTTCTCCTACCTTGTATGACTGTGTTTGATGTCAGTGGAAATCACCTCTCGGGTTCAATTCCTAGTTTCAATGACACTTCTTGCTCCCATATGCCGTCTTTGAGTGGATATCCTTTTGAGCCAGACGATTTCTCATCTGCATATCTGTCATTTTTTGGCAATAGAACTCGGGCTGAAATTCCATTTATTGGAGATGTTGGTGGTCTTGCAGTGCTTCATAATTTCGGTGATAACAACTTTACTGGTGCTTTGCAGTCAATGCTGATTGGACCTGAGAGATTAGCAGAGCCGACTGTTTATGCATTTCTTGCTGGTGAAAACAAGCTTACTGGACCATTTCCTGGAGATCTGTTTGAGAAGTGCAACGGATTGAGTGCAGTGATTGTTAATGTCAGCAACAACAGAATATCTGGTAAAATTCCAGCAGACATCGGTTCAATGTGCAGATCTCTTAAAGTTTTGGATGCCTCTGGGAATCAAATTTCTGGGACTATACCTCCTAGTTTTGGGGATTTGGTGTCTCTTGTTGCCCTTAATTTGAGTTGGAACCTGTTGCAAGGTCCAATCCCAAACAGCCTGGGCCAGCTAAGGGGTCTTAAGTTTGTTTCTCTGGCTGGTAATAATTTGACTGGATCCATCCCTACAAGCTTGGGCCAGTTGCATTCTGTAGAAGTGCTTGAACTTTCTTCAAATTATCTCTCTGGTGGGATTCCAAAAGACATTGTGAATTTGAGGAACCTGACTGTTCTTTTGCTCAACAACAATAAACTCTCGGGGCAGATTCCCTCTAGTTTGGCAAATGTGTCAACACTCTCAGCATTCAATGTGTCGTTCAATAATTTATCTGGGCCACTACCATTGAGTGGTAATTTGTTGAAATGCAGTAATGTCCAAGGAAACCCTTTTCTACGATCTTGCCGTATGTTAACGGTTTCATCTCCACAGGGTGGAACTAGGGATTTGCAAAATTATGTTGCTTATCCAACAATGAGCCCACCCCAGGGAAGTGGGAGTAGTAGTTTAAATCCCATTGAGATCGCATCAATAACTTCAGCATCCGCAATTGTATCGGTCCTCCTTGCACTTCTTGTCCTCTTCTTTTACACTAGAAAGTGGAAACCGAGGTCCCAAACTGGTGGGTTGGCAAGAAAAGAAGTTACAATCTTCACTGATATCGGAGTTCCACTGACTTTTGAGGATATTGTGCGGGCCACAGGTAGTTTCAATGCAAGCAATTGCATAGGCAGTGGAGGTTTCGGTACAACCTACAAAGCTGAGATTTCTCCGGGAGTTTTAGTGGCAATAAAGCGGCTTGCAGTTGGACGGTTCCAAGGGGTTCAACAATTTGATGCAGAACTGAAAACCCTAGGGAGGCTCCAGCATCCGAATCTTGTGACCTTAATAGGTTATCACACGAGCGAGACAGAGATGTTTCTCATATATAATTATTTGCCAGGTGGTAATTTGGAAAAGTTCATCCAAGAAAGGTCCACGAGGGCGGTGGATTGGAGGGTACTTCACAAAATTGCTTTGGACATAGCACGGGCACTAGCCTATCTACACGATCAGTGTGTGCCACGTGTCCTTCATCGTGATGTCAAGCCTAGTAATATCTTGTTGGATGATGATTACAACGCATATTTATCCGACTTTGGATTGGCCAGGCTTCTAGGTACTTCTGAAACCCATGCCACTACAGGCGTGGCCGGAACTTTTGGTTATGTTGCTCCGGAATACGCAATGACTTGCCGTGTTTCTGACAAGGCCGATGTTTATAGCTATGGGGTCGTGCTGCTTGAGTTAATATCGGACAAGAAAGCCCTCGATCCGTCATTTTCTTCATTTGGTAATGGTTTCAATATTGTCGCATGGGCATGCATGCTCCTGCGACAGGGGCGTGCCAAGGAGTTCTTCACTGCAGGGTTGTGGGATGTGAGCCCCCATGATGATTTGATCGATGTTTTGCACTTGGCGGTCGTGTGTACTGTTGATTCTCTCTCGACCAGGCCTACGATGAAGCAAGCTGTACGACGGCTGAAGCAACTTCAACCCCCATCATGTTAGGCATCAGCTGATTGACATAGCATGTGATAGAGAGTAAAAAGGCCAATTGTAAGTCGCACTTTTTTTTTTTGTTTTTTGTTTTCCTGAGAATATAGTGCTCTTTGTTCATTCTAGGTTGCCCTTAGATTTCAGTTATGAATTGTAGTTATTTCACTTGTAAATTGTATTATAGGTTTGTCTTGCCCCCCATTTTTCTTTGTTAATGATAAGTGGCTTAGTCATGAATCTGCAGAAGAATGCAGGTATTTTTCCTGCACGTTGTGCACGTGTAATCTCATTTCTATTCTTGTCTTAATAAAATTGAAAAAATAGAAATGTTTCCAGAAGATTCTTGCTGATAGCTTTTTTTGAATCAGTTCTTGGTCATACTAGGAGTGAATTTTGTCCATGAATGCATATTATCTGGAATATACCGATGAAGATTTTCTTAAATCAGATATTGAACTTGGTGGAAGAATAACTTCTCTTGCATTGCATATGCTACTGGAACCTATGATAGTAATTGCCCAGCCGATAGAAAGAGGAAAACTTTTTTTTAACACTTGAAGAGAGAGACCTTCCATGGCATACACATACCATCCTCTCACCTCTTCTTCCTTCCCATACCTGTAGGGGAAACCTTCTATTCTTTTTCCATTTGGCCTAACTCCTCTTGCACTTACGCAAGGCTTATCTATCACCGTGTTCTTGATGATTTCATTTGCTCCTCTATTCTTATCTGTTACTTTCGCAGATGTGGATTCTGCATTGCAGCTCTCATGAAATTATCTGATTTCTGGGCAGTGGTTGTTCCAGGGGGTGACTACTGTTTTTTAATCATTATGTTCAGGCAGAGATTGGACAATGGTAGGGCTTGTAGCTTCAGTGCATCCATCCGTTCCTGCAATGCGAGCCGAAAACATGACTAGAAGAGAATTAAAAGAATTGCTAATCGTCTAGATTATACGGAACATGTATATCCTTTCTTACACATAGATGGACTGGTGTTACTGCATGACAAATTGTCAGCAAGACATAGTTGTATATGGTGATGAGAAAAATAACAGAGGATCACTGCAGAACAATTGTTGCACATCCCCACTTTGACCTGAGGGCAGCATTTTTGTTGCAAATTATCCTTTTTTTTCCTTCCTTTTTTCCTTTTTCAAATTCTTCACCAAATTTGGATGCAAACACAGTTTTAAATCTTTTTTAATTTATATGGATTTATTGTTTGTTTGTCAGTTGATGGGATAAGAGGTTTTGTATTTTCGCCTAATAGCTCTTGGTAATATATTTAGAGTATTGTGTTGTTTGGTGCAGCATATAAAGAATACTGGAGTTTTTTTTTTTTTAAAAAAAAAATCTCAGTTAGAGGATTGGTGTAATTTTTTTTATTATAATTTATTAGGTGAAAATAATTTAAATAAGCTAAAAAAGTTAGGGGCTCTTTGGGAACTTTCAAGTAAGTCACTTTTTTCTTGAATTTGTCTCTAGTGACCTTTTCTTCAAAATTATGTCAAAATTTTTTACTCTTCCGATGTATCTTGTATAGGTGAATTATTTTATTTTTTTTTGAAAAATTCCAAAATAAATTTAAAATGCCAAAATATAGGTCAAAAAGTTCATTTTTGTTTATTTTTGTCTTTTTTGAAGATTTTAAAATTATTTATAAAAAAAATTTCGGTTCATCTTGTGGGAAAAAAAAATCTATAAGCCTAATTTTTTTTTTATTTATAAAAAAGTTCATTAATGAAAAAAGCAACTAAAAAAGCAAACAACCTTAAACACGATAATATTTTTAACTTTTATTTTTAATTATCAATTTTCAATTTGAAAAAATTGGTAAAAACATGGGTGTATATCTGACCCTTGAATATTGTAACCAAGAAAATTTCGAAAAGTAAAAAATAAACGCCAAAAAAATAAATAGCATTTGTATATCTATAAAATAAATAAATAATAATTTTTGGGAAATTATTACATGGAATGGAACTGTCAATCGGGTTGGGTTAGATAGTCAGCCCAGGTCCAGCCCAAACTTAATTAACGCCACTCAAAACAACACCAAAATCGATAAATAAATCCCTATTCCCAATCTCACATATATAGTATTTTCTTTCCAACTTTCTCTCAAACCAAACACCCACTCTCCCCATCTCCACCGCCGATGGCATCAGCCGCGAAATCCCTGATGCAAACCCTAAGACGTTACATAAAGAAGCCATGGGAGATCACCGGACCCTGCGCTCACCCAGAGTACAAGGACGCCGTCCCCAAAGCCACCGAGTACCGCGTCTTCTGCCCCGCCACCGTCCCCGTGAAGGCAATTATCCCAAGCTCCGATCCGGAAACCGTGTACGACATCAAGTACTTCTCTCGCGATCAGCGCCGAAACCGCCCTCCTGTTCGACGAACAGTCTTGAAGAAATCTGATATCGAGAAGATGATGAAGGAGACCACTTTCGATGTCAATGACTTTCCCAGGCCTTATTTGACTTCTACGATTGAGGAGGATTTGGATGCCATTGGCGGAGGTTACCAGAAATGAGGTTAGTCATTTGATTTTTCCATAAAATTGTTGAAGTTAGGGTTTGTTTGATGATGATGAATTGTTTATCTGTTCAAATTATGTAATAAATAAATTGTGTAGATATTTTTCTATTTATTGGCTTTAGGGTTTTTATTATTATTTTTTTCTCTTTAATTTATGTTTCTGCATTCTCTTCCCCTCCAGCTTCTTGTCATAATAATTGTAGGGTTATTACATAGAAAGAATTGATGCTCTATTTTAGTGTTGTTTTTGTAAATCACTGGAATTAGGTTTGACTGATACAGTTATGAAGCATTGGATTTCTTGTATTATTTAGTTTGAGGCAGGGATTTTAGAAATGCAGCAGTTATTCATTTGGAATTAGGAATTTTCTGGGGAGTTTCATTGAAACTGAATAATTTTGTAGTGGACCGTAAATAATTCGGTTTGATAGTAAATAATTTTATATAGTGAATTGCATAGAGATTTTTCTCTTTATTGGCTTTAGGGTATTTTTGATGTTTCTGGATTATCATCCCCTCAAGCTTGTTCTCATAATTGTAGGGTTTTTACATAGAATTGATGCTCTGTTTGGATTGAGGGGTTTGGTGAGAAAAGAAAAGAAATGGAGAGAATGTTTGGATGATTAATGAGGTGAGTGATGGTGAGAAAGGAAGATAAATTGTGAGAAAGACAAATCACACCTAACTTTAGTTTTGTTTCTCACCAAGAGTGATGAGATTTGGTGAGAAACCAAGATTGTTCTTTACAAAAAATTTATAATACCTAAACTACCTCTCTAAATACAATACAAAACATATAAAATAAAAAGACACATGTATCTTCTTGTAGTCATGGTCTATCCAAACAAGAAGGTGACAAACTACAATAATTTATTTCATTTTCTTTTCTTACCTAGGTGAGAAACTCCAATCATTTTCTTTATTTTCTCATCTCATGATCCAAACGGGTTAGTGTTGTTTCGTAAATCACTGGAATTAGGTTTTGCTTTAAGACAAGACCGATACAGTTACAAAGTATTGGATCTCTTGTATTAGTTTGAGGTAGTGATTTTAGAAATGCATCAGTATTCGTTTGGAATTAGGAATTTTGTGTGGTGTGGAGTTTCATTGAAATTGAATTGTACTGTAAATAATTGGTTTATGGTGATTCTATGTATATTGGGGCTGCATGTGTGGAAACTGGTCATCCAAAATTAGTGAGCTCTAAGAAATTGTGTAAATCATGGGGCTTGGTTTTTGGAGATGGAGCAAGGATGTGTTTGATCATATTGTTCAATGCAGTGTTTTAAAAGGCTTCAGGCGCACCGAGGTGATAAGGTCTCCTATAGCCTAAGTGCAAGGCAAGACGTGCGCCTCACCAAAGCAAGGCACACGTAGTAAAAGCAAAGCAAGATTATAAAATAGGCAAACTTTTTAATATAACAAACATATGTAGTATACTAAAAATATAATATCCAACAAAGTATCACATTCACATCCACCAAAAACCTTATGTATTAAGATCATCCACATAAACTTCAAAACAGCTAAGCTTGTAACTTGTGGTTCAAAAAGGAAATTAAAAAATATAAGTCCTATAGTTGCATAATTGTACTCAAAACTTAATAGACAAATAGAGGCAGAAAAAATGTAGAAAAAAAAAGAGAAAAAGACCGGAAATGAGAGAGAAGAGAAGAAGACTAGAAAAGTAAAGCAAAAAAAAAAAAAAAAGAGTAGAACAGAGGCAGAGAAGAAAACTAGAGAAGAAGAGAGAAGAGAGAAAAGAGAAAAGAGAAGAAGAGTTGAACCAGAGAAGAGAAGAATAAAGCAAAAAAAAAAATAGAGTAGAATAGAGGCAGAGAAGAACCAGAGAAGAGGAGAAGAGAGAAAAGAGAAGAAGAGTTGAACTAGAGAAGAGAAGAAGAGGAGAAGAACCTTCCTAGTTATCGTGTACTCTTCCTATCACGTCGACACGTCGTCTTCTTCTTCTCCATTGGGGTTTTTTTTAATAGTTTTGCTCTTTTGACCCACGTTCTGATCATTTTATACTGTAAATGAGATTTTATTCCATGTGGGTATCCACACAGAAAACCAAATTGGCTATTGGAGTGGAAGCGCATAAGGCGCTCACCTTGAGCCTCAACATAAAGTGCTCGCCTCATCGCCTCGAATGCGCCTCGTTATGCATGAGGCGCAGAGGTGCCCCTCCCCTCGCCTCGCCTCGCCTCGCCTCGCCTCGCCTCAAGCTTAGGCGCGCTTTTCAAAACACTGGTTCAATGTCCATTGGTTTATCATGTGATGGAAAGAGGGGTTTCAATGACTATTGGGATGGTATTGAATTTGCAGTTTTGGTTTGTGTTGGCGGTTTACCATCATATCGATTTTTAGGATTGCGTAACTTCTGCATTCAGTTTTGTCCGTCTTGTTGTCTTGATGTATGCACATGTTCGTTAGGATCTCTTCTCCGAAAGGAACAAGAATTGGAGATTGGAAGCTACTATGATCTGTGCCTCATGTTTTGCTGTTATGATTCAATGAATAAAGGAATATGCAACTTGAAAGTGGGTATCGTGTGCATCTCTTGACTCTAATTTGCTGTTATGGGTGATGGATTTGAATCATGTAAACAAATTATAAGAAAATTTTCACCCGAAAAAACAGATCAAGGATAAATATAAACGCCTATAGTTGCTGTTAGAGAGTCAAATCAATGTTCAAGTTGGGGGAAAAATTAATTGTTTAATCACTAAATTTGAAATTACTACCAATAGAGGTTTTAAGCAGTTAAGCTTACATAGTGAACCCGACATTAGTTTGCATTTCACTCACTTGTTTGATGGGCTGGACATGGATTTGGATTTACAAAATAAAGATGTTAGCATCAAGCAGTACTCTGCTTCACTTTATTCGGGATACTTATAATTGGTTTTGTCTACATTTTTAGATTTATTTAATGGGTGGACTATTCAATTTGTTAGAAAAGAAGGAATTGAGACACCTCAACATTTTGGAGGAAACTTTACTCTCCTAACTTGTGGTTCTTTGTTTGTTTGTACATTGAGTAAATTTGATGTATTTCTACCTTTAATTTTTCCCCATCCACCATTTACTGAATATGTAACTTTTTATCTGTGCATTTCTCTGCAGAATTTTCTTATGGTTCACTTTAATTCGGAGTTTGTTTACGGTATAAGTGCCCTTCCCAATGCTTGTAACTAAATAAGAAAAATGAGCTTTATCGTTGGTGGTACAATGTCATATTATCTCTACTCTTCTCTTGATATTGTAGTATAGGAATTCAGCATTTGGGGTGTAGGTTTGAATTAGTGTGAATTTTAGTTCTCCCACATATCTTGATGTTTCATCTTCTGAGTGCGTTGACATACCCTTTATTCTAGGCAGTTTCTCCACCCTTCTCTCATCTTTTTATTAAGAACATTACAAGAGGCACTGTCATGGATTATGATTTAATTCCTTTTTATTGTCACCAGGTTTGTGGGCTGCACAGCGGGGGACCTTCTCTGATTATCAATAAATGTACTGTTCCAAATTGTCACCTAACTGCGATGCTAGGGGAAGCTTTTATGCCTGGTAGTTTTTCTGGTTTTTCTGTACCAATGCTTGCAGTGTTTATTTACTTTTTGATCATTGTTTATCAAGTTGTTGGGCTACATCTAAATGAAACAACTAGGTTATTGGTTTGGAACTTGAAAGTCTTCCATTAGTCGTTTATTTGAATAAGGATTTTGGCCTTCTGTTTTATATCGTCCATGTTAAATAAACGACTAATGCTACAATAATCATCTATTTCTACCATCTGGTTTGTCAATCTAGTTGTCAACACTACATCTTGAGTGGTGAGATCTATTAAACCAATATTGTGTTGACAATATGGTAAGCATAATTTGGTACAAAAATGTGTCAAGTGTAGCATTATTCTATATAAACATAAAAATATAAAAATAAAGGGTGACTGGACCTATTAAAATTGGCACCGAGTTTTTGGGCTTGATTTGTCTACCAAGTACTTCAGCCCAAATTTGTATGAAGAATGGGGTTATTTTGTAATTTTTGTGTCATGTGGTGTTTTTTGGATCTGTACTCTCTCTAGTTGAAGAGAAGTGCAGTCCAGTCTAATTTGGGCTCAAAGGAACTATAACAGGTCTCACTATAATAATTTGATTAGTTCATTTTGTAAACTCATGTGTTAGATAATAATTGTTTTTTTTAAAAAAAATAGACAGCTTATTTTAAAAATTAGACGTTTCGAAAATCAAATTAATGAAATCATGTGGTTAGAATTATCAGATTAATTTAAAAAAAAAATAATTCATGAATAATATACACACAAAGATGTAGAAAATCATGTAGACAGTGCACTTTAACTTTTGTAACTTATGCATGATTTTAGAATCTCACAAGACAAAATACTTCTAATTTCAATCCAATCAAGCCTTAATATATGTCATTCCTCAGCTCAAATAAAGAATTTATATACAATATTATGGATATTTTTGTTTGAAGAACACATATACATTAGAGCATCTTCAACGGTTCATCAAACTTTTTACCAAATCTGAGTAAAAAAATCACTCTTTTCCTGATTTGATACCAGAGGCTCCAATGGTTCACCAAATATCAAATCTGTCTGGGACTGTCTGGGACAACCGGGTGTCGCCCGGCCGGTCGACCGGTAACGGCAAAAATTTTTTTTTTTTTTTTTTTTTTTATACCGGTTTGAATCCTTTTTTCTGAACTTTTTGAACTTTTGGGTGGTCGACCGGGTGGTCAACCGGCCGGTCGACCGGGTGGTCGACCACCTAGGCAAAAAAATTTTTTTTTTTTTTTTTTAACTGTCTGAACCTTTTCTTCGAACCGTTTGAACCTTTAGGCGGTTGACCGGTTGGTCAACTGGCCGGGCAACCGGTTGGTTGACCGGTTGGTCTCTCCCAACGGTCAGGAACAGTGTTTTGGTGAAATGCTTCGCCTGTTCTCATTTTGATACAAGATTTGCTGAATTCTCGATTTGGTATCGATTTGGTGAAACCGTTGGAGCTCAAAAAAGTGAATTTTTCATCAAAATTTAAATTTGATGCTGGGTTTGGTTCACCGTTGGAGATGGTCTTAGTCGGCTTGAATGGCATTGCTGAGGCCCATGACCAATCTTTACGAAGGCACTATCAGTTGATCAACAGGAAGCCCAACTTTAACACAAAGAGTTGGCCTTAGACTTAACTAAACTAAATTCAGATTCATCAGTCTTTTTCTTTGCTTGGCAAGAAAATGATAGAAAGGATGATCAATGCGGAGCAACTGTCTTTGAGCGTAATCATAAGGTCCCTCATCTGTTGGGTGGACATAAAGAGCTTAAATTGGGCCAACAAACGTGGGATACTTAAAGGATAGAAAGGGCGATCAGCATGTAACAATTCTCTTTAACCGTGATTATAGGATCCTATATTTATTAGAAAGCCGAACAAAACGGGCTTAAAACAAGCTTAACAATGCGAGTACTTAAAGGGTAAAAAGGGACAATCAATACGTAACAATTTTTTTTAAGCGTAATTATAGGATTATCTATATATGTTGGGAAGCTGAATAGAAAGAGCCTAAATGGAGTCCAACAACACATGATACTAAAAATATAAAACGAGACCATCAATGAATAACAATTATTTTTAAGCGTGATTATAAAATTCTCTATATGTTTAGATATCAATAAATTGGGTTCATTCAAAAAGGAGATAACCATTCCAAATTGAATGTCAACTCTTTGGGGGTGTTTGTTTCGTGGGATAAGGGTATTGGATTAGACTATATGTTCAACAAAGTGGATAGTCCAATGTTTGGTTAAAAAAATAAAAGTCGGACTAATAATCTCTGGATTAGCTAGTTAAATGACGAAATTAACCCTCAAGTATATATAAAATTTATTTCTTTTAAATTTTTTTTTTAACACGTTGAATTATTTTAAACCTATGTAAATTAATTTCATGATATATAATAGTCTTCTCCTTTTTTCTTTTTTTGTATTAGCAAAATCATAATGCAAATATATTTCTAATGTAGTATTTAAATAAAATTAAAAGTGTTTTCGTAAAAATAAAATAAAATATATTTCAAATAAAAATTAAATGAAATATACATTAAATTAAATTAAATAAATTATACTCCAAATTTAAGTATTGTCGTTGTAAATAATTTAAATAATATACTTCATAATTTTTAAATTAAATATGAAATTTACTAAAATAGTCATTTCCATATATTTAATATCTCATGAGAAAATAAATATGGGATAAACATTATTTCCGGCAAAATAGTCCAGGGATTATATATCCCAAGACTATCAGTCCGTTGCATTACAATCTCTCCTTTTCTATCCCGTCCAAACAAATATGACATTTAATCACTTTAAAGAGAGTAAATGGACTGTTTTATACATTGAATTTAGTACAATTTCTAAAATGACACCAAATTGCCATAATTTGAAAATTTCAGTGGTAAAATTGATACAATAGAACTATAGGCACCAAATGACACGAAAGGAAAATTAGAAGGCCTCCGGGTGTAATTTCTTCTAAAATTCAATAATTAAAAGTATTTAAAATATACACATTTATGGTCACAAGTCTATTAAGATATTCTCATTTACTGATATCGTTCTTATTTTTATCCTCATCATGTACCAATATGTACATTCTTACTACCTTTCTATGATTTTATTGTATACTTATTTGACCAGTATTGATAGAAAAGCCATTTCTATAATCTAACAAGAGATTTAAGTGAATTTATACAAACCAAAACAGGTTATGTATTTAAACAACCCAACCCAACCCAAACTCGTCTATCTAATATATGGGTTTAAGTAGATTAGGTTATATTAGAAATGTATTCAACAATGAACTCCCAACCCATTTTGCTTAATTAAATTTCTTTTTTCGATAGATGGTGATGTGGGGAAGATAGTTATGTTGGTGACGATGGAAGAGGAAGTATCCGTTTGAATAGTATTATCTCCAATTATTTAAATTTAATTTTAATTAAATTTACAAGATGCAATCTATTTATATTCGTCTATAAATTTGAACAAATTTTAAATAAAGTCTAATTAAATGATCTCACCATTTTGGGTTGAGTTTGTCTACTCTAATTAACATGACTCAATATTGATTGCTAGGGTACCTAGTTTGCATCTGGCAGCTAACTATCACCATCAACTACATTAATAGCATAAGCAGCATCTCTATCATCATCAAGAAGAACAATTTATGGCTTACACACATACATAGACACAGAGAGAGAACTGTTAAGGACTTGATAGAGTTGCAGCATATAGAGAGCATCTAAACTTTGTTTTAAAGTATTTTAAACAAAACCCTAGCATAGAAGCATATAAAACTTTCCCAATCCTTATTGTCTGTCTCTTACTCTCTTCTGTTGATGCTGTATTAGTGAATTTATGAAAACGACACTGAAACCCTAGAAACAAGGAAGAAAGGTAAAAGTGAGAGATCAAAGAAGCAGGAATGAATGAGTCAAGTGAATAAGGCAAAGATGACAGAGAAAGTGAACATGCAGATGCCCTCCTCTCCTCTGCCATGGAGAAAGACAAATAAAACCAACTTTTTAAAGCTCCTTCTTCTTCCTTCATTTTTCTCTCTCATCTTCCTTGTTGTGACTCCTCCCTTTACTTTACAAAAAGCGGTCAAGAGAGAGAGCATCCCAATGACTTACATTTCCTTATACTTTAGCTCTGCCAATTCTTAGGAACTCTCAGTAAAGATGGATATATGTATATACCACACCTAAAACTTACTTAATACATACTTTCTTGAAGAGCAAATGACACCAATGATAGTTCCTGTAGCCTGTCTATTGTATCAATTTAATATTTATAATTTTAATTTTTTAATTGTATCTTTAAATTTATCGTATCAATTTAGTCTAATTAATAATGAACATAAGCAAAATAGTCCATGCATTTTCCTAGGCAAAATAGTGGATTGAGGTGGAGCTTTTATTCGTACACCATGAGGTTGCAACATAATTTAAACCACTTCAATTGACATACATAATTTTGATTTTTTAATTTTTTCCCCTCAATTTAAACCACTTTAATTCTCATAATATCCTTATCTTTAAATCCCAACCCTAACCCTACCACTGTTACCATCACCCACTGCTATCAAGTCACCACTCCTTCTCTAGCCTCCCTCACCTCTTCTCCAACATCGACACCACCTCCAACTCGCAGCTCCCTTTCTTCCCTTCCTCCGCCACCCCTCTCCCTAATGTATGGTGTGCAAACAGAAGGTCCCGAATTGCGGGGTTGACATCCAATTTGAATAGATCATTTTGTCTTTGATTTTTATCTAATTTTTAAATTGATATTATCAGTTGACTTAAATTAATATAATGTAAAAAATTAAATAAAAAATTTGATGCAATTCAAATCATAAGAACTATTAGTATAATTTAAATAAAGGGAGATATGCCAAAGGTTCCAACAAAAAATAAAAGGACGCCAAACTTGGCTGATCTTCGCAGCCATCGCAATCATCAATCTCTTCTAGCACAATTCGGGTTTGCAACAAGCGCTTCTTGAACAAGCTGGTGGAATCTGATGAGGAAATGGAACAGCAAGATGAAGACGAGGAAGAGGAGTTTAGACTCCTTTTGGCTGAAGCAAAAGAAACCTTACAAATGGGCCAGAAATTGCAGATCGATTTTGGTGGTAGAGAAGACATTTTCCTGAAGGATTTTATCGAGATGAAGATGAGGAACAAAGCCAAAA
This sequence comes from Camellia japonica, assembly GCA_030407325.1. NCBI lineage: Eukaryota > Viridiplantae > Streptophyta > Magnoliopsida > Ericales > Theaceae > Camellia > Camellia japonica. The sequence continues at coordinate 25,379,091 of JAPPVO010000059.1, read as the reverse complement.
TCAGAAAGAAAACTTAGCTGGTGTAAGGGAGAGAGAGTGAGAGTTAGTGGGGTGCATTGTATTTAATCTCTTGATGGGTCTCGGGTTGTATTGGTTAGTGGTGGTTTTGTGCTGGGTGTGTCGTAGTGGTGTGTTTGGTTTGTAAGGGTTTTATTTATTCTAGAGGGTTGATGAGTTTTTTTATTGTTAGCAGTGGTTGATGTTTGGTGTTTGTCCTGCTTGGGTGGAGGTCCTGTTTGGGTTTGCAGTGGTTGGGTTGGTGTGTTAGGGGATTTGGGTTTGGTGTTAAGTTCTTCTTAATCCTTTTTATTTTTTGTTTAATCTTTTATATCGTGAGGCCGAGAGGTTGGTTAGATGGTTCCGAGTAGCAGTAGTAGGGATAGTCTGTACTATCTCGAATCTCTCTCGATTTTTGTCATCTTTCTGTACCTTTAATTTCATGCTTTTTAATGAAATTTTTTTTTACTGATCAAAAAAAATAATTTAAAGATTTAAAGGTTAGTTTCAGTGTCCACTCAAAACGTCGTGGTGGTGGTGGTGGTGGTGGTGGTGTTATTTCTTTTGGAACCTTGGTTAATTTATCATAAAATAATTGAAATTACTACAGCTACAACATTACAAATTGGTTAGTGAATGTATCATAGATTTTTTCTTTTCTTTTCTTTTTGGGGGTCTGTAATGCATCATAGACAAAATAATAATAATAATAATAATAATAATAATAATAATAAAAGAATAAAAAAAATAAAATAATCACCAATTTATATTGACCCAAAAAAACCTTTGCTGCACACTCATCAATTTTACTGTTCTTTTACACCCCCCTTTTCTATGTTTCTTTGTTCTTTCCTCCTACTCTAAGAGCATGCCAACTTTTCTATGGCACCTTTTGACCCGTGCATGGTAAGTTGTTGTTTGGTTAGAATGAAAATGGTAGAAAATGTGTGAAAGAAAAACAATTATATATTTTTATGGATTTATTTAGCATAAGCATGATGAAAAATATAAGAAAGTTAAATTTCTTATACATTTTAAATCAACATGGTAATTTAACTTTTAGTTTCTTCAAAATTAAACAAAAATAAATAAATAAACAAATTGCGAACCCACTAATTTACATCGACCAAAATTATCCTAAATTAACTTTGGGTTTCAGAAGGTGAGCATCTTGGATTCGATGTTTGATGATGGAAATTGGTGAGTTTGCTAGTTTGCAAGTTAAAGTTTGTTAAGCATTACAAACAGGTCGAATCTACCTACATGCATGTCTAATTGGACCCTGCCAGCCAAGAACTAATCCAGGACACTGGACAGTTTAAAATTAACGGCTGAATAAATTTTTAGTAATCTCTTAAGAGACTCGGATTAAAAATTTTAGATCTTAAAATCTTTATTGTTTAACCAATTCCTTAAAATTTATCTAAAATTGTATGATTACTGATTTTCTTTCATTTTGTATTTCTAACCCGTCTTACCTACTCAAATCTTTGATTTGAAACAATCAAAATATTCATCTAATACACTAGTTTTAAGAATGGGTTGGCTCCCCCCGCCCCCCCCCCCCAAATTGTGATCTATCCCTTCACAATTGTGATCTGTATAAGCATGTGATCGTCACAATTGTGATCTGCATAAACATATGATCGTCTATCTATATCTATCTATTATATAAGAAAAATAGAATTTTTAGTGAGAAAGCTTGTGAGAGCTCCACAATTCCCCCCCACCCCCCAAAAAAAATTGTGATCTATACCTTCACAATTGTGATCTGTATAAACATATGATCGTCACAATTATGATCTGTATAAACATATGATCGTCTACCTATATCTATATATTATATAAGAAAAATATAATTTTTAGTGAGAAAGCTTGTGAGAGCTCCAAAATTTTATTCCACAATTATTAATTTTTGTGATTTTAAAAATATTTAAAAATAATTCTATTAGCTAACAAAGTAATTATAGATTTAAAAAACAAAAACAAAAAATCACACAAAATTTTGAATTATAAGTTCCTAAAATCTCCACCCCTTGCCCCCCCCCCCCAAAAAAAAAAATTCTCTTTCCTAAATCTCATCTCATAATAAAATAACTATACATTAAAAAAAAAAAAAACACAACTCTCATCTCATAACAAAGTAATTACATATTTTTTATAAAAAAAAAATTATAGATTAAAAAGAACGTAAAATCACAATTGCTAATTTTTGTAATTTTAAAAATAGTACTATTGGCTAACAAAGTAACTATTGATTAAAAAATAAAAATAAAAATAAAAATAAAATTGCTACTTTTTGTAATTTTAAAAATAATACTATTGGCTAACAAATTAACTATAGATTTAAAAAAAATAATTAAATTATAAGTTTCTAAAATCTCTCCCCTAATACTTATCTTTTTCATAAATCTCATAATCTATCTATTTATGCTATATATTATACCAAAGTAACTTTTCATCTTAGAAGCCCTAAATGTTTCAAAACCATAAATCTAATTTTTAAATTTTTTGATTTTTATAAATTAAAATTAAAATATCTATTGACTATTCCAAGGACATAAATATTAACCTTCAAAATTATTTAATGCAAATATATTACCGGTAAAAAGAAAAAAAGAAAGAAAAAAGTACACAATTCTCAACACTCCTCTCCCTCTCAAAATAAATCAAGTCTTTATTTAAAAAGAATATAGATTTCATACAATCTTCTTTCTCCTAAAATAAATTTATTGAAAATAAAACTCTCTCACCTCCTTTAAAATGTATACTATTAATATATTTCACAACTAGTCTGGTTTATATAAACCTAAAATTAAGGTTAACATAAAATAAAAATTAAACCTTATATCTAGATTTTTTTTTTTTTTGGATCGGCAAAAGAAATCTTTATCGATGAACCGCATATAAATTACATATGATGGGCAAAATATCAATAAAGAGGAGCTTGGAGCCAGAAAAAGCTCCAACCTCCAAGTTGGTAAGGAACCAACAACACAAAATAAAACTAGAGCAACACCTAACTGACAGATAGACAACCAGCAGCAAACAGATAGACAAACAGATGCAAAATCAGCAATAGATAGGGGAGCTTGGATCAATTTCCACACTTCATAATTGATTTCCCAAATCAGCAGCAGAAAGACATGCTCCAACTGTCACGACCCAAACCTGCCCCTATGGGTTTAGCACCGTAACCGGCCAGTAATCCTAGATTACCGAAGGCCTGCTTAACAGTAATACAGTAAAACAGAGTACAGGGGCTTGGCGGAAGCCAATACAGTAAATAAACAATGTCCAATGAGCTGTGACAGTCTGTATGCCAAAAAGATTTTTCATACATTTATACAGAACAGTACGAAACAGTATGCATATCGTATACAACTAGTCAGACCAGGGACTTAATCCCTGATAACAGTACAGTGCAAAACATTCAATCTATACAGTAAAGAAAACAGTACAGGAGGGGGAACACTAAACACCCCTAAGCCTTAGCTTGGCAGGCTCGGAACCTCGCAGTGAGGCACGTTGGTTGGCTTGACAAAAGTGGAGTTTACCCCGACGCCTCTAGCTTTGATCCGGTGCCTGTACACCTACATATATATATGAGCAGTGAGCTAAAGCCCAGTGAATAACATAATGCGTAAAGAGGTTTAGAATGAATGTCCTTACAGTAATGAAAACAGTTTATTAAATCAGTATATCGATTGTTCAGTGCAGTAAACCGTCATATGTGGTACATCCATTAGCATGACAGTAAACAGTAGGTCTTAAAAGACCGAGCAGTAATGATGGCCATCAATCAGTAAACAGTAGTGGTTCCACAAGAGAACCGACAGAGATCTCTGTAACAGTAACAGTAAACAGTAGGTGCTAAGGATGCCACAGTACAGTTCAGAATATAGGACATACATTCATTCAGTAAACAATATCAGTTCAGTAAACAGTTCAGTTCAGTGTTCAGAAAATAATCATTTTGAACATATCTTTACACAATTGTTACTCACAGAGTTTTGGGCTACAGTGAACTAGAGCGTCTCCTCGGAAAGCCAACCCTACACAGTTTACAGATTGAACACACACTAAGCTACACAGTTGGGAAAGATAATAACTTAATCTCTAATTTGCCTCGGTGTGGTTCTACATCTATATCCTCTTTAAGATGCCTTAAATATGCCCTAGGAATGCCTAGGATGGAAAGAGGATGCGAAGATGCACTCAGAAAACATTTTCAGAATTTTCAGAAAAACAGAGTCCCGCTCGAGCGTACATGCAATAAAGGTCCCCGCTCCAGCGGACCAAAAAGTACTAGATGCTCAAAAATCACGCTCGATTTTGCGCTCGATAGCCGCTCGAGCGCAAGACACAAGGTCCCGCTCGAGCGCCAAATACCCCGCTCGAGCGGACTGCAATGCAGTGCAAAGTACTGGATGCTCAAATTTCCCGCTCGAGCACCACTTTCCCCGCTCGAGCGGGAGTGCAAAATCTGGAAAACCCAGATTGCTCCTTCAAGTCAAAAACCAAGTTTAAATGCACTAAATTCGATCCTCTTGGGCCAAATTTCTGGAAAACATTTGTAAACACATAGAATAACATGATTCAAAGATCAATTTTGATAAATCAAAGCCCAAGGGTGTTTCAATTAAATCCAATTTCAACCCAAATCTCATGAACGTGCTACAAACATGACATGCATGGATTTAAACCATTTCAAAACTTCAAAACATGCTCTAATGAGCTCAAATCTTCCAAAGACAAGATGAAAACATGGATTCTAACAATAATATGAACATGCATGTGAGAATTGATGAATTTACAATCTCAAAACTTGACAATATGCACATGCATGCAACAATTGAGCTCTAATTCAACATTATTGAACTAATCCATGCCTTAATTCTACAATTTGACATGAATCATGCAAGGATTAACTTAAAGACAACAATGAGGGGTCGAAATTCATACCTAGGTCCTCAAATGCAAGTCTAGGAGCTCAATTAACAATTATCTTCTAAAATCTCCAAGTCTTTAAGCAATTACCTCAAGAACAAGTTGAATTCACTCCAAACCTCTCACTTTTCTCTCTCTAGTTTGGTGGTGTGCTCAATTGTGGCTGATGAAATGCTTTTGTTGAGTGTATATAGGCTCAATGTGTTTTGTAGAAAGTGGGCCACTAGGTGGCATTCTAGTAATTAAGCCTAATTTGAGAATTTGTCAACATTTAATCTAATTTAATCATACCAATTCACATTTTCAATTAAATACACTATAAAATCACATAAATTCTAATGATCCTAAATCTTCAATCAATTTTGGGTTCGGCCGCCGATAAGGCCTCCAATTAACAGTTTAAGCATAAAGACATGCACAGATAATGAAATAAGCAACAGATAGACATGCAATTCAAATAGATACACTCAATCAATCAGTTTCATATTTCAGTCAGTTCAATTACTTTTCATATTCGATCTCAGTTTAGCAGTAATCGGTAATCAATCAGTCATTAATCGGTAAACAGTATGAGGGTTGTTACACCAACCTTCTAGCTACTGAATGAAGACTCCAAGAACCACCAGTACCATCAGATTAGATCCACCACCATACTTCAGCACCAAAACTACGTAGAACCAAGCTAAACCAGCAGTAGAAATTGAAGTAGCACTGCAGAACTTCACCACACAGATGCAGAGCAGAAAGAATAGCTGAGGCAACTCCAGCCAGCAAAACAGCACACAGACCAACCCATACAACCAAACCAGCATAGCAGAGCTACTTAACAGCACACCACCAAAACCAATTGCAGTCCTCACTGAATGAAGTCACTAAGAACCCAGACCATACAGCACTTGTCACAGCTCCCCTACATCCAAATGACTACACCTCTGTCTACACAGCACTTGCACACAAAGCTAAGCCACCAGCACCACCAGATCAGATTTCACCATTATATCTCAGTACCAAAACTGAGTAGACCAAGCTAGACCAGCAGTTGAAATACACACAGGATGCAGATATTCACCCAAGCTACCACTACAAATCCACAACAGACCCAAGAGCAGCAGCAGACCTCAGCAGTTCAACACTTACCAATTACCACTACGTATCAGCAACAGACCCTCCCAAGCACCTCCTAATTTGCCTCAGATTAGTAATAAAATCCTGCTCATAAAAATGAAAATCTCTGAGGTGTGGTTTTACCCAAAAAGCAATCCTATACTTAATTAAGTCACAAAGATCCTCTAAATTTGGAAAGGTTGCTCTGAAAACACAATCATTCCTGCATCTCCAGACTGACCACATCACTGCCAATGGAATTGCCCCCCAAATCATCCTTTCTTTCTTCTTTAGCTTTCCCTCTGTCCACCATAGGAGAAGACTCTCCACAGACCATGGCAAAGCAGTTTGGATATCCCACCACTTTAGCATTCTAGCCCAGATCTTCCACACAAAGGGACACCAAATCAAGACATGGTTCACTGATTCACTTCTTTCTCTATTCCATAATTAAACACAATTTTATTCCCAAATAAATTTAAGCATATCTATACTATATATAATTTTTTTTTTTTAAATCTCATAATTTATTATTTTTTATAATGATTCCATGATTTATAATTTAGAAAATGAAAGATGAAAAAAATTATTCTTGTACACTCTTTCTCTAACCAATTCTTTCTTCTATCTAAAAATCCTAGCTATTATATATTATACTTTTTCCAAGCCATTCATGTCTTCCTCACCCTATAAATATTACATTCATGGAACAATGAAACTCATTATTTTTTAACTTTCTTTTTATGAGACAATTTGGAAGTTAATTTATGTTTAATCTATTGTATTCTTGAAACAGACTCTTTCATTGTTTATGTACACCATTTTTTCTTCTTTTTTTTTTTTTTTTATCTATGACCATTTTTTTATTTTTGTATTTCATATTTTGTGAGTCATTTCTCCCTTATCTCTACCAGCCATTACCTGTTTTTTGTTTATAACTATTTTTTGTTGGTTAATATTGTTTTATTAGAATTTTTATACTAAAATGGCATGATAGGAACATTTGTGTAATAAAAAACATGTCACTCATTATAAAGTGATAGATCAAAACTCAAACAAAATCATTATTAATAAATTTTTTGTATTGATTTTATGTTTGTATATCATTACTTTTTTTATAAAAAAAAATTCTTTTAATATTTTTTTTGATATTATGATATATGTTAATTGACAGTTGTTGCAGAGTATTACTTCAAAGACATATAATAGTTTTTCAAATCTATAAAAAGAAATATTAATTTTAATCAATTTTTTCAAAACTATTAAAGGTGTTAGTCAATTATTTAATTATTTATCTTTAATATGTGCAGTTCATCTATTCCTTTATGGTACTTCTCTCTCTACTCCATTGTGAGTTATTAAGTGATTGAGGCTAAATTGTAAAACACTAAGGCCGATAATTAAGATCTCTTTATCTTACTTGTTAGTCAAATTGTATATTTTATGTCTGTTTAATGCCACGTAGGTTGGATGCGGTTGGGGTAAAAAATGAACAAAAACACAGCATTTTAGCCAGAAAAGTACTCGCTGCACGTGCGGAGGACCATTCTTGCATGTATGGCCCAACCAAATAAGCTAAACAGCTACTGCAAAAATTACACGAGTGGAGGGTTTTTCCTGCATATGCAAAACCCTCTCCGCATGTGCGGTGGTATTTCCCACACGTGCAGCCGTGCCTTGAAAAGTGTGCTCAATGTTTGAACCTGTTTGGAAAGGCTGGAGATATAAAAGGCAGAAGAAAATGTTGGATTAGGGTTCTGAAAATTCCAAAAGAGAAGAGGGCCTAGAGCTAAAAAAAAGAGATTTTCAAGCTTAGAGATCAATTTTCATGGGGGTTTCTGCTTCGTTTATCTTTTATCACTCCTCCATGAGTGGCTAAGCTGCTATTTCTAAGGTTATGATGAAACTCTAGCCAAGTAAATAGGTTTTCTTTTTGGTTTTCTTTTATATAATGGTTTGAACAGTTGTATGGTATTCAAGAAGTTTTCAAATATAATTTTTCATTATTTCTTCAAATATTTTGTTTTTTGTGATTGTTGAATACTTTCCATATAATGATTTTCTATTTTTTCATGTTCAAGGTATGAGATGAGCCATACTACGAGGGACGAGTCATGTTGTTACCCTAGTTTAGAACAAACGACTCGTACTACTTGAGATGGTTTGTGCGTATACATTGAATATGTTAATTCTCTTGATCAATGCTTTGAGCTTATAGTTGCGAAGTATTATTTGGTTCGAACCGTAACATAATTGATTTTCAAATTGAAATTGTGTTTATGTAACTAGTGGTGAATTCATTACCTTACGTTTTTCCCGAAATCAGTAATTTCATCTTTATTTGTAATTGCTAATTTATTCGCTTTATTTAATTTAATTATCATTAAGTTATGAACAACCATCTCTTTCATCAAAATTAATTTAGGAATTTAAGAATTAAATTAGTTTAATTTCCCGTTTGTCCCTGTGGATTGATACCTGGACTTACCGTTATTCTAAGGAATTTGATATAATTTAGTGTTTATTTTTGGTGTGTGAAACGACTCATCAATATATTTTTAGAAAAAGATCATACGTAATTTAAAATTTTGAATATTTTTATATAGGAAGTTAAAAAATAAATTTTGGAATTTAAAATATAGCTATACAAAACCATATCTTTTTAAATATAGCTATATTTATAATTAATTTTAATCTATCTATTACCTAACCTTATTTATATTATTATATAAATACAAATGTTGTACGATGATTGAAGTTCAAAGTCCTAATCTATTTTTTTTCAAAATATAAAATTGTTAAAATGCATATGTTGCAATATCATCAATTTCTTCCTATAATAAATTTATTTTAAATCTTATAAGATTTGTTCAATGACTAATATTCAATTTTTGTAAAAAAATTCCAATATATTCCTTCCAAAAGTTAATATAACAAGTTTACAAAATCATATTTTAAAACTCAAAATTATTAATATTTTTAATAAGCATGTTAAAGTATAAATAGATGTCCAAATAAAATTATACTTATTAATAAATATGACATTAATTTTAATTGTAATCACATCTTTTAAAAGTCTTTATTCATTTTTAAAATTTTTTTTGATATTTTAAATTATATGTTGCGATGATTCTTTCTTACTCATTAAGTGTTTAAATTTTTTTTAATTATTTTCCTTTCAAAAACCAATATAACAGTTTTTTAAAATTCATATATTTTTATTCTAAAATGGTGAAATATTAGAACTATGTCATTTTTTTATTTGTTACAAAGCATAATTTTAATTGTTAATTGTCAATACAACAATTTTTATCTATCTATACTATATATTATAGTAAATGAACATTTGAAACAAAACTCTTAAATTTATATATATAATTTTATTTTCGAGAAACAAAATATAAAAAATTAAATATAATTATCATATTTTTAATAAGTAATATATTATTTTATCTCGTATCTAGCACGGTTGACATAGCAAGTATGAATAATGCTATATGCATCAATTAGTGTACTAACTAGTATACCAATTGATGATGTGACATAATTTAAGAAATTTTTTATATTTATAATTTGTATAATGAGTGGAGCCAATAATAATATCATAACTAATGCTAGTACATTAATTAGTACATGTAGTAACACTGTACTTACTATATATATATATTAGGGTTGGTTTGGGATGTTATAAAAAAGTGCACTTTTTGACTTATTGGCTTATATGGGTTGGGTTTGGATTGGGTTTGATGTGATGTGTTAGAGAGGCGATGTGATTTAAATAAGATGATGTGACTTAAATAGGATAGTGACTTTTTGAATTTTTGTATTATTTAGTAGATGCCAAACTTGGCCTAAAATTAAGATTTGTGAATTGTTAGCAATTAATGGATCAACACTGCTGGGAACCCCAGTGAAGGGTGACCCTAGCACCCCACCTCCATGTAGAGGGCTGTGATTGCAAGTCAAAAAAGAAAGAAAAAAATTTTAACCAATAAAAAAATAGTGGGGGTAGTGGAGTTCATCTCGATTGGGGGGTCTCAGTCATTATGCTTAATGGATTTGGTGGAGGTGCTGCCGTGGTGCGTTGGAAGGATGAGTAAGACTAAGGGTTGGTTTGGGATGTTCTAAAAAAATGTATTTTTTGATTTATTGGCTTATATGGGTTGGGTTTGTGTTGGATTTGATGTAATGTGTTAGAGAAGTGATGTGATTTAAATAAGATGATGTGACTTAAATAAGATAGTAACTTTTTAACTTTTTATATTATTTAGGTTATGTCAAACGTAGCCTAAACGTTTAGTAATCTGACCAAAAGGCTTCTGTCTGGGATATGGGGACCATTTATTTTGCTATAGTAAATGGTATTGTACCTATTTGTGCCCCTCTTGAGATTCCCACCACTGTTTGTTTCCAGAGAAAGAGAAAGAGAAAACAATTTACAAAAGAGAAAGAGACATAAAAAGCTCATAAATTTTCTCTAATGATTTTCATCCAAGCCGTGACCTCCTCTTTCTTTAATTGCATTTTTGTCGGTAGCTTCCGTTGAATGTATCAGTTCTCTGCTGTCATTCTACCACAAAGGTTTGAAGATTTTTAGGGTTTTCTTTTTTCTTCTTTTAGTTTCTTTGAAGGAAAACACACTCAAAAATTTTAAGGATTACACTTATTTACTTGTCTGTGATGATGACCACAGTAATTCTTTATGAATATAATGGTTCTTGTTCTGAATCTTTAAATCAAATCCCAAAAAATTTCATAAAAATTCCATTTTTACTTAATTTTGGTTTGTCATGGCAACACAAGATTTTTTTTAGAGTTTTGATTTTCTTTGTGTTCACAGCATATCAATGGAGTTGTATTGATATCTGTATAGAATTTCATCCACAGATGTATATATACATATATAATATAATTCTATAAATGCAAGAAATTAATATTTTCTCATATTCTTCTTTGATTTTTGAGACAAAAATTTGATCTATTCTATCCTCAAGCATCAACAGGGACGGTTCTTCTCCCAACGACACATCTCCATGCACAGGCACACTTACTAGTGCAATTTTTTTATGTTATGCTTTATTATCCCCACAATGTTTACTAGATGCAAGAACACGCATGATAAGGGAATAGGTAAGAATATTTTGGTTGCTCATTATTTGAGCAAGAGTAATTCTACGTGCACAGAATTCGGCCATGATAGGTTTCACCACGAGAATATTCGTAAATGATTTATGTCCAATTCTATGATTGCGCGTTTTTTAATTTTCCTCAAGTTCCCTAACTAAAGGGCCCTAGTCAGAAAATCTTCTCAATTAGAGAATGCCTAATCATTGAAGAAAGTTGAAAAAGCATATCAGTGAATTTGGTTTCAGTTTTTTAAAAATTGAATTTTTTTATTTTTCATATTTTTTTGTTTTTAATGAATATTTTTAAAATTTTAAGTAATTTTTTAAACTTTTTTTTGATGTACATTACTTAAATGTATCTAAATAGTAAATTATTTATGAAAAAATATTTTAAAAAATTGATAAATACACAAAAATAAGAAAAATATACTTAATTTTTGTATTTTTTTAAATATTTTTGGTATTTAGTGAATTTTTCGAAAAAAAATTTCACAAATATTATACTTTCTAAATGTATTTATGTTAGGTGAATTAAAAAAAATGCTTAAAATATTAAAAAAATTCAGTGAAAACAAAAAAAAAATACAAAAAAAAAAAATAATTTTTTTTAAAAAGTGAATTATAAAAACAGAAAACAGAGTATATATATATATTTTGAGATTCTTTCCAAAGTTGAGAAAGAAACTTCTACACGTCCATACTTCCTTTGATTTCATATCTATGGATTAATGACTGATTGATTGTCAGTTTTTTAGGTTTAACACGTCAACTTGCTTTCCTGCAAATCTCTCTGCCGGAAAGTTGTGTGGTCCTCTCTCTCTCTCTCTCTCTCTCTCTCTCTCTCTCTCTATACTCGGTGGGCCTTTAAAGAAGGTGTTGGTCCCTCATCTATAAGGGTAGCCTTTCGATGTTCCCAGTTGCTATTGGATGCATCAAGATGACAATGCTGCTAAGTATCGACCACATCTTTGAAGCCATTGAATGGACCTATCTAAGTGCATTTCTCTTTTCTTTTTATTTTTTTTAAATCTCTGAATTTAATTTCTTTTCTATAAAATTGTATGATCTTCATTTTATCAGCGAAAGATTTTTATTAAGTCAAGAGAAATTATTATATGGAGCTAAGATTAAAGACTAAACTTTAAAACTCTATAAAGCATATCCTAATGAGTAGTGACAAACAATCAAAATAGAAAATTGAGAAACTCCACTTAAACATTAAGATGCTAGCATTCCTTCGATACCTGGTGAGGTGCCGAAAATCTCCTCCAACACATACTGTAAAATTGTATAATCTCCTGTTGCTATTTTATTTGGTGATAAATTGTACACTTGGATACAAAAATATGTCTTCACTTTCTAGCTTATGTGTAGGCAAACTTTTGTGGATTGATTGAGAAACATCTTGCAGCTTACAAAGAACATAGCATAGAAGTAAAAAGTTAGTTTCCAACATTGACTAGCAAAAGCTGCAAGTTTGGTTTACAAACCATGTTACCATTCCTAGTTTGATGCCAAGCACAATAAATGATGTATTATGAGCAAGATTTTTTTTGTTTCTTTGTTATGAAGATTGAATTACACATATTTTAACAGATGAAATGCAAACTATTTTTCAAGGGTTTAATCACACAAATAACATCATCCTTGTTAGCAAGCGTGCATTTGTCGACCCATGTGATGAGAATTCTATCACAATCCCTTTTGTTGATAAAGTGTTAGGCGCAACTTTTCAAAGCGTGCTAGGATGGTCCCTCCTAAAATTTAAAAAAATTTAAAAAAAAAGGTGCTAGTATGGTCCCAATCCAAATCATCAGTACTTTGTTTCTATAGAACAATATACCAAGACAAAGCGGATTTTTCATACAAAATAACTAATGATACAAGGACAATACCGTGGAGTAATTAGATACATACAAATTATTCATCAGTTAGTAAACGTGTTACGTGACAATAAAATGATAAGATTTTGATTAGCACATTTAGTTGACAGATGCCTAGTTCTGCCACGTGGAAGCATGTGCACCATTGCTTCTTCTTTATTTATCTGTGGAGTGTGGAGCATGGTCGGTTGAATTACAGCATCTTCTCTTTCTCCATATGCACATGTTCCTCAATAAGTTTATATTCTCTTCTCTGAAAGTGGATTTCTCCATTAACATAGCAATATACACAGCTTGGTAGAGTTGAATACCAAATTCAGGAAATTGCATCAAACTTGAGTGAAAGGCCACCATATACTTACCTTATACCTTCCCCTTCAGTTTACAATCAAGGATCAAAACCTGATACAGCACAAGTAGCATAAAGCTTTCCATACTCATGTAAGTAAAGTTTGCCTGATATTTTCAATTCTTCTATTTGCTCATAAATCAATCACAGAACCGGAGTTGTGTCCGATTCTGTAATTGGTTTATGTGTTTATAGAATTTTTCTTTTGTTTTTGAACTTGAATTAACTAGGTCATGATGAGTTTGTACATCAAATAAAGGACACAATTGGTTGTATCATAAATTTGAGGGTTGTCAACCAAATTCATCTATTTAGAATATTATCCCTTGCTTTATGTGATTTTTTTCATTGAATTTCCTTTTTTGGTGAATATATGTGAATATGATATGGAAAGACAAATAAAAACATTTAAAACTCCTTCCTTCATTTTTCTCTGTCATCATCTTCTTTGTGACTCCTCCCTTTACTTACAAAAGGCTGTGGAGAGAGAGAGAGAGCGCATCCCTATGACTTACATTTCCTTATACTTTGGGAATCATTTTCCTTCTAATAAATATAGTCAAGTGATCATACATCTGGAATAAAACTGAGATTTGGGAATTGTAAGCAATGGGTCTGTGGGGGTGTGTTAAAAAGGATGAGTAGGACTAAACATCTAGTAGTCTGACCAAAAGACTTCTGTCTGGGATCTTGGGACGATTCGTTGTGCCCCGTCTTGAGATTGCTGCCACTGTTTGTTTGCAGAGAAAGAGAAAGAGGAAACGATTCACTGAAGTAGCAGACATAAAAACTGATGAATTTTCTCTAATGATTTTTATCCAAACAGTGACAAGCTTCTCTCTCTTTAATTACATTTTTGTCTTTGTGCATATGGGAAGCTAAACTCGTCAGATGCATTGATGAATGTACCAGTTCTATGTTATCATACCACCAAAAGGGTTGAAGATTTTTAGGGATTTTTTTTTTTTTGAATGATTTAGTTTTTTTTGAAGGAAAACATTCAAAAAGTTTGCCTGATATTTTTTGCAATTTATACATCACTTATTTCCAACAAAGTGAGTATCTTTTGCTGTGAGTTAACTAGGTCATAATGAATTTGTACTCACAACATTGTACAATGTTGTTCCCATTCAAAAATAATAAATTAAAAAAAAAAAATTGATAGGAAAAAATTGGAGGGTTGGCAACCAATTGATTGATCTACTTAGAACATTATCCCTTGTTTTATGTGCATTTCTTACTCAAAATTCCTCTCTTTTTTGTGAATATATCTTAATCTGATATGCTATAGCCTATATGCATACAGTGTTGTAGAAGTGTTTTGATCAACCTAGTTTGTGTATGTTTTTGAAAAGTAGGTTATGCTTTAAGTAAGCTGCAAGCCTGCTACCCAAACAAATTCAGTTGGTTCAGTTGCTCTTGCACCTATAATGAGAGACATAACATAAGATGATAACAACTTCAAGAGAATCAGAATTTACAACAAAACAGGAGGAAGGCAACACAGTTGATCATGGAAAGAAATCTAAGGGTTCTTCTTCTAGTTCAATCACAACATGGACAAGGCTGAATGATCCACGGATTGTGCGTGTGTCACGTGCTTTTGGAGGAAAAGACCGGCACAGCAAAGTTTGCACTGTGAAAGGGTTGAGAGACAGGCGGGTAAGGCTTTCGGTCCCTACTGCTATTCAATTGTATGATCTTCAAGACAGGCTTGGGCTTAATCAACCAAGTAAGGTGGTTGATTGGTTGCTAAATGTGGCTAAGCATGAAATTGATGAACTCCCACCACTCCAAATGCCAAACTTCGGACAAAATCATCAAACATTGGTAGCTAATCTAGGAGACAAAGAAGGCCTTAAGATCAATAATAGTCTTGATTGGGATGATCAATTGGGACTAGCTAGGTCAAAGGAGGTTGAAAAAAAAATAGCTGATGAGAAGGAAGATTGGAATCAAAGAAATGAAGAAGAAAAACAAGAATGTCTTGAAAGTCATGGTGCAAATGCTTCACCCAATAAATTTTTCCCAAAATTCAATCATTCTTCCATACCAGGTTTGCTTAATAATGTCATGCCATACAATCCTTTCTATCGTTGGGATCCTTCAAATTTTCCTTTCTCCCAAACCGAAGATCCCCAAAACTTGAACGTTGTGCCATCGCCATCAACATTGTCTCAAGTTCTGGTGTATCCACCAGGGACAACTCAATCTTATTTCCCTTCACATGAGTTCGATCCTAAACAAATCAACCACTTTCAAATGTTGAGCTCAAGTTCTCAAAATCCCTTGTCGAATTCTCTTGCACCGACTCTCTACTCCTTAGGTCAATCCATGAAACCGAAGCTCGTCCCCTCTCAAAATAGTGCGGAAGCCAATCAAATAACAATGATGTGTTTCCTCAAAAATGAAGTAAAGCTCATGTGGACATATCACTATTCCCTCCATGTAATAGAGAGGATTTGGACCCAAATCAAGATCAAGGTGGTGTTTCGTGTTTCATTTCATAAACTTGTCTCATGAAGTGTGTAGGAAACAAATTCAAAAGATTTACATTGCAGCATGGAAGCATTGATTCCAGCTAAGGAATGGTTTGAATATGTACACCATAGGATTTATATGTGTTTTATGTTATTTATAAGTTATATATTTTGTTTTGGTACCCTAAAGAAGGCTATTTGAGCAGTAACAAAGGCTAAAGTTATGATGCTTTTGTTCTAGTGTGGCATTTAAATATGGTTTTCATACACTTCGCTCAAGAAATGTTTAGTTCAAAAACACGTACAAAAGTGCTTTGTAATTTGGTGACTGTTAATGTTGCATATCTCTTGAAATCACTCTCAGACATGAGTAAAAATTTAATGTTTTTTTATTTTTTTTTAATCATAGTGGTTAGTTATTAAATTAGTATTTTGAGAGCTGAAACTCGTACCTATACACTTTATAAAAAAATCTTATCCTCCCATTTCATTTTTAAAAGTGAAACATAAGACCTTTCCTTCAGAGCGACTTGGTGGCCAAAGGACTAGCCAACTAAGTTAGAGTCCCTTAGTTCAATATAATAATGTATGTAATATCAATCCATACATGAGTTAGTAAACTTCACTATTCAAATGTAATTACATATTCTGAGATAATTTTGTAACCACTACTATGTAATATAACTGCACAATAATTGGCGTGGTTGTTATTTTTTTTTCTTCTCCCTAAATCATCTTTTTTAGATCATAGTATTTATAGGTTGAGAGATAGATTTTCTCTAGAACTCGATATTTTTTTTTCTTCCTTATTTTCTATAGTTATCCAAAATAGTAGAAAAACAAATATTCTTAAAATTTCTGTTCTCTGGTCTTCACACTAGTAAAACAGTTTCTCTTTTTCTTCCTTCTCATCTTTAATTAATTGAAATAGTAGGGAAAAAAATATTTCTAAAATTTCCAATTTGTAGTACCTTAAGCCCAATTAAGCCGTATGTGTGATGTGTTTCTTGAGGTGTTTAGAACACAAATTAAGTTTTCAACCATGCTCTCTGTCTATGGAGAGCAATCTTTGAACTTTTCTTTTTTTTATTATCAATAAAGTTTTTTTTGCTGATAAAAAAAAAAAGAAAAAAAAAAGAAGAGAGAGACTAATTGACACTTAGTTCACTAAGACATTTTTTTTTATCAAAAAAGAAAAAAAAATTATGAACATAAGAGAGATGAAGTTTTAGTGGCCAAGGCATTGATTGTGGCTTGTGAAAAATTATTCGAAAAATTGATTTATTAGTATCAAATTCGTTCTCAATGTAGTCCATGTGACCTAAAGTTCAAATCTAAACCACTAATAATTTTGGTTATGTAGAAAATTTAATAAAAGTTTTACACATAAAGTAGAGAATAAAGTGTACATTTAAAATTAATGTGTTTTGGAGCTAATAAATAAATTGTCTCTATATTTCAATTTTGAATAATATTTCTACACATGTATCAAAAAATTTGACACTACATATTTCATTTTGCGAGAATTATTTTCGTAGATTTTTTAACATTTTATGACATAAAGTTCAAAAGCATTTATTTTTATTTTTATTTTTTTACTAATTGATAATTGATATAGTCTAACAAACTGTAAACCCTAACCCTAATCGGAAAGCAACAACAAATTCAATGACCGCCAATCTAAGAATGAGCCAATCAAATACCTGCTTTCCTAGCTCAATGGAAAGATATTGAGGAAGTGTACCTCATGGGGAACAATTTTGAATTTGGCTTCAATTCTGGTGTGGTGGAGTTTGCTATAGGTGTTCTTGGCAGCCCTTTCTAATTTTTTCTATGTTTTTGCCAATCAGTGGGTTTAGTGTTAACAGATGATTGTGCTTCCTCCTAAGTGCTAACCTAGTTGGAATTGTGGAGTGATAACTATGATGTTTTTGCACTTTCCTCTTTTGTTGATGTATATTGGTGCTTGTACTTGCTCATTTCATCAATAAAAATTTCCTTTTTCTTTACTGATAAAAAAAAAAGAAGAATGAGCCACATAATGGGAGGGGAATAAAATACAATAAAAAGCTTGTAATGGAAAAAAATTGGTAAACTACTAATAGGTTCTAATAGTTAGACTTAATTCGCATAAAATCTTATTAAAAATAAGTCTTATTACAATCGTTGCTAAAAATAATTTTTGTGACGATTTTTTACATAAGTCGCTAAAAATTAACAATTAGTGACTTTTTTTTACAATTTTAATAAATTGTTATTAAAATTTACAATTAGTGATGTTTTTCTATTACGAATTTTTTAAATTGTCGCTGAAAGTTAAAAATTAGTGACATTTTTTTGTGAGGATTTTTTTTAACTGTCGCTAAAAGTTATAATTTGTGACATTTTTTGTGACAATTTTCAAACTATTGCTGAAAATAAACAATTAGTGACGTTTTTTAATAGTGTATGATGAAAAATGTTATTAATTATCATAGGACCTATTGGATAATAAGTTTATTTAATAGGTAAGTCTCCCAAAAAAATTATCAGTCCTTACATTATATTCTAAATAGAAATGTATAAAAATGATTAAACTATTTAATTATATTTAATGTCTAATTTTTAAACGATTTGCAAAAAAAGTATTGATCTTAACTATTCTTTTCAAGTTTTGTATAATTACTCATCAAATTTTCCTTTTTGATTTTCAGGTGAAAGTATAAAATGTATTTTAAATTATATTTATAAGTTTTTATTCTTTGACATGTTTGATAATTTGTTATTATTATTTTTTTAATTTATAGAAGGTACTTTCATAAATTTTTTTTTTTTATTTGTTAGGGTAAATTATATTGACCTCTTTTGAGGTTTAAAAAAATATAATAAATACTATAATTTTGACATAATTATATTTATATATATATATAAGTTAAAGTGATCAAAATTAATACAAAAGGTATGAAAATACAAAAATAATAATAAAAAAATATACATTTTAATGAAAAAGATATGATAACATTAATTATTTTTATAACTAAGGAATTTTTAATGAAAAATAAGTTAAGTGTTAAATGAATTAAAACATTAAGAGAATTTAATATAATTATATTAAATTTATGAGACTTGAGGATGTGTTTGGAAAGTGGCTAAAAAAATTGTAAAGCCAAAAAGTCACTACAAAAAATCAATCTATTCCCTCTATTTTTTAAGAAAAAATTAGTGAAATATCCCTTTCTAACTTTGGATAGTATGAGAGACCTAATTTGTTTTTTTTTTTTTTTTTTTATTAGGTAAAGTCCCTCGATAAAATTTCTCTGTGTCGGAGTAAAATTTCTCTATGTCAAATTTTCTTTGTGAAAATGTTGAGAGATCCCAACTATTATAAGAATATTATATGTCATTTATTTTATAAAATTTTAATATCAGAAATTTTTTTTAAAATTCCATTTTTTTACATATTTTTTTGTTAAAAAAAAATACTAAAAAATCAATTCCCAAACACTTCCTTAATATATTCTTTCTAAATTTTAGAGAATATCATTGTAATTTATTTTAGAGAAAATCACACCCAATGGAATCTTTAAAAAAATAATTATTATTTTATAAAAAAAAATTATGATTTTAATTATTAAAATTGGTAAAATTTTTCATTAGTGTTATTTCCCCTGTAATGAAAATTTTTAGGGTAAATTACACTGACACCCCTGAGGTTTATGTTTATTACAGTTCTCTGCCTCACCTTTTGGAAATTACATCTCCCTCCCTGAGGTTTAAAGTTTCATTACAGATTCTCCCTCAGCAATTAAATTTTTTTAGATACCAATTTTGCCCTCACTGGGTAAATTATATTGACACCCCTCACATTTTAGAAATTACAATCCCCTCCCTAAGGTTTAAAGTAGCATTACCAATTGCTCTCTTGGTTAGTATTAGTTGGAAAAAAAAATTCATTGAAAAAAAAAATAATTGGGAAAAAGTTATTCGGAAAAAAAAATTAATTGAAAAAATTTTTTGTTAGTAAAATTTTTAAATTTCTATTTAAAAATCAACGTAAACTCATTTTTTGAATTTACGTTTTTTTCTCAAATTTACAAACTGAGACAACAATTTATAAACCAAAAAAATTATCAAATAAGTTTTATGACAGTTTTTAAATTTTTGTAAATATAAATTGAAATTGAAAACGAAGGTACCAAACAAGCCTCAGATGGTAAAAAAGTCGTAAAATTAACAAATAATTAAATAACTTACAACGTAAGAAATAACTAATCAAAGGATTCTTAGATTATGTATGGTTTGATTTTAAAATTTTTTTTATAAATCAAAAATAAATTTGTTAAGAATAAAAAATAAAAAATAATTATCATTTAAGGGAAAAAAATAATTATCATTTTAACTTTTTGGCAGGGTTATATACATACGTATGGCTTTGCTGTTTCAATTATTTGTAAAAAATTATTTCTAACCACTTGAAAGATAAAAATTATATAAAAATGATAATTATTTTTTATTTTTTATTTCTTAACCATATTAATTTTTTTTAAAAAAATTCTAAAAATAAAATCATGCATAGCCTAAGAATCTTTTGATAAGTTATTTCTCACGTTGGTAACTTATTTAATTATTTGTTAATTTTACGACATTTTTACCATTTGAAGCTTGTTTTGTAACCATTTCGTTTTCAGTTTTCAATTTATATTTACAAAAATTTTAAAAATTGTCATAAAAACTTGTTTGATAATTTTTTTAGTTTATAAATAGTTGTCTCAATTTGTTAATCTGAGGAAAAAACATAAATTCAAAAAATGAGTTTACATTGATTTTTAAATAGAAATTTAAAAATTTTACTAACAAATTTTTTTTTCAATTAACTTTTTTTCCAATGAATTTTTTTTCAACTAATACTAACCAAAAAGGCAATTAGTAATAGTACTTTAAACCTTAGGGAGGAGATTGTAATTTTTAAAATGTGAGGGGTGTCAATGTAATTTACCCAGTAAGGGTAAAATTGGTATTTAAAAAAATTAAATTGCTAAGGAGAATATGTAATAAAACTTTAAACCTCGTACAGATGTAATTTTCAAAAGGTGAGGGAAGAACTATAATAAATATAAACCTCAGCCGTGTCAGTATAATTTACCCAAATTTTTACTAATCTGCGTGTATAAAATAAGGAACACGCCCAATCCAGGGTTTAACTAGGGTTTAAAATCATTCAACAATTCCAATCAAATAGAGAGCTTTGAACGATTTGCTCAATTACTATCACACCGAGCTCATGAATCAATCGCATTTGCCCTGCAAATCACTGGTATGCATGCTCTATATCTAGGTTTC
Source organism: Camellia japonica (assembly GCA_030407325.1). Taxonomy (NCBI): domain Eukaryota; kingdom Viridiplantae; phylum Streptophyta; class Magnoliopsida; order Ericales; family Theaceae; genus Camellia; species Camellia japonica. Next base: position 25,357,883 of record JAPPVO010000059.1, on the reverse strand, counting down.
TTTATTTTTTTTTTCTTCTAAATATTCTATATCAAGTGTTGGTCTGTTAAAGATTTATTATTGAAGCAATAAAAGAGTTGGTCTTTCTTGGATTTTTTCCTTGAGGGTGTGTTTGTTTGGACAAACTGGATAAAGGGAATTGTAATCCATGGTACTATTAGTCCTGGATACATTATCTCCGGACTATTTGGTTATACTGGATTTGTATATGATGTTTGTTTAGTCATAGAATTAGATGTTTAGATTGGACTATTTTTAGTAAATTCAATGTTTGTTTAGGATATTATGGACAATCATAAATGCTCAAATGACTATTTTATCCATTTCAATTATTTATTAAGTAATAGTAATATTAAACATAGTGTTAATATTTTAATTATTTTTAGTTAGATTAAATAAAAATTTATTTTATTTTATTTTTTTGCACAATTAAATAAATTTATTTTAAAAAATTAAATAAATTAAAAAATCAATAAAAAATATATGTTATTTTTTAATTAAAATTTTAAATAAATTTATTTTAAATAATAATAATAATTAAATAATGAAATAAAATAAAACATCTATTAAAATTTAAATAATGAAATTAAATAAAATATAAACAAAATTTTAAAATAAAACATCAATAAAATATTTATAAAAAATTATTTTAAAAAATTAAATAAATAAAACAAAAATAAAAATTAAATAAAATTATTTTATTTTTAAATTGAGACATTTAAATTTTATTAAATTTTATTAAATATAATACATAATTAAATATCATAGGGCAAAAGTGTAATTTTATTAGCTAATCCCATGAGATGAGTTATCCCAAGTTTCTATCCCACCCCTCCCATGGGATACCATAGTCCCACAAATATGGGACTAATAGTCCGGAGCAAAACTTTTGAAACAAACAACGGAATTAGTCCCCCAATCCTTTCAAAACAAACACCCCCTGAGTGAAGTGATATGAAGTGTTGAATGTACAAGCATAGCAATTGCTTTGTTCAATTGTTTCACCTCCTGGGTGAAATGCAACAGTCTAGGTTTTTTTTTTTTCCCCTTCAATTTTTTCTTTTTTAAGTGTTGCTCTGTTAAAGATTTAATGTTAAAGTGATTATTCTTCATATCAAATTTGTGAAAATCTTTGAAAAGAATTATTGGTTTTTATTGGATTTTTGCTTTTAGTGAAGTGATATGAAGTATTGAATATGAGCAATGGAGGTTGGGGAAGTGGTGCAGAGTACAAGCATAAACACCCAAAGAAGATATCAGGAATCAACAATTTTCCCCAAGATTTCTGTAGTGCAAGTATGCAAGAGTGTAGGATTTCAGAGCTTCCAGCAGTCAGCCCTCAATACCCTTTCAGATGTGGCGGTTCGGTATATTCGTGAATTAGGAAAGAATGCAAGTTTCTATAAGAATTTGGCTGGCAGGACAGAGAGTAACGTGTTTGATATAGTCCAGGAGTTGGAAGATTTGGGATCATCGCATGTGTTTTTGGGTGCTTCGGATATTAATGGTAGTCTCTCTGGTTCAGGTATAGTTCAGGAGATTGCTCAGTACATTTGTGAAGCTAAGAAAATTCTATTTGTGTATTTAATTCCTGGTTTTCTGGTCATTAAGGACCGAAAGCCAACACTGAGTTTTGCACAAGTTGGTGAATCACGGCCCAGTGAACATATTCCTGTTTGGTTGCCTGCATTTCCTGATCCCCAAACTTATTCACACTCGCCTTCATGGAATAAGAGAGAAGTAGATACTTAAATGGATAAAATTGAGACTGACAAAGAGGAAAGGATGGTGGAATGGTCCTTTTTTAAATTTTCAGCAGCAGTTGGCTTGTAATGGGTCTGAAGTACAGACAGTAGTTGACCCTGGAGATGCTGTTAAGGCTAAGCAAGCAACTGACAACAACCCATTTCTTGTGGCCCCTCTGACACTTTGAGAGAAGGAAGTGTAAAAAAAGTGCGCTTGTGGAAAATCATGTTTCAATGTTGGCAATGTTCGCTCCAGCTATCGAAGCAATGGAGAGCACAACATGTAATTCCAAAGAGGGTACATAAAAGGTTCTTCTGAACACAAGGCCCGCTGTGCAGTTTAAGTTTGGGATTGGCAAGAAGTCCTCAGGTACGTCAGTGAGCCTCCGGAATGAGGGTATTGACAAAATCACTTCCCGGTTCAAGGATAATAATGAGAAGGATGACAAGAAAAGCAGGGCTGAGTAAATTTTGAAGGAATCTATGGAAAACCCACAAGAATTGGTTCAGTTGTAAATTAGGTTGGTTTGATTAGAATTTGTATACTTGTTTAGGAAACTGGTAGGAGTTGCTGGTTCCAGGGTAATCAAAGTCAAGGGGCATGGAGTTGTCTGTATATGCATATTACTGACTGCTAGAGTTTAAAAAGTTTGGAGGTCTGTCTTTGATAGTGGCTGTAATAGAACCAGATAATTCATGGTTGTTTCAGACGTGTGTTCTTTCCTTCTTCTTTTTATTTTTATTTTTGTATCTTGAACTTGAGGCATTGTTGAATGGATGATATTGCTTCACCATGTCAAGGATGTGAAGGTTACAAATGTTGCAGCAATATGAAATATGTTGTCAAATATATGGCTTGTGAGGCCAATTTTGGCACTGAATTAATCATAGAATACTAGTGCGGGCGCATGTACTCATGTGATTGAGCGTTAGAAATTATATTCTTTGTAGCTTTCAGCTTTGCATTAATGAATTTTCATATTTCCACCCAAAAAGAAATATCGTGTCTTGTTCTGAATTCATTACAATTTGGTCTCTTATGAATGTATAACACATGAAAAATGAAAAAATGAAAAGCTGAAGTATTCTTATATTTACATCTTGTATAATAAACTTTGTGTTATAATTATAAACACTGGAAGATATTTTCTTTACAGGCTAGCAAACAGATGCAGTTCTCATTCATGAATTATTATTCTTTTACTCTTGAAACAAAAGAGGGAAGGAAAACACTGAAAGGGAATAGAAGATCAAAACACTACTTGGAAAACAGTTGCCTGCAATGCTTGGTTTGCCTACATTGCAGACCAGCCAACTCACCGCTCACAACCTCACCAATTAGGTCTTTAAATATTAGGCGCTCGATGTCTAATACTACCCCTGGAACCTCGGTATGGCAGTCTTCCCAATTTTGTGTTTGATGCTTCATATCCTCACTTAAGATGCTTATCAAACCATCAACCTCATCACCTAAGCTACATTTGGGGTTAGCTTGCAGATGATCCATCTCCGAACACAATTCTTTCAGAAGCTTCTGTCCACTGAGGCTTTTTACTCCCAGTTTGTTTGGAGAGATCCATGGCTCAGAAAAACCTAATGAACTTACTTTGTGGACTAGGATCTCATTGACAGTATCAAATATAAGTTTTCTGTGGATTTTCTGATTGAATTTTGATTTGTCAATCTTTTCAGTGCTGCATTCATCATCTGGAAGTTCAATCCTGCCCTTAGTTTGTTCCAGGACAAGGAACAAATTAGGGTTGATCAAATGGCCTGATGGGTGGAACTGAATGATTGTCGAGCTCGAGCCTAGATCTTTGAGCATTATTCCGGATGCCAACAATATCTCGGTAATGTATCTATGCTCTGGATTTTTGTTCTCACAAAGAGATGCAATGTAATCTGTAGAAGCTTCATTGTGTGTGGAGTTCACTTGTCTGAGCTTATGAACCAAGTGCTTGATGTTTTCTAATTTTTCTCGACCAAAGTCAGGGCTGAGATGGGGTCTTCTGCTGTTCAGCAAGTCATGTAGATCTACCAAATTGCATTCCGCTTCATCAGAATTTAGGGTCTCCTCGTCTGTATCAAAAATTTAAAAAAAAAAGAAAAAAGGAGCGACGACAAATAAAGAAGTTCCATTAGTTTCTTTCCATGAAATGAAACATTTATTGAGTAAAGAAGACACAATCACTCAAGTTGAAGCTGTATCTTTGTGTTTCCTGAATCATGTTTACTCTTTTACTAGTAAAGTGTGCTCAATCTGTCAGTGTATGTCAAGTGTGACCATTGTTTCACTCTCCAGTGTTAGAAATATGATCATCTATAGTATGAATGTGCAACATTTAATTAAAATGTCTCACATGTCAAGAGCTCACCTTTAAAAGCATTTGATTTCTTCTTTACAGGAGACGGTGATTCTTCTCCGTAGAATGTAATATCAAGAACAGAGACAGGGCTTGGTTGTTCCAAGGTGGCTGTTGTTAGCTCAGCTCTTGATCTGTCTTTAATCAACCTTGCCACTATCTGAGTGGAAAAAAAGGAAGAATCTGTTAACCACTTGATTGGAGTGACAATTATGAAAACAGAACAAACAAGAGTAATGACACATACCTCATTTTTCTGATTCTTGTGCAGGTTTGCACCATTGATTTCTTTGGAGCAATCAGTGCTTGTGACTTCTATGTCTGTAGTCTCTGAGGCCAAGCTTGTATTGCTTTCTGATTGTACAGAAATCGCATCAGCTTGGTGACTCAAGTGTCTTGTTTCACAACTGAACTGAGTCAATTGATCATCACCATGTTGCAAATTGGGAGATTTGGGCTTGAATTTTCTACTTGGGGAACCTGCTTGTATTTGCTGCTTAGTCAAATGCCTTCTGGCCCTGCTTGAATCAGATGTCTGGATGGTTGGATGAGATTGCTTCTCCATCCCATGCTTCTTCTGTTGTAGTCTTGGGCTCACAGTTGTTGAGTTCCTTCCGGAGAAGGTGGGATTCCCTACACTTCTGGCGTTGGTTCTCTTATCCATGGATTGAACAGGCTGGCATGAAGGTTCTCTAAAATGGTTGTTTCTCGGAGTCAGATCTTTGGCTGTTTGCTTGTCAACTGAATCCTTTCTGCTATCTGTATTACTTCTGGTCCGGAGTTTGTGGAGGCCCGATATACCCTCAATTGGGATTGCAGCGGAACCCGCATTTCTCGGTTTTTGAATAACTTTAGCGGGTTTTATGATCACAATAGAGGATTCTGATTTCATGGTGGGAGTAATCTGGCTGCGCTGCATTGGTAATATAGAATTCTGACCAAAGTTGCGGTAATATGGGACGGGAGTGCTTGTTTGAGGCTCTGAATCTGAGGCATCTAGCTTCTCCCTAGTTTTTTGCATTGCTTCAAGTATCTGTTTAAGAGCTCTCAGATCCTTGCCAGATCTTTTAAACTCAAGTTCTGTCAACTTTTTCTCAATTTCATTGTAAACAGAAGGGCATGAATTTGGGGTCTTTGTGTGAGCTTCCCGATATATGAAAACTGGTTTGTGACCGCCTCGATTCCCTTCTGGCTGCCTCCAAGGAGCTGGTTCTAGTGGAAATTTTGATTTTGCTTTAACATTTCTCAACTGAGGCGAGGCAGGTTCTCTCTGGAGAGTTCTTGGAGACCTCGAAACTTGGTTATGCTTGCTTTCATCAGCTTTTCTTGATGAATTTGAAATTGTATCAAGACCCTCATCGGGGAAACATTTAATCTTCCTTTCCTGATCGTCTTTACCGGACATGGAATCCGGAAAAACTTCTAATCCCATTAACTTTGCTACCACACTAGTTGGTTGTTTAGTACTTTCTGGCTCAATGGTCTTCCCATTTCTCCTCTGTAGATCATCTAAAAGAGAGTTTGATCTGGATTCAAAAGCAGATCTCCTGATGGATCCTTCTCTACTGTCCAATGATAGTCTTGGGAAGAGCTCTTTGAGCTTTATGGAAGATTTCCATGTATCTGGTGATTCCCTTCCATCATAAGAGAACCGAGGGGCATCCTTTAGTGACAATGCCCGAGACTTCTCTTTGTTGGAACTTTGAGGTGCTTCACGAAGCTTAGCAATAACTCGAAACGATCCATCCGGACTAGAAACTTCTGGATTTACAGATTTAGACAGCTGCAATGGCCTTGGGGAGTCTACATTCTTCACAACATGTCTCACTCCTTTCACTTTAGTCTTGAGTGATAACCCATATGTTTCCCTGGAGATTGAGTCCTTGACAACATCCCGGAGATCAAGGGACTGTTTGGTTCCAGGGAAAATGCTATGGCCCAAGGAAGATGGTTCAGGATGAGCTATTTTATTGCAATCAACTGATGAAAACGTAGATGAGCAAGAGGATGAAACAGAGGTTCTGGAGGATTCGACTGAGACTCTCTGTTTCTCTTTCACGACCTCCTCCTTTGGGAGATTTTCCTGAAATTAAGCCATACATACTTTGAGTACTTGTACTGAAGATCACCTATGGTAAGCAATTTAGTTTTTACAATCTTACTATGGTTTCCTGCGTCATACTGCTGGATTCCATTCCATGGTTGCCACTTTGACCTGCACAAAATCTTGAAATATTAGAAGCTCGTGATGCTAAAAAAATTTAGATATTTTACATTTGTCATTAGCAAAAACGAATACATACTCAAGTTTGCAAAGAAAAGCAATATTTAGAATTTTTAGACAAAGCAATGCGAATAAAAGGACAATAAAGCATCTATAACCCATATACAAGCAGTGGTCCTCATATATATATAGATGTATTTATTTTTTTGATCTTGAGAAGTAGTATTCTACATTTTTCTTATTTTTTTTAGTAGTCTACATTTTGAACCACTAAATGTAGATGATTTTAGAACAATGATAATGCTTCAGTGGAGTACCTGCAATTCACCTAAATATGGATAAAAGGTGTCTTTTGAAGAACCTTGCAACGTTGTGAATTCTGTATCTTTTAGAACTGTAAATTGTCTATAAGCATTTACCAATTTATAGAAACTTGGCAGAGTCTCAATCTCTAGGCACTAGTGATCAATTCTAGTTTAATTTTTTTCCACTTCATTTAGTAATTGATCATTAATATGCATGGAAGATGGGAAAATGCAAGAAATCGAATCCCACAACAGAATTATTGACAATATGGCAAGTGCTAACTGACTACTTCACCAAAGAAATACATTATATATATATATATATATGTATATATTGTTGTGGGTGTCTCATATTCTCCCTGGTTTGTGATTATGAACTGTTTGCAACCCTGTTCTTGTTGTATTCCAATCTTAGTATATATTAATGGTTATTTCGGGGATTAGGGTAATGAGATTAGAGTGAACTCTTGTAACAGCTTTGAAAGAGACAGCCTCTCCTTATAATGTCTCCTCCTTTCATAGTGAAACCCTCTGCTGTTCTTTTCCTGTGGACATAGACTTACAACCGAACCACATGTATCTTACTATTCTTGTGTTATTCTGTTTTACCTTCTCGTTTTTGTTTATTTCTTCATAACATATTTCAATGTCACAATTGGAATTTTGCATCAGGAAACATGAACTTACAGAGCCAATATAGAATGCATATAGCTTGAAGCAACTAAGGTATAACTTAAATTGAACACTACATAGGATAAGAAAGATGGAAAATACCTGGAGGTAGTCTCTTCTGGTTTTGGCTGCTGATTCGGCGTTTGGTGAGAAAATGCAGGCCATCAAAGAACTGAAATATTCCATTCATGCAACCAATCTGCTTCTGCAAATCTCTGTTTTCATCCCTGAAAGAATTTAGAAGCTTTCCAGACATCTCCACCTCTTTTCTTCAATTCTAAAAACGCAAAAACTTATGCCGTCTGAGCTTTCATTTCTCTCTTTAAACTTTCCTGGAAAATGAATAAATCCCAGAAAACCCAATAGAGTAGCTGGTTTTTGACTTTGTAAGAGATTTAGAACATAGCATCCATTCAAGTAATGGCAATGTTTCCAGCTTATAACATGTCAAAAACAGTACATTTAGGCTTTCTTTATAGAACTCTGCTCTCCTTAGCTGAACTGACTGATACTTCTTTTGCTTTTAGGATTTTGGAGAAGAGTCTGAGAAACGAAAGAGAATGAAATAACAGATATAAAGAGGGAGAGGGATGAACTGAAATAAAATAAATGTTTTTTTGTTTTTGTGTGTTTTACAGAAAAAGGCAGACAATATCTACTGTGAAACACAAAAGGAATAAAAAAAAGAAAAAGAAATGACCCTACACCTAACTGTTTCCACTAATCTATCCCCCACCTTCAAAATGACTATCAATTTAAACTTCAGGGAAAATCTGCAGACCCAAGATGAGATGTTTTTTTTTTATGGGGGGGGGGGGGGGGGGGTGGTTTTCTCACATGCCAAACAAGTTTATGCCTTTGTCTTTTGGCTCTCTCAAGGAAAGACAGCTATAGAGGGTAGAGTTTTGGAAGGGGATGTGGTGCAATATATGAAGGCATTGTGTAATTTATTTGGGGGTGAGACAGTAGTGGCATTTTTAAAGATGAGTGCGTGTGTGTGTGTATTTGTGTGAGAGAGAGAGGGAGGGAGAGAGGAGTAAAATATGTGGGTCAGATCTGGTGCATTTGCTTATTAGTTTCTTCCACTTTTCTTGAGGACAAAATAATGTGGGTGGGTCTTGAGTCTGGACGGGCATGTGGAGTCTGTCAGATAGTGGAAGAAAAAATAGGAAGTGGATTTATGTACTGGCAAAGGCCTTTTTCAACCATTCCCCAGTTGAATTTACCTAACTACCCTTCAGTAGATTCTCATTTTGAGCCACCTGAATGAATATCCTGATGGTAGGGAGAAGAGAAAGCCCTCATATTATGCGCACTTTCTATCTATGTTGGACTATGTAATACAATACAGAAGAGAAAACCCTTATATTATGTGCACTTGCCATCTATGTAGGACTATGTAATACAACACAATGGTCTAAAATTAAATTTTTTTTTTTTTTCATAGTTTGTTCTAATGTTGGGTGATTATACAAGAAATTAGTATAATTTTCATGATTTTGAAATTTTGAAACAAGATTAAGTCCTAATAATCTCATTTCAAGGTTTAAGTTTAATGGAATTGGATGTTTTAACCACCTGATTTGTCTCACTTTCCTAGCGGATGATTAACCGTTGGCCTTCGATCATCATCAAATCATGTTGATAGTATTACTTTTTTTTTTGATTATTTCACATGCAAATTTGGGTGAATGCTATGTATTTCCTTGTCATGTATATATTACTCAAATTGATATCCTTCAAATATAATTATCTTGTTTTGTATTTTTTTTTTTTTTTGGTGCATGCTATCTAACTTTTTTTTTTTTCATTTTCATTCTGTGTTTTTTTAAAGCCAAAACAATGAAAATTCAGGCGTGTAATGCTTGTGTTTGTTTTTTTTTTTTTTTTGGGGGGGGGGGTAGGTGAATGGAGTTGCTGATATTTACTTTTGCTACACCATCATTAGGTTTTAAATGCTTGCTATTATTGAGGGTTGCAGAAGCCATAAATTTCTACTTCCAGAGCTGCTGGTGAAGAGGATCCATGGGCAGAATAGAAGGCAATGGTGAAGAGCTCAGAACAAAATTGTACTGTAAGATTTATGTTGATACTAGACATCGTCTGTGTGCATCTTTAATTGGTATAAAAATATGTGAGAGAGAGAGAGAGAGAGAGAGAGAGAGATCTTCACCCAATGCAAGCATACTAGCTATAGTAACCTATGAATTTACAAGCAGAGCATGGTCCATTATACAGGTACCATAATTTATCTGCGGATGAGGGAGCTAGATTACACTAAATAATCTTGCTTTGGTTCAAATTTTGTGACTCGGGATTTACCTGAATGAATTTTTTTTTTTTTTCTTTACACACCAAAAATATTCTTAATTTTTTATAATACCATTTTACCCCAAAGTTAAATTACCAAAAGAGACAACCCCTAGCCAGCCAGCCACCCACCCCAGTCCATCTTTCCCTCCCCAACCACCTCCTGCAACCTCCTTTTCCTTTTTTCGGACACCTTCCCTCGCCTCACCTCCTCTAGAAGAGCTCTCTCTCCTTCCTTCGCCGTCAACTAGACCTTCCTTTTTCTTCTTCTCCTACTACGGCAAACTGCCACCACCCCCTTTCATAAAACCCTAGATTTGCAAATTGCCGCCACTCCTTGCCTTCTCTCTCTCTCTGCAAGCGCTAGTGTGTAGTGGGGTTAGACAGGTTTGATGGGAGGGAAATGAATTGGTGGGAACATCAAGGTCCGAAGGGGAGGTGTAGGCAGGCAAGCTGTAGGGAGGGAAAGAGAGGGGTGGCGGAGGTGGCATCGATAGACCGGATGTGTAGTAGTGGGTGGCGGTAAGGTGGGAATTAACTAAATTATTCAATGAAAATCAACAAAATTCAAATTTTGGATTGGTGTATTGTGTGTCCAACTATTTTATTTAAATTTATTTATTTTTGTGTCTCCTCATAGAATAACATTCTGTTGCAAAATTACTAATATACCCTTCTCTGGATATCTCACCTAATCCTATATGCAAATAAAATGCTGCCCGTGTTGAAGCTTGGAATGGGTAAAAATTTTCTTGATGAAATCCAATTTCAAAGAATTCAAAAATATACAGATAAAGAACGGCAACACGGCTCACATGAAATGGTGGTTATTTATGGTTACATTTGTTTTGAATTGATGCATCAAATTCATAATTCATTACTGTTGATGTCATGTGGGACAACTAAAACACCTAATTGTTGTTCAGTGCTTTATTGTGTATAAGATGATGTTACGGAGACAGAGAGATCAATATGAAATTTCACAGCTAGCATTTGAACTACATTTAGCATTCACACACACACACAGTTGTACATTGAAGTAATTCAAATATTGCAGGTGGTTTGAAGTTTGGTCACAATAGGTTATGCATATTAGAGTTTGCCAAACTAAACTAGAAATCATGTTAAAATTCATCTAAATTCATAAATGAGTTTTAAATGGGTTGCATATTACAAATTTATCTAAAATTGAATTTAAATAGTTGAACATGAGTACTTGTTTAGTTTCAATAAAAAAAACAAAGAAAGGAACCGGCCACTACTACCACCCCACCATCTCCATCACCTCCACCACTTCAACGCCACCTTCACCTCCACTTTCACTATAACAAATTAAGGTTCTACAGATAAAAATTTATGGATGAAATCACTTTTTTGAACGAAATATTTTAGTTGTCAAAAATATTATTATTGTATTTTTATCAACAAAATTAGACATTTAACAATAAATTACTATCCTCTTGGGATCAAATTTTTTTGTTTGAAAAAGTAAACTTCTGGTACGAAATTATTTTATCCTTATAACAACATTTATTAGCAATATTTTAAAATTTTTGTTGATAAAAGTTATTTTTTCAAATTCTATAACAACTGCTGTTAAAAAACAAAAAAACAAAAAAAATTCTATAACAACTGGAATTGATCCCTTAATTTTATAATAAATTTCAATTTTGGAGACGAAAAGGTTTAGTCCATAAAATCCTTATATGTTATAGTGCCTACCACCACCACCTCCTCCACCTCTCAAAGGGGATGACTTGATCAAGTTGATTTATCTGACTTACCCCAATTCAATTCAACTTGTTTACTATATAGGTCAGGTTTGTATTGAGTTATTTCAATTCGTAATCCATTTCAACAGTTGTACAATGAAGTTGAGCGAGGTTATTAAAAAGTCAAATTAATCAAGAAACAGCTGTTATGGGGGTGTTTCTGCACTGTTTCTGAGACACATGGCTTCCCACCACATTAAACCTTTGTCAAGAAATTGCTTGTTTCTCACCTGTCAATCACTTAATGCCTTTGTAGTTGTGGCTCACAATCTTTCTTCTCCCTATCATCTCATATATGATTTATAACAATGATAGTTGTAATTTTAATTCTTCATCACTTCAATGCTTCAGGGAGAGAGAGAGAAATTGTCTAGTTTGAACCTGGGATGGGTGACCCAATGGAAAAGATTTGGATATGATTATGAAATAATTTTAGAGATTTCATGTTTGATTTTTATTATTTTGGTATAAAATGTGAGGAAAAAAAAAGAAAAAGAAATAATTATCATTTTTATTTAGATGAGAAAAGAAAAAATTAATTGTCTTTTCTTACTAGTCATTCATAAAGAGATTAAAAAATAACTTTCATTCGAGTAAAATAAACAGTACATTAAAATGTAAAACACTTAAACTTAAACCATGCATGTAATTTACGACGAGTGATTGTACCTATTCAAAATTTATTCATAAAGTTTTATCTTGCATGTGAGTGTCAACCAATTGAAGTCTCATCATAAAAATTACAAAATATAAAATAAGAGAGAGAGAGAGAGAGGGATTCTCATTTGTTGATAATATATCTGTCACATGAGAGCTAGTGAGCTAAGCATGATTGATAGAGCAATGTATATTGTTTATAATACTCGCGAGTGTGCTTATGACTAAAATAAAGGTCCTAAATTCTTTGTGTGATAATTTATTCAATTTTAAGGATGTTCCATTGAGGGATATGTAAGCCATTGTCTACAAACTTACACCTTAGAGCATTTCTAACGATATTTTTTTATTTTTTTCTTTAATTATATTTGGTGAACATATTCCCATTTTAGCACCCCCAGAAAAGAAAAAGAAAAAAAAATCAAATTTCAATTTTCACATTGTTAAATTGCTTGTTAGTAAGATCTTGTTAAATAAGTAAACATGGATTTTATTTTTGTTAGTAATATTAAATTGCTTATTGGATTAAAAAAAAAAAAAAAAAGTACTTTCAGGTTTCAGTTATGGTTATACATTTTCATATTTTTATTTAATTAAAAGAAAATAGAAAGATTTGAAGCATTTAATCCAATGGAACTAAAATGTAAATTGAAACAATAGAAATGTATTTGGGTGCCAAAGTGAACTTTAAAAAATGTTTGCGCCAATATAACATTTTGGAAGACTAATGGATTGGCTTGACAGTCAAGGCGCTCCCTTACTAGATGGAATGTCTCAATTCCAGTTTTATTGTTATGAATGCAATTTTCTTTTTTTCGCTTTCCCTCTTACCGATTATATATATATATATATATATAACATTTTAGAGGAACTTTTACATATTAGCCTTGTTTCATGTAGTTCTTTTAAGGTAGAATTTGATAATGAAACAATAAAAGTTAAAAGTACCTTTTTTTCTAGTTTGAATAATCAATTTTATTTCGACCAATTTAAGTTATTTTTACTTTATAAAACAAAAGTTGAACCAAATACTAACACAATTTTTTTATTTTATTTATAGAAAGTCATAAATAGCTCAATAAACAACCCTAAACAAGGCCATGGGCCATTATATACACAATTGGTGATGGTTGAGATAGAAAGAGATGCACATGCCAAAGTGGATAAAGTAAAGAGATGACATGAGGGATGCCTTGGTTTCATGAAGCAGAGACCAACTAAAGCTATATCTTTGCATCAATAATCCTAAACTATGTTCCAAGAAGCTACTACGTATGTACCCCATCAAGCCCACTATGATTGACACACATGATGTCCCAACCCACCAAATCATCATGTGCATTAACACATTAAATAATCTATAGGTGGGGTTTAATGTAAGTCAATCAATTTAGAAAAGGAATCATATAATATACTTTAATGGTTTTATTGAATCATATAATATACAATTATGATATCATGAGAAAAGAAAGCGAGATTCAAATGTGGCAACTTTTTAATGCAAGGTAGATAATTATTCAATTACAAAAAGGACCCAAGATTGCGTGACCCTTAAACAAGGAATAGTTCTATGTGTGGGGGTTAAGTCAATATTCCATCTTGTGCCCATCGTCACGTGAGAGAGAACTTTTCAAATCTTAAGGTCTAAGTTTCTTTTTATTTTTTATTTTTTATTTTGACGTTTGGACATTTTAAAATTTTATTCTAATTTAGTCTAAGGGGTTAGGAAAAATGAACGAGATGCTTGATATTATGCCCTGTTATAGAAGTTGAAGCGTTAAAAGGCTCCATACAATAAACAATTCTACTACTCTTTATGATATAAGGTTAGTGTGCAAGAAAAATTGCATTCGAAGAAAAATTGGCATTTTGCCTCATTGTTTCTTCATTAACTATATGTGGTGAGCTTTAGAGATTAGGCAAACCAATCTAATATGAAGAGTATTATTGAAGTACATACTAATGCTAAGTAAAGTTGCTCAGCAAAATACTAGATGTACTTTTACTAGGTAAAGTACTATTAATATTAGAGTTGCTCTTACACCTTAGTTATGAATATGGAGATCTTTCTAGTGAAGTGTTTGGGTAGTTCTATTTATACACCACTATCCTTCTCAATTCATACTAATGCCTTATTTTCTTTAATTACTATTGCATCCCTCAAACAAATTATTATTTTGATCAAAACCTTCAAATATATTATTTCAATACACACCAACAACCACCACCTACTGCCACCCATTTTCTCCACCTCCCCTTTTCTAGCCCCAGTCCCATCATCCCCTTTCCAGCCCAATCATTGTGCCACCACCCTACAACCAACAACCACCACCTACTGCCACCCCTTTTCTCCACCTCCCCTTTTCTAGCCCCAGTCCCATCATCCCCTTTCCAGCCCAATCATTGTGCCACCACCCTACAACCACCATATCGTAACTAAAGAAGTTTTGGTTATTACCAAAAAAAAGTTATTAACAAATGCTAAAAGCTTTTAATTTTTTTGTTATTGGAAAATTTTAAATAAGTTGACTTTCTTTTACGATCTTTTTTTTTAGTGATTTTTTTTAATAAATTTTTCTAAAGATAATTTATTTTTTAGATCCTTCTAAATTAGAAAGACTCAAAATAAATTTTAAAAAAAAATTAATGAAAATTTTAAAATTTCACTAAAAGCAAAAGTATGAAAAAATTATTTTTTTTTTAACAGTTGCTAAATATAGATAAATCTTGTTGAAAACATTTTTTTTTTTCATAATTGTTCACTAGAAAAAATGTGTCCAAATGATTTAACTTTTTTTCTTTTTTACTTAAATAACAAAAAAAAAAAAAATTTAAGTCATAGCCAAAAGGTAGCCTACGATTTTTTTTTTTTTTTGAACGAGAAAAAATGATGTCCTGAGGTGTCATCACAACATCCGTGGGCTCAGGTCCCGGAGTAATCGGTTGTGAGCCTAATTTAACTCAACTTATAAGAAGAGACCCACCACCGAGACATCAGTGGAGCTCTACTAGACGCCACAGACGAGTCCAGGTTTTGATCGGAGTACAGAGCAAGGTTACCGGAGTGAGCCACTGGAAGGACTAGCATTTCGCTCCCCTTAAAAAGCGAATCTGAGTCACACCTGTGAAGAAAGATGCCTTCTCCACTAGGCCACCATTTCTGATAGTAACCTAAGATTATGATGTTATTCTCAGCAGCCCAATAGGAAGAATCGGGTCACATGTAACCCGTATGGTATTGAAAGGTACATTTATCTCTGTCTTATATGAATTTGGGGAGACACAAGTGTGTAAGTTGATGAGATCTAGTCAAAAGTTTGGTTCAATTGGCAAATATGATGAAGTTAGATCATTCTCTATTGTTGGTTAGAGAGTCAACACCTACTAGCCCGTACATAGAAGAAAAAAATGATAAAACCTTAAAAATCATTCAGCGACTTTTGGCATTATCGATCAATTATTAAACATTGGTTTTGTTTGAGAAGTTGATTATTATTTTAGTTAGTTATTCATTTTATTTGTTTTTGAAAAGTTATTTATTTATTTTTTTTAGTTGATTTGATAGTTGTAAAAGAAAAAATAAAATGACTATGAGTTAAATGTGATATTTGATTTTATTGACTATTTTAGTATATTTTATCTTTTAATGGACTATTAATCCAACCATCTTCCTAAACACCCCCATTATAAATTTTGATATCAAGCCGCAAAAATTTAAGAATGTGATTTAAAATTTCGAATTGAAGTCACCTTAAAAAACTGCTAGAGATTTGTCCAATTATTAATTTCAAAATTTCAAAATTAGTTAAAATGAGGGTAAACTGATCCGAATATTTGATTATAAAATAATAATAATAATATTAAATAAAAATCATAAAATGCAATGGTTGCTGTCCATGTATCAACACAAAATCTTGAATTAGTTCTTACATGAATTACAATATTTTTAAATACCACCTAATCATATTTCAAAATTATTGAATAACTTCTCAATCATGAGATATGGTTAGGCAACTGTGTAGGCCACAGGTATGAGTTTGCAATGATTCATATTACATATGCTTTAGAATCCGGATCCTCGGTCGCACTCCCCTGTCGTGCCTCCCTGTCGCTCTCCAAAACAACGTCGTTTTGGAGGGCTTTTTTTTTTTTTTTTTTTTTTCTTCTTCTTTCTTATTTTGCTTTCCCCTTCTCATTTTTGAACCCTCGCCTCTGAGACAGGGAGGCAGATCTGGAGAAGGGTTGGTTAATCAACCTGGAGACCTCACTGGGTTGGTTACAAATTGAATCGGAGACAAGCATGGAGGAGGAAAAAGAGCAACAATCATCGACCCAAACCACCCCTCTCCTTGGCCTTCCACGATGGCGCCACTGCCTCACCACTCTCCCATGTGCCAAACCACCCCTTTCATTGGCTTTCCACGGTGGCGCCACCGCCTCACCACTCTCCCATGCGCCACCAACCTCCGCCTCAAAACCACGATCTGGTCTGAACTCGGGGGCTCCGTTGGCGACCTCGGCACGTACATCCCCATAGTCCTAGCCCTAACCCTAGTTTCCCACCTCGACCTCTTCACCACTCTCATCTTCACCTCCCTCTACAACATCTCCACCGACCTCCTCTTTGGCACCCCCATGCCCGTCCAACCCATGAAATCCATCGCCGCCGTTGCCATCTCCGAATCCCCTCACCTCACTATCTCCCAAATCGCCGCCGCCGGAATCTCCACCGCCTCCGTGCTCCTCCTCGTCGACGCCACCAGCCTCATGTCCTTCTTCTACCGCTTCATTCGTCCTCCACCTCCACCAACAATACCCAATAAACCCATATCAACATAACTTTGCAAACTTTATTACAAGGAAGAGAGAGAGAGAGAGAAAAAAAAAAAAAAAAAAAAAAAACCCCTCCAAAACAACGTCGTTTTGGAGGGCGACAGGGATGCGGGATAGGAAAGTGCCACCGACGATCCGGATTCATATGCTTTATACCATCTGCATGTGATTTTGGGCCTATCCCCTTCATAAAACATTAGCCCTATGATTTTTGTTTGACTTTTTACCTGTTTTTAGTGGTTTTTAAAAATATTTTAGTTATTTTATTTTATTTTTTAGATACATTTTAATTAGATAAATCTAAAAAGTACAAAAAATTGATTAAAATATGTATAAAAAATTACTAAAAATAAACAAAAACTTGTCTAAAAATAATTTTTTAAAAATCAAACCAAACATATATTTTTTTTGAGGAGAAAGTTGGGTCTTTTTACTAAAATATTAACCCTCAAATAAGAAAGTTTCAATCTGCACACTACCATTCTTTTTAGTTGAATTTTAATTTTTGCTCAAAACATACAAATAATATTTAAAAAGAAAAAAGAAAAAAACTCATATCTTCAACTTTATAAATTATAATCCTAACCACTTGCCACCACCTCTCTCCCTAACAACCCATTACTAGCTCCTTTTTCGATTACCACCATCATGCACAGAGAGATGCTAGATTGCGATTGCAAACACCACCATTCAATAGTTAATCTCCGAACAAATATTACTTATTTGATTATTATTTTCATATTTCAATTATCTGTTCAATTCTAATAGTCTAAACAGTTGGCAATAATGATAGACAGGGTTTGCGATGGTGGTGTTTGTGATGGTGGTGCCTCGCAATGGCTAGTGGTGGTGTTGGTTAGGGTTTTGCAATGGCCAACGATGGTAGGGTTAGGAGGAAAGATGTGTACCTTTTATTCTTAATGATAAATTACTTAGAAGACAATCAAATAAACAATGTAAATAAAGAATAATTGAAGTGTGCCTATAATTCTTTCAAAAAACAGTGAAGTTACTAATTACACCTTTTGAATTTCTTTCCACCCACATTCGCTCTCATGCATTGGAAAAATTGTGCGCTAACAAAACAAAGTGAAAATTAATGAAAATTTTCCTTTTTTTTTTTTGACATAGCCACTTCCCTCTTGCACACATTGAAGGCTATTGAAGACAAATTTGAGAGGTATTATTAGTACCTACAACAGCTTGCTTCAACGTAGGACCACCCTAGTAGTTTTATAGTACACTCTTTTTCCATGAAATAATAAAGGGTAGCCCACTTATCAACAAGGGCCCCCTTCCCCTCCCATAAGGTGATGAAATAATAAGGGTAGCCGACTTATCTACAAATCCCCCTCCCCCTCCCCCTCCCACTCCCATAAGGCCTATGTTGTTGATGTAGTAGAAAAAGTTGTAGATTATTGAGTGACTAACTAGAGTACAATCTTATCCATAAGACTACCCATGCCCTCTTGTCATGATGTGAAGATCCAATTTGGTGTAATTTTTGTTATGTTTAAAAGTTGATAATCAAAAAGTATAAATTAAAAATAATTCATTTTTTTAAATTTATTTAAGTTGTTTATGTCACTTAAGTTATAAGCAAAAGCAACATTAAATATATTGACATAGAAGTGAGTCCTTGATATAGACATGACACATTGACATAACCTTGTTTGGGAACATGCTATTTTAATAATTTTTTGACCTTTTGGCTAAAATATGAGATAAAAAAATTAATATGTTTGAGATGACTTTTTAACTTTTTACGAAAAGATGTGCAAAAAATAGAGAGAAAATGAAATCTTTAATTTTTTGTTATAAGTTGTTGACTTTTTGATTTTTTTAATAACTTTTTGACTTTTAAGTTAAAACAGGCACTTGCCAAACGAGACCTCTGTCTTAAAATAAAAACAATATAAATTAAAATTATAAGTTATTTCAATAAACTACACCAAAATGAATATCATTTAGGCTCGGCTTTGGTTTGTTGCTGGGGTCTCAACCCAACAATTTGAATGGGCCAAACTGGGCTGGGCTTGGCCGGAAAGTCAATCCTTGGGTTGGGTGGATAGTTCAGCTATGGACTTAGGCTTTCTGAAGTGAGTCCATAATCATCCAAAAATTGAATCAACTCTGTTTTTAACAACAGTATGACATATTATGCTCTGTTTAATTGAAATGAGATAGAATGGTCATTTCCTAAAAATAATCACAATGAGATTTGCAGGTGAACAAGAAGAAAAGTCAAAAAATAAATAAATAAATAAATAAATAAATAAAGAAAAGAAAAGTCAAATTTCCAAACTTTCCCCAAAAATAAATAAGTAAAATTTAAAATAAAATAAAAATTGCAAAATTCACAATATATCAATTTCATAAGCAGAAGGGCAATCCAGAAGCAATGGCTCCACAAGAGATGCTAACATATGACGAAATTTTTCCTGCATTCAAGTCAAGTCTGTATAATGAAATAACCAGTACCAAAAAAAAAAAAAAGTATCTTTTACACAATACAACATCTGATGACATGTGAACCGAAGCCAAAAAAAAATCGACATTGAAACAGAAACTTCTTCCATCTCAACACAGTAAAAGTCAAAAATTAAATTACAACGCAAATCACTAACAAGCGCTTAAAAATGGGCAATAAATATGATCTCAAAAAAGATGTAGCTCAACTCCCGCCTCAGTGGTAGTCATAGCAAGTAATCTGTAATACTCCCCACATAGTTTCTCAGTATCGTATCTAAAAATACTAGAGACTATCTCTAGGATGATACAAGTGAGGGACTGGAGATAATCTTACGATAGTAGGCCCAAGATGAGCTTGTTTCATCGATGGCCAGTTGACCAAAAGGATGTTCCTCTATATACTTCCGAAAATCTTCAGCTGCTGCTAAATCTTGCAGATAAACTTGAAGATCACCTTCAGGACCTGAAGGAAAAAGCATTATTTTACAAATTTGCTTCGTCAAACACAAATTAAATAGCAAAAATTTCTTATGGATAAAGATGGATGACTGGAAGAATGATCATCTAACAAGTTGGTAGTTCTCATACAATCAGTGTTGAGTTCTTAGTATAATTTGATAATAGGAATTTCTTTGCACAAGTTGTATGAATGATTGGATCAACAATTCAATTAAGTAGTTGTGTTAATCCATTCGTCACAGACAAGAATAAGAAGACAAAGGAAGAAGAAGATAAAGAAAAAATTATGGATCAGATTGAAGATAACTCACCTAATGAATTATCACTCCTGTCCTTGAAGTTATACGAATGAGGGAAGATTCCAGTGTGCATCTAGAAAATATTTACACAAAAAACAAAATAACAGAATAAGGAGCATAAATAAAGGACCAAGAGGAATTTAGAAGAAGATCCACTAATACAAAGCAAAGAGTGAGGGTGACAAGCTTACAGGATTCAGTAAGGCCTTATATGGAGAATCATCCAACAATAAAGTATTTGATTCATTATAATATCCTTTCTCCCAAGGAAGATTAATGTCTTGTTTTTCCCATATTTTCCTCAGCTCCTTAAAGACCACTTCCTTATGCTTGTTTTCAAGAGTTCTGAACCCTGTCCCTGTGCAGTGGGATATATCCTGCAAAATCAACACATACAGATCACAAGTCGCCCCATATTTAGCAAAATTGTGATATATATATATATAAATGGAACCATGGAGATTGATGATGGTATAAATATCAATCTCCATGATGACGGTATAATGGAATAGAAATAATCGAAATAAAGCAACTTTGAAGTGCTTACCCAACAAAATAGCAGCTTACACTTCATATCTCCTAACAAATAATCAACCACTCCATCAATAATTTTCCTGCATATTTTGAGCAACAATCACAGAAAATAAATCAAGGAGGCAATAAGTAAATTTAAAAAATAAAATAAAATAGCTGTTTATAGGAATTAGAAATGGTTAGTTGAAATAATCAATAAAAATAATCAGAGAAAATGCTAAAGAGTACTTAGTTCTTGAAGACCAAATGGCAACGTCAAATCTCTCAAAGCAGAACTTCAGAAAATCATTACAAAAGGGTCTCTTGAAAACTGAAACAGGAAATAAATTACTACATTAGGTTTGAAAAGATCAATCATGGACAATGCCTGCAAAATTATAAATGGAAAAGGTTTTAATCATTAACGCCTCAAATAACATTCAATGCTCAATTCTCACTTGCCCGTCTTGAGATGTTTGTGTCTGCTTTACACTCCTTTGGTGGGGGACAAACTATATCTGCAAGCAGCCCATTTAAATCAAGGATGAGAAGTTTTCTCCTCAAACATGCAACAGGTAGTCTTTCTGGAGAAGGATGAGAAACTTCCACAAAGTTATCCTCTTTGTTAAGAACAGCTAAACAAGCACGTTCGGTTGCATCCAAATCACAGGAAGGGTGGTTCCTTTCACTCTTTCTGTCTGCTAAAGTTACCTCAATGGTTTTTTGCTCATAAACAGAAGACCTTTCTATTGCTTGGTCCAACTCATGTTCAAACTTTTTCTCTTTTTGTACCAAATCTGATGAAGAAGCAGCCAGAGATTCTACATTATCATTGGTTTCCAAGGAAGATGTCATTAGACTTTTACTAAAATGAGTTCTAGACTCTTCTCTCGCAGAAAATCCAAAATCTTTAACTGTACTTTGAATTTTATCTTGCCTATCATAAATTTTCTGTTCATGGTATTCATCTGACTGGCTCAGATTTGAGATAATATCTATGTGACTGGTCCTAGACAAGCAATGTCCATTATAACTAGACATCATACTAATCTTTTTTCTCATTCTTGTCTTCTTTTCTAGCTGTGCATGATCCTTGGCAGGATGTTCAATTGAATCAGCATAAGACAGCAGAGTTGAATCTACTTGTAGGAGAGCATCTTGCTCATTGCTGTTGGCCATTAGAAAAGTTCTATTTATGTTAAAGACTTCAAAACTTTCCTGTGAGGTTAGTTTCCTATTCTTGAATCAGTCTGCATATGAGTCAGAGTTGCATCATCCTTTAGCATTCCTTATGTCTCTTGGTACCTGAAATGTACCACACAAAAAAAAAAAACCTTAATAGGTACTGGAAAGTCCTATTCTTCATACTATTATCATTCAAACTATCAAAAGAATAGGCTCACAATCTCCTATGAAGAAAAGATACAACGCTGAGAAAAGTGGAAGCTTTTAAGGATAAAACCAACAAGTTTTGATGAACATATATTTTTGTATTATATGTTTACTATATAGCATAAATCAAAAAAATTATGAAATTTTAAAGCCCAACAATGAAGGCCCTAGAAAGAATCCTCAATCCATAAAAGAAAAAATGTTAATAACTTACTTGATTACAGCTCTATCAAAATTATATTAGCTAAATATAAAAACATCCATTGACAAAATGGAAATAAATGTGAGTGAATATCATATGAAGAGAGGCCAAGTGAATATAAATGAATGTCAACAATGTATTATTTATCGTGTGTGCCGGATGCGTTAACTATTAATATTAGAAGTTTTCAACTTTAGGCCACAAATTATCTCGGGCTACCCTACAAAAATATGTATATATATTATTTATACTATCTATACTATTATTATTATACAAAGCAAACACCGGAGTTAGTTAGTGCGGATGTCACAGATTTCTCTTTTTCAAAAATGCCCACAAGAACAGTTACATAAAAGTAAGGGCAGTTATGCCCTAATTCAGGGTTTTATACATATACATATATATATATATATATATATCTGTTGATCTGATGTTTTAGTTTTCAGATGAATTCAATCATACCTTTAACAGTCTTATTTCACTGAAATAAAATGATAGTATTGGGCCACCACTTGTAGTATCTATCTATAGGGTTTTTGGTTTTGGTGTAGACCCTTTTTTTGTGTCACAGTTTTTGTTTATACCTAAACTACCCTTTCTGTGTAACTAACTGTCAAAATTCAAATATGAATAATATCTCTTCAGACAGACAGACAGACAGAGAAGAGGATATTAATCTTTACGCCAACAACAATCACAATTTGAAAGGCAAAACAAATACAATCCAGAAATCAAACTAACAAACGCAATAGAAAGAAATCAAATTTGAAAACATTGCAGACATTGAAACAGATAGATAGATAGATAGATAGATAGATAATTGAAGTAGAGAAAATCAAAACATACCTGCAATGCACAGACTTGACCTTGTTCGTCTCCGCCAAAGAACATCTAAATTTTGGTATAAAAAAAAAATAAAAAGATGAAATTCCTGTAGATAGAGTTTCTTTCTACATATCTACCTACTAGTATAATTTATTATTAAACAGGTCTTCGCGTCATGGCGTGTGTTGTAGGTGTTGCGAAACTTCCGTCGCTTTGACTATCTCTCCATAGCAGACTCTCGAGTCCAGATCAATAAAAATTTCCTTCTTTTTTTTTTTTTTTTGCCCTTTTTCATAGATAGTAGTAGTATTAGTAGGTGGGAATGGGAATGGGAATGGGAATGGGAATGTGAAAGTGAAAGGGCGGGACTGGAAGCGTTGCAGGGGAAGAACCCCGCCCTCGTGAGTCTCACCATAAACGCTCCTCCAAACCACTGAATCGAATTTAGGGTTCGATTCGAACCGTAAGTTTTGAAGAAATTATTGTGTGCTCTTGGGGCATTGTAGTTCGGCCCACATCAGTTACATATTTCATCCCTATGTTCTCTTGCTTTTTTATGGAAAATGTTTGAGGGCCACAATTCTTGTGGCCACAATGGCTCAAAACTATCAAAACGACGTCGTTTTAAGTGCAAAACATGCCAAAACGACGTCGTTTTGACTGTTTTGAGCCATTGTGGCCACAAAAATTGTGACCCTTTAGCATTGTTGCTTTTTTATAAGAGTAATTATTTGGTAGTCTTACACGATGTTTGGTTGAAGAATTTTGAAAGCAAAAGAGAAAGGGAAAAGATTTATGTAATTAAGTGAAATATAAGTATATTTTATTTACGTTTTATTTTTATTTTTCTTTCCAAATCTCTCGTCAAATTCTCTATCTAAACACAGCATTAGAGTATTACTCCTCACCATTTATCACTTAACACTCATTTAATAATTAAAAAAAACTCTACAAAAAGTATTTATTATGTTTGGTTTTAATTTTCTGAATTTAATTTTCTAAAAATTGAGTTTTTTGTTTTTTGAATTTTTTTATTTTAGTAATATTTTTTAAATTTTAAGTAATTTTTTTACTTTTTTAGATATACCTTACTTAGATTTATTTAAAAAGTAAAATATTTGTAAAAAATATATTTTAAAAAATCAATAAATACACAAGAATCCAAAAAACATGCTAAATTTTTTTTTTTTTTTATATATTTTTGGTATTTTGTAAATTATTTATAAAAAAAATCATAACTATTATATTTTTTTAGTATATTTTACGTTAAGTGTATTTAAAAATTAAAAAAAAATTACTTAAAATATTAAAAAATTAGTAAAAACTAAAAAATAAAAAAAAATAAAATAAAAATTAATTTTCTTAAAAACAAATATTAAGTTATGAGATTACTTCTTATTGTTTTAATCAATTTAAAGTTAGGGAACCATATAATTTGCTAAGTGAAATCATTTGGTGATGCTAGGGCATGTTTAGGTGATCCTAGGGCATCATTTGGTGATCCAACCTATAATTTAGGTGTTGAGTGATAAGAAAATAACGGAATACCTAATTATTTTTTTTATTTGGTTTTGTTTGGAAACAAGTTTAAAAAATTAGCTTTTTGGTTTTTAAGTTTTTTACACAAAAAGTCACAAAAAAAACTACAAAAAAAGGTCGCCAAAAAAGTTATAAAAAAACTAGCTTTTTTATACAAAAAAACCCACAAAAAAGTTTAAAAAGTTAAAAAAATCAACTTTTAATCAATTTTTCAAAACACTCCTTGGTGATTGATAGGAATATTGTCATGTGGTGTCCTAAACTAGGGATGGGCACGGGTTTGTTACGGCTACGGAACCTTCAATGTAACGACTCCAAAATCCGTATCAGAAATTATCTTTATGCCCTTGTGGGTTAATGTACTTTAATTTAATGATATCTGTTCGAATTGAGGAATTATATGTTGAGTTACGACTTTAAAGTTGAAATTGTCGACCTTTATGGGTTCAGAAATCAAAATATAGTACTTAGATATGTTAATGGAAATTTTTAGAGCTACTTGGGAAAATTAATTAGAAATTTAATTCGTCTGATTCGTTAATGCATGTTTGGGTGGTTAACTTTGTACTGCAAATTGAAGGCCTTAGAGGCTTCAGAAACCAGAACATATAACATATTTATGATCAGTATAATTTTTAAAGTCATCTGGGAAGTCTAATTGGAATTTGATTTTGTGCGATTCGTAAGGGCGCGTTTGGCCCTCCCTATTGTGAAAGCCTATGTGTGTGACATATATATATATATATGCCATATTGTCACGACCCAAACCTACCCCTATGGGTTTAGCATCGTAATCGACCAGTAATCCTTGGATTACTAAAGGCCTCTTGGCATAATAACATATAGCAGGGGCTACAGAAACAAATAATCAAGACATACATAGTCCATAGAGCTGTGCAGACATACATGAAACAGATAACTTAAAACTTCATAACAGTGTTACAAACTTTACACATCATTTCCCAACTTACAATATCAGACATTCTGACCAACACAACATAGTATAAACATAGCCTATCATGTTTACAAAAACAGCCATGAAACTTGACTTCAATCGGAACCTCCTCGGGAGGCACAATGGTTGACTGACAAAACTGAAACTTAGGCCGTCAATTCTGGACCTGGTCACGTGCCTGCTCACCTACATACATAATATAAACAGTGAGCGACAGCCCAGTGAATAATAACAAAGTAAAGACTTTAATAAATGATGTCCATAACTTGTCTCACAACATTTCAGGATCATAATCAGATAGTGAAATAGAATCATAGTATTATCCTTGTTCAATCATGTGTGGTACTTCCATTAGCTTAAATATGTCTCTTTGGTCAAGCATATCAAGTTCCATAAAGGAACCTTCGATACCGAGTAACATATCTCATACATGGGCCATGGTATTATTTCCCCCAGACGAGGGCCTGTGCCACGGTATTGTTTCCCCCAGGCGAGGGCCTGGACCTTGGTATTATTTCCCCCGGGCAAGGGCCTGGACCTCAGTATTATTTTCCCCGGGCAAGGGCCTGGACCTCGGTATTATTTCCCCTGGGCAAGGGCCTAGGCCATGGTATTCTTTCTCCCAGGCGAAGGCCTCATAACCATAAGCCACAGTATTGTGTCCCCTGGGCGAGGGCCTCTGCTAAGGATACCACAATTACATTTCAAAGAAAATTGGACAATCATTCATTCATACAAAACATACATTTCAGAAACTTGTCATTTCATATCATCAGAAACTAATCATAGTTAAACATAACTTTACAGAGTTATTACTCACAGATGATTGATAGCTCTAATTAGATGGTAAGGTGGCACTTCACTTGTCCTGAGGCGCGTGACCTACATGAACACACATACGGATACACACTTGAAACACATGTTCGAATTGTACATAACTTATTTCGTTTGATCTTAGTGTGTTTCTAGTCTTTAATCCTCATTATGGAGTCTTAACATGGCCTAAGAATGGCTATGATAGAATAAAGATGCAAAAATGTGTTCGAAAACATTTTTCAAAACTTGCTGAAAATAGGGTCCACGCTCGAGCGTGTCTTTTCCCGCTCGAGCGGACATGCAGACAATGAAGCTTCACTCGAGTGTGACTTCCCTCACTCGAGCGGACTGCAAATTTTTGAAAAAGTAATGGTTGCATGTTTTTCACTCTCGATGGACGCTCGACTCACGCTCGAGCGTGAGACTCAGACCCTCGCTCGAGCGCGGATTCCCTCGCTCGAGCGGACTGCAAAACACATGAACTTATGGGCATATGCATTTCACGCTTGAGCGTGACTCTCGACGCTCGAGCGGAAGTGCATGTACTCAGAGTGTACGCTCGAGCGTGGATCAAAAATCTGGAATTTCCAAATTGATCCTCAAGCACAAAACTCAACCTTTAAAGCTTCAAACTCGATTTTTTTCCTGGGCCAAAACTTGAGAAAATACATGAAGACCCTAAAGCAACATGAATTAAAGATATTTCAAGAAACCATGGCCCAAAGGCATGCCAATTATACAAAATTCAACTTGAAACTCAAGAATAACCCATGAACATAACATGCATGCAATTCTTTGAATCGAAGCTCCTCAAAACATGATCAAATGTTACAAAACAACATGAAACTCAATGATTTCCCAAAATTGAGGTGAATTCAAGACATGCAGGAGGGAATTCTTGAAAATCAACTTCAAAATGCTATGAAACATGCATGCATGCATGATATGATCTATGTTCTCTCATTCTTTTTGTCCATCCTAATTTACTCAACTTAATCCTCAAGAATTCATGTCTTAATAACACAATTACATAATCTAGGTGTTGAATTCATACCTCAACCTCTCAGTGAAGCTCTAATTGGTGAATTCTCTAAGGTCCCACTCCAATCTCCTTGAATTCCCTAGCAATTCTCATTTCCTCTTGCCTTTGATTTCAATCCTCATTTTCTCTCTCTCCCTCTCACATTTTTCTTTTGTAGAATAGGCTCAAAGGTGTATGTAAGTGGATGAGAAGAGGTGAGTGGACTCATAAAAGAAATGGTGTTTAATTGGCTAAAGTCATAGGCAATTAAGTGGGATTAATTTAATCTTATTTAATCGTTCCGAAATGAATTTTCAATTGAATTTACTATAAAATCCTAAAAATTCTAATTAATACATAAATCAAATCAATTTCTGTATCGGATGCTGATAAGGCCTTCAATTCGCAAATCGAAACTAAAACATAAATAGATCTTTCTACGCTAAACAGATAGAGACACATTAATAATGCAATACACATGTCATTAACTCATGATTTCTTCTTAATCACTTGTTAGGCACACTTAAGCATGAATTAACGTTAATTAAGGGTCAGGGTTATTACACATATGAGTTGTGAACTCATCATTTTGAAGTCAAACAAAATATCTGAGGGAGAGAACCGAGAGAAAGAGAGGGCAAAAGAGAGAAGAAGCTTCTCTAAGAGAGAGAGAGAGAGAGAGCTCACCATTCATGGGAGCTTGAACATAAATTTGAAGAGATTGAAGAGAGAGGAAGAAGATCAACCATGGAAGCTTGGAGAAATTGAAGAGAACTAAGAGAAAGACAAAGATTGAACTAAGGTATGATAATTTATCTTGAATCCTTATGTTTGAAGCATCAATTTCATGGAATCATGATAATATGGCAAGATTTGAACCCATTTGAGTTAGGGTTCTATGTAGGTATTTAATTGAACTCAATTTAAGAAGTGAGACTTTGGGTTCTATGATTTTGGTTATGATTGGGACTCAACCTTATGTATACCATATGAAATGAACCTTAGATTGCCCAAAGAATAGGATCATGCAAGAATCAAGTGTATGTATGAGTTGTGTTTTGAGAACTTTGAAAAGTATGAAAGATCAAGCATTGATCTTGAACATTAAGGCAAAGATTGATTTGTTTGGAATGAAATTACACTTAAATGATGATAGTTTATCATGTTGTGGAACAATTTTACATGTTTTTGGGTGATTAGAGTTGAAATTAAGCTTTGAAAGTGGAAGAAACAAGTGTTAGAACAAACCAGAATTTCGGACAGCAATTTTGGCCCAAAGCCGCACGTGTGGCTGGGTTTCCCGCACGTGCGGCAGCCCCCTCCAGCACCAAAAATTGATTCTGCTAAAAAAGCACCTTGTCCCGCACGTACGGCCTTGTTTTCCCGCAGGTGTGGGACAGCTCTGTTCAGCCAACTTTAAATAAGCATATCTTTTGCATCTGGACTCCGTTTTAGGTGATTCTTGAGCCTAAATTCAAGCCCCGGAAGTCTAGTTTCCAATGGTGGTGGTATCGCTCCAAAATTCTAAGTACACAAATAGATATGCCCAAATTAGTGATGAATGTTCACTTTCTATCTACCGGTTTTAACCCATTTCTTCGTCTAAACCATTTTCCTACCGATTCCTTCTATTTTCTGATACATGGATTTTAACCTATTGATGACTAATGAGTTTAGAACTACCTTGGCTAATTGATTAAAGAACAACAAAGAGATTGGTTATATCTCATATTATGTTTTGTGCATCGTGTTTGTAGGTCAAGACGAGGACATCGTCCCATTATTACCGGAAGCCATCACTGTGAGTAATAGTAGTGTAACGATATATTTCACTTACTTCCTGTGATTATGATTTATGTATTGTTACTTGTGAATGGCATATACCATTGATATTGTGCTTGATTGAATTAATGAACATGATTGAACAATGGCATTGTTATGGACCTAAAGTCGTTCTATCCCTATTAATAGAAGTGGGCTCGAAGCCGTTATGATGTGAACTGTTTATGATTCATGGCCAGAGGCCAAGGGAGGTAGTAGTGTACATGTCGATGTTCTACCTACCCTCTAATGTGTGGACAACTGTCGTTATGTGGGTCTGAGGCCGTTCTGCATTACATGTGGGCCTGAGGCCGTTTTGAGATATGGTATAGACAAGACTTGTATATGGTTGGTTCGTTATCTGTATATTTATATTTTCCAAGGCTATGCTTATTCACCTAACCTCCTTACATTGCTATCATTCACTGAGCCTTGCTCGCTCTGTTTTTATGTATATTTATGTAGGTGAGCCATCGGGGACCGACGCTAGAATTGTCTAGAATTGTATCGAGGTCCGTCTTTTTGTCAAGCCGCCGGGTTACGCCTCCGCGTTGAAGCTTTAATTTTATATTGAAATTCTATGGCTCATTGAGTCTTATGTAAGTATGTATGAGATCTATATAATTTTTGTGATTGTACATGTAAATATAGAAGTGTATTTAAATGCTTAAATTTATTTAAGCCATCATGTATGCACAAGCTCAATCGATATTATCTTATATTGATATTTGCTTCTGCTTAAGGCCCCGTATTTGAGTAAGTATTCATAAAATTTCTGTTTTGAGGCCTATGTACATGCCGGTCATGGACCAAACTTTTAGGGGCGGGTTTGGGTTGTGACATTCAATTCGCCATCCGTCCGCCAGATTGGCTGATAGGAGAAAATTAATCCGCATCCATCCGCCAATTCGGCGAACGTGGATTGAATGGATTGGCAGACTGGCGGATGGATGTGAATCGGTTTGGCGGTTTAAAATTTTATAAATTCTCAATATAATTCAACTTGTGCACTTCCTCAAAAAAAAAAAAAAAAAAAAAAAAAAAAAACTATTACAGTCAATGACTTAAAAAGTATTACAATCATTACATGCCTCATCCAAAGAAAGAAAATTTGAAATTTTAGAATATTACAATTACTGCATGCCTCATCCACATATTACAATCACGGCATATCTCATCAACATAAAGTATTATAATCTATGGTTCTTAAAATATAAAAACAATTCAAATCACCAAAACCATGAACAGAGCAGTAATATGTATTGTTACATATATATCTATTTTTGAAAACAAAAACTAACTAGTATATATCATCTTTCTTATTTATTATTTTTAGAATTAGATTTAAAAATAAAAAAATATAGATAAATAATATATTTATTTTTTTCAATTCAAAAAATATATTCAATTTGAAAACTCTTTTTCAACAGAATATTTAAACTTTTTTCAATTGAAAACACAAATAAAATATCTAAACAAATTTAAAATATAAAGTTTTACAAATAACTAAGGGTGCTCGCGGTTTGGCGGTTTGGTTGCGGTCAAAAGAATCTGAAATCCGTCATTTGTCCAAAACTAGGCGGATTAGAAAAAATCAGTCCGCAACCGTCCGCTCGTCATCACGCATCCATCCAAAATGCGGCGGATCGGTTTGGTTCGATCGGTTTGGGTGGATCGGTATATCCGCTGTTCACCCCCTATCCTAAACCACCTAGCTCTCGTTTGGAATTGACTTTTTTGGCCTGATTCTTTGGTTATTTTAGCATGATTAAAAAAGTTGTGTTGAAATGATAATTGACTTTTTTTCGTTGATTTGATAATTATAAGAGAAAAAAAAAAAAAAAAGAGCTTAGTATGAATATGATATTTTATCTTATTAATTATTTTAACATTTTTTTATCTTTATTGATTATTTTAGCCAATATATTTTATTTCATACAAGGCCTTGATAATTTTCTAATTTCTGTTAAAACGGTTACTTACAAAATGTCTTTTGTAAATTAAAAACTAGTATTGGCGAAGGTAATAGTTACGTGGCAATAGTGCCGATACTCTCATGTCATTGAATATAAATTTAGGAATCATATATTTTTTTAAATATAAAATATAAAACAAATGCAATTATCATAATATATTTATTTATTTATTTAAATATAGGGAAATATTGCGTTTGGTAAGTAATTAAATTTTATTGGAGACCTTATCATTTGCCATATGGGTCATGTAACCGGTGTGGGGTGAGATTTGAGATTTGAACAAATGGAGCAGTAACGAACTCTTTTTTTTTTTTTTTGGGTTGTAACTTAACTTTCATATTAAAATTTAGGATAAATTATAAATACACCTTTTGAGATTTATTTAAAATACGAATTGTCTCATATGGTTTAAAAAATTACAAATACCTTATTATCAGAATTTTTTATTTAACAGGATTAATTGAAAAGTGAAATTTTTAATTGTTCACTTATGCAATAATAAAATTATCTGAATTATTAATTGAAATAAAATTTTAACATTATTAAAAACTATTAATTAACTTGATGATTTATTAATAAAAAGAACCTATTTGTTATGAAATTAAAAACTTTAAGGGATATAATGTAATTTTTAAAACCACAAGAATAATTTATAATTTAAGTAAATCTTAGTGTTTGTAATTTACCCTAAAATCTAAGGGCCTGTTTGGTAACGTTTACGTTTTCAGTTTATATTTACAAAAATTTTATAAACTGATTTTTGTTTATTTTTTGTTTATTTTTAGAAAAACATAAATTACAAACGCGTTTAGTAATTGACAAAATGTTTAAAAAAAATTTAAAATATAAAAAAGAATGAGAAATGACAAGTGGTGGCGAAAGACGGTGGTGGAAAGTGGTGACGGTGGATGGTGGGTAGCGGGTGGTGGCGGGTGGGTGAGTGGTGGTGGTGGTGGGTGGGTGGGTGACGGTGGCGGGTGGTGGGTGGTAGCGAGTGGGTGATGGTGGTAGTGGTGGTGGCGGGTGGTGGTGACGGCAGGTTGGTGGCGGATGTCAGGTGACGGTGGGTGATGGCGGGTGGGTGGTGGTGACGGGTAGGTGGCGGGTGGTGGTGGTGGGTGGGTGGGTGGGTGACGGTGGTAGGTAGTGGTGGTGGTGGTGGTGGCAGGTGAGTGGCGGATGGCGGGTGGTGGCGGTGGGTGGGTGGGTGACGGTGGCGGGTGGTAGTGAGTGGGTGGTGGTGGTGGCAAGTGGGTGGTGGTGGCGGGTGGTGATGGTGGGTGGGTGGGTGACGGTGGTGGGTAGTGGGTGGTAGCGAATGGGTGGTGGTGGCAAGTGGGGTGGCGGTGGGTGGTGGCGGGTAGGTGTGGTGGTGGGTGGGTGGGTGACGGTGGCAGGTGGTGGTGGTGGCAGGTGGGTGGCGGATGGCGGGTGGTGGTGAGTGGTGGCAGGTGGGTGATGGTGGTGGGTGGTGATGGTGGATGGGTGGGTGACGGTGGCGGGTGGTGGGTAGTAGCGAGTGGATGGTAATGGTGGCAGGTGGTAGGTGGTGGTGGTAAGTGGGTGGTGGTGGGTGGTGGCGGGTGGTGGTGGTGTGGGTGGGTGACGGTGGCGGGTGGTGCGTGGTAGCGAATGGGTGGTGGTGGTGGTGGGTGGTGGTGGTAGGTGGGTGGCGGTGGGTGGTAGGTAATGATGGTAGTAGTGGTGGTGGTGGTGGGTAGTAGGTGGTGGTGGCGGATGGGTGACAGGTGGCTGGTGATGGCAGGCGGTGGATGGTGGTGGCAGGTGGGTGGTGAGTGGTGGTGGCAAGTATGTGGCGGGAGGTGGTGGCGGGCGGTGGATAGTAATGGCGGGTGGTGGGTGGTGGCGGGTGGATGGCAAGTGGGTGGTAGGTGGTGGTGGTGGTGGTGGTGGTAACAAGGGGTGGGTGGTCGTGGCGAGTGGTGGTGGGTGGTGGGTGGTGGTGGCAGATGGGTGGTGAGTGGTGGTGGTAGGTGGTAGTAGGGGGTGGTGGTGGTGGCGGAAGACGGTGGTAAAAAATGACAGCGGATGGTGGCTAGTGTTAGGTGGTAAAAAAAAAAAAAAACTAAAAACTCAAAACGGAAACACATTTTTTGAGTTTACATTTTTTGGCTAATTTTATAAAGTAAGACCACTGATTTATAAATCAAAAATTTTACCAAACAAGTTTTTATTTGAGTTTTTAAAATTTTTATAAATATAAATAGAAAACTGAAAACATAAGTGTTATCAAACGGCACCTAATAATCTAAACCAACCTCTCCCTCCCCGGTTAAAAAAAAAAAAATTCAAATTTTATTACAAAACAAATTGATTTGTAGGGAAGGCGGACACAAAATAAAGCCCAAATACGAAGCCCAGTCTTGCCTAAGAAGAAACACAAACTAGTCTACAAAACTTAAACCAGGGGAGCTAGCCCAAAAGCAGCCCAATAGACTATGAGCCACAATGGAAAATTTGCTTCCCACTAATATATATTTTGAAAATTTGGTTAAACGTCACTTTTTCGCTTTTAACTTATTTTAAATTATAATTTTTTTCAATTTTTTTGACTTTTTTTCAAAAAAAATTTAAAAAATTAGCTTTTAACCTACTTCTTAAAACAAATCATAATATATACTAGCAGTTGGTATACGTGATGTTTATACAAGTTAAATAATAAAAATAAAATATTTAATATATATTGGTTACAACTTCAAGTGGTAAGAGTCTTCCGTAAAATTTGTAGTCTTAAGCGTTCAAGTCTTGTCCCATCCTCTTTTCTATTTTATTTTTTTAATAAATAATTAGACACTTAGCATAAAGAGAGATAAAGTTTCAGGATACCAATGTAAGTGCTCACATATATAATAGTATATATATATATATATATATGGGATAAATTACACTGACATTTCTTGAGGTTTAAAGAAAATACAATAAATCTCACAATTTTGACATAATTAGGCCCCTTTTGGGAAGTGGGTTATAATCCACTTCCCCTCTCACAAAAAAGCTGCTTATAAGCAGCTTATAACCAAAAGCTTATTATAACTATCTTCCCAAAATAACCTTTATATTGATCTTCATTTTAGTAAAATTAAAGAGAATAACTAATATAGATGATATGAATACATAGAGACATAAGATAAAATATATTTCAATGTAAAAGATATTACAATATAATTTCTTCATTTATACGATTAACAAATTTCTGATGAAAATAAAGTCAAGTGTTATATGAATTAAAATCTTAAAGAAACCCAGTGTGATTATGCCAAATTTGTAAAATTTATTGTATTTTATCCAAATTTCTAGAGAAATCAGTATAATTTACCCTTCTTTTATTTTTGTGAATATTTCCCTTCAAATTTCATTCAATTTTCATTCTGCCATGGAAGTCTTATCAATGTTCCCATTAACTTTGAAAATTGTTAGATATTCTCATAGTATTATGTAACATTGTCAAACCACAATACACTCTAAGATTGTATTTAAATCATGAATTTGAATAGGAATTTGGAAAGAGAAAGACAAATGATAAGTAAAATGTGAATGAATTATAATTACATTTTACCTACATTTGACACACATTTTTCCTTTCTTTTTATAAATCGCTATTCAAATCTGTAATCCAAACCCAACATAATTGATTTATCATTTGTCTTTTAACTATTTATATAATTAGTTTGAAATACAACATAAATAATGACATATAGGTTATTTTGGAAAGTGCTAAAAAAGGTGATTTTTTTTACTTATTATAACAAAACATGCAAAAAATAGAGGTGATATAATTTAAATAAACTAATAAGCCAATCAATTGACTTTTTTGACACTTCTCAAAAGAGATAATACTCTGAGAATCAAAACAATGCAACATGGGAGGATTGTATCATAAGCACATTTGTTTCAACAAAAAGCTCATTTGTTTGATTGTATAATGGCTTTTCTATTTGGTCGAAAGTACTTATATTACTTTTTATCTATGGATTTGCACAAGTCTATGGATTAAACTAAGCTCAGCAGACACATTAAACCGTAGATCTATTTTTTATTTTTTGGATAGAATAATTTCTCTAAAGACTAAACAGAAGGAATCTCTAATGAGTTGCACGTGAGAGATATATTCAAAGCTGTGTGCCACGTATTGTTGCTTTGTGGGAGAATCACAACTGAGATGATCATGTGCATATCATGTGTCCCATGATTATATTTGCACGTGCTCTTATGTGATCATATTCTCAAATCCACATACATATAAATGCCCTAGTAGTGATCGATAGAAGATCAGACCACATGATTTGATATGATACCTAGCCAGCTAATATGCTTCCTCTTATCTGGTAGCTAAATAACTAAAAGTGGTCCTATCCCTAGCTCCATACATATACTTGAGATTTATACACATTGGTGTGTATTCTAGTTGTTTGTTTTTAATTTATAACAACAACATAAATCTATGCTGATCATTTGTCTCGCACAACTAACTGTTTGTCATGTCATTGCTGCGCTGCACGTGCTCTTTCAGATAATCTGCAATGCATTCATTGGCCTCCCCCAACCTCACACAAGCTGGGTTAGCCTAGTGGCGGGTTGATTTATTTCTATTAGTCACTTGCACAATCTATATGTGCACGGAACTATCTAACTTTTTTGTTTTTCTGTAATAGAGTTAAAGAAACAAATATTCAGTACAATGGTAGCTCTATGTAGGACTCACTAATCAATAAAATATTACAAATGAAATTAGGTAGACATTCTCAACTTTACACTCCCTCTTTTATTGGAATGATTCTTTTTTTTGAATTTGAAATAATGATTAGTTTACAAAATTATTTTACAACTATTAGATGATGATGCAATATAAGATTTTTATTGTTTGATAATACTAGCAAACCATCGTATCTAATAATCTACGTTGAGGTTATTTGGTACAGTTTTTACAAAGTGATTATATCTTATTTTAATTTAGAAGTTTGTATAAGACTGTTTGGTATAACTTTTGTTTATAGCTTATTATTAGGCAGAAATAATTTAAATAAACTAAAAAAAACTAATTATTTGAAAGTTGGAGAATAAGTGTTTTTAGCTTCTACTTTCTAATTATCAGCTTTTAATTTAAGAAAAACTCCACCAAACAAGGGTTGTTGAAGGGGATAGAGAAATGCATAAATTAATTTCAGTTTTACTACAAACACAAAGATTAAACACAAAATGAAACATAAAATATACATAAATAGACAATAATTTATATTTTTTAAAGAAAAAATTTATCTAAAAATAAAATCTTATTCATTTATATATATTGTGTATCGGATTTCAATATTTATAGAGTTATTCATTAACAAATTTAAAAATGCTAGGGACCATAAAATTTTTACCAAATGTCTCATATGGATGTGGGACCCACATGGGACTCACATTGTGTGAGACCCACACCCATATGAGACATTTGGTAAAAATTTTAGTAGAATTTTTAATGTCTCTAGCATTACTCACTACCATAGAAAATATAAAACACTACAAATACATTTTGTTTGTAGACTAAACTATTATTTTTTTTCTAATTTCATATATTTTGACATTTTATACTTTTCAAAATAGAGTTTTTTTTTTAAAAAAAACATTTTTTTATCATAAAAGTAAATATCCTTTATTTGTAAATAACATTTCATAGTTTTTTTTTTTATAAAAAAATAAATATTATTTATTTTCAATCATAATTAAAGTATATGGTAAAAAATGAATTTAAAAATTATAACAAATATAAAAAGAAATTTATAAGATCAATCAACAAAGGAATATAAATTTATTTAAAAACAAATGCTACACCATTGTCATTCATTAAGGTTCGAATGATTCAAAATAAAGAATATTAAAAATAAAAAAACTACAAAATATTATTTAAAAATACAAGAAATTTAGCTATATGATAAAAAAAAATATTAAAAAAAAAACTCTATTTTGAAAAGTGTAGAATGTTAAAATATATGAAATTGAAAAGGAAAAAAAAAGAAAAAGATAGTTTAGTCTACAAGTAAAATATAGTGTTTTATATTTTCTATGATAGTAGAGATTGTTGAGTGAATTTAATGTATCATTAACAAGTATCCTAAGAGAATTAGACCTCGTTTGGGAATAAATTTTTTTAATAATTTTTTAGTTAAAATATGATGTAAAAAAATTAATATATTTAGGATGATTTTTTAGTTTTTTAAGAAAATATGTGCAAAAAGTAAATAAATTTTTTTTTTAAATTTTTTATATAAGTTATTGACTTTTTAATTTTTTTCATGACTTTTTAAGTTTTAAATTAAAAAATAATATTATCAAATGAAACCTTGTATCAATAAATACATATAACTTTATTAGGTTAATAAAACCCTTCATTAATTATAGGGCTGCGTAGTTGGGAAGTGCACGCAGAGTGAAGGCATGGGCAAGCATTTAAGGAGGAATTTGGCAACCACTACTTTCCGCAACAATGATTCATCTCATTAAAAATATCATCACTAATAACATTAATACATTAAAAAAAATAAAAAAAAAATACAATTCTAAGATCAAAATATCACATCATTTCTGACGAGACCCACTGCCACCTAATTAGTGGGAGCACTAATTAGTACTCCCAAGCATTTTTCCTCCTTTCCGTCTCCTTGGGCTTTGGCTTCAAGAAGAAAAAGCTCAGACCATTAAAGAATGACCTCAAAAATTCAGGATCCAATCAGCTCATATAGGGTTGGTTTGGAAATAATTTTCTGATTTTTTAGTTTTTTTTTATTAATTTAACCAATTTAAATTAGTTTCGTTTAGAGAGAATTTTTTGAACTTTTACATTTTTTTTAATAATAAAAAAGTTAAAATAACTATTATTTAAATATAATATTTTATCTTATTGATTCATTTAATCTATTTTATTTTTTATATATTTTTTTAATCCAACTCATTTCCAAACATGTTGCCAAACGGCAGCCTAGTAACTCCATAGCATTTGCGTTGGGACCATGTCTGACAACCCTGCAATATTCTTAAAAAATCATCTACCAACCGAAAAATTAATTAAATTAACATTTAATAAATTTATGAACACATATTGATCACAAATAATCTCATAAAATATAAGTAATCGAGTGAATTTGTATTTTTTTTTTATAGGGTAATACTTGGAATATTAAATTTTTTTATCAAATAAATTATCAAATATTTCATATAGGTATGAGGTCTGTAATTTTATAAACCCCACACTCATATAAAATATTTAGTCATTTATTTGATAAAAAATTTAAAACCTATAACATTTTTTTTTATGAGCTCCACCATGTAATATGAATGGACATGATCAGTGGCGGAGTCAAGAAATTAAATCAGAGGGGCTACTTATTAATTACAATATTAAATTTTTTTTATAAAAATATTTAACATAAATTTTTACCATTAACTTCAAGAAAGATAAAAAAAAATTAATCAGTGTGTTTGGTTTTAGTTTTCTGAATTTAGTTTTCTGAAAACTAAGTTTTTTATTTTTCAATTTTTTTTTGATTTTCATGAATATTTTTTAAATTTTAAACTATTTTTTTTTATTTTTTTATATACACATTACTTAGATATGTATCCAAATAGTAAAATATTTGTGAAAAAATATTTAAAAAAATTAATAAATACACAAAAATATGAAAAATGTACTGAATTTTCATATTATTTTTATATTTTTTGGTATTTAGTGTATTTTTTAAAGATTTTTTTTCACAAATATTATACTTTTTAGGTATATTTATGTTAGGTATGTCTAAAAATTAAAAAATTTTGCTTAAAATATTAAAAAAATTTATTGAAAATATTAAAATACGGAAAATAAAAATATAGAATTTTTTGAAAATTATTTTCTGAAAACTAGAACCAAATAAGATAAATATTATTTGTAATTAGTGTATCATGGACAATATTAAAAAAAGTTATGGATATAAAGTTTTAAAATAAAATATATAATGATAAAGTAATTTTTTTATACAAAATATGAGTAAAATTCAATATAATACGTTATCATTAACATGTGATATCACCAACCAATAGTAAAGAAACACATAGAGAATGAACGTTACATGTCAAATGTAACTAATAATTCAATAAATTCTATATTTTCATTGAGATTAATTATATTTGCATGTCAATAGTAATAGGTATCACTATTACATTGAAATTTTCATAAATAATAATATCGTAATCACTTTATTTTCAATCAAAATAACTATTATTATTCTTATTATTTTAAAAATGTCATTGACATTTAAAATAATATTTTTATAAATTTTTTTATTTAAAGTATTTTCTTTATGTTTGCTTTAAAAAAAAAAAAAAAAATTACAAAACCTAGGGGGGACACGTGACCCCCTGGCCCTTTGATAGCTCCGCCCCTAGACATGATTATTTTATGTAGATGATTTTGTGATTAATTATGCGTCTCTAGTCTCGTTAATTAGCATTTAAAAGCACAACAAATATACGAAAATCACAAAACCAACCACATTTTTCCCCCATACGTTTCATATGATTGGTCGTCGTAAAAATATAATTTCATTCAAATTACTTTCCCGAAGAATTTTATAAAATAGAACAATGAAGTGTAACAAAAAATGAGTCTCATATGTGAGTTCCATACATGTGAACCTTATATTTTTTCGACATTTATGTCTTGTGTAATATCTTCACACTATACATTCATTTCCAGGCCCAACCAAAACAACAAATTAAATTAAACTTCTTTCACTTCAATTTCAGTTCCTATTTTTTTTCTTAATAATTTTTTCCCACAAATTCAAAATTTGGACATGAACCAATTTTTAATTATTTTGAGTCCAAAAAAAAAAAAACAAAAAAAAAAAAGAAGAAACAATTTAACAGGAAAATGCGGCAAATAGTGCATTAAAATTCCCTTCTCACAACTGTTGTTATGTAGTAGAAATTCAAAAATATATAAAATATTTTGATGATACAGTTATGATATAACGGGTTCCAGATAGAATAGGTCGGACTGGTCCATGCTTCTCCAACCGGTATCTGAATGGTCGAGCCCACCAATGAACCTGCACACGAGTTCAACGGGGAATGAGGAGTTCCCCAGTGAACCCTCCGACGAGCAAGTTAGAAGAAGAGGAAGTGGGATGCAGGGATATGAATTAGAGATAGAAAAACTTAACCTTCTTCTTGTCTTCAACGTCTGCTTATATCATTTGGTAATCATTTCGTTGTCCCTTCCGACCTGTCATCTTAGCCAAAAGTCTATGATGTAGCTTACCTTGTTCAGGGTGAGGGCGTGCCATCCCGACGGAGAGGTGTTGTCGTAATAAATACTGTGAGGGGCTGCATTAATGACGATGTGCAG
Organism: Camellia japonica; assembly: GCA_030407325.1. Taxonomy (NCBI): domain Eukaryota; kingdom Viridiplantae; phylum Streptophyta; class Magnoliopsida; order Ericales; family Theaceae; genus Camellia; species Camellia japonica. Next base: position 25,317,327 of record JAPPVO010000059.1, on the reverse strand, counting down.
TGGCAATAACTTTGCAGATCTTTGTCTGCTGATGTGGCTTGCCCTTTACCTGCAACGTGTCTGAATATCATTGGTCCTTCAAGTCATGTTGACTTCCAGCTGTGCTGGACTTTATCAGTTGGGTTTTGTATTGGGCCCTAAGTGGTAGGTTTGGGTTGTTCATAGTAGGTTGTGGCCTTTATGGGCCTACTCTGGCCTTTATGGGCCTACCCACGTCATATTTAAAATGTATTGTGACTTATATCATAATAAATTTAAATTTAAGTATGAGTTTACTATGAGGCATGAGGAAGGCCTATTTATGACCTCCGTTTTAGTTATGGTCTATGGGGCCAAAAATTGTAGCAGTACCCACCCAATAACGACTGCCTGAAATCCACATATTAAATATTTGAATTGAAAGTTGAGAAAAATGGGAGGCTAATTTGTAGTCAACACCGCCAAACAAAGAAAACCAAATGAAGATGCTATAAGATTTGGATATTCATGAAATGCTGTACAAAAGCTTTCAGAACCAACCAGACATGAGAAATATCTATATTTTTTTCTTGACAAATGCCCATTTTTGTACTACATCATGTACCACAAAAACAAAAAACAAGAAACAAAAACAAAAAAAAAAAGTCACAATTGAGGTAGTTGGGAGTTTTGGGTAGTTACCAATATATATTGCAATTGGTAGAAGGAAACAAGATAAGATAAGGACCAATGGCATTGTATAGAAATGAGACTTTAAATTTAGGTCTATAAAAGAAGATAGTAATGCCTTGTTTGGTGAGTGATGATTTTAGTCAAAAAGTTAAAAAGTCAATAATTTATATCAAAAAGTCAAATATTTTCTTTTCTCTCTACTTTTTGTACATAGTTTCGTAAAAAATCAAAAAGTCATTCCAAATATACTAATTTTTTTTACATCATATTTTAGTCAAAAAACCAAAAAATTACTAAAAAAGTCTATTCCCAAATGAGGCCTTATATATAATTTTGAGCAGGTCTAAAGTTATATTAGAAAAAAAAATGCTCAATTTAGAGGGGCGAGACCAAAACGATAATTTTAAATAGAAAAATGTAATTAAAATTAAGAGCAGAATCCTTATCATAATCTCACTATGTAGTTTTAATTTTTACTATTTAAGAACTCCTATTCGTTGGTGATATCTCCAATATTATCATTATATCTAATATTTTGGCCAAGTTTGGCATCTTTAAAATAATCTATCTTTTTATCTTTTTTCAATCACATCACCTCTCTACTTTTCTACATATCTTTTTGTAAAAAGACAAAAAATACACTTATTTAGATCATCCCAAACAAACCATACCGCTCCTATGTACTAATGTTAGATGTATCAAAGGAGTGGCATTTATAATTGGTCGTTGGCTTTGGAGCACCATATGATACTCTTGACACTTTTGACAATTTTGGTTCGCTTCACCTTACCTCATGCAAATTTCTCAACTTGAATAAAGAAGGTAGTGACAAGTTTTATTTCTTCCGTTTTATTCTAACATGCTCACGTTTTGATTATATTTATTAAATCTCGTTATAGATGTATATTGTATGATTAAAATATCAAAATATTGCCTTTGACATTAAGGCCTTGTTTGGAAAGGTAAGTTTTTAGTTAAAAAATAAAAAAGTCACTACAAATTGTTAAATCTTTCTCTACTTTTCTACATGTTTTTTCTGTAAAAAAATCACTAGAAAAAAATCAATTCTAAAATATTACTTATTTATTTGTTATTTTAGATCCTTTAATTCTAATTATTTTTCAATCATTGTTCTAATAAAAAAAATCAATTCTCAAATACCCATGATTTTTACTTATTTATTTGTTATTTTAGATCCTTTAATCCTCATTATTTCTCAATCATTATTCATTTGTATATCATATTACTTATTTATTTATTATTAATATCATCATTCTTAAAATTATAAAATTAATCTATTCTTAATATTTTTCTGATTTTGAGTTACTCCAATAAACTACTGAAGGGTCACTCAGTAGTTAATTGAAATGCAAATTATTTTGAACACTAAATTACTAAAAAATATATATTTATGTGTCCCAGGTTGCGGTCTTACCATGTTACCATGTAGTGGTCAAGTGAAGATTATTAACAAACGTGAGCGATTCTCCTAATCACAAATCTCAATTACCGTTAAATTCTAAATTAATTTTTTACTGGAAAAAAGATTAATATATATCCAACAAAAAACGCCAAAGTCTAAGATCATTTGGGCAATTACAGCAAAAAGGGACCGAAGAAGCCCAGCTGACTCTCTTTACTTCATCGATATTTCTATGATTTGTAATTGAGCTTTACTAATATTGTGTTTAGTTAGGGAATTTATAGAGAGATTTAGAAAGAAAAATAAAAAAAAAATGAAATATAAATAAAATATATTTGGGTAAATTACACAGACATTTTCTGAAGTTTATGTTTATTATAGTTTTCCCTCACATTTGGGAAATTACACTGACCCCTTTTGTCAGTGTAATTATTTGATGTTGTTAACTTTTAATTTAAAATGACATATTTACTCTTAACCTGTATATATACTTTAAAGGGTAAATTACATTGACACCCCTGAGGTTTCAATTTAATACAGATTTTTCCCTGACATATATAAAAAAAAAAACTAAATTAATAAAAATAAATATGAAGAAATATATTTAATTTGTAAAAAATTATTTCTAACCACTCGAAAGATAAAAATTATATAAAAGTGATAATTATTTTTTATTTTTTATTTCTTAACCAAATTAATTTTTAATTTTTTTAAAAAAATTCTAAAAATCAAACCATACATAGCTTATGAATCATTTGATAAGTCATTTCTTACGTTGGTAGCTTATTTAATTATTTGTTACTTTTACGATATTTTTATCATATGAGACTTGTTTGGTAACCATTTTGTTTTCAGTTTTCAATTTATATTTACAAAAATTTTAAAAATTGTCATAAAAATTTGTTTGATAATTTTTTGGGTTTATAAATGGTTGTCTCAGTTTGTAAATTTGAGAAAAAAAATATAAATTCAAAAAATGAGTTTACGTTGGTTTTTAAACAGAAATTTAAAAATTTGACTAACAAAAAAATTTTTCAATTAATTTTTTTTTTCAATGAATTTTTTTTTCAACTAATACTAATAGAGGAGGTGATTGGTAATGCTACTTTAAACCTTGGGGAGAGGATTGTAATTTCTAAAATGTGAGGGTTATCAATGTAATTTACCCAGTGACGGCAAAATTGGTATTTAAAAAAAATTAAATTGCTGACATCAGCAAGTCAACTAACTGAGAGAGCAATCTATAATGAAACTTTAAACCTCAGGGAGGGGAACGTAATTTCCAAAAGGTGATGGGAGAATTATAATAAACATAAACCTCAGGGGGTCTCAATGTAATTTACCCAATATATTTATATTTCATCTAATTTTATAATTTTTTTCGTTTTCCTTTCTAATTTCATATCCAAATTTACCAACTAAACACAACATGAATGTCTCGATAATGACCCCTCCATTTAAATTAAATTAAGAATAATGTTTGAGAGCTCGAATTTGGCTCCCCCTAATCCCCAAAACGACGTCGTTTTGGGAATTGTTTTTTTTCTTTTTTCTTTTTTCTTCCATTTTCGGCTCAAACGCAGAGGGGAAGAGAGAGAGAGAGAAAGAGAGAGAGAGAGAGAAGCAGAGGGAGAGAGGGAGAGAGAGCCGCCGATCGTCGCCCAGCCCAGCCCAACCCCGCCCCGCTCCGCCCCGCCCCGCCGCAGCCCCGCCGTCGCAACCCCACCTCTGCTGATGGCCCCTCCAGTCCCCTCCTTCCTCCTCCTCCTCCTCCTCCTCCTCCTCCCTCCTTTCTCCTCCTTCCTTCCCTTCTTCCTCCTTCTCTATTTCTGAAAAAAATAAAATAAAATTAGGGAGATTCGGGGGGTAGCGCATGACCGTTAAATTAAATCTAACCATCACTTATTATTCCAAAACTAGGCCTCCTTTGATAAGAGCTTATTTTAATAATTTTTTGATTTTTTTGTTAAAATATAAAGTAAAAAAATTAATATGTTTAGAATGACTTTTAATTTTTTTGAAAAAATATATAAAAAATAAAGAGAAAAATAAATCTTTAACTTTTTTTTTTTTTGTATAAATTATAAATTATTTAATTTTTTTAATAATTTTTAATTTTTAAACTAAAATAAATAACTCCCAAACGAGGCCAAAACAGCAGATGTTGTGCATTTTTTTTTTTTTCCTGATTAAAATAATATAAAAAAGGCCCATCTATTTTACGCCTAGTCACAACACAACTCTCCTTCATAGGAACCGTCCCTCTCAGTGATCAGCAGAGCAGCCCTCTTCCAATTGCCATTTCTTCACCAACAAAAACCCTCTCTCTCCTCTCACTTCACCTGAAACCTCCCTCGCTTTCTCTCTCTCTCTCTGCATGCAACGATTGCAATGGGACTGTGTTTCTCTCGCAAGGCGGTGAAGAACAAGCCCTCCAAGCGTATATCAAACGCAGTTAATGGTGGCAATTCGAGCAATCGGTGGACTCGAGTCCGATCGACGAAGAAGGACAAGTTGGAGGACTCGATCATTCATGAGCGAGCTCTCACGGCCGCGATTCTGCTTCAGCAGCAGTTGCAGGACGGTGCCGCTGGTGGTTCTGTGCCGTTTGATCGATCCACTTCGCTGCGATATCCGAACGCCAACTCCAAGAAACAGCAGGCTCTGAATCGGAGCTCCAGTTCTAGGGCTCGGTCTCTGGCTGATCCTCTGATTCAGCCTCACCAGCTTGTTAATCAGGTTCGTTTTTTTTTTTTTTTTTTTTTTTTTTTTTTTTGTCTTCGAATTGATTACTGTTTAACTGAATTGCTGATTTTTTTTTTTTGGCTGATTTGTATGGTGTTTTGTGTTTGCATTTTGAACTAATGCCGTCGTTAATGTGTTGTTTATTGTTATTTACATTTTAGGAGTTTTGCTTAACTTGTAAGTATATTTGCTCGAATATTCGTGTAATTTGGTGAAAATTATACTCAAATTTCAAATTGTACGTTTGACTAGAAATTGGGAATAATTCAAACGCAAAAAAAAAAAAAAGAAAAAAGAAAAAGAAAAAAAAACCACAATTGAAAAGAAATAATTCAGTCACAATCATCAATTTGAATGATTTTAATGACCAAGTCTCAAATTAAGCGTAATGTCTTCTTCTTCTCCAAAGGGATGTTCATTTGGCTGGATATTCTAACCTTAAGTTTAAATATTCAAACTTGGTTTGAACTTTTGAATTGAGTGTAAGTTGGTGGTTTTAAAGCCGTGCTTAACAGAAGTTTAGGGACAGACCTAGTTTGTGCAAAGTACTTGAATTTAACTTAAATAATTCTGCGAAGCACTTTAAATCTACCCCATACCCTTCAATTTGGAGGCAGACCTAGTTTGTGCAAAGGCTTTAAAACCACCAACTTACACTTCAATTGAGTGTAACTTTAAATCTACCCACACACTTCACTTTCTTGACAACATGATTTTCTCTTTGAGTTGTTAAAGCAAAGTACTTGCAAGTTGCAATAGGTTTTAAATTGGTAGGTGGTTAGGGGGCAACAAACGAGTCTTTCAGTTTGTAGAATGAAAATAAGTTGCTATAAGTATAGTTTCATCAAGAAAAATAATTTCTCAAATTGCAAAATAAATAAATAAATGCGCCCTTTGAGTTCCATCTATTGATTTTGAATTTTGCATAACCCATAAAAGCTACCTAAGTAGCTTTCAAGCAAAGCTTATTACTTGTCCAGTCCTTTGCCCAAGTGCCCTATGAATACTGTTCGAGCAGAGCTCTTGGTTCTACAATTCAACCCTATTGTTCAAATTTTAAATACCAAAAGCTCAAAGGACTATTTCAGAGCCTGATCCCAGCCTTGCCGTGGGCATAGTGGCAAGGGGTTGATGGCCTAGGATTAATGGGCATGAGTCTCGCATCCCCAATAGTCACCAGTGAGACTCAAACCTACGACCTCGTGTCCACTAAACCAACTGGGATTAAGCCCCTGACCACCACCCTCAGTTGGTTATTAATTTTCCTTTTTATTTCATTAAATGCGTGTAATTTTTTCTTAGTTTATCTGTTGTTAACCTACAAATTACAAGATTGCTTGTTACATAGGTAAATTTTCTTACTCCAGATTATGTTCTAGCTACTAATTGGAATAACACAATGAGTCTTGAGCTTATCTACATTTTTTCCGAAGTAAATGGAGCAGTCTACAGGTAGCATGTATTCCACAACACCCAATTTTTACCCAATTATTTCAATTTGTAATTGTTGAATTCCGAAGTTGTGAATTAACAATTTAAAGAGACTGTTGATGCAGATGGGGGTCCTCAAATAGGAGGTGTTTGGTGGTAGGTCCTCCTATACAAAGAGATACGAAGACAATTTTGAATGTGGATGATCTTTTGGCTGTACTTATAGAGATCTAGTAAATACTTAGGCCTCGTTTGAGAACAGGCTAATTTAGTAACTTTTTGGCTATTTGGCTAAAATATGAACTAAAAAAAACTAGTATGTTTGGGATGACTTTTTGGCTTTTTACGAAAAGATGTGCAAAAAGTAGAGAGAAAAGAGAATCTTTGACTTTTTGGTATGGGTTGTTGGCTTTTTGGCTAATTTAGTAACTTTTTGACTTTTTGGCTAAAAAAGAGGGTTCCCAAACGAGGCCTTAGTTTTAGCTGCCCCAAAAGTCATAATATTTCCTAGCCCTCAAAACCCTTTCATTGTCATCTAATAGTATGTCCAAGATTCCAATTTATAAATACAATAATTTATGGATCCAATCTTTTGTGTCAAAATGGAATGGATGAGATCTATGGTGCCTTGACTTTATTTCCAAGTATGTGAGCTCTTCATCCCTTTTAGTCATTCTTATATTTTCTAACTAATTTTCTCTTTGACAGAATGTAAAGCCTGATGATCTAGAGACCAACCATTTTGTTCTTGTCCATGGAGGAGGTTTTGGTGCCTGGTGTTGGTATAAAACTATAGCACTTTTAGAAGAATGTGGATACAGAGTTACTGCCATAGATTTAACTGGTTCTGGAATTCATTCATTTGATACAAACAGCATCACAAGTCTTTCGCAATATGTGAAGCCACTTACTGTTTTTCTTGAAAAACTTGCTGACGCGGAGAAGGTACTTTTCTATTTCTACCAGTTTCTTTTCTGTGTTTTCATTTATCACGCTGCACCAGTTTGCATCTATGTCAAAAAGAAAATAAGAGAGGTCTCAAAGTGGAAATCTCCATGAGTTTCTATTAAGGGTTTGTAATTTTAGTGAATTCAGATGTTCTACAACTGGATCATAGAAGTCTTTTTTTGTTATACATATAGGTTCTTGTATGGCTAACATCTAGGGTATTATCTAAGGTATTCTTAATAAATTCTTGTTGCATGTTGTCATGATATTCTGCTGTAATGTTGGTCCTTATGTTACTTCTGCAAGCAAGGTCTGTTACACTGTCAACGCTCGAGCCTTTTTTGGGCTGGAGACTTCATCCAAGTTCTTTACTTCAGTAGTGATGTTCAGAACTAATCTTAGTTTCCATTGCCCATTGTTTGTCCCCGTAAGTCATGTGCAGAGCTAATGTTTGGCATTATTTGCACAAAGCAGCTGCTCTATTAATCAAATTCGAGTTCTCACCCTTTGCAACCTGAGCTTTTACCGTTGCATTAAGGAAACTTGTTGGAAATGTATTGCCTAATTTTTTTTTCCCTTTGTCTCTAAAGGAACTTGTTCTTGCATTCCCATTGTTAAGTTAGAAAGTTCTGGAAACTTCTGTTTGTTATTGCTGGAAGATTTTCTTTGCTTTGGTTTAGCTACTTTGTATTTGTTTCCGAAATGGTGCCTGAGCTGGTGTAATTATTATTTAAAGGTGCTAAATGGATGCTTGGAAAAGTCACTTGAAATTCCTAAATTATATTTTGGTTGAAGTCGTGGGAGCTTGAATAGCAGTTCGAAACTTTTACTTATGTTAATTTTTATTATTTTTTCAGGTGATTTTGGTAGGACATGATTTTGGTGGTACCTGTGTATCATATGCAATGGAGCTGTTTCCCAATAAAGTTTCCAAAGCTGTTTTCATTGCTGGAGCAATGTTGACTAGTGAACAAAGTACCCTTGATATGTTCTCCCAAAAGGTTTGCAAGTCATTCTAAGTCATTTAACTTAACGGATACTTATTTGCGTGCAAGTGGACTGATTCTGGAGTTTGAAAATTGGTTCTGATTTATGTGGGAGTATTGTGTTTCAAAATTTCCAGAATGCCATTTGGCTTATGAAGGTTCTTAAATTGTGTCCAAAAATTTCTGACTTCCAACTATTTTGGATGCAATTCACTCTCGCATCTTGCTTATGTCTGGCCTTAGATAATGCTCAGATTCTTCAGAAAATGCTTCTACCTTTACTGGCTAGTAGTTGTGTGCAAATGTATCTTCTGCCAAAGATGTCAAACTAAGTTGATTTTGATCTTTGAGGCTATACCTTGTGGCATATTTCCTTAGCCTCAATGTGTAAGCCTCAAAAGCTTTGAAAGAGAATCTAAAATTCAGTTCTGAGGTTCTTGGTAGCCATAAGGCACGTGTCATAACTTATGCCTCATGTGAGTTAAACAGAAAGTGTGAACCTGAATGAAACATGAGACCTTTGAGGCTTTAATCATGAGACATGTTCCTGGAGCTTGAAGGTGTAAGCTTCTTAAGGTGGCGAATTTGATTTACTTTATTGTCAGTAGACAATAAAAATAAAGGTTTTTAAATTTATTCAGGTTGATAGATACCTGGAATGTTACGCTAAATAAGTTGGGCATTTTTATTTTATTTTATTTGTGATGAGTTACATTTTGTAATCATTGCAGACAGATTCAAATGATTTGATGCGACAGGCTCAGATATTTGTCTATGCAAATGGGAACACTAACCCTCCAACTGCAATTAATCTTGACAAGTCATTGTTAAGGGACTTGTTATTCAACCAGAGTCCTGCCAAGGTATATACTAACTTTGCTCATAATATTTTGTTTTTGGAGATATATGATCAGTACATTTTCATTTTAAATTTAGGAATGACATGATTGTGAAATTATAGCATTATGCCTCTGACTTTAACTGCTTAGAAGAATGCGTGTTTCAACACATGGGTAGGGACATACACATTATGAAAGCATGCAGGTACACATGCATGTATTATTTTGTGTTGCCAATATTTGAAATGATCACAATGTAGAGTCACAACCATCAAGTTGGTTACCTCTTGGTGATCTCCTCTTGACCAAGAACACTTACTTTTGTGAACTTCACGTCTAAGCAGCATTTGGCCAACCCCTCCATCCAAAAAAAAACAACCAAATAAATAAACAGGCCTACACACCTGATTTTACTTGCTGACACACAATTATTTTGTTCCTTTTGCTTCAAATTTCAATGTCATTCTTAAAGTTTTAATTGACAATTTGAGCTCCCAAAACTTTATTGAAAAGTCAATTAATCAAACTTGTTAAAAGAAATCAAAATTTAAACGTAGTGTGAAATTCCAAATTTTTTAGATCATCCATACCTTTGCACAAAGTGTTTATCAGTTTTTTGGTGAACCAACAGACATTGGAAGTCATCATCTCAAAGCATCATAAAGACAATCTCAGTTGTTTACACTCTTGTTTTGTGTTCAATATGACCCATATGCATGTCCGTCAATTTGTGCATTTATGCATATATAATTCTGCTAAATTCCATTTTGCTTATTGTCGTCCAGGATGTTGCACTAGCATCTGTTTCAATGAGGCCAATCCCTTTTGCACCAGTTTTGGAGAAGCTTTCTCTTTCTGACAAGAACTATGGCTCTGTCAAGCGGTTTTACATAGAAACTGCAGAAGATAACGCCATACCTATCGCACTTCAGCAAAGCATGATAAACAAAAGCCCCCCGGAACGGGTTTTTCATCTTAAAGGTGCTGATCACTCCCCCTTTTTCTCAAAACCTCAAGCCCTACACAAACTATTGGTAGAGATCTCAAAGATCCCGTCAACTTAGCATCTGTTTACTGGTTGGCTTCCCTAAGTTACTCCCTCTGGAGGTTTCCTTGACATACAGTCACATAGTAGTAAGCATTATGAATTTTGAGCGACCGAAACACATGCATCTTCAATTCAATTATTGTTTTGTACCCACATTAGTGATGTATATGCTGGTGAGAATTCAATTTTGCTGGGTGGTGCAGAACTAGCATGTATGAGATAATTAATCTTAATAAGCAATGTTAGTGTTGGTTTCTTTCTTGTTTTATATTCTATTGTTTATGTTTGTGGAAAAGGATGTCTATTAATTAACCCTGTCAGCATGTTGATTGGAATCTCTGGTTATTAATAAACTCCCTTTTAGACTGTATCATGAATTTGGACACCTTTTAAAATCATTATCAAAATTCATGATCCAAACATAGTTTTAGAGAATTGTTTAATATTGAGACTTAACTTCACATGAAGTGATTGCCCTTAGTGATTCTACTCATTTTTCAGCAACAAATGACAATATAACAACTTTTGTTTTTTAAAAAACAAAATACGATTATTGGGCATGCTGAAAAGGCTAGGGAAGTTTATGTCAATCTGTGATTAAGCACTTGGGATTTACTGGAAAAATCTAATACTTGAATTGTCAAATAAAAAAACAATCACATTGCTTGCTTTCGATTTCAATTTTTTTTTTTTTTTCCCCATAAAAGCTAAAAGCTAGTTTGATGGGGAAAAAATTGAAAAAAAGAAAAATGTTGATTATTTTCATATGATTTTATTTTTTCCTAGGTGAAAATAGTTTGTGAAATTTTAAAAATATATTTTTGGTATTTATTTTTTGTCAAACTAATTTTTTTTATATAAATAAAAATTAAAAAAATAAAATCAAACAAGATGAATAAGATTCAACCTATCTTAATGTATAAATTGTTTTTTTATTCAACATGCCTTAATTATAGAAAAATATTTAAGACTCACAAAAAAAAAAAATTATCCTCTCTATCCCTCTTCTTGTTTTTTTCCTCCCTCTCCACTATTTGTCTTCCTCCTCCCTGCTTTTCCCTCTACAATGCTCTCTTCAACTTCTCCCTCACCTTTACCGACTCTCATTTAACTCCATCTGCTCATGTCTAGAGGGAGATCACTACGAGAGCGAGAGTGACAGTGTGCGTGATTGGTACCATAGTGAACCATACCGGTATCGCGAGAGAGAGAATTTAAACATAGTGAATAATAATAGTACCATACAAAAGGAGTTTATTTCTTTATTATTATTATTATTATTTTAAATCGTAGGGCTTCTAAATCCATCCTTGCTTACTGCCAAAGTTAAGGAGTGCTTAAAGAGAATTTAAAGATGATGGCTTTATTTTGTCATTCTTCAACCTTTGATTCAGTTCTAATCAGATTTTGGATGACCAATTGCAACATTGCTGAGGCAAGGATATAGTCAGTTTTGCTAGGAATTTTTGAATTAAAATTTTCCATTATTTAAACCATTGTTATAAGAGTTTCTCATGTGGTTCTTCCTAAAAATAACTGAAGGCATAGTTTTTTTTTTATAACGAAAACGAGTTTGACATTGAGGTTAGAAGAAATGGGGGTAACAAAATGATTGGCGACTTTGGGATCACTTGGTGAGTGTCATCTCAAGAAGGAAGGAAAAAAGTGCCATCTCAAGATATCATTTTTGTACACAGTAATGCGGTGTTTGGTTAGGAGATTTGAAGAGAGATTTGGAAAGGGAAATGGAAAAAGTAGGTGAAATGTGAAAAAAAACATATCTATATTTCATCTAGTTTCACACATCTTTTTCCTTTCCTTTTCCAAATCTCTTTTCAAATCCCCAACTAAACACAGCGTAGAGTTTGTCATATTACTGTTCCCATGAATTTCAATGTAATTATATAATGAAATAGTGTGGCACATTGATGAAAAAACAAGCATCTGAATATATAAATAGCATCCTAAATAACATCCCATGAACACCATCTTACATTTTGTAACTGCCGTCAAAACAACATGGAATTCATGTAGTGGTTCCAATCACTCTTGGTTGCAACCAAGTGGCACTGAACAGCTCTTTTGCATCACAAAGATCCTCTGTAGATTAATCACTGCCAAGAACTTCAAATCTAGAGTTGTCTAACGAGTAAGCAATGTAGCTGTTGTTGCTACAAGTGAACATAGGAAAATTTATTTTGTTCTTCAGTGCACCTCCCATCCAAGTCACAACTAGCGACGATATTTGACTAAAAAAGAATGAGTTGCATCCCAAATTTGTCAGTTTAACCCACTCTGTAGAAGAAGAGTTTAGCTGGAAAACATGAACAGATTTCCCATGGAACCCACAAAGACTGAGAACAAATTTTGCTTCATAGAAACCATAAATCCTCGAGACATGGTTAGAAGAAACTGTGATGGTTGAGGATGAGCATAAGAACCACCTGCCTTTGTTAATTTAAAGGTACCCAAACTTCCTTCCTCACCCAAACAATAGAAACATTGATCATAGAAAACTGGATTGCAACCTGATGAGACGAATGGTCTTCCATTATCGTACCTACTGTTAGTCCAATTCTCATCACCTGCCTTCATATATGAAATATTTACTACCATGGAAGTTGAATGAGAAATGGCAAAAACAACCCAACCTGAAGAAATTGGCGAGGCTGAGAATGAAATGCCATCAAAACAATTGTCTTCCACCAAGTCAGGAAGCTTAATCTTTGTTTTACTGAAGAATTCAAAGAAAAAAAAACCTCAGACCTTCAGTAACAAGAAGCCAACCATCGTTTGAGAATCGAATCTTACATCCAAATAATTCATTGCTATTCATGTAATATGTCAAATTGTTGATTGGATCATAGAAAGATCATAACATTTTTTCCTTGTGAAAGAACATGAGCCAACAGTCAATGGATGTTGAACCAGTCAGATCACTTCTCCAGCGAATTGGAGGAGCAAGTGACATCCACCTTCTACATATATCACGTAAGCTCAAGTAGTCTTTGACATTAGTATTAGCAATAAACTTTGCAAAAAGTTTTTGAAGGTCCATTGGGAGAATTTCTATTTCAAGGTAACTATTGCATGAACAATGGATCTGTTGGGATGGTTCATGTGCTCGTATTTTCTTCTCCACCTTTTCTCCTTTTGAGATGATATGTGCATCTTTTTGGTGAGTATCGATCAACCTAAAAGCCAAGAAACATTTTATCATATCAAATTTCATTGACAATGATGGGGGAAAATTGAAAGAACTTTTAGACGGTGGCAATTGTTGCTGATATCGTTCCTTAAATCTACTTCTAACTTAGTTTCATGTATTTTGATTTTTGACTTAGATGAATACACTAAATTTTATTTGTCAGAAATTGTGATATAGTTTTGAAATTTTAAAAATTTCAATTATGACTATTTTTTATGTTTTTATACTGCCGAAACTCCACTTTCCTCAAATTTTAGTTTATTATATTTATCTATTTTTTGCTCTTATGGAAATATATTGAAAAAAAAAATGGAATCATTTGGATAGCTTAAATTTACCGTTTTGGGCACGAAGTATATCACATGTTGGAAAAATTGAAAGAATTTTTAGAGGAGTTTAAAATTTCAAAATTATATCACAATTTCTGATAAAAGAAAATGTTACCTATTCATTTAGGTCAAAAATCAAAATACATGAAATTAGAAGTAGGTTTAAGGAATGACATCAACAACAATTGCCACCGGTAATTAAGAATCAAAATCACCCATTGTTAAAAAACAAACAAATAAATAAAGGGTAAATAACAAATACACTCCTAAGGTTTGATTAAAATACGAATCGTGCCCTGTGATTTTGAAAATTACATTCTACTCCTTGAGATTTTTAATTTCATAACAAATCGCCCCTTTTATTAATAAATTATCAAGTCAATTAACAATTTTTAATAATTTTAAAAATATGTTTCAATTAATAATTTAGGTAATTTTATTATTGTATAGGGGAGCAATTATGAATTTTCTTTTTTTAGTTAAATTTGTTAAATAAATTTTTTTAATAAGGGGATATTTGTAATTTTTCAAATCACAGAAGGCAAAATGTATTTTAAGCAAATCTCGAGGGGTGTATTTGTAATTTATCCATAAATAAAATATAGATAACAAAAAGGAAGTAAATGACAGCAAAAAGACGGGAAATTATTAAATATTCTTGAAGTATCACATGTCTGTACTTCTTAATCAATGATCATTCAATATGTCCCCTTATGTTTTCCAATCACTCAATATAATACCCCACCTATCATCTTCTCCACTAATTATAATACTATAAAATATTACGCGTCGATACTCCGAAATTACTGAATAATTACTCAAAATGACATAAAAGAACAAAACCCCAGATCCTAGATTGATTAAATAATGGTAACGAAAGCTATTTTATTTTATTTTATTAGCATAGCCAAAACAAAAATATTCTTACCTTAAGAGATGCATTAAATCGGCTCTGGAATGTCTTCAGTCCAGAACTGGGACAGTTCAATCCAGTTCGACCTATTGGGTTTATTTTTGGGTTCTTTTTTGATAATTTGAACCGTTCATATTTTAAGATTTGTTGAATACATTATTTTTTGTAAAAAATCATATCGATCGGATAACATATACTATATATTCAGATCACTTTTATCTGGAAAAAATTGACGGTCAAAAAAATTAACGGTTCATAAAAAAATGATCTGAATACATAGTATTCGTTATCTGATCGATGTGATTTTTTACAAGGATAATGTACTCAACAAATTCTAAAATGTGAACTATTCAGATTATCAAAAAAGGCTCAAAAGTTAGCCCAATGGGCCGGAGTGAACCCTACAGTTCAGGAAAGCCACTGCCCATTAAATCAGGGGCTGCCTTCCCTCTAGTCTGTGATCAGACTAAAGGGTACTGTTAGGCCCATAGGGACTTACCACGGGTTCCGTTTTGATAATTCGAACTGTTCAATGTGTAGAAATTGTCGAGTAATATATGCTTGTAAAAAATCACGTTGATCGGATATTGATAGGTATGTGATCAAATCAGTTTTGTATAAAAAAATAGACGGTGAAAAAATAAACGGTTAACAGAAATCTAATTCGATGAGATAGTTATCGATATCTGATCAACATGATTTTTTACAAGCATATAGTACTCAACAAGTTCTACATATTGAACAGTTCGAATTATCGAAACGAAACCTATGGTGAACTCCCACGGGCTCAATAGTATCCTCCAGTTAGGAATGACAACGGGCCGGGGCGGGGCCAGGGATGCCACTCCCCGTCCCTGATCCCCGAAAGTAAAAACATCCCCATCCCCGCCCCTGATTCCCGGCGGGGAAACCATTACCTCTCCCACCCCCGTCCCCTAACGGGGATCGGGTTTTCCCGATCCTGAAAAATCCCCGACTTAGCTGTTCACAACACACACACACACACACACACACAAACTATTTAGATCAACAACAATCATCAATAGCATTATTTATCAACAACAACAGATAACAGATCGGTGGCATC
The DNA here is from genome assembly GCA_030407325.1 of Camellia japonica. Lineage (NCBI taxonomy): Eukaryota > Viridiplantae > Streptophyta > Magnoliopsida > Ericales > Theaceae > Camellia > Camellia japonica. Next base: position 25,301,719 of record JAPPVO010000059.1, on the reverse strand, counting down.
AACTTAGAGATATATATATATATATAACAACTTAAAAAAAAAAATTAAAACATCAACAACAGATATATATATAAAGAGAGAGAGAGAGAAAGAGATGGGGGGCTTCACGGTCACGGTCCTGGTCCTGTTCAGATCAGTGGCAACGGAGGCTTCACGGACGGGCCACGGTTCAGGATCTGTTCAGATCGGTGGTGGTGGATCTGGATGATTGTTGAGTGAGTGAGTGAGTGAGTGAGTGAGGGAGAGAGATAAGAAAACGATGAGACTCAAAAAGAGAGATCTGAGTTAGTGAGTGAGGGATCGAGAGAGATGAGAGAAGTTAGTAAGGGAGAGAGAGAGATGAGAGGCCGAGGAGATAGAGATCGATCTGAGTCTGAATGAGGGATAGAGAGATGAGAGAAGTCAGTGCTATGTCCAGAGCACTCTTAAACATATATCCGATGCACTCCACTGCACTCCTAAACATTAGATATAATATAATATATTATTAGATATTATTAGATATAATATAATATAGTAGATATGTTAGTGCACTCCAGTGCACTCCTAAACATATATATATATATATATATATATATACACGGGGACTATTCAGGGATTTTGGGCGGACGGGGCCGGGGCCGGGGCCTGGGCCAAGCAACCTATCACCGTCCCAGGCCCGAAAATTAACAGGGATTTAATTTTTAATACCATCCCCGGCCCTATGGGGATTATTTTCGGGGAAAACCCGTTCTAATCGGGATCGGGGGGTCGAGTCCCCGTCGGGCCGGGTTCAAATTGCCATCCCTACCTCCAGTCCAATCACGGACTAAAGGGAAGCCCAACCATAAATCAATATATAATAAGTAATTATTATTATTGTCACCCTCTTCATCATCATGATGATCATCATCGTCATCAATGAAAGAGACATGATTTCCTTGGATACGCCATTCCAATCTAGAAAAAACCCTAGAATACTTGCGAGACAAGAAAATTGCAAGGTCCCCCAAATCCTAATCCCTCTCCCATATTATCATCTCTTTCTCCTCCTCCCTGGGAAATCTTATCTTCCAAACCTCCAAATCCAACAGCGATCACTGTTGAACAACAAAAACATCGTCATCATAAACCATAAGTTGTTGCTTTTTTTAAAGAATAGATTTTCTAAGAATTCCAAGTTCCAAAACTTGAAAAAGCCTTAATGGCTAGTTTAAACCAATTTCGAAGACAACTCCATTAGAACTAGTAGTGTATACATATCCAGATGTTGGTGCAACAACATCATCGTAAACAGATGTTATGTAATTGAAGTAGTTGTGGATCAGCCATTGACCGCAGCAAACAACATGAGAACATATAAAAGAAGGATGTTTGTCGGAGAAGAAGAACACCGTAAGCAAGAGATACTGTCTTGGAGTTGGAGAGATTGTGATAATGCACTTGAAAAAAAATGAGGTTGGATTGTCGTGGTCGTGGTAGTGATGATGACAGTCGAGAGTGGGTTTTGCTATTCCAGACACAACATCTCCAATGAGAGGGATGGTGGCCGCCTTGGCAACGAGGTTCCAACATCACCCACTAGATAAGAAGGATAGGTGTGAGTGCGAATACGATACGAGTACGTCGATACTATAAATTTAAAAAAAAAAAAATTACGAGTAAGGCTGGAGTACACCAATTTTTAATTTTTATTTTTTTCAATTTATAGCTAAACGTCCAACATACAAATTAAAATTCAATAACATAATTAAAAGAATAAATTACCAATATATATATATATATATATTCATTTTTCAACAATACCAATACTAGAGTAAATTCACGAGCTATTTTAATGTCATTAAAAAAAAAAAAAATTAGAAAAGAGAATTTCATGCTAAAAACAAACTAACAATTTTCTGATTGTGTGTACTACAGTCTACAACAATAAGAAGAGAGCAAAGTTAAATAACAGAGTGGGTCATTCTAGACTTACAAGTTGCTGATATTCCAGTGTCTGTGGGAAAAAAAAATGTACAAAAAAAAATAATATGTACATATATCAGGGAGGGAAATGAAAGAGAGTTCAAGAAAGAGAAAGAAGAATCGAATCAAAGAAAGAGAAAATCAAACGGGAGAATCGAATCAAAAAAACAAAGGGGGGAAAAAAGGAGGATAGATTTGTTTGCGAAGTAAGAAAAAAAAATCTGAAAAAAATGAAAGAAAGAGGGAAAAGAATCGAAGAAAAATGAACAAAAAAAACAGAGGATCAACTGTTCATTTGCTACGAAGAAAGACAAAAAAGATCTGAAAAAAAAAATGAAAGAAAGAGAAAGAAAAGAAGAAAGAATCGAAAAGAAACTCACTGGACTGTGTTATTTGAAGAAGAGAATCAGCACCTTTGAAAGAGTTTCAGGTCGCTAATCGTTTTCTCTCCTCTTAGAGCCGATTGTATTTCTTTGAAGGAGGAGTTAATCGAATAGAACAAGTAACCTTAATTTCATTTGTTTCATGTTTTAGTTATTACAAAAGAACCCCAAATTTTTTAATTCTTTTAAATGGACCAAAAAAATTGCTCCTGTATCCTTAAAATTGCAGAAAATTCTGTTTTTTTACCTCGGCGTACCTAAAAACGTACCCATCGCGTACCGGGATTATATCGACTGTATAAAATAGACCCGGTGCATTTTTTCCATACCTGGTATACGTGCCGCCATACCGGTACGCATATCCACATTTGGTAAGTACTCAGTACTTGTATGACAATACTGTTGGAATACTCGTGCTTCATAGCCCACCAGTCTTTACTTTTGGCAGTGCAAAACGCTCCACCAGCAGAATCTTCGTAATAAATCCTACTCTCCGAATCAATTCCATTCCTCCTCCTCTTAACCCGACCCATTGTAATTCTAGTAGAAGCTTTCTGGAATTTTTTTTCCCCACTTCAAAACACAAGCACTCCAGTACTATTACTGGTTTTTCTCAGCACACAAAACAAAACAAAAGCACTGCCATATTGATATTGATATTGATACTGATTTTGATTTTGATTTTTCTTTGGAATAAGATAGATGATCACCCACCCATCTAGTTCTATTTATTTATATTTGAAAGGAAAAACCAAACTGGTTTAGGATTTGGACTCAAAACCCCAATCCTTCTTCCCAATGGGAAAAGAACCGTCGTAGTAATATGGCATGATAAATCTCTTCTTTTTACCATATTTTTGGAATACACTATTTTAATAAAAAAAATTAAGGTAATGTTTAGTTTAATTTTTAAAACATGATTTAGATAAAAAATCAATAAATAAATAAATAAATAAAGTTTGCTTGGTTAACAAATTTTTAAAATACAAATTAAAATTCAATTTTTTCTCTCATCTTTTTTATTTTTATTTTTATTATTAATAAATCAATCAATCACTTTTTTTCTCTCCTCTCTCTTCTCTTCTCTCTCATATCAATCAATCAATCATATTTTTGGGAAATCTAGGAAGCCCATGACCACGAGTCATGGGTTTCCATTGGTGCGCTTAAGTCACTGTGTTTGCCATCTGCTATTCTTGGACGGTTTGTAGGAGGCTTAACCAAAAGGCTGACCGGTCATGGGCTCTGGCATGTTGGGAACACAACTCTTGGATCTGGACTACCATTGTACCATTTGATCCTTCTTTCACTTCTTGGTGTTAGGTGTGAGAGACAGAGTAGGTAGTTTTACTGAGGTACTTGTAATAACCCGACCCTCGTACATGATTCTGGTATCTTTTCAGCCCTCTATTCTGTGCTTTTGAATGCTCATTGTGAAACTCTATGTGAAATTACGTTGAATTAAGTGAAACTTGGAAATATGAATTCCTATCTGTTGAATAAGGAATTTATCTGTCGCACTTAAACTATTTGAATCTGAAATCGGACGCCTTAGAGACTTAATTTTCTGAAATTGATTTGATATTTAAAATCTGCATGATTTTTAAGCTCTAATGGGATTTTCTGTGTAATTTCAATTTGGGATGATTAAACGATTAAATTTTGTCTTATTCCCTTTTTATATAAATAAATATATCTATATCAAGCTTTGAGATATCTTTGACTTAGAAATATCTCCTGTGTGCAACCTAGAAGAGGGACATTCGTGAGAGTTGGAGAGAAGTCCTTCAAGTGAAGGATTTGGGAGATTTTGTGAAGATTGTCTAAATTGAACTTAAGGTATGAAAAAAATTACTTTATCTAGACTCTCTCTTGATCATGGTTGGAAATTCTCCTTTGTTTGGAAAAGTTAAAGTAGATGTTGAAGGTTCTATGTGATGATTATATGTTTAAGAACCAAATTGAGTTAGAGAAGGGACATCTACATCTTGCTCCTTGTTATCTCATGAAAATACTCAACTATGTGTTTGAAATATAAGCTTAGATGGCTCTATATGTATGTGTTTATGTAAACCCAAAATAATGAGAACTTTGGAAAGGTTATGGTTGGTTTTGTGTATGGATTCAAATGATTGAGAGTTTAAGGAGTGTTGTGATTAATTGTTGTGTGATTTAGCACTTTATTTTGATGTTAAATCTATCCATTTTGAGACCTTGTTTTGTGTTTTCAAAGATGGAGTTTTGTATGGAATTGAGCTGCCAAACAGGGGCTAGGCCGCACGTGCGGAGGTCGTGGCCGCATGTGCGGAGAAGAGGAAAAAAATTGGGTTTGGCTACTGCTTTCGGCCGCTTGAGCGGGGAGAAGGGACCGCACGTGCGGTGCATGTCCGCACGAGCGGAGGGGATGGCCGCACGTGCGGCCCAGGTCAGAAATCCCGTTCGCTCCGTTTTACGTGCTTAACCCTCAGCTCTTTTCGAAATTTGTGTTTGATACCTATTTATGATTGTACATGCAATTGAAATGTAAAAATGCAAGAAATGGTTAAAAGAAGAAAGAAACTAATGTGTTATCTATGTGTGTAGGACACACCACAGGAGGAACCACCGCTCTGTGTTTGAAATATAAGCTTAGATGGCTCTATATGTATGTGTTTATGTAAACCCAAAATAATGAGAACTTTGGAAAGGTTATGGTTGGTTTTGTGTATGGATTCAAATGATTGAGAGTTTAAGGAGTGTTGTGATTAATTGTTGTGTGATTTAGCACTTTATTTTGATGTTAAATCTATCCATTTTGAGACCTTGTTTTGTGTTTTCAAAGATGGAGTTTTGTATGGAATTGAGCTGCCAAACAGGGGCCAGGCCGCACGTGCGGAGGTCGTGGCCGCACGTGCGGAGAAGAGGAAAAAAATTGGGTTTGGCTATTGCTTTCGGCCGCTCGAGCGGCGAGAAGGGACCGCACGTGCGGTGCATGTCCGCACGAGCGGAGGGGATGGCCGGACGTGCGGCCCAGGTCAGAAATCCCGTTCGCTCCGTTTTACGTGCTTAACCCTCAGCTCTTTTCGGAATTTGTGTTGGATACCTATTTATGACTGTACATGCAATTGAAATGTAAAAATGCAAGAAATGGTTAAAAGAAGAAAGAAACTAATATGTGTTATCTATGTGTGTAGGACACACCACAGGAGGAACCACCGCTCCGCAACAACACTGCGAGTAATAGTATACGGAATGTACATTTATTTACTATTAATATCTGTTATGACCATTCTGTTTTCTGTTAAACACGACATTAACATATGTATTGATCGAAATTTGGTGCCAATGTAAGGTTGACTACATTCTGTATATTTCTAGGCCGAAAGGTTGTTTTGTACATTCTGGGCCGAAAGGCTGTTCAGTATATTTCCGGGCCGAAAGGCTATTCTGTACATTCTGGGCCGAAAGGCTGTTCAGTATATTTCCGGGCCGAAAGGCTGTTCTGTACATTTTGGGCCGAAAGGCTGTTCAGTATACTTCTGGGCCGAAAGGCTGTTCTGTATTTCTGGGCCAGTAGGCCGTTCTGTTATAACTGTAATACTAGGCCCAAGGCCGTTCTGAAAGTAAAACAATATTAGACTCACTATTTGGATTTCATTTTTGTGAATGCACTGTTATGCACTGTGGTTAAAGTTGGTTATTAAACTGCTTAAGTACTATTATTCACTAAGCTTGTCTCCCCTTGTAATTTTGTCTGATTCTGTAGGTAATCAACTTGGAGGTCAATCCTAGCATCATTATCATCTCTCTTTTGTCAACCTAAGGACAACCAAGCACTTGGAGAAGCCCTTTGCATGCTAGTGCAGTTTTGCTAGACTTTGTCATTTTGTACTAATGTTTTGTGGGCTGAAGTCGATTTGTATCTAATGTTTGTTATATGCCCAACCTCTGGGCTGGACTTGTAAATGTGTATGTAACTTAATCTCAGATGCATGTTCACTAGATGTTTAATTCCGAGTCGTGGTCCTGGCATATTTGTAATAGCTCAATGGATGTGTCTGCATGTTATTCTATTATATTAACGCTTCCGTTCAGGCCCCGAATATTTTTATATAGCAGGATAAGTGTCTGTTTCTGAGTAGGTCATGCCCGAAATTTTAGGGGGAAGTTTGGGGTGTGACAGTACTCCTTTTGACCAATCGGCCTAGCTACATATAGTAAAGCCATAGTGACTGTTCCAACTTAGGACATGATACTCTCCCATATGCAGGATGATGTGATACCACTTGTTTGAGTAGTAAACCTGTAGATCACTCTAGAGCTAGGACAGGGAAACCCTAAACCTCTCATAGGGGTGTTTTGAATGCTTTTGTGTAAATTGTGAACTCTTTGGGAATGTATGATGCAATCCTTGGAGAGTTTTAATATTGAGGTGATTCCTTTTAAACTTGAGGATCATATCAGAATCAGATTTGGGTCGAAATCCTGGGGTTTGTGTTTGATATGGGTGAATTTTTAGCAAAATCAGAACTAGGGCCAAAAATTGTATCTTATATTGTTTTGATATGCATATTCGATATCCTGATATGGGTGAACTCTTTGTGTTTGATATGGAGCATTTGTTTTTAATGCTAGGTTTGTCTGAGCTAGAGAAGGAGCAGTAGCTGCACCCATTATAGTCTATCCAATCCCAGAAAAAAATCCACTCAACAAAGGTCCAGTCCATTTGATCCCCAAAGGCCAACTTAGAAAAGATCCATCCATTGCCGAAAGACCCATTCTAAAAAGCCCAATCCAGTCAAACCTGTCTAGACTAATCCAGTTCAGATACATCAAGTATAACTTGGTCGAAATCCTTGTTAGTCAGCTCTCAGCTTACACCCATCCATTTCACCGATTGCCAACTCAGCAAACCCATGATGGCTTAGAGTCCAGAAGAAGTTATGGCCATGATAGCGGCGTTAAACTAGGGAATTGCCATGTAGGATAAGACCAATGTTGAAATGCAACGCCCATCTAGGGCATCTACCACACATCCAGTCTTGGGCCCCCAGCCGAACTTTGATCCACCTCCGCTAACTGAAGATTTGCAAGGTCTGGATCCCCGAGAAGGGTTGGCTTAAGCTCGAGTTTTCAGACCCTTGGTGCAGCCTAATGAGGGGCTTTATCCTTTTGATATAAATGATCTCAACCCAACCTTGTTAAAACTTGCTAACCTCGAGAAGCAATTCAAAAAGGCTCAGGGACTTAACTCCATTCCCGACATTGAGGATGGGTACATCGAGGTTGTCGTAAGGCTCCCAGATAGATTTAAAATGCCACGTATTGACCGTTTCGACGGGTCTGGAGATCCTATGGTACATATCCGGCTTTTCTTGGATGTCCTGAAACCAATGGGTCTGACTAAGCCTCAGAAACTCTCTCTGTATGGAAGAACCCTGTCGGGCATAGCAGCCACTTGGTACGCCAAGTTGGAGGATAAAGTGAAGCAGAACTGGAAAGAGTTGGTTGAGGCGTTTGTCAATCAGTACTCTTACAATACCCAACTTGAAATGACCATTCAAGAGCTTGAATCAACCTACCAGAATCCTAGAGAACCTTTTGTGGAATTTTTTGCAAGGTGGAGAGCAAAGGTCGCACAAATGACAGATCGACCTTCTAAGAGGGACCAAGAACGGATAGTGGTGCAGAACCTTGAGCCTGATATGTTAAAAAAGTTAATAGTTGCTCCACTATTCACTTTCAAAACTTTGCATGAATTAGGGGTTCAGATTGAGAGTGCATTCAACAAAGGGATTATTCCCAGAACAAGTGAACCAACAAGGAGGGTGTTTTCAGGGAGTACCAATGTTGGCTGTAGCACTATTCCCAAACCCACTGAAATCAACACCGTCGCCATTCCTAAAACTGCCAACCCTTTTGCCAATACCAATCCACAAACAGCTGGCCTAACCTGAGCTCAGGGCAGAACTTTCACCCCCCCTCCATATGAGCTTAATCAGTGCACTAAAAATCCTGATAGAAAAAGGGTATCTCAAACCCCTTGATCTCCAACCTCTTCTTGACCCACTCTCTGCTAGACATAACTCCACCAAATACTGTGTGTACCATCAACAACATGGTCATGGCACCGATCATTGCTACCGCCTTCGTCATGAGGTTCAGAATCTCATCGATAGCTAGACGATAGCTCCACCTCAAGAACCCAATGTTACCACCGACCCACTTCCCATCCATGACCAAGTATATCCTTCTCATCTTAACCTCATTCATACACTGTCAATTACCTTCAATCCCAGCATATACATCACCCTGGCCCATTCACCCAAGCTTGAGGTGTTCATTTCAGAAAGTATCGATTTATGCATGATGGATGCACCTAATCCAGTTTAGGTATGCCAAAAGCGCCAAATGGCCAAACCCACTACTGTTGAGATGTTGGGAATGATTGAAGACCTTTAAGAAACGGTGGCGGATTTAACATTTGGGGTTTCGATCCTGTCACAAAGCTCCCCAATCTTGGGGCGAGCTGTTATTGAAAAGGGCCAACTCGAAGCTATCTCAAGTCTGGGTGATGACAAATCAACAACAAATGGGTCTTGCTTCGATATAACCACCTAATCCTTTGACCAAGCAGAAGCAAGTGGCAAGAACAAAGCCGGGACAAGTATTGATCCCTATGCACAACTTCGGTCGGCTATTAAGACTTTGAAGGTCAAAGGGTTAAACAAGCAGCAAGTGCTTGAAGCTGTTACAAAGACTGTGGATAACACTTTTGTTGCTCAGAATTTGAATCAGAGGGCAAACAATGGAAAGGGATGCTTTACCAGAAACACCCATCCTGATTCCAATCCTAAGCACATAAATATCCGACCAACACCCGCCAACCCATTTGCCAATGTTTCTAAACCTAATGCTTCATCCTCTAAAAAACGAACCTTCGCCCAACTCCATATGAGCCTAACCTATGCATTGAAGGTACTGATGGAGAAAGGGTATCTCAAACCGCTCAATCCTCGACCTCTCCCTAATTATTTCCCACCTACACATGACTCTACCCAATATTGCACATTCCATTAGTAGTACGGTCACCATACTGACCCTTGCTTTCACCTTCACCATGAAATTCAAGACTTGATTGACAACAAAGTCATCACCCCACCTGAAAATCCTAAAGCTGTCAATAACCCTCTCCCTGACCGCAATAGATTGCCATTCCATAACATAAAACCTGCCCACAGCTTGCCACCAACCAACCATTACCCTAGCCATCACATCCTACCTGCCAATGAGCCCAAACCCATTGTGTTCATTCCTAAATCTTTTGATTTCGATCTGAGCAAAAAGAACAAAATCTTTGAAGAGATGGAAAGTTTACTCGATCTTGGTGAGTTCAAGCTTGATGAAGCAGTGATGCCAGCATTGGTGGTTGGAGTGATGAATCTCAGTCTCAGCTAGGGTAATTGTCGAAAGCACTTGGGAAGGACCTTTTGAACTAGGGGCATGGTGTGAAAAAAGTAATTGTTTCAGTCAAGAAGATGTGTGGGGACAACGTAATTATGAGATTCAATCTGTGAGACCCGATTTGAAAGTTGAAAATCAATCCTTCTGGGTATGGATGTGTATTGTTGAATTGAAGGCAGGTCTGGACCTTCCCGTGGGCTACTTGAAGTTGTTTTTGAAATTCTACAGATGGACTTGGAGAAGGAAAACCCTTTTTGTCAAATGCTTATTTTGTTTTGAGTTGTGTCTTGTAAATAGTTGTGTTGTGAGTGTTATTTTCTTTGTCTTCTCTTGCGTTGTTGAGTCTTTTTCTTTGAGTCGCTCTTGTGTACCCTTAGGTCTTCATCTTTATAAGAAAGTAGGAGTCAAGTTTATGATCATTTTATTGTGCCTATAGTGATGCATGTGTGACCTTTTACAAATAGAAAAAGGCTTTGAATTTGTTTTTTTGAATAAGATTTTGTTAATAAGCTCGAGTGTTGAGAAGGATTCCCCAAATGGTTTGAGTAAATTCTGACTTATTCATGATTTTAAGAATTTTAACCTATTTTTTTGCAAAACTTACAAAGATAGGTTTAGAATTGTGCGTGGTATTTTATATTGCCCTGGGGATTCTTTACCATTAGGCGACCATTTTGGCAAGCACAAGGCGGTTTTCAGACCTTACAAATCATAGAATTTCTCCCACAGTGTTTTCATTATTTTAAATAGAAAGAAAGGAAGAAAAGAAAGAAAAAGAAGAAAAGGAAAGAGAAAGGAAAAAAAAAAAAAAAGAAAAAAGAAGAAAAGAGAAAAGAAAAAGAAAAGAAATAAAAAGAAGAGAAAAGAAAAGAAAAAAGAAAAGGGAAAAGAAGTCAATCATCAAGCCAGGGGCATTAATTGGAATGAAATCCAATCAACTGTGAAGAAGGGAACTTCTGTCTGAATTCGAACAAGCCAATGCGAGGAAGTACCACATTACGAGAAGAACCAATTTTGAAAATGGAGCAATAGAAAAAAAGAAGGCATGGATAAAAGAATGGAGAACCAAGCTCAAATCAAGGCGAAGCCAGTTCCAGTGTTAGGGCAAGGATGACTATTGATCAAATCCACCGCAAGTGTTGTAACACTAACTTGAGAGGCTCACTAGGCCGAAAACCTGAAAGGATGACCTAGGCAAAAGTTAGAGCATGAAAAATGAGAAATCAAAAAATATATAGCTCGCTAGGCCGAAAACCTCGAAGGGGTGACTTTGGCAAAAGTTAGAGCGTAAAAGGAGAGTGTTAACACCCGAGTGAACCTCAGCCATGAACTACGTTGACTTGATTCCCATTCTTGGGATACGTAGGCAACTTCATCCTGAAGTTCGGTCTCAACCATATCTATCTCATCTATCTCAACTCAATCATCTTGCCCAATTCACGTCATCAGCTTCGTATCAATCAGTGAGCTTTACTGATTGTTATGTATATCACATACTTGTGTTGGGTAAGAAGGAACTAGCTTCAATCAACAAGTGGAGCAATTTTCAATACTTGAACTTATCAGTAGAATCTTTAACTTAAGCAAAAAAAGGGAATCGAAAGTGAGTTTTAAAGAGGGCATAAGTAATACTAGGGGCACTATGAATGATCAGTTACCTTGAGTCTTTTTTATGCTATTGGGTCAGTTGTGAGTTTCGTTGTGTCATGCCTGGTGTTTGTCTCAGTTTGCGCTCTTCATTGAGTCACCATAACGTGTTTATCACTTAAAAGCGCTCTTCATTGAGTCACCCTAGTGAGTCTGTTGCTCAAAGTTCAACAGAGTGGCATAGTCACAATTCCATACACGAGTGTTTGCTCCAAACTCGAAAGCAAGTCCATGTGTGGAATTCATAAACAAACTGAGAGTTCCCATACAAGGGGCAACGCATTCATGATTAGTGTATATGAGGAATCTATCACTGCTTCGGAGGGGACTGGAGTAAGTTCTCAATATGTCAAAAGAGAAGCATGAGTCTGATTGGTTGACAACTGTTCCAAGATTTGATGATCCCCATAACATGTGCCTGCATAATGTTGAAAACAGTGACCAGTGGTTGGACACTATGGGCAATTTTTGGTACATCTGATCGGGCCATACATCGAACAAGGGACATGAACCCTACCAGTGGCCAATGACTAGACACTAGGGGCAATTTTCAGTGTATCTGATCGGGTTATCATTTGAACAAGGGGCATTGTGATAACCCTGTTCCGTATTATGCTAATTGGTCCTTATTATGAATGTGATTATGTGTTTGATATGATTCTGTGTGCCATTTATGTGAAAATATGTGGTTTTGAATTTCTATCTATTTACCGTAGGAATACCTGTTTGATTATCCGCTTTGGAATTTAAATTGAAGGCCCTATCGGCCGCAAAACCCGAAATTGACTGCACCATTGTGATGGGCGTAATTTTTAGAGCCTACGGTGAAATTTAATTGAAAATTGATTCGGATCAAATTAAATAGATTAAATTGGTGCTTTAGTGCTAAATTATTTAACCTTAATTAATTGTGCTTATGAGAGCCTATATAAAGGACCCTTATACACTCAATTCCTCTCTTTTATTTCATTTTGGTTGATTTTGGCTCTCTAGAGAGTGAGAGAACCGAATTAGAGAGGGAGAGTGTAGGAGATTGAAGGGTTGGTCAAGAAGTTTGAGGATTTTGAAGCTACACCCAAGAATTTAGCATAAGTTTGGAAGATTAAAGCTCCTAGGTGAGTTATCAACCTTTGACTCATGAATTTGAGTTGTGATTTTGTGAATTGAAGACTAATTGATAAGTTAGATCATGAGTTGTGTTGATTTTGATGAGATATGCACATGCATGCATAGAATTGCTATGAATTGCCACAAATTTTCACGATCTAACATGTAGCATGTAAATTATAAAAGATTGAGAGTTGGATCATACATGCAAGCATGTTTTTATTGAGTTTCATGAGAATGAACACCAATTGCATCATTTGAAATAGAAATGAAGCCAAAATTGACATGCATGTTTGATTATTAAAGCTATGGAGCTTATATGAGAGTTGAATGCATGAGCCATGATTAATTTTGAAGAATTGGATCATGATTTTGAATGATTGGCCTCATGCTGTTTACATCCACGTGCTATATATTGTATTTGCATGTTTTGAAACCAGAATTGTGGGTTTTGAGCCTTTGAAGGTCGAATTTGAGCTCAAGAACAAGTTCTGGAAAACCTAGAATTCTTGACGTTCGCTCGAGCGGGGGAACCGCCGCTCGAGCGTAAAATGCGGGCTCCCAGTATTTTTATAGTCATGGATGTCCGCTCGAGCGGGAAAGTCCACGCTCGAGCGGGGAGCTATGTAGGATGACCTTTAGCTCGAGCGTCCGAACTCACGCTCCAACGTAAAAATGATGTAACCAGAACTTTTGCAGACCTATTGGGTCCGCTCGAGCGGGAAAGTCCACGCTCGAGCGGGGACCCTTATTTCTGAAATTTTGTAAATGTGTTCTGTGTTCCATTTTCCGTTCCCTTTCACTTCTAAGTACTTTTAGGCATGCATTAAGCATCGTAAATGAGTTAAAAAGGATAAGAATGAAGCCTAAAGATGAATATGTGAATTATGAACGGATTGAATTATTTGTGACCCATTATGTTCATGGAATGTGTAGGGTCGAGCTCCAAGGCAAATCATCCCGCCGATCACAGTGAGTAATATCTTAACAAAGATATTTGAAATATGCCATTTGTCCAATTGCTCATCTTCCTATAAGTCAGTTAAATTGAATTATGGACAAATGTTTGATACGAATGAATGAATGGGCCAAATGCCAGTTTGACATGAATGAATGAATGGGCCAAATGCCAGTTTGACAGGAATGAATGAATGGGCCAAATGCCAGTTTGACAGGAATGAATGAATGGGCCAAAGGCCAGTTTGACATGAATGAATGAATGGGCCAAAGGCCAGTCTGATACAAATGAATGAATGGGCCAAAGGCCAGTTTGACATGAATGAATGAATGGGCCAAATGCCAGTTTGACATGAATGAATGAATGGGCCAAAGGCCAGTCTGATACGAATGAATGAATGGGCCAAAAGCCAGTTTGACATGATTGAAAGTATGAATGGGCCAAAGGCCAGTTTGACATGATTGAAAGTATGAGTGGGCCAAAGGCCAGTTTGACATGAATATATTGGGCCCGAGGCCGTTCGATGTGTTTGGAACCGCAGTCACTTGATCTATATATATATACATACTAGATAGCAATATGAATTGGGCCCAAGGCCGTCTGATGTACGTTGTTCTAATGTATCTACTTTATTTGATATTATTCACTGGGCTTTCGCTCACGCTCATTTGTGTGTTTGTGGGTGAGCCAAGAGAGGTCCAAACCCAGCCTCAGTGAAGTTTGTGTGGAACAACCAAGGTTTTGAAGAGTCAGCCCTTACGTCTCACGCACGAGACTCGTCTTCGCCCTTTTGCTGCCCTGTTTTATTTTGTCATGTTGGCGAGGACTTTGGATACGTTTGTATATAGTTTTGATTGGCTGACCTAGACTTGGATGATCCTGTTTGTACAGAACTTTATGTTACTGTATTTTCTGATGTGAGTTATTAATATGTGTATGTATGGTTTGTTATGATGTGCCATATAAGCACAGCTCTATGGACAAAGTTTTAAATTTTGCTTCCGTTTGGCCCCTTTACTCTGATGAGTTATGTCTGGTTTAGATTGAGGCCGTAGGTAATCTCTTGATTACTGGCCGGTTATGTCCTTAACCCATAGGGGCAGGTTCGGGTCATGACAGAGTGGTATCAGAGCACGAGTTAATAACTCACACACTTGTCCAAAAGAGCAATAAGCGTCTAGAAAAGATCTAGGATGCATTCATGTGATAAGTATGAATTTGAAAGCATCGAGAATATGCTTAAATGTTTTGATATGAACAATTATGTGCTATAAGTTTGTGATTTGCTTGCATTGTAAATTGTTTGAATATGTATGCTCTCTAGTATATGCATACTTGTGAATCTTTTGTATAAAGTATAATGCAAGTCTAATCAGATGGTGAGAACAAGAGGTGATGAGATATAGGAGTCCTCTACTGCCAGAGTGGATAGAATGGAAAGATTGATTCAGGAAATGGCAGAAACATTGAGGCAACAACAAGAGTGGCAACAATAGTGGCAGCAACCACATCCTCCACCTCCACCTCCGGCACCGCCCGTGCCAGATAATCAGAATGATGACCGAATAATAGCTCTCACCAAAGAGTTTAAGAAAATGAAACCACCACAGTTCCATGGGAGATTAGATCCGTTGAAAGTCGAAGCATGGGTCCTCGGCATTGAAAAGCTATTTGAGGTGTTCCCTTGTTCGGAGACACAAAAAGTGCTTCTAGCCACTTTTATACTAGAAGACGAAGCAAGAAGATGGTGGATGATAATGCGTGAAAATCATAAAGATGTTGACTTGGCGAAATTTTTGGAAATTTTCTATGATAAGTACTTCCCGCAATGTGTCCGGGACAGGAAAGTATCAGAGTTCATGGAACTTAGACAAGACAGCATGACTGTAGCTGAGTATGAGGCTAAATTCACCGAATTGGCCAGGTTTGCACCACATGTGATTGATACTGATTATAAGAAGGCGAGGCATTTTGAAGGTGGGCTTCGAAGCGACATTTTAGAAAGGGTGAATGTCTTGAAGCTAGAAACCTACATTGGGGTGTTAGACCGGGCCATAATATCAGAAGCCAACATAGCTAGACAGGCTAAGTCAACAACTGACTGGAAAGGTAACAAAAGGCAAGGCTTTTTCTCAAAGAAGAAATTTTCAAAAAAGCAAAACACGGGCTCCTCAATTACTTCGAATTCTTCCCAAGATACATCTCCCATGTGCAACATTTGTAGTAAAAGGCACCGTGGGGTTTGTTACCGTATGTTGGGAGCCTGTTTTAAATGTGGTAAACAAGGGCATATGGCCCGAGATTGTAATCAGAACAGTGGGAAGATAGCTGCTAGTTCCACTGCGTCAATCCCGAAGCCGGGAAATACCATGAGATCTACTACCACCGGAGACACCGTGAGACAAGGGAGAGTTTTCGCGCTTGTTCCGGGCGATACACGGAATGCCAACGCAGTTGTCTCAAGTACTATTTCTATATGTAATCAGGATGCTTTTGTGTTAATTGACTCCGGATCAAAACACTCTTTTGTGACATGTGCATTTGCATCTAGGCTGAGTAGACCTCTAGAATTATTGCCATATCTGCTATGTGTATCTGCTCCATCCGGGGAATCTGTATTGTGTGAATCTATATATCATTTTTGTGACATGCATGTTGGGAATGCCATTCTATATGTGGATTTGTTGCCCTTGAACTTTAGGCACTTTGATGTAAGTTTGGGCATGGATTGGTTAACTAAATATTGTGCCACCATTGATTGCGTGACAAAACGGGTTGTGTTTAGACCACCAGAACAGGAAGAAATTGTGTTTGTGGGTAACGGGGTAGTACCTCCACCTTATTTAATATCTGCATTGAAGGCATGTAAACTGATCAGGAAAGGGTGCCAGGGTTATTTGTGTTATGTGTTGTCCGAACAATCTGTAAATGTTGAATTGAATGATATCCCTATTGTTAGAGAATTTCCAGATGTGTTTCCAAATAAATTACCAGGGGAATTGGTGGACAGGGAGATAGAGTTTACAATTGAGACTATACCAGGCACCCAGCCTATTTCCAAAACTCCCTATAGAATGGCTACTGCTGAAATGAAAGAACTAAAAGAACAATTGCAAGACCTGCTTGACAAAGGGTTTATCCGACCAAGTACTTCACCGTGGGGTGCACCAGTGTTGTTTGTGAAGAAGAAAGATGGAACTTTGCGTTTGTGCATCGATTATCGAGAATTGAACAAGGTGACAATAAAGAATAAATACCCTTTACCCCATATTGATGACTTATTTGACCAGTTACAGGGATCACAGGTGTTTTCCAAAATTGATTTGAGATCCGGGTATCATCAGTTGAAAGTAAAGGCAGAAGATGTTGAGAAAACAGCATTTAGAACGAGGTATGGTCATTTTGAATTTCTTGTTATGCCATTTGGGGTAACTAATGCTCCGGCAGCATTTATGGACTTAATGAACCGAATTTTTAAAACCTACCTTGACGAATTTGTTGTGGTTTTTATTGATGACATTTTGATATACTTGAAGAATAGACTTGAACATGAACATCATTTGAGAACTGTCCTGGTTGGATGAAGTTGTTTTCTTAGGGCATGTTATCAACAAAGAGGGGATTTCAGTAGACCCACAGAAAATAGAGGCAATTGTGAATTGGCCTACACCGACTAATGTGACAGAAGTCCGCAGCTTCATGGACTTAGCCGGGTGTGGGGATATGGTTTTGGAAATACTCTTCAGATCCTGAGAGACGCTCTTGATACTCAGCTAGTCACCTGCAAAGACAAATACTCCGATCGGGGGCGCCGGGATTAGCACTCCGACGGGCAAGTCAGTCCTTATACTCAAGAAAGCTTGTTTATTAAGTTTAGTGAAGTGTTTTTTTTTACATACCTTTCTAAATCTGAATCTCTTGTATTTATACTCATTCTTTGGACCTCGGGCCCAGAGCCCACTTTTTATTTATTATCCTTTTGTTCATTCCAACATAAATCTCCCCGTCTATTCGGCGATCTCAATATATTCGGCATCTTAGTTGATTAGTACGGAGCCGAACAGTCTCTGACTTCTGGGATGTATCCTCTCTAACTCTTCTAATTATTCGGCTCCCACAATTGCCCCCCAAGCATTCTCCCAACATCTGTTGGTTGGATTGCTTGGTTCCGAATTCTGAATACTCAACCAAAACTTTGGCGATTGGGCCCACAAAATATTCGTCTAAGTGCACCCCCTTTTGGTCGTCGTACCGACTTCCCGCCTCTTCGTACATACCTATTCATTGTGATTTTAAAGATTGGCGTCCCTTCGGGTTCACATTCCATAGTACTGGTCACTGGGTTGCCTTTTGGATCGTTCTTGCAATTTTGTCTCCTCCAATATCTTCTTCACCTTCTGTAAGTTTTCCACTTCTTTGCTTTGAGAACTATTCCCATTTTATTCTCTGGCATATCTGTATCGACTATAGGGTATGGCGAGACATTTGAAAGACCTCCTCTCATCAAATCGAATTGCTGGTTTTAGACGCCATTTCTCTATTCCTGATGACGTCCGTCTGTCGCTTTTGGTAGACGGCACCCTTGACATGGAGAGGGAGGACGAATCCACAATCGTTTTTCCTCTTTTGTCAATCGCAGAGGGTGGAGTCCGCCTCCCTCTACACCCATTTTTAAGGGCTGTGCTTCGCCATTGGGATTTAATCCCTTCTCAACCTAACGTGAATTTCTTTAGAATTATAATGGGGATTGTAGCGTTGAATCGCCGCCTTGGAATTAACCTTGGCATTCCGGCTATCCGGCACTGCTACGCCTTGGCTAAGTCCTTCGGTCGGCAAGGGCGTTATTTCCTTAGAGCTAAGGACACCGACCATCAGCTAATCACTATGCTTTCCAGCTCTGGGAAACGAGTTGATGACGTTATGGTCGTTGTCCAGGGTAACTGGGAATTTGGCGAAGGGGAGGATCGTGTTGACCCTATTCCTAGACGGAGGGGCGAGCCAGGTCGCCGAGTGTCTCCTTGTTTTTGTCATGTGTTCATTTTCATTGTAGAACCTGTTCCATTGAAATCTTATGGCTTCGTCTTGTGCAGGGAGGGGTTTGAAAAAGATACTACCTTCAACCCACGACGTCACTCTTTCAGATATCAGGGTTGCTCTCAGGTATTTCGGCCGTCGAAGTCTTCAGAAACAGGGGAGGGCAGCTCACATTCTGCTTTGTTACGAGCCGACATACACAACCTTCTCAGCAGCGGAAAACATACCGATTCCGAAGGATGAAGATTCCCTTACTGCTCTTATTCTGTCTGACTTCAAAAACCTGAGGCAGGTGGGCTTTGAAGGGTCCGATTCAGAGTGGAACGAGGTAGCTGATATCGCCGAATCAGATCAATCCGAGACCGAGTCTGAGGAGGTATTGGATTCCGCCGCTCCTCCATTTACGTTGGGATTAGGGAGTCTTCCTTCTGCCGACGTTTTTCAACACATAGAGGATCTTCCCATCATAGACTCCGCGGATATGGCCGGATTAAGTCTGACAAAGCTTGCCAAAAAGGCGAATGCGGAGAGGTTAGCCGCACGGCGAAGAGCGGAGGGCCTTTCGTCTGAGATACCGCCCGCCACCGAATCTCGACTCCCCCTCCCTGTTGCCGAATCAGAGTCTTTGGGAGTTCTAGAGGAGACGGAAAAAGATCGGAATGCCGAATCTCCAGAAGTTGTTCCTTTTGTCATTCGTCCAATGGTAAAGGACATGCCGGTTCCCTCTAACGCTTCGGCGCTTAAAGATCCAGAAGTCGCGTTCGGTGTGGCTATGTCCGTCTCGTTGCCGTCTGATATCGAGGCTTTCCAGGTGGAACCAGATATGAATGCGACAGCATTGGCCGCGCAATCGGCACTCCTGGTACGTATTCTGACTTTTCTTCACTTTATCCAAGTACTGTTGAGGTTATGTTTTTGGGTTATTCCTTTGTAGACCGTCGGCAGGATAGCCGACATGGGACGTCGGCACCTCGACGCCGTCAAACAGATTGACCGCTTACGAAAGCAAGTAGAGGGCCAGAGGAAGAGGGCAAAGGATGCAGTTTTGAGAGCGAACAAGGAAGCTTCTCGGGCCGAGGCCGAGGTAGAAAAGGCTCGCATTGCAGATCAATCCCGAGCGGACGCCGAGAAGAGGGCGGATGGAGTGAAACGGCGCTGGGATTGTCCCAGAAGGCGGTTGCTAGCCTGGAGGCTGAGTTGGCTGACGTGAAGGCAGCTGCTTCCAAAGTATTTGAAGCTGGGAAAGATGCTGGGCTTGCCGAATATGTGGACCAGGTCTTGCGCTTCGAAAACAGGGGGTTCAAGCATGGCTGGCACAAAGCCCTTGCTGCAGCTGGAGTTTCACTAACTATGCCAGTGCCGTATGAGCAAGTGGATGTCGAGCCGTTGGAGACTGATTCCGAAGGTTGAGCTGGGCGAATGACCTAGGATTTCACAAATGTATTAGGATTTTATAAATGTATTAGGATTTTACAAATGTATTGTTTAAGCTTTGTCAGACATTTTTGTGCGGGCTTATAGCTTATTGATTTTGTATATATAAAATGTCACGAGTTGTGCTCAATTTTGCTGTTGATGAAGAATGATATTACTTAATTTTGAACCCGGTCGGTCGGGCTAAGGAATCTGCCCTTGCCTTAGCCAGGGCGCGAGCGAGGGACCGAATGAGCCGATGGCTCTGAATCGAGGGCTGGCTCAGGCGTAAGTTACTCGGTGATCTCTTGAAAAGATAGCCGGATAGATTAATGAATCTGCCCTTGCCTTAGCCAGGGCGCGAGTGAGGGATCGAATGAGCCGATGGCTCTGAATCGAGGGCTGGCTGAGGCATAAATTACTCGGCGTTATCGTTTGAAAATGTAGCCGGCTAGGTTGATGAATCTGGCCCTTGCCCTAGCGATACCGGCGATAGCGCTTGAAATATAGCCGAATAGATTAATGAATCTGCCCTTGCCTTAGCCAGGGCGCGAGCGAGGGACCAAATGAGCTGATGGCTCTAAATCGAGGGCTGGCTGAGGCATAAATTACTCGGCGTTATCGTTTGAAAATGTAGCCGGCTAGGTTGATGAATCTAGCCCTTGCCCCAGCGATACCGCTTGAAATATAGCCGAATATGTTAATGAATCTGGCCCTTGCCCTAGCGATACCGGCGATAGCGCTTGAAATATAGCCGAATAGATTAATGAATCTGCCCTTGCCTTAGCCAGGGCGCGAGTGAGGGACCGAATGAGCCGATGGCTTTGAATCGAGGGCTGGCTCAGGCGTAAGTTACTCGGTGATCTCTTGAAAAGATAGCCGGATAGATTAGTGAATCTGCCCTTGCCTTAGCCAGGGCGCGAGCGAGGGACCGAATGAGCCGATGGCTCTGAATCGAGGGCTGGCTGAGGCATATATTACTCGGCGTTATCGTTTGAAAATGTAGCCGGCTAGGTTGATGAATCTGGCCCTTGCCCTAGCGATACCGGCGATAGCGCTTGAAATATAGCCGAATAGATTAATGAATCTGCCCTTGCCTTAGCCAGGGCGCGAGCGAGGGACCGAATGAGTCGATGGCTCTGAATCGAGGGCTGGCTAAGGCATAAATTACTCGGCGTTATCGTTTGAAAATGTAGCCGGCTAGGTTGATGAATCTAGCCCTTGCCCCAGCGATACCGCTTGAAATATAGCCGAATATGTTAATGAATCTGGCCCTTGCCCTAGCGATACCGGCGATAACGCTTGAAATATAGCAGAATAGATTAATGAATCTGCCCTTGCCTTAGCCAGGGCGCGAGCGAGGGACCGAATGAGCCGATGGCTTTGAATCGTGGGCTGGGTAAGGGGCATACGACTTTTGGCGCTCAGTCTTTCTGACGTTTTCTCGGGGGAGCTACATGTACCCCAGAATAAATGGGCGAGTTCATGCCAACAACTTGACTCATTCCTTATTCAGGCTTGATCCAGACCTGGCAGAGGCCAACATTGGCTGGGTTTAGAGGTTAAAATGAGTCACAGAAGCAAGCCTATTCACACGGGAAGGAGAGCATCCATGGATCGAGAAAAAGAGCGACCCCCCAATCGTCGAAGCAGATCGCCCCGAAAGGACGGACCACAGGGAGACTCCCCGCACCCACAACCCCTTGTCGAGCCAGACGCGGCGCCACGACCGTTGAGTTTTGCGGTTCTCGTGAAGAATAGACCAATGACGGAGGTGGATTCTATAATTAAAGACCCGGATGTGGCGGTCGAGTTCGCTCGGCAGATTTTTCCGCCAGAGGTCCAACAGTCGATGGTGGACGCGGAGATTTCGAAGTATTTCGGGATGGCATTCATGGGGCTGTCAAGGGACTGTATAGCGCTTATGAAATCGGGATGCGTCTGCGCGAAGCCCGACGCGAGAATGAGAAAAACAACGAAAGGAATCGCAGTCTGGAGGCTCGCGCGAAAAGGCTGAGAGTGAGCTTCGGGAGCTGAAGAGTGTTTGAGCGGCCAAGTCGGTGGTGGACAGCCAAACGAAAATCATGGGGGAGAGGGTGAACCAAGAGGCCTTGGGTTATGAGAGCGGATATCAGGACAGCTTGAAGGCCGGGATCAGGACGGCCAAAACACACCTAGCGGAGGAGGTCTGCCGATGCGAAAATCGTGGTTTCAAGCATGGTTGGATCAAGGCCCTTCAAACTGTGGAAAGTCTTGGGTCCGTGGGCATAAATTCGGCTTCGCCCCTATATCATCGGCATTACCTTCCGTATTCCGAGTTCGAAATTGAAAAAAGCGACGACGAAGACGCCGACTTAGTGGGCCACAATGTTGAATAAATAGAATTATTTTATCAAATGCTTGAAATGTATAGTGGCTTTTGAATAAATAGAATTTCTTTATTAGCAGATTTTGAAATGTTTTGCGTGTAATTAGACGCTCTATCTCAATTTATTGTCAGCTTTTGTATTGCGTGATGTAAACATTCAAACATGCATCGATCGGCTCTAATTTAGGAACCATGTAGTTGGTCAGTTAAATCGTGATCCCCACGAAGGGCGCTCCGAATCCGGAGACTTATTCGGCCCTTAGATGTTATGCACCCAAAGGGGCTCCGAATCCGGAGACTTATTCGGCCGATCGTGGAATCCACGAAGGGCACTCCGGATCCGGAGACTTATTTGGCCAATCGTGGTATCCACGAAGGGCGCTCCGAATCCGGAGACTTATTTGGCCAATCGTGGTATCCACGAAGGGCGCTCCGAATCCGGAGACTTATTTGGCCAATCGTGGTATCCACAAAGGGCGCTCCGAATCCGGAGACTTATTCGGCCTTTAGATGTCATGCACCCAAAGGGGCTCCGAATCCGGAGACTTACTCGGACGATCGTGGAATCCTCGAAGGGCGCTCCGAATCCGGAGACTTATTCGGCCCTTAGATGTCATGCACCCAAAGGGGCTCCGAATCCGGAGACTTATTCGGCCGATCGTGGAATCCTCGAAGGGTGCTCCGAATCCGGAGACTTATTTAGCCAATCGTGGTATCCACGAAGGGCGCTCCGAATCCGGAGACTGATTCGGTTATCAAGAGGCGTATGAGCTGAAGCATAAAAACGAGCAACTTTTGCATTACAGCAGAGTATATACAAGTACCAAGCCCACAAATTGGGTCATTGGTAAAATTTTCGTAGATGCGTTGAATTCCAAGGCCGTGGCAGGCTTCTTCCTGACATGTCTGAGAGCCGATATGCCCCTGTTCCTGCGATGGAGTCTATTTGATAGGGGCCGTCCCAATTCGGACCCAGCTTTTCGTCGGCCGGTCTCCGGTCGGCTGGAAGTACTTTCTTTAGGACCAGCTCTCCTGGAGTGTAACAACGCAACTGAACTCGTTGATTGTACGACTTAGCGAGCTGCTGATGATACCGTGCCATGGAGGCCAAGGCGCGGTCTCTTCGTTCCTCGATCAGATCCAGGTCCAGGGCGAGCATCATGTCATTTCGGCCCGTATCAAAGGCTTGTGATTTCAAAGTCGGGAAGCCGATTTCCAGGGGTAAGATTGCTTGGGTTCCGAAGCATAGAGCGAACGGCGTTTCTCCGATGGACCTCCTCGGTGTTCTTCGACCCATTTGCCTTTAGCTTTTTCCAGCCTCTTTTTGATGCCGTCCAAGATGGTTTTGTTAGAGGCTTCGGCTTGACCGTTACTCTGGGGGTACGCGGGCGTAGAGAAGTAAGGCACGATACCGTATTTGCTGCACAGTTCTCGGTATATGCCACAATCGAACTGGGTGCCATTGTCTGAGATGAGAGCTCTTGGAATGCCGAATCGCGTAATGATGTTTCTCCATACAAATCGCTTTATGTCGGCATCTCGTATATGTGTTAGAGCCTCCGCTTCGACCCATTTCGTAAAGTAGTCTGTTGCTACGATTAGGAATCGCTTGTTTCCTGGGGCCCTTGGCAACGGTCCTACAATATCAAGCCCCCATTGAGCAAACGGCCAGGGACTGGTGATAGAGTTCAACTCTTCGGCGGGCAAATGGGTTAGTGGGGAGAACTTTTGGCATTGTTCGCATCTTTTAACATAATTTTCTGCGTCGGCTCTCATTGTCGGCCAATAATACCCCTGTGTTATGGCTCGATGGGCCAGAGAGCGTCCGCCAGAGTGGGCACCACAACTGCCCTCATGTATCTCAGTTAGAAGCTCCTCCACTTTATCCGGGTGTACGCATTCCAAATAGGGACCGGAGAGGGACTTTTTATAAAGTCCTCCTTGTGGATCCAGGTAGTATCGCAGGGCCTTATTGCGTAGCTTGTGTGCTTCTTTTTTGTCCTCTGGGAGTTGTTCAGAAGAAAGGAATCCGGCTATGGGGTCCATCCAACTTGATGCGGATTCTATAACATTAACGTGGGTTTCCTCCGAAGGGCCAATACTCGGCTCCGGGATGAAACCTACTTCAATGGTCCGTTTGAGCTCAGAATTGATGGCGGAGGCTAGGCATGCCAGGGCATCTGCGTGTGTGTTCTGATCACGTGTTATTTGGTTCAGTTCGTGATGGTCGAACTTCGTTAGCAAAGAGTTGGCCGTTTTCATATAGGCCGCCATACGGTCGTTTTTTGCAGCGTACTCCCCCTTTAGCTGGTTGATGACCAATTTGGAGTCACAAAACACTAGCAAACGCCGGCGCCAAGAATATGTGCATTTCGTAGACCGGCTAAGAGGGCTTCATACTTCGGCCTCGTTATTTGATGCTTCGAAGCAAAGCTTGACGGCCTGTTCTATTACTGCGCCGTCGGGGACATGATTACTACGCCGGCGCCGCAGCCCCGTTGGTTAGACGATCCATCACAGTATAGCTGCCAAATATCCCCGACATAAATTCTCCAGTTCGACTTTGATCGAACTTCAGCCTTTGGAAGAACGTCGGCAGGTTTAAGGTCGGAAAGCCCCCTGTGAATTCGGCAACAAAGTCGGCCAATACCTGTCCCTTGATTGCGGTTTTGGGTAAAAACTGAATGTCATATTGGCCGAGTTCAAGAGCCCATTTTGAAACACGTCCTGATGCTTCCGCACTCCGTAGTACTGATCGGAGGGGATAATCTGTTATCACCCTAATGCTATGCCCCTGGAAATAATGCATCAGTTTTCTTGCTGCCATGACCAAGGCTAGATGAGTTTTTCCAGCGGAAGATAACGTGTCTCGGCATCGACCATTGCCTTGCTCACATAATACACTGGCCTGCTGCTGCCCTTCCTCTTCTTTTAATAGTACGGCGCTGACGGCCCTATCGGAGACTGCCAATACAGAATGAGGGGGTCACCGGCAGCTGGTGTTGTCAAGAGAGGTACTGACCGGAGGTAAGTCTTGAGCCCGGTGAAAGCTGCTTCGCACTCGGCGGACCATTCAAAAGCTTTGCCCTGACGTAGCGTCTGGAAGAATTGTCTGCATCGGTCTGTTGACCGACTGATGAATCTATTAAGTGCAGCGGCCATCCCCATCAACTTTTGGACTTCTTTCACTGATCGGGGGGGACTGAGTTCCAAGATTGCTGTGACTTGCCTCGGGTTGGCTTTGATTCCACGGTGGTTGACGATATAACCCAGGAATTTGCCGGAGCCAATTCCAAACGCGCACTTGGAGGCGTTCAGTTTCATTCTGTATTTGCGCAAGATGCCGAACGTCTTCTCTAGATCGGCTATGTGATCCTTTTCTTCTTTGGACTTGACCACCATATCGTCGACGTAGACTTCCATAGTGTGGCCGAGTTGTTCTTTGAACATAGCGGTGACCAGTCTTTGGTAAGTTGCCCCTGCATTCTTCAGCCCAAAAGGCATAACTTTGTAGCAGTAGGTTCCTCTTGGGGTGAGGAATGCAGTTTCGTCCTGGTCATCTGGATGCATGGCGATCTGATGGTAGCCTCTGTAAGCATCGAGGAAACTCATGCGTTGATGGCGCGCCGTGGCATCGACGAGTTGGTCGATTCTAGGTAAGGGAAAGCAGTCCTTGGGGCAAGCTTTGTTCAGATCCGTGAAGTCGACGCACACTCGCCAAGTTCCATTTTTCTTCTTCACCACCACTGTGTTGGAGAGCCACGTGGGGTAGGTGACTTCTCTAATTGCCCCGTCGTCAAGCAGTCTGTCGACTTCTTCTATGACAGCAGCAGCGTGCTCTGCGGCAGACCGACGACCTTTCTGAATGATGGGCTTGCATGTGGGATCGACGTTCAGGTGGTGCTGTGAAACTGATGGGTCTATACCCGGCATCTCGTACGGAGTCCACGCAAAGACGTCGAGGTTGGCAAGTAGAAAGAAGATCAGCTGCTGTCTATCGGCTTGGTTTAAAGAGGTGCCGATCATGAAGAACTTTTCCGGGCTTCCATCGATGTCAACTCGGTCTAAACCTTCTGTGGCCTTTTCGCTTGGCTGCCGCCCGACATCATCCAGGACTTCCCGATTGGGTACCTCAATGGAGTTTACCCGCAATTCCTTTGGCATTTTGGCGGACAGGAGGTAACATGCTTGTGCCGATTTTTGGGAGCCGCGGATCTGCTCAATGCCGTGTTCTGTTGGGAGACGTAACAATTGATGGTAGGTGCTTGGAACGGCCTGCAAGGTATGCAACCACGATCGCCCCATGATGAGATTGTACGGCGATGGCAGCCGGATGACCAGGAATTCTACATCCACCGTTCTGGAACCCGCTCGAACGGGTAGGTTGATTTTTCCCAGTGGGTACTCGGGATTGGCATTGAAGTCGAATAGTGGATAAGGGGCCGGAGTCAGATCTGATTCGGTGAACCCGAGTTTGATGAAGGTTTTATAGTACATGACCTCCGAAGTGCTGCCCCGGTCTATAAGAACGCGTTCGACGGTGAACCAGTTTACGCGTAGCACGACAACCAATGGATCAATGTGAGGGAGTGTTACGCCGATCAAATCAGAATCGTCGAAGGTGATGATTGGCGATTCTCGGGGTCGCTTTGCTGGCGTGAGTTGCTGTTCAGGGCCTGGGAGGGACTGGATTGCATGTATGGCCGGGGCTTTCGGTAGGCTGTATATCATATGGATGTTATCATGCGGAACACTTCGCTGGAGACATTCGTCTTGTGTCAACTCCTCAAAGTAATCGGCTGAAGCACAACGAGCGTCAGTGTTTTGCTGTCGGGCCCGAGACCGTAGATCGCTTGCCCTTGGGGGTCGCTTAGAAACCTGGCGCACTGTTTGTTTGGACTTTGCTATTTTCGAGGCCAGATCGCGGCGAAGGCGCTCGTTCTCAGCGATGGTGTTATCTAAATTGTGTTTGGTCTTTTTGGCTCGTTCCATGATGGCTAGCATCGTTTCCTGTGCTGAAGTGGTTTGTGAATTGATATTCAAGGCACGTCTTGCAGCGATGATTTCCTTCTCGAGCAGGTTTGCCGGAGTGAAGTCGACTCTCTGTGTGATCGCGTCGGTGGCTATCGGAGAATCTTGAGTCACGCCTTCCATGGATGTATTTGAGTATTCCCACAGACGGCGCCAATTGTGGGGATGTGGTTTTGGAAATACTCTTCAGATCCTGGGAGACGCTCTTGATACTCAGCTAGTCACCTGCAAAGACAAATACTCCGGTCGGGGGCGCCGGGATTAGCACTCCGACGGGCAAGTCAGTCCTTATACTCAAGAAAGCTTGTTTACTAAGTTTAGTGAAGTGTTTTTTTTTACATACCTTTCTAAATCTGAATCTCTTGTATTTATACTCATTCTTTGGACCTCGGGCCCAGAGCCCACTTTTTATTTATTATCCTTTTGTTCATTCCAACATAAATCTCTCCGTCTATTCGGCGATCTCAATATATTCGGCATCTTAGTTGATTAGTACAGAGCCGAACAGTCTCTGACTTCTGGGATGTATCCCCTCTAACTCTTCTAATTATTCGGCTCCCACACCGGGTATTACAGGAGGTTTGTGAAAGACTTTTCAAGGATAGCTGTACCTCTTACCCAGTTGACACGTAAGGGGCAATCATTTGAATGGAACGACGAAAGAGAATCTGCCTTTCATGAACTGAAAATGAGACTGACCACTGCACCAGTATTGACATTGCCCACAGGTAGGGAAAACTTTGTAATTTTCAGTGATGCGTCTTATAAAGGTTTGGGTTGTGTACTAATGCAGAACGGAAAGGTTATTGCTTACGCCTCCCGACAATTGAGACCACACGAGAAGAACTACCCAACACATGATTTAGAATTGGCCGCAGTTGTTTTTGCTTTGAAAATCTGGTGGCATTATTTGTATGGGGCAAAGTGTGAAGTCTACACGGATCACAAAAATCTGAAATACTTCTTTACGCAGAAAGAGTTGAACATGTGACAGAGGAGATGGCTTGAACTGATAAAGGATTATGATCTTGAAATTCAGTATCACCCCGGGAAAGCTAATACAGTTGTTGATGCCTTGAGCAGAAAATCAACGGGGAGTATGGCTTGTTTGCTTACTGAACAGAAAGAGATCTTGCGAGATTTTGAGAAGTCTGAAATTGAAGTGGTATTGTGCGAACAGGGCGGATTGATAGCCGCTATTTCAGCCGAACCGGTAATCATTGATGAAATTAAACAGAAACAGAAAGAGGATGAATTCCTTAAGAAAGTGATCGATAAATCTGAGACAAATCCGAAAGCAGAGTTCAGCATCGAAGGTGAAGTGTTGAGATTTTGAAACCGAATGTGTATACCAGATATTTCGGAACTAAAGAAAAGGGTTTTAGATGAAGCCCATAAATCAGTGTTTGCTATGCATTCGGGCAATAACAAAATGTATCGGGACTTGAAACAAAGTTATTGGTGGCCTAAAATGAAGAAAGAAATTGTAGAATACGTGTCCAAATGTCTTCAGTGTCAGCAAGTTAAAGCTGAACATCAGAAACCAGGTGGTCTACTTCAACCTCTTCCTTTTCCTGAATGGAAGTGGGAACACGTGACTATGGATTTTGTTGTTGGCCTACCTCGGACACCTCGAGGTATGGATTCTATTTGGGTTGTAGTTGATAGACTGACTAAATCGGCACATTTTCTACCAGTTAGAACTATATTTAATGCTTATAGACTGGCTACAATATATGTTGATGAGATTGTTCGTTTACACAGAGTTTCGGTATCTATTGTGTCGGATAGAGATCCGAAATTTGTATCTAGATTGTGGAAGAGTTTGCAGGAAGCTATGGGGACAGAACTAAGGTTCAGTACTGCATTCCACCCACAGACAGATGGGCAATCAAAACGAACAATACAGACTTTGGAAGGTATGCTTTGGATGTGTGCTTTAGATTTTCAGGGGAGTTGGGAAGACTATTTGCCACTTGTAGAATTTGCATACAATAACAGCTTCCACTCCAGCATCGGCATGGCACCATATGAGGCTTTGTATGGTACAAGGTGTAGATCACCGATTTGTTAGACAGAAGTCGAGGATAGAGCTTTGTTTGGGCCCGAAATTGTGCAAGGCACTTCTGAGAAGATCAAAATTATTCAACAAAGGCTGAAGATAGCTCAGGACCGACAAAAGAATTATGCAGACGTTCGAAGAAGGCCTCTCGAGTACGAGGCCGGTGACCATGTGTTTATTCATGTGTCCCCAATGAAAGGCCAAGTCAGGTTTGGAAAGAAGGGTAAATTGTCGCCCCGTTATATTGGGCCGTTTCAAATTCTAGAAAGGCTTGGTCCAGTTGCCTATAGAGTTGCTTTGCCACCGGGGTTTGAGCAAATCCACAATGTGTTTCACGTGTCGATGTTGAGGGGTTATCTTCGAGACCCGTTTCATGTGATTGATTATCATCGGGTAGCTCTTGATGAAAATATGGAGTACACCGAGTGGCCGGAACGAATCGTTGACCGGCAAGTGAAGCAATTGAGAAGCAAGTCCATCCCAATGGTGAAAGTGGAATGGAAAGAGCACTATGGGACGGATGCCACATGGGAAAAAGAGGATGAAATGCGACTACGCTACCCACATTTGTTTCCCAACGAAGGTAAATTAAGTTTGGAGGACCAAACTTCCTAAAGCGGGGAAGACTGTGAGAACCCTGTTCCGTATTATGCTAATTGGTCCTTATTATGAATGTGATTATGTGTTTGATATGATTCTGTGTGCCATTTATGTGAAAATATGTGGTTTTGAATTTCTATCTATTCACCGTAAGAATACCTGTTTGATTATCCGCTTTGGAATTTAAATTGAAGGCCCTATCGGCCGCAGAACCCGAAATTGACTGCGCCATTGTGATGGGTGTAATTTTTAGAGCCTATGGTTAAATTTAATTGAAAATTGATTTGGATCAAATTAAATAGATTAAATTGGTGCTTTAGTGCTCAATTATTTAACCTTAATTAATTGTGCTTATGAGAGCCTATATAAAGGACCCTTATACACTCAATTCCTCTCTTTTATTTCATTTTGGTTGATTTTGGCTCTCTAGAGAGTGAGAGAACCGAATTAGAGAGGGAGAGTGTAGGAGATTGAAGGGTTGGTCAAGAAGTTTGAGGATTTTGAAGCTACACCCAAGAATTTAGCATAAGTTTGGAAGATTAAAGCTCCTAGGTGAGTTATCAACCTTTGACTCATGAATTTGAGTTGTGATTTTGTGAATTGAAGACTAATTGATAAGTTAGATCATGAGTTGTGTTGATTTTGATGAGATATGCACATGCATGCATAGAATTGCTATGAATTGCCATAAATTTTCACAATCTAACATGTAGCATGTAAATTATAAAAGATTGAGAGTTGGATCATACAGGCAAGCATGTTTTTATTGAGTTTCATGAGAATGAACACCAATTGCATCATTTGAAATAGAAATGAAGCCAAAATTGACATGCATGTTTGATTATTAAAGCTATGGAGCTTATATGAGAGTTGAATGCATGAGCCATGATTAATTTTGAAGAATTGGATCATGATTTTGAATGATTGGCCTCATGCTGTTTACATCCGCGTGCTATATATTGTATTTGCATGTTTTGAAACCAGAATTGTGGGTTTTGAGCCTTTGAAGGTTGAATTTGAGCTCAAGAACAAGTTCTGGAAAACCTAGAATTCTTGACGTCCGCTCGAGCGGGGGAACCGCCGCTCGAGCGTAAAATGCGGGCTCCCAGTATTTTTATAGTCATGGATGTCCGCTCGAGCGGGAAAGTCCACGCTCGAGCGGGGAACTATGTAGGATGACCTTCAGCTCGAGCGTCCGAACTCACGCTCGAGCGTAAAAATGATGTAACCAGAAATTTTGCAGACCTATTGGGTCCGCTCGAGCGGGAAAGTCCACGCTCGAGCGGGGACCCCTATTTCTGAAATTTTGTAAATGTGTTCTGTGTTCCATTTTCCGTTCCCTTTCACTTCTAAGTACTCTTAGGCATGTATTAAGCATCGTAAATGAGTTAAAAAGGAAAAGAATGAAGCCTAAAGAGGAATATGTGAATTAAGAACGGATTGAATTATTTGTGACCCATTATGTTCATGGAATGTGTAGGGTTGAGCTCCAGGGCAAATCATCCCGCCGATCATTGTGAGTAATATCTTAACAAAGATATTTGAAATATGCCATTTGTCCAATTGCTCATCTTCCTATAAGTCTGTTAAATTGAATTGTGGACAAATGTTTGATACGAATGAATGAATGGGCCAAAGGCCAGTCTGATACGAATGAATGAATGGGCCAAAGGCCAGTTTGACACGAATGAATGAATGGGCCAAAGGCCAGTCTGATACGAATGAATGAATGGGCCAAAGGCCAGTTTGACATGAATGAATGAATGGGCCAAATGCCAGTTTGACATGAATGAATGAATGGGCCAAAGGCCAATCTGATACGAATGAATGAATGGGTCAAAGGCCAGTTTGACATGATTGAAAGTATGAATGGGCCAAAGGCCAGTTTGACATGAATATATTGGGCCCGAGGCCGTTCGATGTGTTTGGAACCGCAGTCACTTGATCTATATATATATACATACTAGATAGCAATATGAATTGGGCCCAAGGCCGTCTGATGTACGTTGTTCTAATGTATCTACTTTATTTGATATTATTCACTGGGCTTTCGCTCACGCTCATTCGTGTATTTGTAGGTGAGCCAAGAGAGGTCCAAACCCAGCCTCAGTGAAGTTTATGTGGAACAACCAAGGTTTTGAAGAGTCAGCCCTTACGTCTCACGCACGAGACTCGTCTTCGCCCTTTTGCTACCCTGTTTTATTTTGTCATGTTGGCGAGGACTTTGGATACGTTTGTATATAGTTTTGATTGGCTGACCTAGACTTGGATGATCCTGTCTGTACAGAACTTTATGTTACTGTATTTTCTGATGTGAGTTATTAATATGTGTATGTATGGTTTGTTATGATGTGCCATGTAAGCACAGCTTTATGGACAAAGTTTTAAATTTTGCTTCCGTTTGGCCCCTTTACTCTGATGAGTTATGTCTGGTTTGGATTGAGGCCGTAGGTAATCTCTTGATTACTGGCTAGTTATGTCCTTAACCCATAGGGGCGGGTTCGGGTCATAACAGGCATGGATCCAACCTTTCTCCCCATCCGCTCAAAGCCATTTGTTGGGCACTTTCCCCTGGATTAGGGTGGGTTTACCCCCATGTTGATTCTGATATGATTCAACTTTCGAAAATTGTCTCCGACCATTTCAAGACTCTCTTCGGATTTCCATATTCCCTCTGATTAATACATGTGCTTTGGATTATGCCTGCATGTTCATATACTCTGGTTGCTTTGAATTGCGTGATTGGTTGCTCTTGCTCTTAACTTTGTTCTGCACTTAAACGGAGTTTTGTCAAGTTGCCTCCCTTTGTGTTGCATTTCAATGAGTTGTGGCAAGTTGCCCTACACTCATCTCATAAGGTACATGACGCATTACTTTGAGTACTGCTCATTTCCCTTTGCACACCATGCACCGCTCACCTACATCGCACTATTTTGTGCATTTCACTTTGTATCGCACTGTCTCATGCACTTACATCGCACTATTTTGTGCACTTTGTATCACCCTATCCTATTCACTTTATATCGCACTATCTTGTGCACCTTATTCGCACTATCTAGTGCATTTCACTTTACATTGCACTATCTTGTGCACCGTATTCGCACTATCTTGTGCATTTCATTTTACATCGCACTATCTTGTGCATTTCACTTTACATTGCACTATCTTGTGCCTTTCACCTCGCATCACACTATCTTGTGCACCCTGTATCACACTGTCTTGTGCATTTACTTGCATTGCACTATCTTGTGCACCCGTATCACACTGTCTTGGACACTTGCATCGCACTATCTTGTGCACCCCGTATCGCACTGTCTTGTGCATTCGCATATATTTCGTGCATTCCACTCACATCGCACTGTCTTGTGCACTTTGTATCACACTATCTTGTGCACTTTGAATCGCACTGTCTTGTGCACTCACAGGTCTAGGAGACCTTAAATCCTCTAAAGGCACAATTCCTTTGGTATTTGTTGTGCCCGAACGGCTTCAAGCGGTCTGGTATAGCCATCTGACTGTGTTTGCAGTGAGTTCCTAGGAGACCAACTGAGATGGTAAAAACTAGAATTCGAATGGCCGAGGCCTAATGGTTTAATGGCTGAGTTCAAACCACTTTGCTTTGAAAATGGTTTCAAACTATTTGTTTGTTTAAGCATGAGATTGAGGTTGTCATGCTTAATGGTTTAATCCCTTTGAGGGTTCATTACCAACAGTATAATGTCTCTTTCATGCCCAAAACAACACTTGGTTTGAGCCCTCTTTCCATTAGAAGACTTACATTCATTTGTGGACTTAATTGATTAAAGAATTGAGAGGTAATTAAAATGGAGTAATAAAATTGGTGAATAAAAAAGAGCAAGATAATAATTTGGTTTGGGTTCAATAGGACGTTAATTGA
Organism: Camellia japonica; assembly: GCA_030407325.1. Taxonomy (NCBI): domain Eukaryota; kingdom Viridiplantae; phylum Streptophyta; class Magnoliopsida; order Ericales; family Theaceae; genus Camellia; species Camellia japonica. The sequence continues at coordinate 25,267,828 of JAPPVO010000059.1, read as the reverse complement.
ACCCTTGAGTCTTGAGTCGTTTCATACTCATTAGTGATGAAAACGGTTCAAGATTCATTGTCAACTACTTCCCTTGATCTTTCGTGATAGAGATGTGGTTTTGAGAGTCTTGTTTTGTTGCATTCATTGAACTTGCACACTTGATTCATAGAACTTGCACACTTGATTCATAAGCCATCATGCAATGAAATTGCATCCATTGGTGGTTTGTGAATCAAACTTACTATTTCTTTGAGCTGTTCAAATGAGAAGGAGGGGTAAATTGTGCAAACAAACCCTTGAGAATACCCTATCCCTACTTTGTTTGCTCTCTGTTGCAGCAAGACAATCCAGTCATTAGTGGCCGGCAGGCCCTCTGCCGGCCACATGTGCAAAATCTAGCAGTGTACTTTTGAAGCAAAACAGAGTTGGTCTGGAGGGGGAAAACAGTGCAAGTGCTCTACTGTGCAACAGAGGCATTCAGCAGCAGAAACAGTGGCTTTTCGGGTTGAAAGTCCGTGCATGCATGAGCATTCCTCATTTCCCGAGGAGGAGTAATTAGAATAGTTAATTTGGTTACTTCGTTTTGTAATTAATTAGTTAGCTAGAATAGTTGATTAATTCAGTTAGTAATAATTAGTTAAGTAGTTTAGCTAAATTATTCATTTGGGTTTGTAATATTTAATTAATTAGCTTAGCATTATTTAGTTAGCTAGTTAGTTCATTCGGACCCTCCTGTGTGAGGGCGCAATGATGTAATAATGTGTATGTCCTCCAACCCCACGTCTTTCCCCCTTTTATTTAACTGCTTACGATGGTTAGATTAAGGCATCATGTTTTGTTTAGCATTCTCCATGTTTGCATCCACTTGTATTGCATGCACCAAGGCTCGGTTCATCATTCTAACTTGCATTGTTAGTTTAAATGCTTCTTTGAATACGTGCTTAGACTACATGCTATCAAATTGCTTCATTTGCCATATTAGTAGCCGAGCCTAGTAATTGCATATCGGATGTGTTGCATTAATCATATTGCATAGTTAGGAATCATGCATATTTCTAACTAGTTTCGCTTTCGGCTTGGAGTACTAGGTGAGCCTTTACTCACTTTAGTATATCGCATGTTGATGTTGCTATGTCTAGCATGCTTGCCATGAGACTAATTGCTTAAGTGCTATAACTGTTTGAATTCTTTTGGATGAAGGCTAGTTGTTTGAATTGGAATAATTTGAGTAATGTTCATATACGATCACCTTTTTCAAGTGGTACATATTCGAAACAATTTTCAAAAAACAAACATGAAATCAAATATTCCAATTCTTGCAAATTAGTTTATACCTCGTGTGTGCATCACATAGTAAGCTAGCCTAATAATCGGAACAAGAGCATATAATGTACATAAGATTTATATCATGATTAGTAGAGGCCGATCGTTGATCGGGCGAGCGGGGGTGCTCAATTCATGATCTTCTCCTCTCGTACCTAAGTTCCCGAGCCGAGACAATCTTGGTGATGACGGATACGTGGCCTTTGGCACGAGTCATGGGTTTCCTAATTTTTTCAAAAATATTTAGGTGGTGACTCTGTATCTGGCAAAGCAGTCCAATTTTGGCAATTTGATTCAAAATCAATTTTCCAAAAGATTTGCCGAATTTGGACTCTTTAGTGTTTATCTATTTCACATTGTACTTGTGAGATCAGATTCAGAACCGCAGGAGTTCGACACTGTAGGGCTTATTCGTCTTCCTAGAGGGGGCACGAAAAGTCGAGCTATGCCACTATACATCTAACCAAGATCATATATAAATAACAGCATGAATTAGAGTGTAATGTTCTTCCATTTCATAGAGTTAATGGTACAAAAGAATTCAGCATAAGTAAATGCCCTATAGGCTTACGTCTTTCTAAGTCATTGCTTGGTTACAACAAAAGAGAGTCTAGCTCTATACAATTTAAGTCCTTGATTATACAAAATAAACACAACAAAAAAGAAGCCCTTACTCCAAACTTCCTCCAAGCTACTACCTTAGCAGAGGCAAATCATCAACACCTGAAAATGGTTTTTCCCAAATGGGGTGAGCCAAAGCCCAGCAGGAATAATCTAACACAATATATGAGATTTAATAAAGATATTAGTACAATGTGCATATATAATGCCTGCAACAAAACATTCACATTTTATATAAACATAAAGTACCAAATTCATATCTTGTTCCATTTCCCTTCAATTCATTTCAAGTTAAATCATTCCATCTCAATTCATGAGCAAAGTTTATTATCTTCCAGACAGTTCAACTGAGACAACAACTCAGTGGTTCTTAAATCAACACAACTATCACACAAACACTTCAATCTGCCATTTTACAGAAATTTCGTTCGCGGGATCAGCACCCATGTATACACGTGGTTTCGGGACTTTCACCCAGGACACTCCGGCCAACTTAATTTCAATGAAGTCCATCTCTTATCTCCTCCTGAACAATAGAGTACATCCCCTTTCTTCGCCCAAATAACCATACATATATAATGTATTTAAACATAGTCATATTCGATGACAACCAACAAGAGATTAGTTTCAGTTCACCTAATCCTCATGCAATTTCTATAACAATCACAGCTATCCTCCACCGATAGCCCAATATAGATATTTCTAAACAGATATTCAATCTCAAGACAGATAATTATTCAATTTCCATGGGTGAGAGGTGATATATATATATATATATATTTCCAACTTCACCGTTTATTTCAATATTCATTCAATTTCACCTTTACAACACCAATTCCATTTACTTATACAAAATAAATATTTAAACCATTTTAGGGCAAACTCCCATTTTTCTCAAATATCGACCCAAAGGCCAAAATCAACTATTTTAACACAAGGTAACCTCATATTCAAACCCCTTTTTTGACTTCGAACCCAAACCTTAGGTTTGTCCAAAATAGACCCAAAGCTCACCATTGTTACACAATCATCAAATAACTAAGTTAAAGGCTATATGAAATTGTAGAAAATCCCTACCTCAAAGAAAAGAAGACAAGCAAAGCAAGATTAAAACTCCAAAGACATGGAAACCCACTTTCGTTCAAATGAAAAGAGAGCCCACGAAGTGCTCTACCTTTTTCTCAAAGGAACTAGAGTGAAGAACCCAATGGATCTAGGTGAAATAGTAGAGAGAAGATGAGTTTTAGAGAGAGAAACTCAAGATCTAGGGTTTTGGAGATTTTAGAGATTGAAAGGAATGAAAAAGTGATGAAAAAGGTCATCTTCACGGACTGTTATATATGCAGTTTGCTCGAGCATGGAAAGTGACGCTCGAGCATTAGACACAATATTCTGCTCGAGCATAAGAAGCGACACTCGAGCGCTGAATACACTCTTCCAGCATTTGTAGGTTTGCAAAAAAAATAAAAATATTGAGAGTTTGCAAATCCTGCTCGAGTGTAAGAATGGCCGCTTGAGTGGAGGAGAAAAATTGCAAAGCCCACTCGAGCGCAAGAATGGTCGCTCGAGCGGAGGAGTAAAAATCTGGGCAACATAGGTTTGGAAAATCAAGCAACCAACCTGTTCTAAACACACAACTACAATCCAAATGACTAATCCAAGGAACAACGAGGGTAATAAGAGACGGACAACAACATTGAACCATGAAACCCGAGTCCGGAACACAATAAAATGTCGGGTCAAAACCGGAGTCGCTATAACCTCTCTCCCTTGAGGAATTTCGTCCCCAAAATTACAATTCAAGATTCGAAACTATGTTTTAAGCCATTACCACAATGATTTCAATTCAATTTCAACGCCATGACCCATCTACCGGTCATTCAATCCCATCACATTATGAATATACATTTCATATTTCCAACATTTTCAATGTTCATAATAAACTTGTATTTCCAAAACTTAAGCAACATATACAATGTTTTCAAAGGTGATACAATACATACAATACGTCATATTCTCAAAACATATGCAATGCTTATATTGAATCCATGTTTCCAAGCACCCATAACATTTACAATGTTCCCGTGTTTTAAAACATATATAGTGCTTTTACATTTCATTAGCATAATCAAAATCTCCATATATAATCAAACACCAACAAATAAGTCTGGATATTTCTCTCGGACTTCCATTTCATGCTCCCAAGTTGCTTCCTTAACCTCGTAGTGTTTCCATAATACCTTAACCAAGGGAATCGTCTTGCCTTGCAAAACTTGGTCCCGTGTATCCAAGACTCTCACCGGTCTCTCTTCATTCGAGGCATCCTCATCTACCTCTAGGTTAGTCCAATCCAACACATGCTATGGATCCGACTCATATTTTTGAAGCATGCTAATATAAAACACATCATGAACCCCAGAAAGCTGTGGCGGTAACGCCAAACGATAAGCTACCTCCCCGATCCGCTCAAGGATCTCAAAAGGCCCAATAAACCGAGGGGACAACTTCCCACTCTTCCCAAATCTCATCAAACCCCATCTAGGTGATATTTTCAAAAAGACATGATCTCCCACCTTAAAAGACAAGGGTCTCCTCCTACAGTCGGCGTAACTTTTCTGGCGACTCTGAGCCGTAACCAACCTCTTACGAATAAGCGCCACTTTTTCCGTTATTTCTCGAACCAACTCTGGACCCAAAAAAAGTGCATCACCCGCCTCGGCCCAACACACCGGAGATCTACACGGTCGGCCATACAAGGCCTCAAATGGTGCCATACCAATACTTGATTGGAAACTATTGTTATAGGCAAACTCCACTAAGGGAAAATGCCTCTCCCACGACCCCTTGAAGTCAAGAACACAACATCGAAGCATATCTTCAAGGATCTGAATAGTACGCACAGACTTCCCGTCAGTCTGAGGGTGATATGCTGTGCTAAAAGTCAATTTGGTGCCCAAGGCACTCTGCAAGCTCTGCCACAATCGAGCTGTGAAACGTGGATCTCTATCCGAAACAATCGTAACAGGGAGCCCATGCAACCTCACTATGTCCCTGATGTAAAGGTCGGCAAGGTAATCTACCAAGTCACTTTCGCGCATAGGAATAAAATGCGCTAACTTAGTCAACCGGTCAACTACCACCCAAATGGCATCATTATCCCATTGAGTCCTCAGAAGGCCCACAACAAAATCCATCATGATATGCTCCCACTTCCACTCAACTATAGATAGGGATTGTAACAAACCTACTGGCCTCTGATGCTCAACCTTTACTTGCTGACAAGTAAGGCACTTCGATGCAAACACAGCTACATCCTTCTTCATACCCCTCCACCAAAACTGGCGACTACGGTCGTGATATATCTTTGTGCCCCCCAGATGCACCGCAAGGCGTGGATTATGAAACTCTCAGAGTACTTCCTCCCGGCAAGACTCCGACACTAACAAACGGTCACGGTATCTCACACTTAGGTTGGGATACACAGTCAAGCCTCTTTCTACCTTCCCATTGGAAACCTTCTCTCGGAGGGATTCTACCTTAAGGTCACCCTTCTGCACTTCTAACAGTCGGTTCACAAGTGTAGGTTGTGTAACCAGTGAAAATAAGGCTGCAGACTCAACATACTCACCTAGATACAAGTCAAACTCACCAAGAGTACCCAATATCTCCCATTCTCGGATGGCAATACAAGCTACACTACTAATTGATTTCCTACTCAAAGCATCGGCCATAACGTTGGCCTTTCCCGGATGATAATGTAACTCAAAATCATAATTCTCTATGAACTCCATCCACCTTCTCTGCCTTAAGTTCAAGTCTTTTTGTGTAAACAAATATTTCAGACTTTTGTGATTAGAAGACACTTCAAATCTCTCACCATACAGATAGTGCCTCCAAATCTTCAAGGCAAATATCACCTTTGCTAACTCTAGGTCATGGGTAGGATAATTCTTCTCATGTGTCTTCAACTACTTTGAGCCATAGGTTACCTTTCCCTCTTGCATCAATACACAACCCAAGTCTTCTCGTGAGGCATCATAATATACCGAATAGCCCAAACCCCTCTTCGGAATAATCAAGACTGGAGCAGTGGTAAGTTTAACCTTAAGCTCTTGAAATGACTTCTCATAAGTCTCACTTCACACAAATTTGATTTCTTTCCTCGTTAACCTAGTCAAAGGTGAGGCTAGCCTAAAGAAATCTTTCACGAATCTACAATAATACTCGGCTAACCCCAAGAAACTATGGATCTCAAAAGCATTCTTTGGTTATGCCTAATCTTGCACTACCTCTATCTTGGACGAATTTACAGTCACCCCTTTCTCGGATACCACATGGCCTAAGAATTTAGCTTCCCTCAACCAGAACTCACACTTCCCAAACTTAGTATACAGTTTATGGGCCCTAAACAACTCAAGAACCACTCCCAAGTGTTCCTCGTTCTCTCTCTCAGAAGGTGAGTAAATCAAGATGTCGTCCACAAAGACGACCACAAAACGGCTAGGAACTCACGGAAGATCTGGTTCATCAATTCCATAAACACAGCTGGTGCATTGGTTAGCCCAAAAGGCATCACTAGAAACTCGTAATGGTCATACCGCTTACAGAATGCTGTCTTCGGGATATCCTCCTCCGTCACCCTCAACTGATGATAACCCGATCTCAGGTCTATCTTGGAGAAGCAACAAGACCCCTTTAACTGATCAAACAGATCATCTATATGAGGCATTGGCTATTTGTTCTTCACAATTACCCGGTTCAACTTCCGGTAATCTATACAAAGTCGTAATGCTCCATCTTTCTTATTAGAAAAGAGAGCTGGCGCTTCCCAAGCTGAAGTACTAGGGCAGATGAAACCCTTATCTAGCAATTCCTGGAGTTGAATCTTCAACTCACTCAATTCAGCAGGTGCAAATCTATACAGTGCCATAGAAATCGGTGCCGTGCCAAGCACTAAATCAATAGAGAACTCGATCTCTTGGTGAGGTGGTAAACTAATAAGATCTTCGGGAAAGACATTGGGGTATTCACAAACCACCTTTGGCAACTCAACCCAGACTTCATCATATTTACCACTCGAGAAGCTAGCAAGAAGGAAACTAAGTTCACTCCGCCCACGCGGATCATATATCGGTGATAAGACTCTATCCACCCGGTCCCCCAAGAAATATAAGCAATCATTGCTCAAGGTACATACAGTAACCCTCTGACGGTAGTAATCTATAACAGTCCAGTATGATGATAACCAGCCCATACCCAAAATAACATCAAAACTAGACATGTCAATCAATACAAATGCAAATGGAAGTCGATGACTGGCAACCTCTATGTCACAACCCAGACACCCCTGCTTCAAAATAACCTCACCACCGATAGGTGACTCTACACAAATAGGAGATGCTAACTGTGCCAGCTCCAACTCCAAAATCAATGCAAGTGCAGACGAGATAAAAGAATGGGATGCACCCATATCAATCAATACATTAGCAATAGAATTGCAAAACAAGAAGGTACCTCTCACTACAGAAGGATCGGGTACAAGATCTAGCGTTGTAACAACATACACATACCTCGTAGGTTTTTGCTCAATCTGCTCACCCCTCGGAGCATAAGTCAGATACACTGACTGAGTTGAAGAGGCTCCCTGATTGGCCTTCGAGGCTTGTGCTGACTGTACATACTGGTGGCTATGTGTCTGCCTCGAACCAAACGCACCAGATGTGCCATCTAGCTGTGGGCAAAATCTCTTCATGTGCCCCACCTACCCACATTGATAACAAGTGAGCAGCTACCCTCTCCCTTGACTCTGGTCCTAAAAACGAGCCAAAAATAATGCAGATCATTGCCTTCTTCCCCTCTGCGGGCAAGCTAGAGACTTGTGGCCCAACTGACCACATTTATAACGAGTAATGTCTCATTGGCCACCTCTCCCAGAACCCGAACTCAGTATTGGAAAAGTGGACCTCGATTAAGCTCCTTGGGACACCTGGGGGTTAGAACCCCTCTGCCTCTTACTCTCCTCCTGATAATCCTGACTCTTCATAGAGCCCCTTATCCTCTCTTCCTCTGCTTTCATAATAGTCTCCAGATGGGCCGCTGCCTCCACAAGGCGCCCGTAGTCTTTAATCATGGATTCAGCCACTCTAAATTTGAGCCCGGTCCTTAACCACTTCTCAAACTCCAGACAACGGCGTTTCTCAGTCGCCACAAGCTCAGGAGCAAACCTAGAGAGGCTAGTGAATGTGGCTTCAAACTCAGCCACTAGTGTGTTCAACTGCATTAGCTTGGAAAACTGGTCTCTCAACTTCTCCCTAACTGTGGGAGGCAAAAACTTGTCTTGGAAGGCGCTGACAAAAGCCTCCCAAGTTACCCCAATGCGCCCACGCGCATACTTCCACCACTGACCCGCATCTCTTTTCAGCTAGAAAGATACCAATGTCACCCTCAACTGGTCGTCCTTAATGCCAAGCATCTTGAACGTCTTCAATATCTGCTCTAGCCACTCATCTATCTTTAGTGGCTCCTTGGGATCACCCAAAAACTCGTCCGGATTCGACCAAAAGAACTCTCTCTTCAAGAAAGATATCCTGTCTTAGCTACTTGGGCCTGGACTTGATTCTCGGTCCTGAGAATGTCCATGGATTCCCGTAATGCTTCGGTCATTTTGCGGGCTAAGGCGCCCATGGCATGTTGACCCACTAGTTCGGCCACGTTGGCCTGACTAACTCCTTCTTCTTGTGCTAGAATATCATCCGATATGGGCACCTCGTGCCTTCTAGGCCTACTACGCCTACCACCACCACGTCCTGGCATCTTAATGAAGGTGACAAAAGAGGTTAGCACATTTACAAATGTGTCGAAGCTAACTCACTCGCGTCCTAATGTGTTGGACAATAGTAATTCACTCCATATAAGCACATAGTCACATAAACACATATGAATTTCATTTTTTGGATAGTGACTATCCCACGGTGTTGCTAGAGTTCCAATTAGAAACGACAGTGATCAGGTGCCTTTCCAATATAACTTCTAGAAACCCGTAGACTCGATCAGCATGCCAGAAATTAAATCTCATACCCATATGATTACATAAGCATGTTATCACATAAGTATACAATACATACTACCGTCTTAACTAAGCAAGACAAACCCATTGTGGTAATAACCACTTCTCACGTACCTAAAGCATTCAAACCGGGTACATTTTGATGCCAAGTTGTAACGCCCCCAAAATAAAACCATACATCTAACCAAGATCATATATAAATAACAACATGAATTAGTGTGTAATGTTCTTCCATTTCATAGAGTTAATGGTACAGAAGAATTCAGCATAAGTAAATGCCCAATAGGCTTACATCTTTCTAAGTCATTGCTTGGTTACAACAAAAGAGAGTCTAGCTCTATACAATTTAAGCCCTTGGTTATACAAAATAAACATAATAAAAATGAAGCCCTTGCTCCAAACTTCCTCCAAGCTACTACCTTGGCGGAGGCAAATCATCAACACCTGAAAATGGTTTTTTCCCAAATAGGGTGAGCCAAAGCCCAACAGGAATAATCTAACACAATATATGAGATTTAACAAAGATATAAGTATAATGTGCATATACAATGCCTGCAACAAAACATTTACATTTTATATAAACATAAAGTACCAAATTCATATCTTGTTTCGTTTCCCTTCAATTCATTTCAAGTTAAATCGTTCCATCGCAATTCATGAGCAAAGTTTATTATCTTCCAGACAGTTCAACTGAGACTACAACCCAGTGGTTCTCAAATCAACACAACTACCATACAAACACTTCAATATGCCATTTTACGAAAATTTCATCCGTGGGATCGGCACCGATGTATACACGTGGTTTCAGGATTCACCCTGGACACTTTGGCCAACTTAATTTCAATGGAGTCCATTCCCTATCTTCTCCCAAACAATGAAGTACATCCCTTTTCTCCTCTCAAATAACCATACATATATAATGTATTTAAACATAGTCATATTCAATGACAACAATTAAGAGATTAGTTTCAATTCACATAATCCTCATGCAATTTCTACAACAATTATAACTATTCTCCACTGATAACCTAATACAGATATTTCTAAACAGATATTCAATCTCAAGACATATAATTATTTAATTTCCATGGGTGAGAGGTGATATATATATTCCAACTCCACCGTTTATTTCAATATTCATCCAATTTCATCTTTACAACACCAATTCCATTTACTTATACAAAATAAATATTTAAACCATTTTAGGGCAAACTCTCATTTTTTTCAAATATCGACCCAAAGGCCAAAATCAACTATTTTAACACAAGGTAACCTCATATTCAAACCTCATAACCATTTATATCACATTTACTTAGAAACCCCTCTTTTGACTTTGAACCCAAACCCTAGGTTTGTCTAAAATACACCCAAAGCCCACCATTGTTACACAATCATCAAATAACTAAGTTAAAGGCCATATGAAAGTGTAGAACATCCCTACCTCAAGAAAAGAAGATGAGCAAAGCAAGGTTGAAATTCCAAAGACACTGAAACCCACTTTCGTTCGGATGAAAAGAGAGCCCACGAAGTGCTCTACCTTTTTTTCAAAGGCACTAAAATGAAGAACCCAATGGATCTAGGTGAAATAGTATATAGAAGATGAGTTTTAGAGAGAGAAACTCAAGATCTAGGGTTTTTTGAGAGTTTTAGAGATTGAGAGGAATGAAAAAGTGATGAAAAAGGTCATCTTCATGGACTGTTATATACGCAGTCCGCTCGAGCGTGGAAAGTGACGCTTAAGCGTCAGACACAATATTCGCTCGAGCGTAAGAAGTGACGCTCGAGCGTTGAATACACTCTTCTAGCATTTGTAGGTCTGCAAAAAAAAAAATACTGAGAGTTTACAAATCCCGCTCGAGCGTAAGAATGGCCGCTCGAGCAGAGGAAAAAAATTGCAAAGCCCGCTTGAGCGCAAGAATGGCCGCTCGAGCGGAAGAGTAAAAATCTGGGCAACATAGGTTTGGAAAATCAAGCAACCAACCTGTTCCAAACACAAAACTACAATCCAAATGACTAATCCAAGGAACAACAAGGGTAATAAGAGATGGACAACAACATTGAACCAAGAAACTCGAGTCCGGAACATAATAAAATGTCGGGTCAAAACCGGAGTCGCTATATGTGCTCGAGCGAAGATCGCGGCCATTTAGAAGTTTCACTCCCCTGCAAAAGTACTGGGAGTTATTTTTTTCTGCTCGAGTGTAGATCCACTCTAGCGGTGATCGCGGGTCAGTTTTCTATAAATATGTGGTTTCATTCGATTTTAGGGTACGACTGCCAGATCTTTTTTTTGGGTATTAGGGTTTTCTTCTGGAGCTTCTTTGCTTGTTTTCTTTGATATCTATGAGAGTTTAATCATGAATTGAGTGGATTATATCGAAGGGTTTGTTTGTTTTATTTATTCAATACAAAAGAGAGAGAGAGAGAGAGAGAGAGAGTTGTTCTTCGGTGAATTTTGGGGAATTTGGGCCTGAAGCTTTGGTGGATTCTAGAGTGGCTCATCGTCGTGGATTCGACATCGTCGTTGTGAATTCAACGTTGTACAAGACAATTCCGAGGTGAAGACGGGGCTGGAAGAGACACATAGGGGTCGGTTTGATTCGGGCGTGGATTCGCTAGGTAATTGAGAGTACACTTGTGTAATTCCTTTATGTTTTCTTAGTGAATTGTTTTGTGGCTGTTGCCTGTGGATTTTAATCACAATTGGAGGTGCTCCAATTATGGTTTTTCCATGTAAAATCGTTGTGTCGATTTGTCTTGATTGTTTGATTGGGATTGTTATTTACTGCTTTAAATTGATACATAATCACAAATCAATATCTAGGGGATTTTTAGATTTTTTAGACTTGATTTTTTTTTATACAAGTATGTGATTGTATGTGATTTGTATATAATATTTGTATAACCAAAGCAAAAGTGGCCCCATAATTTTTGTTTTGTCTGTATATTTGAAAGATGTGATTTGTTTATTAAATACTGGCATGTTTTGGTTTGCTTTTCTGAAATAATGTTTAGAATTTTTTTGAAAAATAGAAATTAGTTTGATGAAAAATAGAATAGTGTTAATTATGATTCATTGTGATGTTGGTTATAACACTATTTTAATTATGATCCAATAGGTATTTGATTATACTTTATGTGGTGTTTGGTTATGATTTATTTATTTATATATAGTTATGACTCAAAAAGGATTTTGTTATGACATTTATGGTAATCAACTCCACAAATGTTATAACTTGCATATGATATAGCATGACCCATAAATGATTAGTGTTTGTGATTTGTATATTTGTATAACCAAAGAAAAAGTGGTCCAATGTTCAGTGCTTTGTTTGTATATTTGTCCAACTGTGGTCTCAAATGCCTTGCTTTGTTTATTTATTTTTGTTATTTACATACGTGGATTTGCATTTGTTGTATGCAGTGATGGGAAGTGTTGATTTACAGTTAAATTTTCATCATAGTGGGTACTTTATTGAGACACCTATAAGGAGTTACCTAGGGGGCAAGGTTGATGTGGTTTTTTTGTGACCCTATATCAGCACTTGAGTTAGGTTCTATGATGCATGAAGTTGGAGTGTATGATTACAAACACTCCTATTATAGGATTCCAAACATGGACCTAGTTAGAGGGTTGAGGTGGGTGTAGACAGACATAGAAATCATTGATATGTTTGCATGTCTTGAACAGTCAAAGACCATAGAGTTATTTGTGGAACATGATAATCCAAACAATGTTGATATGTCTCATCCTATATATTTACTTAATGATGTAACTGTCAATGAGGCACATGTGGGCAAGGTTTCAAAATGCGGTCTTACGTAATGGTTGCAGTCGTTACGTAACGGTTGCGGGGGTAGGCACCACACGTTACCCCCGCTTTTGTCACAGGTGTGTTGGTCGTATCGACCATCGTAGTGGCTGTATTGACTGTCGTAGCGGCCGTAACGGTGTCGTAACGGCCTGTTACGCACCGTTACACACAGTGTTGAGCTTATTCTTTTCAAAAAAAACAAAAGAAAAAGCTGAAAAACAATGGATGCTCAATAGATTTTGTACATACCTTTATGATTGAACATATTTTGTCTTGAGGTCTTTTTAGCCCGTGAACCATTTTGAACATAATATTCAGAATACATCCACAAATTTTTAGATCTTCTCTGCAATTGATTCAGATCTTCAGATCCACAAATTTGAAACCAGCTTCAACTGAGTTTCAAGAAGAATGGTTCATGGGAAGATGAAGACCGAGAGAATAGGAAATACAAAGGAGTGAGAGATAGAGAGAAGAGAGAGAAGAGAGAAGAGGGAAGAGATGAACCTGTGTTGAAGATGAAGAAGGAGATGAATATTCAAGGCTGCCTCTGTGTTGAAGATGAAGAACCTGTGTGACTCTGTAAGTGATTTGGTTCAGTTGCCTTTTTTTAGTTTGTTTTGTTTGGCTGCCTCTGGTCTCCGACTACTTTAGAGCCTTGGGAAGATGTATAATCATTTGTTTTTCTTCGTGTGGTCTCCAACTGGCCTTTTTTTTTTTTTTGAACAATAATCTCGAGCTGGTTGTTTGCAAACCAAGAAAAAAAATAAAAATAATTATGATGATATATTTAGCAATTTTAATTTAAATAACATATATATATATAGCTAAGCACTTACTTTTAGCATTACATATATAATAATTAGTGATTGATTTTTTTTTTATTTATAATATCTAAAAATCATAACATCTATAATTATATTAATACATTTTATATATGTCAGTTTTTATTGATTTTGTTTTTTTCTTGCAGATTATTCAAAACGATAACAAATATTCAAGTGATTAAAGCCCAAAAAACAACTATGTATGAATTTTTTTCTTTATAATTTTTTTTTAATTTTTATATGATTACATTAGCATGTAAAATCCAAATGTATAAATAGTGGTTGCAATTTTTTTATAATCATTTCATTTAATATTTAATTATAAATATTTTTTATTTTATTATTGTAATGTGTTGTGACAACAATTTTTATGGCACAATTTTTTTTAAAAAAAATATATATTTAAAAAAAATCAATATCTCAAAAATAAATTCTTTATAATTTATTTTTTTAATTTTTATATGATTACAATAACATGTAAAATCCAAATGTATAAATAGTGGTTGCATTTGTTTATAATTATTTTATTTAGTATTTAATTTTAAATAATTTTTTATTTTGTTATTGTAATGTGTTGTGACAACAATTTTGATGGCATATGCTTCCATTAAAGATGTATACTTTTTTTTAATACTATTTGAGTTAAAATGTACACCCCACAATACAAGTATAATAATTAAAAATAATTTTATACATCTAAGTCCAATAAAAGAAATTTTTGCCACAAGTGTAATATGGATTAATGACATGTAAAGTCATTAACTATTGAAATAAAATATAAAAAAATTCATTTTCTAGTGAATTAAAAATATGAAATATATTGGATCATATTTAAAAATTATCAAAAATTTATCAAAGTTTATTTTAAAACCCAACAAATATGATTCTACAAAAAAAAAAAAATATATGCGTATCGGTAAGTTTTTTGCAAATTTCCGAAAAATAAAAAAATTCACAGTTCTGGTTACCGCAACCGTTACATGGCGCCCTTTACACCTCGCAACCGCAACTGCGCCACTGTCACGACCCAAACCCGCCCCTATAGGTTTAGCATCGTAGCCGGCCAGTAATCCGTGATTACCGAAGGCCTGTTTTACAATAATGACAATAATACAATATAAAAGGGCTGGCGGAAGCCAATCAATAATACCAAATATCGTCCAATAAGCTGTGGAGACTTAAATGAACAAAACAAATTTCACACACTTGGAATTATACAAACACTTAAGTCCATAACACACATGTGTTCATAACAAAATATAAGCTAGGGAATTAAATACCATTGCCAAAAATAGTTAACAAAACTCAATAAACATTCTTATCTCATAAACACAATGTCAAAAGGGTGAATTTGAATCACCCAATAAATCCTGACATGCAATGGTACGGAACCTCGCAGTGGGGCACAGTAGTTGGCTTGACAAAAACAAGGTTTAGGTCGACGCCTCTAGCTTTGATCCGGTGCCTGGCCACCAACATATATATAATAAACTGTGTGCTAAAGCCCAGTGAATAACAAATGTATAAATAGATTAAGAATGATGTCCTTACAGTCTTTGAAACAATCAATTATCATTAGAACATTTTCAATCAATATAATTTGTCAATCAATCGTTCAATCGTTCAATTCAATCAATTCATGTTCATATAGGTCATACGTGGTACATCCAATAGCAACAATACAATAGGTCTTAAAGACCGAACAATCAATTGATGGCCATCATACAATAATAATAGTTCCAAGATTTGAAACTGACAGAGATCTCTATAACAATAACGATATCAATGACAATAACAATAACAATACGCTATGGATGCCACAAATACTGTTCAAAAGAGGATTATCATTCAATTGATAGAAAAGTATCATTTCAGAAAACAATATAATTTATCGATCAGAAAATAAATACGATTGAACATATCTTTACAACAGTGTTACTCACAGTGGACTTCCTGAAACATGTGCTAAAATGCACTAAAGATGCGGCGTCCGACCTAAACAAACAAATTCAAGCATGACACAATTACAATTGCATTCTTACAATACTACTCAATTCGATAGTTTGATCTCTATTCATTTTCTCTTGTTCGGTTCTCATTCGATTCTTTATTTTGTTTTGTGTCTATCAAATGTACATGAATGCAATGCACATGAAAAACAATTTAAGACGATGCAAGTGGAGGTTGGAAGGTGGAAAAGTGGAGCGAAAAACAAAACCGGACTGCTCAAAGAGGCCGCACGTGCGAGGGTCCTGGCCGCACGTGCGGGACCATCCCCGCACCTGCTCCCGCAAGGCAATTATTTCAGAATACATTTCAAAACTGCCCTGTTTTCTACACGTGCAGCTCTGGGTCTGTTTGGTTCGAAAATCTGCCTCATTATTGAAGTCTTCATTTTTCAATTGCAACTCCACTTCTTGCAATTCAAGACCCAAAACCTTTCATGAACATATTGAACTTTACATATTTAACTTTAAACAAAATTATAACTTCAAATCAAAACTACATTTTCCATGCAAAAGCTTCAAGTTTTATATTATTATGAAAGTTCATAGAACTTGTACATTTGAACTTCAAATCTTCAAGACCCATGGTATTTCCTCTCAATTTTGGACACTCATGTAAGCAACAAATGTATGATCATGGATTTCATGAAATCTATGCCATGCAAGGATCAAACTTTTAAATTCAAAGCATAAAATCATGGAACTGTACATATATGAGTTCTAAGTCCAACACTTTGAAGATTTCTTGTAAAACCATGCAAGAAATGATATATTTTGAAACTTTAATCTCATAGCTCAAGAAATCCTTTTGGAAACTTTAGAATCCATGGAGTTCATGCAAGAATTTATATGATATAACAAGAATATTATGAATTCATGCCATGCATGGTAAGTGTTAAAGATACAAAGGAACCAATACATCTAATTTCTTATTTTTATGATCATATATTTACATATACATGTAGCTTGCCATAATAAGCTTCAAATTCTGAATTCCCATGGAGTTTTCTCTTCAATTGGAGGTTGATACAAGGACATGAACATATGATCATAAATCTTTAAAAATCTTGTTATGCATGTATAAATTTTCCATTTATATAAACATCTCTTACAATCAAGTTTAATTCACCTCATCAAGTTTATATTCTTCTTAAATAATCTAGAATTCCATAAATATGAAAGTGATTCTTCAAATTAGTGAGATACAAGCAAGGAATTCTTACCTAGAGTTAAAGAATTGAGTTGAATTCTTACTTTTCCTTCAATTTCTTCTTCCTCTTGGTGTTCTTTTTTTCTTCATCTACCTCTCTTCTTGAGTTCTAACTCTCAAAGTCTCCCCCTCTCTCTCTCTCTGTTTGTCTACGTGGGTGACTATCAAAACAAGACCCACTACTTCTAACTCTAGTCCTCTCTTTTACATTCAATTGGTGAGTATTGATGAGTCAAAACACTATTCCACTAATTCTTTAATTATACATACATAAGGCTTAAATTAATTAGGCTAAGAAATTAATTAAAATCAATTTCACTCAAATTAAATTAATCTTATCATCTTATACTCTTAATTACACCAAATTAAATTATACTAAAGTGAATTAGGCTCTAATTCGTATCCAATTATTTGATTCTAACTTGTTAAAATTAGTGAATCAGATAGGTTTAATTTTCATTCTAACCTATCTGTTCAAGCAATACAATTCAATAAATCTCATAACAATCAATAACATTTAATCACATAATTAACATGTAGGAACATAATTAATAGTTCCAATTAAGGCTCAATTCAATCATAGACAATTTTAGTAAACCAAATCAATTTTCAATTAAATTTCCCAAATGACTCTAAAAATTTCCATAAGCCTATCCATGTACTCAATTTCAATTTATGCACTAATAAGATTGTCGATTTCAGTTTCAAAGTTGTAGCCTTAAAATGTAATTTTTCCAATTTAGACAGATATGCACAAATTAAATTACTTGGCACTTAGTTCAATTAGAATTAACACATAATTAATTAATTAAAATCACGATTAGTAAGTCTGGGTTGTCATAGCCACTACCACCGTTACGGTGACCGCAACCGCTTTTAAGAACCTTGCCTAAAGCACACGACGTCGTTTTGCAATTTGTTTCCCACGCAAAAACTGTTCTGTTAAGCTGAAGAAATGGAGCCAAATAGAAGGCTTAAATTGTAAACCTTTTATAAGTTCAAGGTTCAAATTGTTAAAATTAAAACTACATGGTTTAATGTGAAAACTCTAGGGGTTTTTCTGTAATTTTCCCTTTAAAAAAAAAAAAAAATCTTCACAAGGCTTATCAAGCTGAGTTTAGGTCTACTCGAGCTCTGCTTAATTACTAAATGGGCCTAAATTGAGTTTGAACTATTTCACTTAATAAACAAAGTTTAAAGATGCTTTAAATGAACCAACCTCGAGTTATCTAAAAATAATTCAGTTCATTTGCAGCCCTAATGCTGCCCCAACTTATTTTGATAGCCTACACAGAATCTCATTTTCCTTCCAAAACCCTTTTGTTCAAACTGACACTGCAGCCACATTCCTTTTCTTACAAGAACCTTTTTTTAATTCACTCAACTGACACACGTATCGAAAATCAAACACCAAAATTCAATCCAAATTGCAACTTAACCATGTTAAAGGATATAACTCTATTTTTGAAAATCAACAATTCGCAACAACAAACAACCAGACCCATAATTGACACATCAACTCAATGGAAATAAATTAGATAAGTGAGCGCGCCAAGCACGGGGCTCTACGCATAACACAAACTTCACATCACCACACCATAGTGAATCAATAAGATTTCCTATCCAACACTTATACCCAAGTGATAATAGGAGACTACAAACACCGGGCAAACAAGTAATAAGGGGACTGTCCCAAAATCAACCAAATAGACTACATCCAACAAATTGAGCTTAATAGTAATCATGATATAACATTTCACCTCGACAACAAATATAAGTTGAAAATTTTTGAAAATGTTTTCTTCATGTAATGTGAATACCTGATCACATGCTTATCTCCAGTCTTCAAGTTTGACCATGCTGGTGGGCTTTGAGTGCAGCTTTTCCCTGTATCTTAGCATAAGAAGTTGCTGCATTTCTTCTACAGTTAAACTCTACCCATTGCATTCCATTAAATGCCTATGAAAAAAAGGAACCTTCTTTATCAGCTACATCCAACGATCTAATTATAGCAACGCAAAATGGACCTTACAAGCGTGGCAAAGGACCTAGGCATTCAAGTTGGAGACAGTGAAAATGAATAGATTTCAACAATAGTTGAACAAGAAAAGCTGGACAGGTTGAGGTTCAATGAAATTGCAGGAAGAAGAAGATAGCTTTCATTTTCCTGTCTAAGTTTTCCCGTTTCTTTTTTGCACAAAAAAGAAAAAAGAGAGAGTGAGAGAAAATATTACAAGAAATTGTACTTTTGGCGATGACGTCAATTTTTCGTAGCCAAAAGTATATTTTTGGTGACACAGTGATGAATTTCGTTGGTAAAAGTAGACCTTTACCGACGCAATTTACTGCCATCGCTAAAAAATCATAATGTTCAGTAATCGCCAAAATCATTGGTTGGTGCCAAAATTTCAAAATTTTTAGCTACGAGGCTTATTTTTTAGCAACACAATGAGCGTTGCTATTTGTGTGCTTACTTTTGGCGATTACAAGTTGGCGTGGGCAAAGAGTTAAACATTTAGTGACGATAACACTATTCGTCGGTAAAAGTTTTGCTAGTGAAACGAGGTGATTTAGTGATTTGTGCTTTCATTCTGACTTTTGAAAGAGTTTTAAATATTCTAGTTATTGAATTGTAAAATTAAAGTGATCATTGAATTAGATCACAAAATGAACCCATCAAGCCCAAACACACTCTTAAGTTGAGATAGCTAATTTGAGATAATTTAAACTTTTCCAAAGAATGTGCTAGATTATCAATTTCAATATATTTGGTTTTATTTTCAGAAACTAGTTTCAAATTTATTTTTTTCTAAAAAACTAAAAAAAAATTGGGTGAAAAAATAAAAAAAATACTTATTATTTTTGAATAATTTTATCTTTTAGGTCATAAATAATTTTTGCAATTTTAAAAATATATTTTTGATTTTTATTAATCTCAAATTAATTTTAATTTTTTCAAAAAAAAAATCTAAAAATTGTTTTAGATTATTTTTTTTTTTTGGGTGATCTGCCTTTGGTGAGGCGGTGGCAATTTCCCTGTCAAAATTCCCTCTCTTCTTTTTTTCCCTCATCAATCTCCATGATTTCTATAACAATCCAAATAATACCATTTACGGAAAACATACTACAATCCATGTTTAAATGCTTTAAACCAAATTAGTTATTTTAAATATAAAACAGTTACCTAGATGGTTGAGAAAGATTATAGATAATAAGCTTGGACCATATGACTCTCCTTGTCAATTAATAAAACTCAAAAAAAAAAAAAAAAAAAAAAAACAATCATCTCTTAAGCATCTCCAAGGGGATAGCTAAAAAAGGCTTGTTAGGCATTTTAACCAATGTAACTCTAATTTTGGGCTCCAATGAGCTGGCTATTGGGCTACCTACTTTGCCATCCTACCTTTTTGCTAGCTACAATTGAAGAGCTCCAAAGGCTCTCCAAACAAATATGTATGTACATATCTTGGATTTTTGTATATTTATGTCTTGGATTTGGGATTTTATATATTTTATATATGTATGTGTGTAAATAGTAATTTTATATGTTCTTTCAATTCTGATTAATGAATTACGGAATAACTTATTTTGTATTTTGTGTTTTTTTTCTCTCCTCATTCTACAAGTTTTGTATGTTTGTATGGGAAAATTTATTATTATTGCAAATTTACATTAGTAAAATATCAGCAATTAGTATTTTTTGTTTTAAAAATTAATTAAGTTAGTTTGAATGATTAGCTAAAATAAAGAGTGTGATTGAAGAACACAATAACTAAAGTAATTAGGTAAAATAAAGAGTGTACTTTTTTCGTATTTTAACTAGTGAAAAGTAGAGAGTGTGGTTGGAGTGACTTAAGTTGTCAAAACAAATAAATGCCATATCGAATAAAAAATTATATAATAAAAACAAATAAATGATAATTATTTGACTAAATAATATTTGGAAATGGAAATATAAATTAATGTGATGGAATGTTTAAATACAAACATAATGGTAAATAATTTAAAAGAATTATACGTAATTAAAATTACAAGACTTCAATTTATAGGAAAGTATATGTATTAAAATTTAATGGATAAAATTGAGCTGGAGGATAACTTCAAATTAGAAATTGAATTTATTAGAGCATCTTAGAAACTCTAATTGAAGATCTTAACAGCTTATTATTAATTTGATATTTAGAATATTTTATAGAAATTGTTGAAAAATTAATCAAGTTAACGGAAATTAGACGAGTCTAATTTAATTTAATTGGAATTAATTAGATAAGGAAAATTTGAAAATTTAAATTGATTAATTAAACTGAATCAAGATTAGTGAGTTAATGAAAATAATTAAATTAGAATGAAGGATCTATTTTAAATCAAAAATTGAATGATTATCTGATTCAAAAACTGTAAGTGAGAAGTTTAATAAGTTTGGTCTAATGTGTAAAAAAGCTTGTGGGAACTTAATTAAATTTAATTAAAATTAAAATAAACTAAGACTTAATTGGGATTCAATAGATTAATTAATATGAGAATTATATATAATTAATTAAGTAAGATTAAAAAGTGATTAGTTAAATTAAGAGATAATTGGTATGTTAATCTAATTTGAGTCAATCGAATCAGAAATTGAAAGCTGAAATGATTTAAAAAATCATAAGTGACGAGCTTAATTGAATCGGTTTGATATGTAGAACTTTCTGGGAGCTTAATTAAAAATTTGATTCAGATTAGTAATGTTAAGAATGATTAAATTAAGACTTAATTAGATTTAATTGAATTATCTAAATCAAGTGTGAATAATAATTAATTAGGATTAAGTGGTGATTGATTAACCTAAAACATAATTAGTGAATAGACTAATCCTAAATAATTAAATATGAGTAATGGATAGGGTTGGAGTTTATTCTAGAAAGTTGGAGAGAAAAAGAGCTTATTCTTTTTTTTTTTTTGGATCAAAAAGAAATTACTGAAGCCAAACGACACTTACACAGGAATCCATCCAACAAAAGGCTTACACCAAGCAAAAAAAAATCAGATCAAACAAGCACACAGGTATAAAACTATGAAAATCTCAAACGCACAACAAGTGCTCGTGCTCGTACTGCAAAGCAGAAGTCAAAAAAATCAATTGTAGAGCGTGTCTAAGATAGGTCATAGATTGTAACCACAAAGTGAGTAAGCCACCTAAAAGCACCGATGGATTCTATACAAACACTCCCAAACCAAAAAAAAAAAAAAAAAAAAAACTAGAGAATACAACCTCATACCCAAAGGCAACCAGATCTAATTTGTGAACAAAGGAGGCAAACAAATCCAAAGCAGATCTGGCTGAGGAAAGGTGATGACAGCGACTACGAGCAATGGAGAAGAAGACCAAGGCAAATCTGGCACCGGTGAGAGGAGGAGCAACCCAGTAAGCTTCCACCATGGGGGAAGAAACTCCTCACAAAGAGGGAGAGGTTGGGAAGAGAGATCTCCCAAGGTTTATTGAGCAGAAAATAAGAAGGAAAAGAAAAGGGGAGAGAGAGGAGAGGGGTGGCCGGAGGCCGAAGCTGTAACACTTGGGTATTTTAATCTATTGGAAGGTGTGTTTAATATCTTTATTTTCGTTTTGGGAGTCTTTGGAGTTGTTGTATATTGGTTTTGAAGGAGTACAATCTGATTTAAACTCGTTAGGTTTGTTCGTTCACGTTTGTTCTTGTCAAAAAGTTCCTTGGAAACTTAGATATTCTGTTTTGGGGTCGACACTAGCCTTCCTAAGGGTCGACCCTTGCATGTTGTAATGTTTCTGGAGGTGTTACTGGAATATAGGGTTGACACCAGCCTTGGTGGTGTCGACACCTTTCTTTTGTTGTTGGACTCAAGGGTCGACACTAGTCTGGGAAGGGTCGACCGTTGTACATTGTAGAATTTGTGTGTTAGTTGCTGGAAAATAGGGTCGACCCCTGCGTGTTTTTTTTTTAGAATTTTGGAGTTCGAATGGGCCCTACTTTTGGGGGTTTTGGACTTATCCTTTTTCATTGACCTTAGGGCTATTCTCTACTATTATACATAGACCCAAATCACACCTCTCTCATATTTTTCTTCTTTTTTTCCTCTCAAAACCGAGAGTCTCTCTTTCTTTCTCTCAAAAACTCACTTTTTCCACTTCAATCCTTAGATCTACTCTCTTTGAGGTGTTTTCTCACCTTGATCATTTGAGATAACTTGTAGATTTTGTCAAGGGCTTGCTATTGGTCCGAGAAGTTTGTGGCTTCGTCAACCTTGAGTTTTTCGGGTTTTCTTCCTCACGACTTGAGGTAGAGATACTTTTACCTTAGTATTTCTTGGTTTTGAAGGGATTTCATGGTATGGTTGTGATTTATGAGTTAATTGGAGAGGACTGTTGGGTTAATCTTATGTTTTACATAAATAAACCATTTTACTTGACTCTTGCTTGAGATTCCTTTACTCTCTCTTTTCAAAACATGTATATAAATGTTGTTACAAACCATATCTATAATAGAGGAGAAAACCCCCCAAATTTGGTAAAACCCTAGATTCTCCATTTGAGTTGAAAACACCACATTGAAAGGGGAATTTCCTTGATTAATGAAATATTGTAAATAATAAATAGATGAAGGATGTGGATGTTGATATAGTAAAAGAATTGTGGCTTGGATGTTATTTTTTTATTTTTTTTCCCCTTAAATCTTGTGTTGTATTCAATTCTTAGGTAATGTTGGATGGTTGTTGATGGAATAAAATGTGAATGAATTGTTAATTGTGCATGAGTCCGGATAAGAGTCGGTTTTCCAAATGTGGTCTTGTGTTGGTACCTGTGCGGGGAGTTTAAAAAAGTGCCCAAATGCCTTATGTAGGCTTATCGCTGGACGAATGTGGGAAAAATGTTTTTGGGTATCCATACAGTCCTGCCGTATGATAGCCGGCAAAAGCGAAAAAACGGATGGTTTTGTTTGGGGTGTCTACTCCCTGCCGTATGATAGCCGGCAAATGTGAGGGTGGTTTTAAAGCAAAAGTAAATGGTGTTTTAAATTGGACTCTTACAGGTGGACTCATGGCTTGTGTTATATGGTTGTGCATATTTGATTGTTGTGCTTGATGACATGAATAGTCATTGTTATTGTTTGGTTGTTATGGATTTACATGTTTATTAAGGATTACATGTAATGATAAATTTCCTTGTAATGTTTTGTCGTAAAGATACCATAATCATATTTAAAGGGTTAAATACTTGGTTAAATGTGTTCCTACTAGGCATATAGCTCAACCCTATCTTATTTTTTCAGGAATTGTAACGCCCTCAAAATAAGAGAATAATCCAACCCAAGAGATTTATAAACATAATAATAATAAAAAAAAAACGTTATACCTTCATTCATCAGAGTTTATATTACAAGAGATATTACATGCATTACACTTTCATAAATGTTCATTATGAAATTACAACATGTAACTCTAAGTGATTCCAACCAAAATAAACGCCCTATGGGCTTACAACTTTCCAAGATATCACTTGGTTACAACAAAAGAGTCCTAAGCTCTATACATGTCAAGCCCTTGGCTTGATTTAGCATTTAAACACAAAATTAACAAAACAAAGCCTCCAGTCCTTAAGTTCTCCCAAGCTATGCCCTTGGAGGAGACATGTCACCTGTACCTGAAAATGGTTTCCCAAGTAGGGTGAGCCAAAACCCAGTAGAGATATACCAACACAATGTATGAAGTTTAACTAAGATATATGCACCAGTTAAATGTTCAACATTCGTGACCAACTTACATACTTTCTATTACCATTCAGTATTAATAACTGCATCTTAATCCATTTCCATTCATTCATTTCAAATCAATGCATAGGTATAGCTCCTTATCATTTAGACCATCCCAAATAAGACTACAACTCATTCATTCACAATTCAATAACATTCATTATTCAAACACTTCAATCTTCTTGCCATTTTACGGAATCCACATCCGAAAGAATTGGCACCCATATATATATATGATTTCGGGACTTTCACCCTGGACACTCCGGCCAACTTAATTTTACATGGAGTCCATCCCCTATCTCCTCCCAAATACTGGAGTACATCCTCTATCCCCTTCCAAACAAAGATACATATACAATGCATTAAGAACATCGTCATATACAATGACCATCCCCGACACATATTCAATAACTCAATCATACCGTCATATTCAATGACGTAAATTAAACGATAGGTTTCAATTCACCTAATCCACATACAGTTTCTACAACAATCATAGCTATCCTCCACCGATAGCTCGAAACAGATATTTGTAAACAGATTATACAATCTTTTAAACAGATAATTTATCAATTTTCCATAGGTGAGTGATTTAACAAATCCAACCACACCATTCATTCATACACCCTTCCACTTTCGTATTTCCCATATCAATTTCATTATTTATAAAAAATAATTTATTTAACTCAAATTAGGGCAAATCTCCAATTTTTCTCAAATTCAACCAAATAGCTAGATTCCACCATTTTAGCACTAGAGAAACTTCACACACAAGGTCCCATAGTCATTTTATAGATCAACATGGAAAACCCATCTTTTACATTTTGAACCTAAACCCTAGTTTACTCAAAACCACTCTCAAATCCCATCATCTATACACAACGACACATATCTAGGTTAAAAGCCATATTAAGGTGTAGAATATCCCTACCTCAAGAGTAGAAGCTCAAAGGAGATGAAGAAGAACCCCAAAAGTGCACAAAACCAAGCTTTGTTCGGTTGGAATGGAAGCCCACAAGATGCTCCACCTTTTTCTCAAAGGAAGTAGGGTAGAGATGCTTGGATCTTGGAGTATTTGTAGAGAGAGAGAGAGAGAGAGAGAGAGAGAGTGCCGGATTAGAGTTTCAAGAAGAATAGATCTGAAAAAGTGATGTAAAAAGTGCTTTTCGCGACCTAATTTACGCACAGTCTGCTCGAGCAGAGAAGTTTACGCTCGAGCGTAAGACACAACATTTTGTTCCGCTCGAGCACAAGAAATGCCGGTCGAGCGCCAAGACACAACGACAAGGCACTACCCGCTCGAGTGCAATAAGACTCACTCGAGTGTAGAATACACACTTCTAGTATTTTGCAAACAACAGACAACCTGCTCGAGCGCATGGAATTCCGCTCGAGCGTCAACCCGCTCGAGCGTGAAAAACACTCCTCCAGTATTTCTGCAGACGTGCCAAGTACTGAGAGTTTGTAACCTCCGCTCGAGCGCAATAAGGCCCGCTTGAGCGGAGGACCAAAATTCTGGGCAACTAAGCTTGGTAAAAACAAGTTACTGACCTGTTCTAAACGCAACCACAACAACCCAAAGGCCCATTGCAAGAGATACAAGGGAGGAAAGAGGTAAACAACAATATGGAAACATTAAACCTGAGTTTGAAACACAACAACTAACGGGTTAAAACCGAGATCGCTATAACCTTCCCCCCTTAAAGAATTTCGTCCCCGAAATTTTAAATCATGTTTCAAAACCATGTTTACCTAATTTTCAAAATGATTACAATTCAATTCTCATTACTATGACCCATTTACCAGTCATTCAATCCTTCCATAAGAGGACAAGTCCAACAATAGATATATCTCAACTTATATTACCAATATGCATTTTCCCGAAATTTACCAATTTCAATATGTACATCTCAGATTTCCGAAACATATTCAACATTTACAATGCTTTCATAATCCAAAACATATACAATGTTGTTATAGTTCATAAACAAAACTAAAATTTCAACATATACTCAAACATCAACAAATAAGTCCGGATACTTCTCTCGGACTTCCAATTCACGCTCCCAAGTTACTTCCTCAACCCCGTGATGTTTCCACAATACTTTGACTAAGGGAGTTGTCTTGCCTCGCAAGACTTGGTCCTGCTATCCAAGACTCTCACCGGTCTTCCTCATATGAAGCATTCTCGTCTACCTCTAAGTCAGTCCAATCCAACACATGCGATGGATCTGGCTCATACTTCTGAAGCATACTAATATGAAACACGTCATGTACTCTGGAAAGTTGTGGCGGCAACGCCAAACGATAGGCAACCTCTCAAATTCGCTCGAGGATCTCAAAAGGGCCAATAAACCGATGGGATAACTTCCCACTCTTCCCAAACGTCATCAAACCTCGTCTAGGTGATATTTTCAAAAAGACATGATCATCCACCTCGAACGACAAAGGTCTCCTCCTATGGTTGGCATAACTCTTTTGGCGACTCTGGGCTATAACCAACCTCTTATGGATAAGTGCCACTTTCTCTGTCGTTTCCCGAACCAACTTTGGGCCCAACAAAGGTGCATCACCCACCTCGGCCCAACACACTAGAGATCTACACAGTCAGCCATACAAGGCCTTAAATGGTGCCATGCCAATACTCGATTGGAAACTGTTATTGTAGGCAAACTCCACTAAGGGTAAGTGTCTCACACAACCCCTTAAAGTCAAGGACATAGCCTCGAAGCATATCCTCAAGGATCAGAATGGTACGCTTGGACTGCTCGTCAGTCTGAGGATGATATGCAGTACTAAAGGTCAACTTGGTACCCAAGGCACTCTGCAAACTCTGCCACAACCGAGCAGTGAAACGCGGATCTCTATCCGAAACAATCATCACAGGGACCCTGTGCAACCTCACTATGTCCCGAATATACAAGTCAGCAAGGTAATCTACCGAATCTCTTACGCGCATAGGAAAGAAATGCGCTGACTTAGTCAACCGGTCAACTACCACCCAAATGGCATCGCTGCCCCATTGAGTCCTCGGAAGGCCCACAACAAAATCCATTGTGACATGCTCCCACTTCCACTTAGCTATAGGCAAGGGTTGCAACAAACTCGCTGGCTTCTGATACTTGGCCTTCATTTGTTGACAAGTAAGGCACTTCGATACAAACACTGCCACATCCTTCTTTATACCCCTCCACCAAAACTGACGACTCAGATCATGATACATCTTTGTGCCTCCCGGATGCACCGCAAGGCGTGAATGATGAAACTCTTGAAGTACTTCCTCTCGGCAAGACTCTGGCACAAACAAGCGGTCACAATATCTCACACTCAGGTCGGGATACATAATCAAACCCTTCTCTACCTTCCCACTGGAGATCTTCTCCCGAAGGGATTCTACCTCAAAGTCTCTCTTCTGTGCTTCTAACACTCGGTTCACAAGTGTAGGTTATAAAACTACAGAAAATAAGGCTGCAGACTCAATAGACTCGCCTAGATGCAAGTCAAATTTACCAAGGGCGCCCAACATCTCCCATTCCCGGATAGCAATACAGGCTACACTACTGATGGATTTCCTACTTAGGGTATCGGCCACAACATT
Source organism: Camellia japonica (assembly GCA_030407325.1). Lineage (NCBI taxonomy): Eukaryota > Viridiplantae > Streptophyta > Magnoliopsida > Ericales > Theaceae > Camellia > Camellia japonica. The sequence goes on along the minus strand of JAPPVO010000059.1, from coordinate 25,239,620 downwards.
GGCCTTCTCCGGATGGTAATGTAACTCAAAGTCATAGTTCTCTATGAACTCCATCCACATTCTCTGCCTCAAATTCAAGTCCTTCTGTGTAAACAGATATTTCAGACTCTTATGATCAGAAAACATCTCAAATCTCTCACCATACAGATAATGCCTCCAAATCTTCAAGGCAAAAATCACGGCTGTTAACTCTAAATCGTGGGTATGGTAGTTCCTCTCGTGTGTTTTCAACTACCCTGAGCCATAGGCTACTACTTTCCCTTCTTGCAACAATACACAACCCAAACCTTCTCGTGAGGCATCATGTAGACACCTCATTTTTTACCGTCCTCAAGACTTGGATGTCCTTACAGGTACATCCAGTGACAAGTGTGATTTCCTGTTGTGCACTCGAAATCCGCGGCGGAACACCATAGGTTTGAGCTTTCCAAACTCTACATCCATTCTTTCCCATTTTTGGACTATGTCTTGGTCCTTCCATATTGTTGTTTGTGGTGCACTGCCGGCCATGATTGGGCTCTGCCGGCCATGCATCTTGGCCTGCCAGCCATTAATGAGGCCTGCCAGCCATCAATGAGCCACTGCCGGCCATCACTGATGGCCGGCCGGCCACCAATGCATCAGTAGATATTTTTGCAGATATTTTGACAGCTGTTTGCATAGATGAGCCCATCTGCTTACACGTGGATGGTTGGATCTCTTCAAGAGGATTTTGTATCTTCTATATATAGAGCTCATCTATATGCATGCAAAGGGTTACAAAGTTTGAGCTGAGCAAGAATTCTCTCTCTCTCTCTCTCTAGAATCCTCTCTCTCTATATTTTATGCTTGAAAGTGAGCTTTCTCAACATATTTGCACTAGCACCCCTAGCCAAACACCTTCACCTTAGAGTTGAGGTTCTTGGAGGCCTTGTTTGAGCTCCTTGGAGTGGTTTTGGCTCAGAAGTTTGGCTATTTTCTTGCTGTTTTAGTGCTGTGCTTCAAGGGTAAGGATTTTACTCTTTTAAGCTTTGTTTTAGTTTATTGATTGGCCACCTTTGCATGCTACTTTGAAGCTGGTTTTAGCCTCTAAAAATTTCTATTTTTAAGATCTTAAAATGGTGGTGTAAGCCTTGTGTGGTTAGGGGGTGGTTCCCTCCCTTTGCTCTTTGGCTTGTAAAGCCTTTTGAGCCATCTTTCTAGCTTTTGAAGCACCCTTTGTTTGGCCTTTCTACCACTAAAACTTAGAGGTTTTTCAGTGGTAGAAAGTTGGTTTTGAGGACCAAAATAGGAGGGGGTGGTCCCCCCTCCTTGTATCTTGTTTGCATGTGTTGGTGGCCTAATAGTTGAGCATGTTTTTCTACCATCTCATGGCTTGATCTCAGCATATTTTTGTGACTTTTTTGACCTGCTTTAACTCTATTTTTGCCTGGTTGGGTCATTTGTTGCTTGCTTCTTACACAAGTAGTGTAATCATGCTTAGTAGCTTAATATGCTTGATGATTTAGCCTATCATTCGAGCTTGTGTTAGTTTGATTTCAGCATGTTTTTGCCATTGATTTAGCATGCTTTAACTCTATTTTGAGTGGTCTTGATCATATGAGGCTTGCTTTGTATAGCTATAGTGTAAATCACCTTGACTAGCTTTGAGTTTCAAGGTCTTTAACATGCTTTGCTTGAGTTGTTTGCATGTCAAAGTATCATTTCACACATGATTTAAGTGCATGTAGCCTTGTCACACTCTCACATATTCCACTCTTTCATTACTTTTGAGAGGTGTGCTTTGTGCCTTGTTTATGAGCCAATACATGAGCATGATTTTCTTGTTTTTCATGCTACCATTTTAGCACATTTTAGCCTCTGTTTTGGCATGTTTGAGGTCTGTCCATAGTTGGTTTGGCCATTTGAGTTTGATATTGCATGGTTCTAGTGTAAAACTCTTCACTAGTTTTAATGCTTAAGTCTCCTAACATGTTGTACATGAGTTGTTTGCATGTTAGAGTCTTGTGTTTCATGCCATTTCAGCACTGAAATTCTGCCACCTCCCTCATTTCTTCATTTTTCTATTTGTTTTGAGGGTTGGTTAGTCCTAAAGTTGTGTTTAAGCTTGAGATTGAGGCTTGTGCTTAAATGCCTTTAACCCTCTTTTGAGGGTTCCTCCTAGTCGAAGGCATGGTCTCTCTCATCTCTTAAGTCATCTTTTGATTGACCTCTCTCTCATTAGAGGACTTTCACATTTGGACAAATCAATTAAAGAATGGTTTGGTAACTTAAAATGTGTAAACAAGAAATGAACCAAGTAAAACATGACTAGATAAGCATGTTATGTGTGCATTGCATTGTGTTCAATCGGACGTTATATTGAACACAAGGAAGATTGGTCCATTTTATACTTGAAGTGATGAAATGAGACAATCTCCTTTGTCTCCATTGCCCTTGATCATGCATGATAGGGTGGTGGACTTGAGTCTTTGTTTTTATGCATTGATTGAATGTGTACAAGTTGGATCCTTGGCCATCATGCATTGAAAATGCTTGATTGATGGCCTTAGACCCAATGGCTCCTCTCCTTTGATGTTTTGAGATGATAAGGAGAGGGTGCAGTACAAACATACCCTTGGAAGACCCTCTCTTTTCCTCTGTTTGAGCTCTGTTGCAAAATGGTGATTCAGCACACCAGTGGCCGGCAGTGCCTCACAGATGGCCGGCACTGCTTCATCCTTGGCCGGCAGTGCACATCTTTGGCCGGCAGATGGCTGGCAGCAAGCTCCCATGGCCGGCAGGCCACTGGTGCATTCCTTAGTATGGAATTGGTAAGGCAGAGCAGAAAGTTCTTGGAGACACCCTGCAAACAGAGCCTCTCAAGAGCAAACCGGTGGGCTTTTCGGGGCGAGAAACCAAAGGCATGCATGCATTTTATTCAAACAGAGCTGAGGTAGCGTAGTTTAGTGCTTTACTTGTTAGCTAGCATTTGATTTGTAATTTAATTAATTAGTGTGCTAATTAGTTAAAGTGTTGTAATAATTAGTCTAATTAGCTTAATTAGATTAGTTGATTAGCTTAGCTTAGCTTAGATTAGCTTAGCTTAATTATTGGACCCTCCTACGAGAGGGCGCAATGTTGTAATAAGGGTGCGTGTGTGTGCATGTCTTCCAACCCCACTTCTTTCTCCCTTTTACTTAACCGCTTTCGTTGGTTAGTTTAGGGTCATTTTCGATTAGCATACTTTATGCTTGCATGTGTGCATCATTCATTTGTCTTGCATGCACCGGGCTCGGCGCATCATTCAAACTGCATCGTATTTCAATACTTATTTGAATACGTGTATCAATCGTTGCATTCATATGCCATCTTAGATGGCCGAGCCTATTAATTGCATATTGCTTGTGTTGCATTAGGCATCTTGTATAGTTAGGAATCATGCATATTTCTAACTAGCTTTTGTTTTGGGTCGGAGAACACTGTGAGTTTTACACTTTAGCATCCTTGCATGAGTGTGAGTGTTGCCATGATAGCATGCTTGCTATGAGGCTATTTGCTTAAAGTGCTTAACTGCTTGAATGCCTGTGGGTGAAGGCTTGATTGCCTGAATTGGAACAACTCGATGATTGTGAGTTTTAAGCTCACTTTGCGAAGTGGCAAAATCATGTTTTAAAGCCCACTTGAGGGTGGCAAATCCGTGCTTCAGCCTACTTGCGAGTAGCACTTTCAAACCATTTTCGAAAACAAACATGAGTTGTTTTGTTCCAATTCTCGCGATTTAGTCTATACTTGTATGCTGTGCGCATCACATAGTAAGGTTAGATAAATAACCGGAATAAGAACACATGAGGTTTATAAAACAACATATCATGCTTAGTAGAGGCCGATCTTTGATCGGGCGAGCGGGGGTGCTCATTGCATGACCTTCCCCTCTCGTACCCAAGTTCCCGAGCCGAGGCAACTTTGGTGATGACAGACACGTGGCCTTTGGCATGAGTTAGGGTTTCCTAAATTTCCCAAAAACAAAATATTTAGGTGGCGACTCTGTAATCTGGCAAAGTAGTCCAGTTTTGGCATTATTTGATTCAAAATCTGATTTTCCAAAATGATTTGCCGGATTGGACTCTTTGGTGTTTATCAATCTCACATTGCACTTTGTGAGATTAGATTCAGAACCGTAACAGGAGTCCGAACTGTAGTAAGACCAATTCGCGCCCTCTCTGAAAGGGGGGTGCACGAAGAAAGTCGAGTCTACACATCACAACAAACCCAATAGCCCAAACCCCTCTCCGAAATAATCAAGACTGGAGCGGTGGTAAGTCTAACCTTAAGCTCTTGGAACGACTTTTCACAAGTCTCACTCCACACAAATTTAACCCCTTTCCTTGTCAATCTAGTCAAAGACGAAGCTAATTTGGAGGAATTCTTCACAAACCGACGGTAATACTCGGCCAACCTCAAGAAACTACGAATCTTGAAGGCATTCTTAGGCTGTGCCCAATCTTGCATTGCCTCAATTTTGGATGAATCTACAATCACCCCTTCCCTGGATACCACATGACCTAAGAACTTAACTTCCTTCAGCTAGAACTCACACTTCCCAAATTTAGCATACAACTTATGGGCTCTAAGCAACTCAAGCACCACTCGCAAGTGTTCCTCGTGCTCCTCCTCAGAGGGTGAGTAAATCAAAATATCGTCCAAAAAGACGACCACAAAACAGTCTAAGAATTCTCTGAAGATTCGGTTCATCAAGTCCATAAACACAACTGGGGCATTGGTTAGCCCAAAAGGCATCACAAGAAACTCATAGTGGCCATACCGCGTATGGAATGCCGTCTTCGGGATATCCTCCTCCCTTACCCTCAACTGATAATAGCCCGATCTAAGGTCTATCTTGGAGAAACAATGAGACCCTTTTAATTGATCAAACAGGTCGTCTATACGTGGCATTGGATACTTGTTCTTAACCGTAACCTGGTTCAACTTTCGGTAATCTATACAAAGTCTCAAGGCTCCGTGTTTTTTCTTAGCAAAGAGAGCTGGTGCTCCTCAATGCGAAGTACTAGGGCGAATGAAACCCTTATCTAGTAATTCCTGGAGTTGAATCTTTAACTCACTCAACTCAGCGCAAACCGATATGGTGCCATAGAAATTGGTGCTGTGCCAGGCACTAAATCAATAGAGAACTCGATCTCTCGGTGAGGTGGTAAACTAGTAAGATCCTCGGGAAAGACATCCGAATACTCACAAACCATTCTTGGCAACTCAACCTGAACTTCATCATACTCTCCACTCAGGAAGCTAGCAAGAAGACAAATAAGTTCACTCTGCCCTCATGAATCATACATCGGTGGTAAAACTCTACCAACCCAATCTCCCAAGAAATGAAAATGATCACCGCTCAAGGTATATACGGTAACCCTTTGACAGTAGCAATCCATAACAGCCCGGTATGACGACAACTAGTCCATACCCAAAATAACATCAAAACCAGACATGTCCATCAATACAAAAGAAAAAGGAAGCCGGCAATTAGCAACCTCTATATCACAGCCCCAACACCCCTATTTGAAAACCATCTTACCCCTAATAGGTGAAACGACACAAATAGGAGATGCTAATTGTGCCAACTCCAACCCCAAAACTGATGCAAATACAGAAGATATAAAGGAGTGAGATGCACCTGTATCAATTAACACACTAGCAACCGAATTGCAAAACAGAAAGGTACCTTTTATTACTGATGGAGCCGGTACAAGATCTGGCGCGGTAACAGCATGCACGTGCCCCGTAGGTCTCTGGTCTACCTGCTCACCCCTTGGAGCAAAAGACTGCTGCACTGAATGAGCCGAAGAGGCTTCTTGATTGGCCCTTGAGGCCTGTGCTGACTGTATTGGCTGGTGACTCTTTGTCTGCCTCGAACCAGATGCACCAGGTGTGCCACCCAACTGTGGGCAAAACCTCTTTATGTGCCTTGCTTGACCACACTGGTAACAAGTGAGTGGTTGGCCTCTACCCTGATTCTAGCCCTGAGAACGAGTCGAAGATGAAGTTGCTCGTTGCCCTTCTCTCCTCTGCGGGCAAGTGGAGACTTGTGGCCCAACTGACCACATTTGAAACAAGTGATGTCTCCCTGACTACCTCTCCCAGAACCCGAACTCGGCACTGGAAAAGTAGACCTCGAATGCGCTCCCTGGGACTGCTGAGGGTTAGAACCCCTCTGTCTCTTATTGTCCCCCTGTCCATCCTGATTCCTCTTGGAGCCCCTTATCCTCTCCTCCTCCGTATGCATGATAGTCTCAAGGTGGGTTGCAGCCTCCACAAGGCGCCTATACTCCCTAATCATGGACCCAGCCACTCTGAACATGAGTCCAGTCCGCAACCACTTCTCGAACTCCAAGCATCGGCGTTCTTCGGTCGCCACTAACTCCAGTGCAAACCTTGACAAACTAGTGAAGGTGGCCACAAACTTAGCCACTGGTGTATTCAACTGCACTAGCTTGGAGAATTGATCCCTTAACTTCTCCCTTACTATAGCAGGTAAGTACTTGTTCTGGAAAGCTTCAACAAAGGCTTCCCAAGTCCCTCCAATGCATCCCTGCGCATACTTCCACCACTACCCCACGTCTCTCTTCAACTGGAAGGACGCCAAGGTCACTCTCAAACCTTCGTCTTCGATACCGAGCATCTCAAACGTCTTTGTCATTTGCTCTAGCCACTCATCGGCCTTTAGTGGCTCCTTGGGATCACCCAAAAACTCGTCCAGATTCGACCGGAAGAACTCCCTCTTCAGAAAGGACGGCCCAGGTTCAGTTACTTGGGCCTGGACTTGATTCTCAGCTCTGAGAATGTCCATGGATTCCCTCAATGCTCCGACCAATTCACGGGCTAAGGCACCCATGGCCTGTTGACCAACTGGTTCGGCCACATTGGCCTGACCAACTCCCTCCTCCTGCGCCGAAATCTCATCTCGTATAGGCATCTCATGCCTCCTAGGCCTACCACCACGACCTCGTCCTGACATCCTAATGAAGATAACAAAGAGATTAACACATTTACAAATGTGTCGTTGCTAATTCACTCGCGTCCTAATACGATGGACAATTGTAATTCACTCCACATAAGCACATAATAACATAAATACATACGAATTTCATTTTCGGATAATGACTGTCCCGTGGCGTTGCTAGAGTTCCAGTTAGAAACGGTAGTGATCAAGTGCCTTTCCAACAGGACTCCCAGAAACCCATGGACCCGATCAACATCCTAGAAATTAAATCCCATACCCATATAATCACATAGACATGTTATCATATAAGCATATAACATCCATACGTAAGTCTCTAACAAGTGAGATAAACCCATTATGGTACTAACCACTTCCCATCCACCCAAAGTATTCAAACTCGATACGCTCTGATACCAAGTTGTAACGCCCTCAAAATAAGAGGATAATCCAACCCAAGAGATTCATAAACATAATAATAAAAAAAAAAAAACGTTATACCTTCATTCATCAGAGGTTATATTACAAGAGATATTACGTGCATTACACTTTCATAAATGTTCATTCTAAAACTACAGCGTGTAACTCTAAGTGATTACAACCAAAATAACGCCCTATGGGCTTACAACTTTCCAAGATATCACTTGGTTACAACAAAAGAGTCCTAAGCTCTATACATGTAAAGCCCTTGGCTTGATTTAGCATTTAAACACAAAATTAACAAAACAAAACCTCTAGTCCCTAAGTCCTCCCAAGCTACGCCCTTGGAGGAGACATGTCACTTGTACCTGAAAATGGTTTCCCAAGTAGGGTGAGCCAAAACCTAATAGAGATATACCAACACAATGTATGAAGTTTAACTAAGATATATGCACCAGTTAAAATGTTCAACATTCGTGACCAACTTACATACTTTCCATTACCATTCAGTATTAATAACCGCATCTTAATCCATTTCCATTCATTCATTTCAAATCAATGCATAAGTATAGCTCCTTATCATTTAGACCATCCCAAATGAGACTACAACTCATTCATTCACAATTCAATAACATTCATTATTCAAACACTTCAATCTTCTTGCCATTTTACGGAATCCACATCCGAGGGAATCGGCACCCATATATACATGATTTCGGGACTTTCACCATGGACACTCCGACCAACTTAATTTTACACGGAGTCCATCCCCTATCTCCTCCCAAACACTAGAGTATATCCCCTATCCCCTTCCAAACAAAGATACATATACAATGCATTAAGAACATCATCATATACAATGACCATCCCCGACACATATTCAATAACTCAATCATACCGTCATATTCAATGACGTAAATTAAATGATAGGTTTCAATTCATATAATCCACGTGCAGTTTTTACAACAATCATAGCTATCCTCCACCGATAGCCCAAAACAGATATTTCTAAACAGATTATACAATCTCTTAAACAGATAATTTATCAATTTTCCATAGGTGAGTGATTTAACAAATCCAACCATACCATTCATTCATACACCCTCCCACTTTCGTATTTCCCATATCAATTTCATTATTTATAAAAAATAATTTATTTAACTCAAATTAGGGCAAATCTCTCATTTTTCTCAAATTCAACCAAACAGCTAGATTCCACCATTTTAGCACTAGAGAAACTTCACACACAAGGTCCCATAGTCATTTTATAGATCAACATGGAAAACCTCTCTTTTACATTTTGAACGCAAACCCTAGTTTACTCAAAATCACTCTCAAATCCCATCATCTATACACAACGACACATATCTAGGTTAAAAGCCATATTAAGGTGTAGAATATCCCTACCTCAAGAGTAGAAGCTCAAAGGAGATGAAGAATAACCCCAAAAGTGCACAAAACCAAGCTTTGTTCGGTTGGAATAGTAGCCCATAAGATGCTCCACCTTTTTCTCAAAGGAAGTAGGGTAGAGATGCTTGGATCTTGGAGTATTTGTAGAGAGAGAGAACATTTTAGAGAGAGAGAGAGTGCTGGATTAGAGTTTCAAGAAGAATAGATCTGAAAAAGTGATGTAAAAAGTGTTTTTCGTGATCTGATATACGCACAGTCTGCTCGAGCGGAAAAATTTACGCTCGAGCGTAAGACACAACATTTTGTTCTGCTAGAGCACAAGAAATGCTGGTCGAGCGCCAAGACACAACGACAAGGCACTACCCGCTCGAGCGTAATAAGACTCGCTCGAGCGTAGAATACACACTTCCAGTATTTTGCAGACAACAGACAACAAGCTCGAGCGCATGGAATTCCGCTCGAGCGTCAACCCGCTCGAGCGTAGGATACACTGCTCGAGCGTGAAAAACACTCCTCCAGTACTTCTGCAGATGTGCCAAGTATTGAGAGTTTGCAACTTTCGCTCGAGCACAATAAGGCCCGCTCGAGCGAATGACCAAAATTCTGGGCAACTAAGCTTGGTAAAAACAAGTAACTAACTTGTTCCAAATATAACCACAACAAACCAAAGGCCCATTTCAAGAGATACCCGGAGGAAAGAGGTAAACAACAATATGGAAACATTAAACCCGAGTCCAAAACACAACAACTGACGGGTTAAAACCGAGATCGCTATAGGAATTGATGAAGTACCATCTCCCTGAAGGATTGGTCAAGCAATAGCTCTTTTTGGAAAAGTTGATCCATGTGTATTTTTTTATTTTGAATGGGAATTTTTGTAACAAGACTATTAATCTATTTTGTTGTAATTGTACATCCTAGAGGCTTATATTTTTGTAAGGCCACCTAGTTCATTGAGTTGGAATATGAATTCTGAACATTATGGGAGTGTATATGGTGAATTGTAATCTCTTATCTCTTAGTTCAATGAGAAGGTTGACTTTTTGGGTATATTATTGTTTTTGTTTTGGCATATTCTTATGGGAAAATTTCAGGGCGTTGTAGAAACCCCCTCTCCCTCACAAACAGTGTTGCCTGTAGAAACCCTAAGAGAAGAGGCTAGAGAGAGATGTTCTCGTTTAGAGAGAGAGAGTAATAACTTGTCAAGTAGATTAATCATAAAAAGAGCTTATTCCTTTACTTTTATTTTGCTGGAGAATTGAAGTCAAAAGAAAGAGAGGTAAGGTGCGAGAAGAATTCTGAGAGAATTAGCTAGACAGAACTGAGAGGCAGAGAGAGAGAGAATGACAGAGAGAGAGAGAGAGAGACGAAACACCAGGGGAGAGAGATAAAGAGGGAGATAGCTCAATTTCTTTGAAGAAGAGGATTCCTTTTTGCTAGAAATTGTAAGGAGACTCAAGAAATTCAACATGGGAAGATTATAGGTAAAAACCTAATTCTTGCAAGAAATTCATGTAATAATTGAATTCAAGGAATAATTAGGTTCAATTTCATGTAATTGGAAAGAAATTAGGTTTAATTTGCATTTTATATAGATAAAGTAGAAAGAGGATAAAGAAATTGAGTAAGGTTTGAAAACAAAAATTAAAGGAATTGAAGATTGGTTTGATTTTGGTTCTTAATTAATGCATGTAAATCTAATTTGAGAGTTTTTATTTTATTCAATTTGCTTGGAACCGCTATGATCATAATCTAAGTTTTGAGAGGTATATGAAGAAAAATTGATATAAATCTAAGTTAGGGCAATTACGAATTAAATTAGGAATTTAAGTATGATTTGATTTTGGAATATATATAAAATTAGTTAGTTGTAATTTTAATTACACATGTGTAAATATCTTTTCTAGGAATTTTATAATCTCGATTGTGGATTTGGAAGAGAAAGAGAAAAGAGTTTGAGATGAATTTCATGTAATTAGGAAGGAATAATGAAGGGATGGGGAATTTGGAATAGGTTATGGAATCTAGAAATTAACTTGGGAAATAATCATTTTGAGTTTAAATTTGAAAACCTTGATATAATTAATTTCTCAGAAATTTTGAATTACTTAATTAATGTTATTTGAAGATGTTGAGTTTTTGATGCGTCGGAAATAATCTTGAAGTTCAATGAAATTTTAATGCAAATGAGTTGAAGATTAATCATATTTCTATGTACAATGATGAATTTACATAATTTAGAATAGGTTTTGCATTTTTTAATTTATATATCATTATATATTATCTTATAAATATGATTTTATCTTGAATTAAAACCTCCTCATAATGAAATAGTGGTATGGAGATTAGTTTCATAGTTTAAATAATAATCAGTGTACAGGATCATCGTAACTAATAATTGTATATGATTAAGTAATTACAAGTTGCTAGGAAATTGTAATTCGGCCCTTCGAACACCTCTACGCACGTATTGAGACTAATCGGAAAAATAAAATTCATTTGGAAACCAACTTTAATTAGAGTAATTGAATGAAGGAAGTTAAAGAAAATTTAATACTCTTGTTTTATCGAGTTTGTATGTATGTGTTGTGTAGGTCGGACTATCGGAAAGCATTATCGAAACCAAGCCCACTGTGAGTAGTAGTGTAGTAAGTTATGTTTTTAAAGTTATGATTTGAAATGCAAACATATGATATGTTTAGAAAGTTATATTATTGTTTTATTATGAATGAACATCCTATACTTTTGTACCATGTATTAAGACGACATCTTGGATCATGTTTACTATTGGGAATCATACCAATAGGCAAGTACTATCTGATCTCCTTACCACCTGTTATGGGCAAGTTACAAGTTACAAGCCAAGTCCCAAGGATGTTCATCGCTATGTATATGCATGTAAGTCAAGTTTTGTTACCATTTGCAAATTATGCTATGTTTAAAATGAGACTGTGCTTGGTTTTTAAATAAAGATTATCGGTGTTCATTCATTTACCACTTTAATGTATTACTACTCATTGGGTTTTAGCTCACCCCCTTCCCTTATATATATGTAGGTGAGCATTTGGGAGATCAAGCTTAGAGGTTTGCTTTCAACAACTTTTGTGAAGCCTATGGAAATGCCACCGGAGCCAAGGCCCCTGTTGTCTCATCTAGAAAATAGTTTGTGTAGCCATTTAATTTATAAATTTTGTAACATGAATGTTTGCTTTCGATGTAACTATAAATATGTGTTTGTCATATCATGTATGCACTGCTCAATGGACAATGATATTTCTGTTTTGCTTCCGCTTCAAAACCCAATATATAATAAATATTTTTCAGATTTGTTCAAAGAGGCCTTAGGTAATCTATGATTACTGGCCAGTCACGTCTGAAACCTTTAGGGGCAGTTAGGGTCGTGACAATTTCACTCTTGCACACCCTTCTCTCACAATTCGTAGTTCTCTCTCCCTCACGACTTCACTCTTGATCCTCAGGTTTGTACCATTTGCTATTACTGTGCGAGACCATCAGTGCTTCAGTCTGCCTCTACAGGTTTGTTCCCTTTTGCTTTCACTCGGTAACACACTACAATAGTGATTGCGTTGTTGCTTAGATGTTCTTAAACTTAATTATGCATTTAGGAGGTATTGAATGCTTCAAAAAACGTGAAAATTTGATTTTGTTCTTGTCTTCGCATTTGCTGTTATTATGGTTTTGATTCAACAAAATTTAAGAAATTAAAAGATTTGTGCACTCAACCTATAGGGCCTCTAATTGGTGTTACCTATACCAGCAAGACAGGGAATATGTGCCTCTTATCTTCCTTCATTTTGCTGTTGTTAAGTAGTTTTGGGTATTGATTCCAACCATTTTAGGGATTCCTTGAGTTTTCCTTTGGAGGGTTTTAGAGGGGTTGCATAGTTAGTGAGGAGGTAGAGCTGGGAAAAGAGGAGGAAAACATAGCTAGTATTGGCTTTCTGCTTGATGTAGTTTATTTGGGGAGAACAATGTAGGAGAACTTTCAAGGGGATAGAGCAGCCTATATATATGTTGAAGAATAATTTTTTGGGTTATTTTCTATAATTGACTTTCAAAGAGGGTTAATTCCAACCTTGGTCATTTAGAAACCATAAAGGTGTAATGCGTGTGTATATCTTTCTCATTAACCTCTTGTTTGTTTGTGAAGTTCTTTCTTTTTGTTTTTGTATACAGCTTGTATTCACTTGATGCTACCTCTCAATAAAGCTTGTTATTCATACATAATAAATAAATAAATAAATAAAACCTATCTAATATCTATGGCTCTTAATGATTCCAAAAATGGCTCACAAATCTCAACTTTATTTGTCCTTATACATCTTGTATTATGAACTTTTTTCTTATATAAAGCGATTTTCCTTTTATTTAGTACATATGTCTATCAACAATTCCAAAGATGGCTCACAGATCTCAACTTGTTGTCTTTGACTCCTTGTAAATAAAGTGTTACGAATTTTAGATATTACTTGTAAATGTTACTTACAATTTTGATCAAGGCAATTCAACTTGTTGGTTTGGATCAGTTCATCACTCAAAATTGCAGTTGCAAGTTATTGTATTACTATTTACCAATTATATTTTTTCCTTTTATTATTATTTTTATTTAGCTTGATTTTAATTTCCTTAAATTATGGTTTGCTTTTGCAGTTGGAGATGATACTGGAACGGATAAAAACAGTTGATCTTGCAGCTGCCATGGTTGAAGAGATGCTGAAACAAGGTTCTGTCAACAATGTTGGAATGGTAAATGTCTCGCACTTAAGCTCTATAAGCCTGCAGAATGGGGTTGACAAATAATTGCGACTATTTGAAATAGGTTACTAATCCTCTGAGCACACGTGTGTATCTGGGTTTTGAAGCAGACCCATCCTTGAACATTGTTGCTCGTATTCGTGGGCCAAATGTGAGCCTTACCCTCTCTCATGCAATTGTGCATTTCTGATTGTGTTGCTTAGCTTGTGCTTGTTCTTTTATAAGGGGTATTGTATGGTCATATATGGATGTTTTTCTTTAATTTCTTTATACATGAATTTTTTATGCATTCATCTGGCGTTGATACCCATTTTTGCAGCTGACACTAGAGACTAGAGAGCTGGATGGTGTTTGAGATCAATTTTTTAAGTAATTTTTTTTTGATTTGGCGTGCCTTGCTTATTTTCACAATATAAATTTACATTGTATTCATTTTATTTTTGGATTCCAAGTTATTTTAACTTTTTTAAAGTGTCCATGCTTCTTAGCTGGTCCTTTTCTTTGGCCTATTTGCCAAATGAATTTGATTCCTAGTGGCTGTTGATGTTGGAATTCATTAGTTGGTCTAAACTAATTGTTGAATTTTGTATGCCAAGGGTGATGCTCAATCCTTGCATGTGTGTGTTTAATTATTTTCTTCTAAGAGATTGTTTTGGTAAATAGGTGATTGCTGGCTTGTGGATATCTTCAATTTTGAGAAGTTGCTGCAATTTCTTGACATTGCTCTACATATGTAATGACGACAAACTTTTTTTGGTTTTTTTGATATATCAAATGTATGTTTTTGTTTATAGACTATACTTAGTCTTAATTATTGTGATTTTGATAAACAACTTTCGTATTGCTACACACGGTGCCTATATTGTATGAGAAGTACAAGGACCAGGTTGATTCATTTTCAGAGAAAGCAATGATCGAGATCAAGAAACAGTATGCAGTGTTTGATGCCAAGGTTCTCAATAAAATTCCAAGAGAACCATTGAAAGACAAGAAAAAGGGCTTAGGGAAGCCGAGGTAGTCAATGTGCAATAGACATTTGGGTTGTTGTAAGTTTGTGGGTGATTGTTGTGTCGTTTTTCCTGTTTTTGTTAGTTTCATGTTTTCATTTTGTTATCTGTTGTTTCTACTGTGGGTTTACAATTTAGATGTATTTGGGTATTTTAGTGAGTTTAGCTTTTTTGGTTTTATACACTACTTCTAAAAGCAGTATCAGCAGTGTTTTTTTGCCTGCACATCAACTTTAGGTGATTTCTTATCAATGTTATTAGTTTGTAATAGTGGTGCCTGAGGGATGCCTCTTGTAAATTTGTAAATTTTTTTAAAAAAATATAAATGTTTTTTTAATTATTTTTGCTGTTGCAAATTTGTCGTTGTCAAAAAGTAATGCTTTTTGGACAAACAACTTATCGGTAAATATGTCACCAAAAGTTTATTTTTGTCCACTCATATTGTGTTGCTACAAGTGTATTTTTTGCCAATGTCAATTTGTTGTTGCCAAAAGTAAAGCTTTATTGACAAACAAATCGTTGGCAAATGACAACATTTACCAACGTATATGTGTCACCCAAAGTTTACTTTTTCCCACTCATATTTTGTTGCTAAAAGTATATTTTTTACCCATGCAAATTTGTGTCGGGAAAAGTGACACAATCATCATATTTGAACTACTTTTACTGATGCAAGGTAAATTATTGACGATGGATGAAGGCTTTTATCGACGATTATGTTTGTCGCTAAAGGCATTACTTTTACCAATGCAATGATAATTTCGTCGGCAAAAACTTTTGCCGACTCACTTTTATCTACGGGTTGCCAACGTAGCTCTATGCGTCGCTAAAAATTTTTGCCAATGAATTTTTCCTTTTAGCAACATATTTTGTTGCATTGCGAAAAATGCAATTTCTTGTATAAGAAACAATAAAACAAAAGGCAAAAAAATGACACCCTTTTGCAGCATTAGTCAGACAAACCTAATAGAAGGGGATAGCAGAGGCAGGTTCAGTCAGATTGATGAATGCATAACCCTTATTGCATTTGTTCTACAGCAAAAGAAGGATAAGTCAAATAATTATTCACAGTTTGTAAGGCAAAACTAATGTCTTCTTTTCTAAGGTGAAAAGTAACTTGCTTGCAAATCGAATGGCAGTTTAATAAAAACATAACCACCCTTGTAACATTCACTAATGACATCTTCAAGCATCTTATAAGTACACATATCATTGAAACCTTATCAAGATAAGAAGAAAAACTGAGACAAAAACAAATATACATAATCATCTACTACTACTTCAGAAAGATGGAAGGTGTTTCCTATACTCTCCCAAATTGCCTTTATAAATTTAAAATTTCATTTACATGTCTTGTGTAAGGGTTCCACTATTGCTACTTGTCAAACAGTTGCGACAATTACCCCAAACACAACATTTATGAAATAACACAACTACTGATGTTCAAATCAACTCAGGCAATTTAGTCATTATTTGAACATTTTCGTAGCTATATGCCATCACTCGCCTCTTGTCCGTCCTTCCTCATATTGCCTCTTTCTCCAAGTCATTCCCATCAATCGATATAAAAACCCACCCTTTCTCCTTAGAGAAGAGGCTAGATTTAAGAAATTCATTGTGTCACTAATGTTTACATCACCATGGAAAAGAAAGCCCCATCATTCTCTTTCTCTTCCTATAATAATCCACTGGTTAGCACTACACGCAACATTCATCTAACATCCTTAAGTAAAGTCTTGGGGATTTGTTCAAGTTTTGCTAGGGTTTCTTGGTACCCAATGTAGTTTATATTAGGAGAATCTAACAGAATATAAGGGTTGTTGATTTAAAGGCATAAAATCTTTTGGAAACTGAGGCACTCATTGGTTTTGCTCTTAGAAAATACACTTCTCATTGGACCACAAACCAAGTGGCCTATGCTCTTGCATGACTATGTCTAGGCTTGGATTGAGGAGGTACCTACATCTCTCTCTCTTTTGGTGGTTGTTGACCTACCTTCTTGATGGTTTTCTTCGGTCTAGTTTCCTTGTGATGAATCCACAATTAAAAATAAGGTTTGTCCTAATTTTACATATGTTCTTACCTATTCTACAACCATGTATAAGCATTTAAACAAATATATATATATATATATATATATATATATATATATATATTCATGTTGTTTGTTAATTGTGAATTTGAGTTGACATTCCCAATTTAAATGTATCTACTGTAAATGTAAATAGACTATGATTGCTTCTCGATTATTGGTATGGTAGGTTAGGTTTCAATCATCGGATGAGTTTTTCTTTTTCTATTATTTTTCTTTTTCTTTGGTAAAGAAATTTTAGTTTGCATTTGGAGCATTTCTTCTCATCTAGATGTTACATCCATTTTCTTTTTCATAAGCATAATAGATTTTAAGTTGCCTATCTTTTTTCATTAGACATCAATTGGTCTTTTCTTTATTACAAATTACCAACAGAGAGATAATAAAATTATTTTCTTCTTTTATTGTTTGTTTAGTAGAAGTGTGCAATTGTGAGGTTATGCATTTCTATGTTCAAACCAATTATCAACAATAAGTATGCACTTTAGAGAGAGGGAAATTTGTCACAAAAGGACAATGTATGGAAGTAGAGCATAACTGGTGTCTTTTTAACAGAGTTTAGGTGCTGTGGGACATTGTTCTATATTTTGGGATCATTTTAAGTTATCTAATCACTCAAGTTCTAGCTAGACTTTTGTCTTGGGGTCATATTGGATATTGACAATCTCCTCTAAATGTATGCCATGCCTCATGCTACATTGTTTCTCCAAGATAACAACAATCAAAAGAGTAGTAAGAACAAATCAAAAAAGTAGCAATTAAATGTATAGCATCTAAGGACTCTAGTAAAAAAGGCTAAGCAAGCAAAAATAAAGACATGGTTTCAAGGAATAACCTACTAAGAACAAGTGCTACATCATTCTCCAAAAGACAAACAAAAGGAAGCATGGACGATGCTTGTTGGTTTATTGGTAAATTGTTAATTAGTCTTATATTGTAGGGACTTCTTATTTTCATCATGCTTTTTAGTTAAGTACACTATGTTAATAGGCGTCTGATGTACTTTTTTTCATTAATACGTATATAATCACAAGAAGCTGTCATAAAACATGCCACATGCAACATATGTGCACAAAAATTAGTATATATATGTAGACACCCCATTTTTGACTGCCCTTAAGACTTGGGCGCCACTGATTGTTTACTTGGTGATGAAAGTTGTGCAGTGTAAATGTTCGATTTCTTCAGCAAGAGGAGCTTCAAATCCTAACCTCACACCCCTTTTTGGACCAAAGCCTTTTGACCAAAAAGATTTTAGACCTTAAAACCCTCTCTTTCAAAATATTTTTTGAAACAAAGTTTCTACGATGTTCCGAGGCTCGCATTTCATTAAATGTTGCGCTTTTCGGTAAACCGAGCAAGGACAAAGTAGAAATGAATGAAAGAGAGGTGAACTCTTTGAAAAAATCTTTAAAACATCTTGTTTAGAGGTTTGGAGTTGAAGAAAAGAAGAGGATAAGGAAGAAACCAAGTTGGGGAAGAAGATGGGCATGAACCGTTAAGAGAGAGTCGAGCAGCCCTCGCTAAATCGGGCCTATCCTTTTGTACACTTGGATTTAAGCTATGAGGCCACCACCGTTGGAAATTGGACTTCCGGGGCTTCATTTTGCACTCAAGAATCTCCTAAAGCCAAGTTAGATGAGGGAGATATGGCTGGTTGATGTTAGGCATCAATCCGATTGAGCTAGAAATGAGCAGTCTTCACTAAAAGAGGGATATCTCTTAGCACACTTGGAATTTTGATGTGAGGCTGCCACCATTGGAAATCTTATTTCTAGGGCTTCAATTTAGATACAAGAATGACCTACAAAGGAGTACAGATGAAGGAGTTATGCCCATTTGAAGTTGGACCTGGAAAGCAGATTTTTCTGCCGGCCATGGATGATGCAGTGCTGGCCATTGATGATCAGTGTCGCCATAAATGATCATGTGCCGGCCATCAATGGTCCCTTGCTGGCCATTGATGAAAAAAGTCAGTTTTTTGCAGATATGTGTGTTCCAGCTGTTCCAGCTGTTCCTTTTGGGATATTTTCGACCTAAGCTTGCATTCTTCTATATATAGAGAGCCTTCTCTATGGTTTTCAGGGTTAGAACATTTGAGGAAAGAAAATTTTGGGAGCCTTTCTCTCTACAATTCTCTCTCTCTTGAACCTTTTTGCATAAGTGCATACAAGTGTAGATGCACTTCTCCTTTGCCTATACATCCTTGACCAAAGTTGGTTATCCTTGAGCTGAGGTTCTAGAAGGTCTTCTTGGAGCTCTTGGAGGTGATTTTGCTTGGTTTTGTTGCCTAAAATTGTGTTGTGCTTCAAGAGGTATAACTCTCTCCCTTCAAGCTTGTTTTTCATACTTGCTTTGACATCTTTTTCCACCATTTCAAGGCTGGTTTTGGCATGTAAAAATTTCTGTTTTTTAGTCCTAAAAGTGGTGATTTGAGCCTTTGTGAGTTAGGGGGGTTGTCCTCCATTTTTGCTCTTTGGCTTGTTAAGCCTTTTGCACCATTTCTCATCACCTTCAAATCAAAATTTTCGGGCCTTTTTACCACTGAAACTCAAAGGTTTTTCAGTGACAAAAACCATGTTTTGAGGTCCAAAATAGGAGGGGTTGGCCTCCCCTCCTTCTGTCTTGTTTGCATGAGTAGATAGCCTAACATGTGAGCATATTTTTATACCATTTTGTGACTTGATCTCAACATGTTTTTGCTACTTTTTTGACTAGCTTTAGCTCTGTTTTGAGCTGGTTTGGCCACTTGAGGCTTGCTTTGTATGCTTGTAGTGCAATGGTGCTTAATAGTCTAGTTTGTGCTATGTGTTAGCCTTTCATTCTAGCCTTTTTTAGCTTACTTCAAGCATGTTTTAGGACTCCTTTTAAACTATTTTAGGACTATTTTAAAGTGTTTGTCCCTTGTGAGCCTTGTGTTGCATGGCCATAGTGTAATACCCTCACTAGCTTAGTGTTTTGAGGTCTCTAACATGTTGTGCATGTGTTGCTTGCATGTTGTAGCATCATTTAGCATGTGATTTTAGTGCATATAGCTCTATCACACTCACACATATTTCACTCTTTCATTGCTTTTGAGAGTTGTGCCTTGAGCCTTGTTGGTAGCCTAATATGTGCGCATGTTTTTCTTGCCTCTTATGCTTCAATCTCAGCATGTTTAAGCTCTGTCCAGAGCTGGTTTGGTCATTTGTGCTTGATATTGCATGCCTCTAGTGTAGTGTTCTTCACTAGCTTTAATGCTTTGGCTCTTAGCATGTTGTGCATGAGTTGCTTGCATGTTGTAGTATTATTTTTCATGCCATTTCAGCACTGAAATTCTGCAACCTCCCTCATTTATTCACTTTTCTATTTGCTTTGAGGTTTGTTTAATCTTAAGGTTGTATTTAAGCTTGAGATAGAGCTTGGGCTCAATGGTTTTAGCCTTCTTTTGAGGGTTTCTACTAACCAAAGGCATGATCTCTCTCACGTCTTGAACCATCTTTTGGTTGGCCCCTCTCTCATTAGAGGACGCTTACCTTAGATAAATTGAGTAAAGAATGGCTTGGTAATGTAAAATGTGAAAACAAGAATTGGGCAAGTAAAACATGACCAAGATAAGCATGTTGTGTTTGCATTGCATTGCATTGTGTTCAATTGGACGTTATATTGAACACAAGGTAGATTGGTCCATTTCATACTCAAAGTGATGAAATGAGCCAATCTCCTTTGTCTCCATTGCCTTTGATCATCCATGATAAGGTAGTGGTCTAAAGTCTTGTTTTTGTGCATTTATTGAAAGTGTACAACTTGGATCTTTGGCCATCATGTATTGAAAATGCTTGATTGGTGGTTTTGGATCCAAGAGTGCCACTCCTTTGATGTTTTGAGATGATAAGGAGGGGCACAGTACAAACATGTCCTTAGAAAACCCTCAATTTTCCTCTGTTTGTGCTCTATTGCAGTGTGGTGATCCAGCACACCAGTGGCCGGCAGTGCCTCATTAGTGGCCAGCAAGGTTTCATCCTTGGTCGGCAGTACACCCCTCTGGCCGACAGATGGCCGGCAGCAAGCTCCCATGGCTGGCAAGCCACTGGTGCATTCCTCAGCATTGGTTTAGTAAGGTGAAGCAGAAAGTTCTTGGAGCAACCCTGCAAACAGAGCCTCTCAAGAGCAAACCGGAAGGCTTTTCGGGGCGAAAACCGAATGCATGCATCTTCTGTTTCCTAAAGCTGAGCTGAGGCAGTGTAGTTTAGTGCTTTGCATGTTTAGTTAGCATGGTTTTGTAATTTAATTAATTAGTCTAATTAGTTTAATTAGATTAGTTAATTAGCTTAGCTTAGTGTAGCTTAGCTGATTCATTCGGACCCTCCTTCACGAGGGCGTATTGTTGTAATAAGTGTGCGTGTGTGTGTGTATGTTTTCCAACCCACGTTTTTCTCCCTTTTACTTAACCGCTTTCGATGGTTAGATTAGGGCACGTTTTCAATTAGCATACCTTATGCTTGCATGTTTGCATCATTCATTTGTCTTGCATGCACCGAGGCTCGGTGCATCATTCAAATTGCGTTGTATTTCAATACTTATTTGAAAACGTGTTTCAAAGCATGTTATCAAATCGTTGCATTCATATGCCATCTTAGATAATCGAGCCTATTTATTGCATATTGCATGTGTTGCATTAGGCATTTTAGCATAGTTAGGATCATGCATATTTCTAACTAGCTTTTGTTTTGGCTCGGAGTACACTGTAAATTTTACGCTTTAGCATACTTGCATGAGTGTGAGTATTGCCATGATAGCATGCTTGCCATGAGGCTATTTGCTTATTTACTAAATTCCATGAATGCCTGTGGATGAAGGCTTTGTTGCTTGAATTGGAACAATTCGATGATTGTGAGTTTTAAGACCACTTTGCGAAGTGGCAAATCATGTTGTTTTAAAGCCCACCTGAGGGTGGAAAATCCACGCTTTAGCCCACTTGAGGGTGGCACTTTCAAACCATTTTCGAAAACAAACATGAGTCGATTTGTTCCAAATCTTGCGACTTAGTCTATACTTGTATGTGTGCGTCACATAGTAAAGTTAGATTAATAACCGGATAAGAACACATGTGTTTATAAAACAACATATCATGCTTAGTAGAGGCCGATCCTTTGATTGGGCGAGTGGGGGTGCTCATTTCCGGACCTTCCCCTCTCGTACCCAAGTTCCCGAGCCGAGGCAACTGTGGTGATGACAGACACGTGGCCTTTGGCACGAGTCAGTGTTTCCTAAATTTCTCAAAAATAAAATATTTAGGTGGCGACTCTGTAATCTGGAAAAGCAGTCCAGTTTGGCATTATTTGATTTAAAATTTGATTTTCCAAAATGATTTGCCGGATTGGACTCTTTGGTGTTTATCAGTCTCACATTGCACTTTGTGAGATTAGATTCAGAACCGTGACAGGAGTCCGAACTGTAGGAGACCAATTTGAGCTCTCTGAGAGGGGGGTGCGAAGAAAGTCAAGTCTACAATATATTTAGTTAAATTTTACATACCTTTTGGGAATGTTATGGATCATAACTGTTGTGCGGTTGTCTTCCTCTCGCATTATACGGGTAATGTTAATTTTGTATTCTTGCACACATGAACTAGTTTCCTCATTTTCAAAATCTGAAAGGTTGACATCAATTAAGCACACATGTGTTCATAAAAATATAAAGGTAAAGTAACTTTTACCTCATTGTAAAGGAATAATGCCAACTGAAACTGGTCCTGTGATCAAAAGTGGTGAGGCATTAGAAACATATCACTACCTAATGACTAGAAAAAAATCTAATTGGCAGTAATCATACCAGGAAAACTTGTTGAGCTATTAGTAGAGCTGCTTTCTTGCACATATGGATCCGATCCATCTTGTATAAAATTTGAAAATTTAAAATCAGCTAAGCATGCATGTTTTGAAAAAAAATCCCGTAGTTTAGATTTAGTATGTTTTGAGTTGTCCTGTAATAACTCGACTCTCCTATATGTTTTCTGGTATGCTTTCGGTCTCTTATTATGTGCATTTATCTGGTTAATGTGAAATTTCATGAGAAATTAAGTTTAATTGTGTGAATTACATGGTTATGGATTTATATCTGTCAATCATGAGAAATATCTGTTACAATTGCGATGTTTGGATTAGTAATTGGAAGCCTTAAAAGCTTGATAACCTGGAATTGACTTTATAACTGTGATCAGCATGATTTTTAAATCATAATAAGAATTTTTGTAAAAATCTGATTCGGAATGATTAAACTAATTAAATTTCTTTTGTCAATTCTTTTATGACTCTTATATACCTCTTTTAACCTCTTAACTTAGAAAACTCATCATATGAAAATATCTCCTGAGAGAGAGAGAGAGAGAGAGAGAGAGAGAGAGAGAGAGAGAGAGAGAGAGAGAGGGAGAACAAGAGGAGAAGCTTCAACAAGAGGGGACATTGGAGAATTAAGAGAGATTGTGGTGATTTGAGCTCAAGGTAGGTTTAATCCACCTAAAATAACCCTCACTTGGACTTGAGTAAAGATTTCTTTTGTATTCATGTGATTAGGGTTTGTAATTGAAATTGTGTGTGTGGAAATTGTTTAATTGGGTGTGTTAGTTGTTTAATTGGAAAGAAACCCTCATCATTTCGTTGTCTTGGAATTGATTGGAGTTGTATGGAGGAATTACATCTTATTCTTTGATTTTTCATGTTGGGTTCATATGGTTATACATACATATTGTTTATATAACAAATATGAATATAAATTGAAAGGACTTGAGTTGTATATGTGAATTTGAAGTTGATGTCAACTTAATTGGATTTATGATTTATATTATTGTGATGTTGAGCCATAGTATGGAATTATTTTCCCCTATTTTGTGCCTTAAATGTGTTTACCTAGTTGAAAACTTGCCTTGGTTCGAAGTGTGCAAAACAAGGGTTCCGACCGCACGTGCGGGGGTCATTGCCGCATGTGCGGGGCTTACAGCCACACGTGCGGAAAATAGGGGAATCCAACTCTGAGGTACTGAAATAAAAGCACGTGCGAGGGAGGATCACCGCATGTGTAGCCCACTTTCCTGCACGTGCGGCCCATGTGGAAAAAGGCTATATGCTTATTTTCTCCTGTTTGACCCTCTGGAATTGCTAAAATGTGTATCTAAAGCTTTTAAAATGCTTATAATTAAATGCAAGTCAAACGAATCGGATATTGATTAAAAGAAAAATAGACTAATCTCTGAACTGCTTATGTGCGTAGGTCACATACCGGAAGGGACTATAGTTCCATCACAGCACTGTGAGTAATAGTACTGTAATGACATACTTCGTCTATTGTTAATAGCCCTTATTAACGTTCTATTCTCTGTAAGTTAATTATGTCATTTCATGTTAACCAAGTGGAAACATATGTGTGTTGTTGAACGATGAAATACTTAAGAACTTGAGATTATTCTTCTTTGTTAACGATGGGCCCGAGGCCGTTCAGTTATCAGCCACTGAATGTGGACAACTCTGGAATTGAGGGAGGTGATGACATGCCGATATCTCACCGACCCTACTCTGATTCGGATTGATTATGATTTGAGGCCTACGACCAAGGGAGGTAGTGTACATGTTGATGTTCTACCTACCCTCCAATATGTAAATAACTGTTGATATGTGGGCCCAAGGCCGTTTTGTATAATATGTGGGCCTAAGGTCGTTCTGTATGAAATTGGGCCCGAGCCCGTTTTGTAACTACTGGGCCTAAGGCCGTTTTGGAAATGTTTACAGAACAAGATCAAATATGTAATCTGTACGTTCATGTGCATTATAATTCATAAGGGTTCATCAGGAATTTCTTATATACTATTATTCACTGAGCCATGCTCACCCCGTGTTATGTCTGTCTCTGTAGGTAATTAACCCGGTGGTCAGTTTTAGTCCAGCTTTGGCGGCTTTCCTTTTGTCAACCCTGCTGAGCTCAAGCAGCTAGATGAGGCTTCTTTATTTTTGTGAAGTCCTTTCATAGCTCCTAGCATCGGCCTGGACTTTTGTCAAGTGTTGTTAAGCACGTATAACCTTCACTGTTAATATTTTGATTATACCCCAGTAGTGGGGTTGGGACTGTATGTATATGCATGTATATAGCTATCCCTTATGAGTGTGTTTTATTATGTGTATATAGATTCAGGTTACGAGTTGTTCTGTGATCCTGGCATGTAGACATTAGCTCAATGGATGTTATTTTAAGTGGATAATTGCTTCCGTTCAGGCCCCATATTGTATAAGTATTGAGTCTTGGTGACTATTAGCGAGTTGGTCATGCCCAAACTTCTAGGGGCGGGTTTGGGGTGTGACATGTCCTAATCAGTAATCAAGGAGCTTAAAGATCCTAAACTAATGTAAATGACTTCAAGTTAAGATTATGTTTTGAGTTGTCCTATTCACTAATCAAGGAGCTTAAAGAACTTAGACTAATGTACTTGACAATTTGATGTTAAGTGAGAAATGTTAATTAAGATTAATGATAACTAAGTAGGATTAATTAGTCCTAATCAAGATTAATTAAACTAATTGGAGTGATTAAGATCTAACCTTGATTAATTAATACTAAGCTTGATTAGCTAAGCTAAGCAAGGAGGATTAGAGATTTTGGTGAAGCATGCAAGAAGGTGAACCATCCACAAAGGAGAAGCATACACACACCAGACCTAGGGTCCTTACACCTCCTACTCAGAAGATTAGGTTAGGTTGCACCCTTGAGAGACAAGTGTCTCTCTTCAATTATATATTCAAAAATTTAGCTTAAAGGAGAGAGAAATTGCTAGAAGTTTGAAAGCAAGAAGAGAGGTGACAAGAAGAAGAAAAGAGAAAGAAAAGGAAGAACAAGAATTTGAGCTTGAAGATCTTGAACCTTAGCACCCGAACCTTTGAATTGAAGTAAGTTCTTTACTATATCCTTTGCTTTGATCATCACGACTAGTAAAAGTTGGGGAAAGGTTAAGTTATGGTGAAGTTAAAAGAGATTAAGGTGATGAGAATTCTTGATGAAAAACTATGTTTTTATCTTGTCACTTTGAAATAAATAATGTTTTCATGTTTTTCTACAAGTTTTGGATGTTTTACAATAAGTTTTCATAGTCCCAAGCCTTAGAAATGAGAAGAGAAGACCTTGCACAAGCTAGGAAATTTGAAGTAGAACACAAGATTCAGCATTTCATGAATCTGCACGTGCCCCAATAATCACTGCAAGTGCGACAAGGGTCCCCTCACAAAGAACCCAATAAACCGTTAAATGTGAAACTATTGAATTGTCCCAAACTATCACCTAGAGCAATGACATGCGAAAATTGACATAATAGCAAATATTAGACTTATTAAATGTAAAACTATTGAAACCTGCTTTCTACGCTTTAAGCCTGAAGTAAGTCTTCTCTGCCAAGTCATCCATGCAATAATCTCTTACTGTGTCAAAAGCACGGCAAATTTCTACAGTAGTCTTCGATGTTAGTTGTAGCATCCAATCTCTGGCTCTCGTAGCCAAAAAATTTGCAACCTAATTTCCCTCTCTAGGGATGTAATCAAACATGTATCTCTTGAACTCTTTAAGAGTCAATGTCCTGTAGGTACAAAAAAATGCATTAGTGCAATGCAAAAATATCATTTGAACAACTTCTAAATAAAAATAAATAAAGCCATAATTCATACCTGTAGAGATCATAATATTTCACTGGTAATTCGTCGCCTTTAATATCTTTAAAAATGTATGAGTTATCCAATTGTATTAATATCTTTGTGAACCCATATTGTCGAGCTAGAATGAGGCTACATTCGACATCTTTTAACTTAGCTTCGTAGCTGTTACGTACACCTATGAGTGGTATAGCATGCATAGCTATGATCGTACCCAAATGATCTCGGAAAACCACTCCCGCTGCCGCATAAACAATCCCACCTATCTTGATGAATGACGCATCTGAATTGATTTTAATCTAATCCACGGGAAGAGGAATCCAAACAACCCTACCAATTGGTTGTTTCAATAGTGGAGTATTAATTATACTTGACACCCTAATTGTCTTATCTTTAATTAATTTCTCAAAATGACAGTACTCATGCGGACCCAATTTCAAAAATATGTCCATATACTCCTTCACCGAAATGTATATGGGTCGTGCCAATTTCAATTGCAATATATACAAGGTATGGAGGTGGGGTAAATGTTGTTCTTCAAATTAGGTTCTCAAACTAATCTCAAATGTAGTCGACATACAATAATCCCTATTTCTAACTAAAAAACTAATCACATGTCTTACACGAAAAAAAACCATCTTGAAACCTGCAAAATTAATAAAATACTACTATCAATTTCCAAGAAGATATATGCATAACAAAGATAATAACACTATCATTATATGAATACTCCTTTTCACTTATTAACTCATTCATGCCATTCAAGTAGAATCACATAATATTTGTTTCAAAATTTACATTTTCAAATTAATTCAATAATCCCTCGTTTTCTATTATTTTTTTTAGTTACAAATGGAGTACTCACATAGATTAGACTTCAAGTACGAAATGAAAGACTTAGATCAGTAGTAATATGAAAATCTAGCATTTTATTTTTGTGATAAGCAAAATAAAATTCAAAAACAGATATAACAGAAAAAGTACAAAAGCAAAAGAGCAATTCCCTAGCATAAACAACCGATAACCAGCAACAACAAAAATGCTAACACATCACCCAACCACTATCAATCTAACCACTATCATTCTTACTAGAAGCTACTATGTAGAGTGTCCCACCCAGATTCTCAAAAGGTTAATTATGCAGAATTAGCGTGATTTATTAAGTATAAATTCATTTCTCCTCTCTAATACCATTAGGGCTAATATCGTGTAGAGTGTCGCACCCCATTTTTTGCATTTCTTTACCACAATCTTTCATCCTCTTTCATGTCTTTCTTCAACCAAGTTCCAAGTCCCAAATTAATATGCCATTTGCCCAATTTAAATTTATAATGCTCCCAATCAAAACATAATACCGTATTCCATTCAATTTGCTTTATTACTGGGGAAAAGTTCAATTAGTGATGAGCAAAAGCAATACAGTTAATCCAAATAAAATCAAAGACTATACATGTGTATATATATAACATAGCCATAGAATCTTCTATTATGGAGACCACAAACAATCCCCAATTTAATCAATAAAACTTGTTTCTCACTATGGCATGGATCTATTTTTCGAGTGTTGAAGAATACAACAATTAATAGGAAACTCAATTAAGTTGGTCACCCAACTACCAAGCCCAAATATACCACCATTGTTCAAGACCACCTGTAACGACCCCAAAATGCGTATAAGAAGTCATCCTTGTTTAACTATGGGATAATGCGTTTTAATTTAATTATATCTATTGGAATTGAAGAACTATCTGTTGAGTTATGACTTTAAAACTGGAATTGACGACCTTTGTGGGTTCAGAAATCAGAATTGAGTACATAGATATATTAATGGGAATTTTTAGAACTATTTGGAAAAATTAATTGGAAATTTAATTTATCTGATTCATTAATGTACGTTTGGGTGGTTAACTTGGTACTGCAAATTGAAGGCCTTAGAGGTTTCAGAAACCAGAACAGGGGAGATATCTATGATCAGCACAATTTTTAGAGTCATCTGGAAAGTTTAATTTGTGGGGAAGTGATTTTGGAAATACTCTTCAGATCCTGGTAGACGCTCTTGATACTCAGCTAGTCACCTGCAAAGACAAATACTCCGGTCAGGGGTGCCGGGATTAGCACTCCGACGGGCAAGTCAGTTCTTATACTCAAGAAAGCTTGTTTACTAAGTTTAGTGAAGTGTTTCTTACGTACCATTCCAAGAACGCTGCTTCTTTATTTATATCTGTTCCTTCTGAGGCCTCGGGGCCTGGGCCTAGTTTTCAATCATTACCCGTTCTTATATTCGGCCCCCAACGATCTTTTTTTAATCGGCTTAATCGGCTTACGTATTGTATTCGGCCCATCCTAGTCTTGCAGGATGGGGTTGATTAATATTTGCTGGACACAGCCGGTTAATGTCTAAAATATGCCCCTTCCGATTTAGCCATATATTCGGCTCCCACAATTGCCCCCCGAACTCCCTATTGACGATAGTTAATCGGCGTGTTTGGTTTAGAATTCGAAAAGCCTAGCATAGATCAGGCGGCTTCGCGTATCCCAAGGCGCCAGAAAATGTCAGAAGGCGCACGCCTTTTCGTTTATCATTACACTTTCCCGCTCCATTCATGCGTCTCTCGCATTTATTGCGATTTGAAACTTCAGTCCTTTTTGGTGCACATTTCGTCGATCATCTGATACGTTTGGACCGCCAGCGCGCATCCCTTATCTCACTCGTATTTTCTGCAACTTTCGTCTGTCTACCTTTGCCTCATCTACTCTTCGTAAGTTTTCTTCCCTTTTCTTTGTAGCCCTATTCTCTGTTTATCATTTTTACTTTCAGCGAATCCTTGGATCCCCGTCGAAATGGCTAAACACTTGAAGGACCTCCTTTCTGAGAGTCGCATTTCCGGATTCCGGCGACATTTTTCCATTCCCGATGACGTCCATCTAACTCTTGTAACGGACAGTACTCTAGATATGGAGAGGGAGGATCAGAATACAATCGTATTCCCCCTCTTGTCCATAGCGGAAGGCGGAGTCCGTTTTCCCCTACATCCTCTACTTAGGGCCGTCCTTCGCTATTGGAGTCTGATTCCTTCTCAACCCAATGTAAATTTCTTTCGAATCATTATGGGTGTTATAGAATTGAACCGATGCCTTAGGATCGATCTCGGAATTTCGGCCATTCGGCACTGCTACGCTTTAGCCAAATCCTCTGGTCGGCTGGGTCGGTACTTCCTTAGGGCCAAGGATACTGACCATCATTTGGTGACTATGCTTGCCAGTTCTGGTAAGAGGGTTGACGATGTAATGGTCAATGTCCGAGGTAATTGGGAGTTCGCTGAAGGCGAAGATCGCCTAGACCCCATTCCCAGACATAAGAGTGACCCAGGTTGCCACGTAGTATCTTATGTTTGATGATTTATCTTTTAATCGGCTCTCTTTCCTTAATCACTCATCTTTTGTAGGTAATAAATTGAAGAAGATTCTGACTTCCGTTGACGACGCGGTCCTTAGGGATATTAAGATTGCACTTGACTACTTTGGCCGCCCAAACGTGCAAAAACAGGGGAGAGCCGCCCACATTTTACTTCGGTACGAGCCCACTTATACCATGTTCTCGGCTGCGGACAACATTCCGATTCCATCCGGCGATCAGCACCTCTCGGCTCTTATCTTCCCCAGCTACAAGAACCTTAGGCAAATTGGTCTCAAAGATTCTGATTCGGGGCAAGACGCAGAGCCGGTAATAGAAGTAGTTGCCGATCCGGCCGGAGAATTCATTGAGGAGGCCGAAGAATTGACGAGGCTGTGCGCTCGGCATTTGAGGCTGCCGGATTCAATCAGCCTTCCTCACCATCCGCTTCGGGTCGGGTAGAAGTCTCTCCCGGAGATATTTTCGCGAATTTGGGCGACCTACCCGGCGATTTCTTCGAAGGTATGGCGAAGGAAAGCCTTACGCAAATGGCGCGTAGGAGAAACGCCGAGCGAATGGCTGCTCGACAAAAGGCCGAGGCCGGTGAATCTGATCCCAGTTTGCCTAAGGCCTCCGTACCCATTGTTGAAGGGATGGTTCAGGTTACGCCGGTTGAAATGGAAAAAGGGGGTGAACAGCAGGCCGGTGAAGAACGGCAAATTCCGGAAGAGCGCGGTCAAAAACAGAGCGCCGAGGGGGAAGCCAGTTCAGAAATTAGTCCTTCTGACAAACGGCCTCGCCTCGAAGAATCGGACGTGGTTGCTCCTTTTGTTATTCAGCCAAAGATCAGAGATACGCCGATTTCTTTCAATGATTCTGCCATTGAGGATACGGCCGTTGCGTTGAGCTTGGCGGCTTCGATTTCCTTGCCGGCTGACAATGCAGCCTTTTGCGCCATGCCGGATATTATGGCCGTAGCCCTATCTGTGCAGTCGGCACTTCTGGTAGGAATCTTAAATCTATTTCTAAATTTATTTTTATAAAGGTATCTAATGATCCCTTATTCTTGCAGACCGTCGACAGGATTGCCGACTTGGGCCGCCGCCTGCATGATGCTCTTGGCAGAATTGACCGTTTGCAAGCCGAAGTGGAAGGTCAGAAGAGCGCGCGAGCCGAAGTGGAGAAGGAGAGGGCCCGCACTGCTGAACAGCTTCGTTCTGACGCTGAGGCTAGAGCGAATGCGAGTGAGGAATCGCTCAAGCTCTCAAAGGACGAACTTGCCAAGGCGGAGACTCAGCTAGAGGAGCTGAAGGCG
Organism: Camellia japonica; assembly: GCA_030407325.1. Taxonomy (NCBI): domain Eukaryota; kingdom Viridiplantae; phylum Streptophyta; class Magnoliopsida; order Ericales; family Theaceae; genus Camellia; species Camellia japonica. The sequence goes on along the minus strand of JAPPVO010000059.1, from coordinate 25,208,571 downwards.
GCCAAGGAGAAAGCTGAATCTGAGGCTTTTGAGGCGGGAAAAAGCGCCGCTTACACGGAATATGTTGATGAAGTTCCCAAATTTGAGAATCGGGGGTTCAAACATTGGTGGCTCAAAGCCCTTGCTGCCGCTGGGGTTACATTGGCTTTGCCAATTCCTTACGAGCAAGTGGATGTTGAGCCACTCGAATCTGACACCTAGGAGTGATTTGGGAGGCGTTTCCTAATTTATTAAGTTTTTTGTGTAAGTTTTTTGTTTGGTAGGGTTTTGTTGGTTCAGGGTAGTTTTCATGTATAAATTGGTTACTATCTTGTACGCAATTTATTAATGAACATTTCCTTGTAATGTCACTGCTACTTGTACACAATTTGTGTGATTATGTTAATGAAACATTTTGCTGAGTTTGGCTCAAAGCCTTTCGCTACTTTGCGTAAAATTGTTGCTGAGTTTCAGCTTTTAGGGATTGAATATCCTGTGTCAATATTGATTCGTCTTTCTCATGCCGACTGGATTCGAATTATGAACTGTCAATTTGTGAGCCGGCTGGGGTACCTGAGCCGAATTTCAGCTTTTAGGGATTGAATATTCTGTCAATATTGATTCGTCTTTCTCATGCCGACTGGATTCGAATTATGAACTGTAAATTTGTGAGCCGGCTAGGGTACTTGAGCCGAATTTCAGCTTTTAGGGATTGAATATCCTGTGTCAATATTGATTCGTCTTTCTCATGCTGACTGGATTCGAATTATGAACTGTCAATTTGTGAGCCGGCTGGGGTACCTGAGCCGAATAGATTGATGATTCTGCCCTTGCCCCAGGCGGTTCCTGCAGAGTCGGGAGCCGGCTGGGGTAATTGAGCCGGATAGATTGATGAATCTGCCCTTGCCCCAGGCGATTCCTGCAGAGGTTAGAAGAATCGATTGGGAAGCCGGCTGGGGTACTTTAGCCGAATAGATTGATGAATCTGCCCTTGCCTCATGCGGTTCCTGCAGAGTCGGGAGCCGGCTGGGGTACTTGAGCCGGATAGATTGATGAATCTGCCCTTGCCCCAGGCGGTTCCTGCAGAGGTTAGAAGAATCGATTGGGGAGCCGGCTAGGGTACTTAAGCCGAATAGATTGATGAATCTGCCCTTGCCTCAGGCGGTTCCTGCAGAGTCGGGAGCCGGCTGGGGTACTTGAGCCGGATAGATTGATGAATCTGCCCTTGCCCCAGGCAGTTCCTGCAGAGTCGAGAGCCGGCTGGGGTACTTGAGCCGGATAGATTGATGAATCTGCCCTTGCCCCAGGCAGTTCCTGCAGAGGTTAGAAGAATCGATTGGGGAGCCGGCTGGGGTACTTGAGCCGGATAGACTGATGAATCTACCCTTGCCCCAGGCGTTTCGCGATTATGGTAAAATCGTGCCCCTGCCGTCGACTCAGCCGGCGTCGGGCGATTTAGGATCTCCAATTAATGAGATTGCCTCGAACGTGCTGCCTCTGTGAAGGATAAATGAACAAAGGTACATCCTTTATGAGCTTGGTAGACAATTGACTCGAGCTCCTAGGGGAAGACTGATTGCGCGAATGTCGAACCGACTCTTCTTTAACAGTAAAGGGGAAGCGAAGACCCTAGCTGAGCTTGGCGGAGATATGAATCGAGGTGGTGAACCCTCGCGGGCAGGAAGTAAGAGTTCCAGGAGTCGAGAGAGGCGTCAGTCTCCCCGACGTCGCAGTAGATCGCCCAGGCGAGAAAAGCAGTCGCAGGGTAAATCTCTACAGTCCCGAGTCGAGAGGAGGTCCGACGCGAATCCGTGCCCATTAAGCTTTGCGGTATTTGTGAAGAATAGACCCATGACGGAGGCGGCCTCGATCGTTCGAGACCCAGACGTAGCGGTCGACTTTGCCCGACAAATATTTCCTCCTGAGGTTCAGAAATCAATGCTGGGTCGACAGGACTACGAGGTGTTTCGCGAGGGCATTCATGGTGCGGTGAAGGGGCTTTACACTGCTTACGAAGTCGGCATGCGACTGCGCGCTGCCCGTCAAGAGATGGAGAAGAAGGACGAATGTATTCGAAGTTTGGAGGCCCGCGTGGAGGCGGCCGAACGGGAACTAAGGAAGACCAAGGCGGCTCAGGCACAATCCACTGCGCACGCGAACCCAATTGTGGAAGAGAGGGTTACTAGTCGGCTTATCAGCTCCGCACTTGCCGATCGAGAGACGGCAAGTATGTTCGCAATAGAGAGTGCGAAGGGGAGGGCCTATGAGAAAGGTTTCCATGAGGGCCGAAAGGTGGGAATCGAGAAAACCAGGGAAACACTGGCCGAAGAAGTATGCCGATGTGAAAATCGCGGGTTTAGGCACGGTTGGATCAAGGCATCTCAAGCCGCAGAAGCTCTTTGAGCGTCGGGAATTGATTTGGCATCACCACGCTACAGGAGTAAAGATTTTCCGTTTTCTGCCTTTGAGATTGAGAAGAGTGAGGATGAGGGTGACGCCGTATGAGTTTTATAGTTGTAAGATTGGAACGCAGGGCGCGTTTGAAACTATGTAACTTATTGTTTTATTGAATAAAGATTGTTTCATTATAAATGTTTCGTTGTCATTCATATTCGGCATATGTGTATTTCGTGTTGCTTAAATGTTTGAATGTCTAAATATTGTCCGACCCAGATAGCCGTTAACTGTCCGGCAATACACGGGCTTATCGGCAGGATCTGCACATGGGCAGGATCGACACGTCCGCGGCGACCGTTAAGGTTTTATTGAGGCTATTTCAACGGCTATTTATTTTTGACTTGGGTCAGCGCATTGATGCTTGACCAGTTGGATTAATGGGCTGGTCGAGGGTGATCGGCATGTGAAGATTTGGCCGACCGATTTAATAAATCTATTTCGCTTTGGCCCAGCCAGCGCGCGTTTCGGCCAGCCGTCGGGATGGCGGTCGTGGCGAATGTCAATCGACGCTTGTCTTATTCAACCAATGCGTTTTTGGGCATTAATAAAATTTTCTTGGGATTGGGACCTCGAGATCGTGGTCGTTGCTGAGAATAAAAGGAGTAGGCGCTTCGCACCAATAATCCCACTTGACTAATCATTCTTTGTCTGGGATGGTGATTTTGGTTACAGAGGCTCAAACTTCGGTCAAGTTTGGTGTTGAGATGGTTTGCGGCAGAAAACCTATCCATGAGGGAGTTAGGTCATCCAAAGAGCTTGAGATCTGTGAGTCTCCAAGTCATCGAAGCAGATCACCCCGAAAGGAGAGTCAACAATTGTCAAGTTCATTCTTCCTTGTCCTGGATCTTTGCCTTGACATTGTCAATGGTGTCAAGGGAAGTTTGTCGCTATGCAAGTCGTGGGCTTAAGCATAACTGGTTCAAGGTAGTGCACGCCGTGGAGGGGTTTAGGGCGACGGTCGTCGATCCGGCGATGCTGCTTTACCGGCGCGTCTTGTTCCTTTTTTGCTTTCGATATTGTAATGTTCGAATGCGGGTTGTATTTATGTAACAACTGTTTAATCAAATAAATGGTTTTATTTTAAATCTATTTGCGTGTTATTCTGAATTTTGCTTGTGTACTAAAGCACATTACTTCGAATGTATGATCTGTTCTAGTATGTTACATAGGATCAATTATCAATATCTTTTGTTCGTGCCAACATTTGCTCCGGATTCGGAGACGCGATTAGCACTTAGCACTGTATGATCTGTTCTTGAACCCAAGGCCCATTCGGCCTTAAGGAAATTAATCGGCTCGAATCCGAAATCTTAATCAGCCCTGAGGCGTCATGCGCCAAAGGGGGCCCCGAATCCGGAGACTTGATTCGGCCGATCGTGATATTCGCGAAGGGCGCTCCGAATCCGGAGACTTAATCGGCCCTAAGACGTCATGTGCCAAAGGGGGCTCCGAATCCGGAGACTTAATTTGGCCAATCATGATATCCACGAAGGGCGCTCCGAATCCGGAGACTCGATTTGGCCGATCGTGATATCCACGAAGGGCGCTCCGAATCCGGAGACTTAATCGGCCCTAAGGCATCATGCGCCAAAGGGGGCTCCGAATCCGGAGACTTAATCGGCCCTAAGGCGTCATGCGCCAAAGAGGGCTCCGAATCCGGAGACTTGATTTGGCCGATCGTGATATCCACGAAGGGCGCTCCGAATCCGGAGACTTAATCGGCCCTAAGGCGTCATACGCCGAAGGGGGCTCCGAATCCGGAGACTTGATCGGCCCTAAGGCGTCATGCGCCAAAGGGGGCTCCGAATTCGGAGACTTCATTTGGCCGATCGTGATATCCACGAAGGGCACTCCGAATCCGGAGACTTGATTTGGCCGATCGTGATATCCACGAAGGGCGCTTCGAATCCGGAGACTTAATGGGCCCTAAAGCGCCATGCGCCAAAGGGGGCTCCGAATTCGGAGACTTGATTTGGCCGATCGTGATATCCACGAAGGGCGCTCTGAATCCGGAGACTTGATTTGGCCGATCGTGATATCCACGAAGGGCGCTCCGAATCCGGAGACTTAATCGGCCCTAAGGCGTCATGCGCCAAAGGGGGCTCCGAATCCAGAGACTTGATTTGGCCGATCGTGATATCCACGAAGGGCGCTCCGAATCCAGAGACTTAATCGGCCCTAAGGCGTCATGTGCCAAAGGGGGCTCCGAATCCGGAGACTTAATCGGCCCTAAGGCGTCATGCGCCAAAGGGGGCTCCGAATCCGGAGACTTAATCGGCCCTAAGGCGTCATGCGCCAAAGGGGGCTCCGAATCCGGAGACTTAATCGGCCCTAAGGCGTTATGCGCCAAAGGGGGCTCCGAATCCGGAGACTTAATTTGGCCAATCGTGATATCCACGAAGGGCGCTCCGAATCCGGAGACTTCATGTGGCCAATCCTGGCAAGTGCCCCACTGGGAATTGACATATGATTTTGAGCGATGAGGAAAAATAGTTCGTATTGCAGAGGCGAAATATATTTACAGGTATCAGAGCCCACAGATTGGGTCAGTGATAGGGTTTTCATCAGAACTCTGCTTGTGCCGATTGGGGGGAACCACGTATTTCTTCAATGCCGTGGGTTGTTGGGAAACGCAGGATCTGATGGTAGGTGCTTGGGACGGCCTTCATGATATGTAGCCAGGTTCTTCCCATTATGGCATTATACGGCGAGGGGAGCTTCACGACCAGGAATTCCGCTTCAACCATTCTGGAACCCGCTCGAACAGGTAATGTGACCTTGCCCAATGGATATTCGGGGTTCGTATTAAAGCCGAACAGTGGGTGAGGCGCCGGAGACAGATCCGACTCGTTGAGGCCGAGCTTGATGAAAGTTTGATAGTACATGACCTCTGAACTACTCCCTGGATCTATGAGGATTTGTTCAATGATGAACCGGTTTATGCGTAATCCAATGACCAACGGATCAATGTGGGAAGCCGTTACGTCATTGACGTTGGAGTCGTTGGAGGCAATTGTCGGAGCTTCTTCGGACCGGTCAGTCGAAATACGGCTCCCCTGTAGAGTTGGATGCGATTGAATCGTGTGCATGGCTGGGAGTGTAGGCAGGCTGTAAATTACGTAGATCACGCCAAGTGGGGGAGAGTCCTGCCTCAATGCTAATGCCTTGGTTGGCTTTCCCTGTTTCACATACTGCTGCAGTCGGCCGTCTTGCACCAGTTCTTCCAGGTGATCTTTTAATGCGTAGCAACTCTCTGTTTCGTAGCCGTGATCTTTGTGATATTCGCACCTCCGGTCCCTTCGTCGTGTATCGGGTGGCCCCACCATCTTTGACGGCCATTTGAAGAATGGAAGGTGTTGGATTTTGGTCATTACCACGGTGATTGGCTCTGACAGTTCCGTGTACTTTTTGTCGGCGTGCCTCGAGCGCTTACTGTCGACTTGCAATTGCTCATTCGTCGGGTGGGAGCATTGATCACTCGATCGGCGAGAGTCCCGCCTTTTGTCTCGTTTAGCACGTTGTCGTGGCTCGGGGCTCAGAGGTGGCACGGAACTTATCGGCTGAGCAATATCGGGGGGTGCCGGTTTGGTGGACACTTGTCTGGCTTTGATCCTCAAGGCATCGTCTTCCACTTTGCAATACTCTTCGACTTTCTTCATCAGCGCCCAAATTGTTTTGGGGGGTCTTCTGGTCAGGGAGTTGCGAAGGGCACTGTCAGGTTGTAGTCCCATTTTGAAGGCGGTGACGGCCATGGAGTCATTGCAAGCGTCGTCAACGAGATTGAAGCACTCCCAATATCGCGCCGAATATGCTCTCAGCGTTTCTCCTGGTTGGATTTGCATAGCCCAGAGAGAGTCGGCCTGTTTCGGCTGTACCTCGTTGGTGATGAACCTGGCCCTGAAGGATTTTTGTAATTGATGGAAACTTCTGATCGAAGCCAGCTCCAGCTTGTAATACCATCTGACAGCTAGTGGCCCCAAGCTACTGGGGAATATTCGGCACATGAGGGCTTCATTGTCTGCATGCAACGTCATGGCCTGCTTGTAGTGACGTATATGATCAGTGGGGTCTGATTTTCCGTCGTAGAGAGTAAATGATGGAGCTTTGAACTTCTTGGGCAGGGCTGCCCTCGCAATTCGTCGGATAAAAGGATTGTGCCGGTCCTCTTCGTATGAACTGCTTCTTCTGCGCTTGTTCCTTGTGTGTGGGCTTTTTTCAGAGGAGCTGGAAGTGTCTGAGCGTCCCTTGTTATGCTCCGTGGATAATGAGTTGGAGTCGCTATCAGTTTCCCTTGGTCGGGCTCGAGGTCGTTGTTTACCTGCCCTCAGGAGTCGTTCGGGGTCTTGGCGCGCGGCTTCTTTGAAATTTTATTTTGCGCGATTCGTAAGGCCACGTTTGGCTCTCCCTTGTGTTAAGCTTGTGTGTGTGATATATTTATATATATAGAGATATGCCATATGAGTTGTGAACTCATCTTTTTGAAGTCAAAACCAAAATATCTGAGGGAGAGAGAACCGTGAGAAAGAGAGGCCAAGAGAGAGTGAGAGAGAGAGTTCACCATTGTTGGGAGCTTGAAGATGACTTGAAGAAATTGAAGAGAGAAGAAGGAGATCAACCATGGAAGCTTGGGGAAATTAAAGAGAACTATGAGAAAGTCAAAGAATGAACTAAGGTATGATAAATTATCTTCAATCCTTATGTTTGAGGCATCAATTTCATGAAATCATGATAATAAGGGAAGCTTTGAACCCATTTGAGTTAGGGTTCTATGTATATATTTGATTGAACCTTGATTTCCTAAGAGTTGCTTGATTGAAGAATTAAAGTCATTATATTTGTTTATTTTGAGGTTATGATGTTTGATGGAGATTAATAATGTGAAATTTGTTATGTATTAAAGGGTTTTGGGCTTTGATTTACATGGAATTGAGGTTTTATTTTTAAAATGAGAAGTCCCAATTTTTTAGCCATTTTCGGACTGCACACTGCCCAGGGCCGGACGTGCGGCTCTGTTTCCCGCACGTGCGGGAGACAGCTTTGTCTAGCCAATTTTGAATAAGCATATCTTTTGCCTCGGGACTCCGTTTTGAGTGATTCTTGAGCCTAAAATCAAGCTCTGGAAGTCTAGTTTCCAATGGCGGTGGTCTCACTCTCAAATTATAAATACACAAATAGTTATGCCCAAATTAGTGACGACTATTCACTTTCTGTCAACCAGTTTTGTACCATTTCTTCACCTAAACCATTTCCCATCGATTTCTCCTGTTTTCTGAGACATGGATTATAACTTATTAAGGAATAATGAGCTTGGTACCACCATGGCTAATTGATTGAACGATCAAAGAGAATAAGTAAAGGATCAAGTATAATCTCATATTATGTGTTGTGCACTGTACTTGTAGGTCGAGACGAGGACATCGTCCCATTACTACCGGGAGCCGATCATTGTGAGTAATAGTAGTGTAACAATATGTTTCACGTACTTCCTATGATTATGATTTATGTATTGTTATTTGTGAATGGTCTATTCCATTGATGTTGTGCTTTGCTTCAATTAATCGATATGCTTGAATAATGGCATTGATATGGACCTAAGGTCCTTCTGTCCCTAGTAATAGACGTGGGCCCGAGGCCGTAATGATGTGAATTGTTCTGTCCCTATTAATGCAGTGATATATTTGCCTTCTGTTAATAGTTGTTATTAATGTTCTGTTATCCGCAAGACAACTATGTCGACTTGTAATAAACCATGGGAAAATCTTTGTGCACTATTGAGTAATAGTACTGTAGCAGTACGTTTTGCTTATTGTTAATAGTTAATACTGACGTTCTATTATCTGCAAGTTAACTATCTAAATTCATGATGAACAAATGGAACATATGTGTGTATGAAAGGGTTCAAGAAAGTAGTTAGAAAATTCGAAGATCCTTGAAGAACAACTTCAAATTCTCTAGAAGATGATGAGAGGCTTAGATTCTTCAATAGTCTCAACTCAAGAACACAAGAGTAAAGGAGATGATGGAGATAAGAGATTGGGTGAAGAAGAAGGCAAAGTGGCTAGAGAGAGAATAATGGCAAGGCTCTCCCATGGATCTCCCACTTTCACTCTCAAGGTTGATAATGGAGAAGGGAAATTAGTTCTTTCCCAAGAGTTAAATCTCCAAAATCCATCCCTTGTAAAGCTATGGGTGGGTGCTATTTATAGGCACCTCATGATGTAGGATGGAGCCCATGTGCAAGGCACATGGCAAATATTCTCTCTAACCACCTTGTCCTAGGAGGTGACCTCTCCGAGGATGAGAAAAACTCCGAAGAGGAGATCAACCCCTCGGCGAACCCTTCTTCTTAGCCACACCTAACCAATGATCCCCAATCATCCCAAAGGGTCAGGGGTAGTCCCAGAGGACGTCCTGCCGCAAAATATTGCCAAGTCTCATGGACCCCCCGGAGTCGTGCCACCTCGACCTGGGTATAGGCTAGTTTAACCGAAGAGTGAATTTATCTCCACTCACCGTCCTCGGAATCGGGTCCTTTGTTCAGACTCCATTACGCCCATGGTTCTTGTGCGTAGATCCCGAAAAGCTCCGAGCCCGCAAGTGTTCTGGGGTTCATTAATGGAGAGACTTCTAGATTGCGTCTGAATCCGTTTGAAGCCAAGTGCTTCGGATCTCTAGGTTCGTGGATCCGAACCTTTTCGAGTCCGAGTGCCTCGGATCTCTAGGCTTGCTCAAACCTCTTTCGAGTCCGGGCCCGAGTATGTCTCTAAGTTCATGGATCCGAACCCTTTCGCGGCTTAGAGCGATTTAGCTCGTTTTATGGCGATAAATCCGGGCCCACCAACCTTGGACTATTGGGCCTAATTAATTTAGTGGGCCCAAATAGCTTCTCTTACATTTGCCCCTTGCGTGTATGAGAAATTTTAAAATTCTCGGACATGCATGCTGTCATTTCTTCGGCCCTGCTTCACATCACGTCCCAAAAAAAAAAAAAAAATGTTGTCTCGACAGAGCCTATGGATAAAGTGCATGACGCGCTTCAATTTACGAATAAAATTAACAAGCAAAGAAAAAAAAAAGTTTTTTTTTTTTTTTTTCGTCCCACTAAAATATATTAGAAGATGTGAGAAAATATACATGTATATTTTTACTCCAAGGATTATAAAAAGAAATAAGGCACTCAATTTTTTATTCCCCCAAAAAAAGAAAGGATAATACTCACACACATTTTTCTTGTTTGGCAAATCAGCCAATCCACTACATACATATACATGCATACGTGTATACAGAATATTGAGGGAATATTCAAAGAATAGTACCCCTTTTTTTTTCTATTTAAGGAAAGGCTCTAAACCCTAAACCTCACCAACTATTTGCACAGCCGCCATACCCATTTCAGCCTACTCTCTCTCTCTATATCGAGAGACCCATACTTCATCTTCTTTAACGAGGGTCTGCTGCTACAATACCAGAGGCCATTGCCGTGCCCTCCTTTAACAAAACAGCTGAAGACCCGCACCTCCTTACACACCGTCGACGGCCAAAGCTTCGGCTACCACTGGCGTTGCGGTAGCTTCAGCTACCATCTGCTCACACCGATACGAGCTCCATCTCACCTTGGTGCTTGTCTTCAATGCAACGAGCAACTTCTCAAAGACCTAAACACACTGGAGCTCCATTCTTACTGAAGTGGCCACCACCCTACGGACCGTCGGCTTCTGCACGAACCCACCATGGTGTTGCCCTGTGCGTGACCATTTCAACTCACGCGGCTCATCTGTCTCACGCGCAGTTCCTACACCGCCGTTGCACCGGTCAGCCGTAACCGACTAGTGATGACCACGCCGCCCCCTCAACGCGGCGTGGGTATGTCCGTGGCCTTTCTCGCATACTGTCACTGGTTCTCTTCCTCTTTTTTTTATTTGTTTTAAAGCTTTGAATCTGCTGGTGCTTGCTTTAATGTCTCAGTTTTTTTTTTTTTTTTACTTTGCTGCTTGAAAATCTTTGGGCAAGAATATATATATATTGATTATCATATATATTTTTTGTTTAGAGCTCGGATTACCCAGATTTTTGTTCTGCTTGCACGCGACTACATTGCCGTGGCCCCAGCTTCCGTCGGCCTCTCGCTGCTCCAGCTCCGACCAAGCCGCCATCGGCCTCTCTCTGCTCCACCTCTGGTTACTGTTAGCTTCAATGGTTCCAACGCAGACCACACACGTTGCCCACTCAACGTGACGTGTGTGGTTGCCGACTCCGCTACGACATCCCCGTTGTCTTCGTCTTCAACCATCTAGTGCTGACCACGCTGTTGCCCATTCAACGTAACGTGCGTGGTTGCTCACTCTGCTGGTTTCGGATTGTCCAACGCTACTCACACACGCCGTCCTCTCAACGCGTCGTGTGTGGTTCGGCCTAGCACGGTTCAGCTTCAGTTTGCACTATCATTCAACTCTTTCTTGATCATTGCTGTCTTAATTCTGCTTCCTCAAATCTGTGGGTAAGTATATATATAAATATATTTACAACTTGGTGCAAACTTTTTTTTTTTTTTTTCTGTGTAAACCCACTTTCTCTCTTATGGCTTTAATGGACTTTGGTGCTTAAGGAATAAATATATAAATCCATGCACTGCTATATTAAATAAAATGCATCCATGCTCTGACCCATGCTCTGATACATAAAATAAAAATAATATTGGTGATTTGAAATTCCAATATGAAGCTTGAATTTGTTTGGGCTTTGTAATTTTTGAAATAGGCTATGGGATTTATTTAAATGGTTTTTTTTTCTTTTTTTTTTTGGACTTGAAATTTGCCAACAAAATTCTAGATATAAATTGAACCATTGCTGCTGGATCTTGCACTTGTAATAGAATACTTGCCACCTGAATTGAGCAATTAACGTTGACTTGAGAGGAATATTCTTGTAATTCGCATGACAATCCATTGAATCCTGTTACTTATGAGAAATGTAAAGTACTTCGGATCTTGGGCCGGAAATTTGCTATTGAACTTCACTCTATCCAAATTTTGAGCCTCGTATAAATTGGATCTTTAATATGGAACGTAGTGACTTTGAGAAAGTGACCCGCTTGAACTTCATCACAAAACGGCCTATGACATTGCACCTCTTATTGATGATAGAAACCAGAAATCTGTATGTTGATGATGCACCCATTGGTATTAAAATTTGTTGAGCTTGAAGAATACCCGAGAAAATGAATTGTTGATGACGTCCGAGGTTGAATTTGTTGATAAACTCATCATTTTGCATGTAAATCTTATTATAAAAAAAAATGACTGATTGTTGCGACCCTTAGAATAGTAGACATCGTGCCTGAATTCTTGGTGTAAAAAATTTCTCGTAGAATTTGTTGAATTCATGGATCCTCTGAGAAACGAATAGTTGATGCCGAAATTTCATTCGAACGTGTTGCTTTAATTCCAATATTCTGAATTTTAATACGGTCAACTCCTTGCTATTTATACCTGTCATTTTAGCCATATGTCTTCTCGAAAGAAACCCATTGTCTCGGGGTCCTCAGAACTGGCTCTCATGAAAGAGAGGGATGTACCTCCAGCATCTGAGTGGAGGAAATCTCCTTATTTTGGTCGGAAAGACCCGTTCTGGCGAGCGGCTACCTCCACCACTTCTCTTCTATCTCTGAAGGGGGCTCCATTATGTCTCACTGAGGACACTGACTCCGGACATGAGGCCCTCATTTCTCCTTCCTCGGTGCTACGCTTTCGGATGGAGCGGGGGGACTTTCCATACTGTTATCCTCAGTTCAAGGCCTTCTCAAACCTTCCTTTTGGTTGGCAGGAGTGGGTCGATGATGTCCTCTCGGACAGGAGCCTTTGTCAGCGGCTTCAGGAGGCCCGGCTATTGATCCCAATGAAAATATCTTGATCCCTATCCATCCGGCGTAACAATGCTAGCCTTGAGGCCATGGCTCTTCGGTGGAGCACCGAGATACACACCTTTATACTTGGCCAGCACAAGATGGGGCCCACCCTTGAGGATGTGTTCATGTTGCTGCATCTGGAAGTGACCGGCCCTAATGCCTTCGACCCTGAGCGGACACCCTCCGAGGATGATTCTTTGATCCAATCTCTAAAGCTGAATCTTCAAGCTTGTGGTCGGTGGAGTTCCGTATTTGATGGTTCAGCGAGAATGACTAATCGAGTAAGGACGGACCGTGCCTCCTATACTGCATGGATCCGCCACTTCTTCAAGGATCTTCAACCCTTGGCCAGAGATACTGACCCTGACTCTCGGGAGTATGAGGCTGGTCCGATGTATGGCTTTAGGCTCTATTTTTTGGGATTTCTGGCTTGCTTCCTTTCATTCTTCATTTTTCCGAGCACACCTTCGGATTCTCTTAATCCCTTTGTCTTTCCCTTGGCAGTTAGGCTCTTCAGAGGAGATCGGATCCCTTTGGCTCCGCTATTTCTTGGGAATCTCTATTACCGGCTGGATCTACTACATCGAGATATGGTTCGTTCCGTGGGTCGATATGAGCCTGTCTCCTTTATTCACAGCCAGTTCCTGCTTTGTTTCTTCTTCGAGAGGTTCCCCAAGTTTGCCCCTACTCCAACTATATTTGAGGCAGAGGTTCTTCGGGAGATAGTGGATAAAGATGGTATCCCCGTGCTCGGTACTAATGGGTCTCGGACATTTGAGAAAGCGAAGTCTTGCCAGCCGTTGATTACACGTTGGTCACGTACCATTTCCACCTTATCCTTGAATACTCTGGTGGATGATCCCCGGCGCTTTGTGGCACAGCCGTATGTATGCCCACCGGTGGGTATGGCCACACCGCTTATTTATCATGGTTCCTCCCGCCTGGTGTCCTTTCCTTTGCCGAAGGATATCTCTGCATGCCTTGTTGATATGCTAATAATGATTCGTCCGAGTTCATTACCGGTTTGGCATGAGGAGGGCATTGATAGCGCTGTCTATAGACCTGACAGAGTGGCATGCCAGTTCGGGTTCGACCAGTGCGTCCCGGGGCCAGCACCTCCTTCATTATCTTTCTCGGAGAGCTACGGGCACTTTACCCGTGGACTCGTACATACCGTGCTTCTTATATCCGGGTCTTTGACGATGCCAGGCTTGAGCCAAGTAGGGGGTTTCACACCCTCTTTCAGGCGATATTGGCGGAAGAATATCGATGCGTTTATTGCATTTGTCCAGAGCAGACCGACCATATGTTTGCCTCCGTCGATCTATAAGAAGGACTCTTCTCTTCGGCTGCCTGAGAGCCAAAAATCTGATCACATGTACGAGACCTTATCTGCTCCAACTGACCCTCCGGCTCGGGCGTCTGCTTCTAGTTTGGCAATTGCTTCTTCGGAGCCAGTCCCTTTGAATAAGGCCTCTGGTCTTGGACGACCCGCCTTAAGAAGATGGCTCATAAGAGGGCTTCTGATGCTAGTCCTTCCGCTCCTCACCTTTCCAAAAGGCTCCATCAGGTACCCGAATTTTTTTGATTTGAAGTTGCTTTCTTTCTTGCGACTATACCTTCTTAAATGAACACTTTTTATTTGCCCACGTCGTATAGGACCCTGCGGTTGTTAACGTTCTCAGTACCGTAGCTCCTGGCCATGCTGCCTCCCCCAGGTCGGACTCAGACTTGGACGACACCCTACCTTTGTCTGCAAGACTTGTGAAGATGCGCACCCCTCGTATAGCAGTTATAGATGACGATGATGATGAGGCTGAGTCCTCCGATCATTTTTGTGACCTTATTCCACGCATGCGTCGTCACCGCCCTACCGTAGCTGAGGAGAAGCGCTATCTTGGTGACGAGGTTATTGGGGCTCACCGTTCTGATGTTGAGATTGCTGGAGGGACTGATGCCACAGAAATTGATGCCGCAGGCCATGCTTTTAGAAGCAATGTAGAGATGAGGTGCGCCTCTGGGAATGGTGTGGAGGTGGATGTGCTAGAAATCTCTGAGACTCGCTCTGGCACTTATGGTGATTCTCATCCTCCGGCCCTCCTTCCTTCTTCAGGGATGACTGCTACTGTTCAGGCTTCATTAGACATTGAGATCGATCAGGTGCTCCCTATACGGCCAAGTGACTTTGTTGATGCTAGGAGTCCTTCAGTTGCTCCGGCTTTGCATATTGATTCTCCCTCTGGTAATCTTTCTTTCTGAAGTTTGTCATTTACTTCTATCTGTGAGAAATCTTTACTCAAATGGCTTTACTGTTCCCTACCCCTAATAAGACTTCCTTATCTTTTCTTCAGTGTTAGCTGCTACCGGGGTCCTGCCTTCACCTGCCTCAGACTCTGCTCCAGTGTTAGCTGCTACCGGGGTCCTGCCTTCACCTGCCTCGGACTCTACTCCGACTCTCTTTGTGACTCCTCATGGTTCTCCTTCTCAAGGGGGGACACCTGCCTTTGAGACGACTGCTAGAGGTTCTTCATCGCCAGTGCCTTCGAATGTTTTGGATTTGAATCTCAGTGATTTCCACTTTGATAGTGATGCTTTTGGTCTTTCCCCTTATCGCTCCGCATTCTCAGGCTCGGGACCTCTGCCGGGAGTTACCCCTCCGGGTGGTTCATCTAACCCGATAGACATTGGGGAGATTCCTGAGACTAGCAGCTTTCCGGCCCCAATTCCTCCTTCGGCTTCTGGCAAAGTATCATTTCTCCATTATTGGGTAGCTCCTGAGTTTGCTTCAGTTCTACAGCTTGTGCATTCGAGTTACCCGGAGACCTTTGCTTCATTTGCTTGCCAGTGTCCACTCATTCAGACTGCTCTTCTCGAGTCTTTTGCCACTATCTTATATAGCTTGGACAGGCAACGGTTGTGTGACCTTAATGGGAAAGTAGTCGAGACGGCGTATCAGGGGATCTCTGACATGGAGCGTCACCAAGTGGACTTATCATGGCTTCGGAAGCGCCTGGACATAGCTTCGAACGCCAGTCATCGGGTGGAACTTATGTCTGTGCTTGCCTCTTATCGGACCTCTATAGATGAGACAAAGGCAACTCTTCGTGAACTTGAGTCGGGTTATGCTCGGGCCTTGGAGACTTTAGAGGCACACTCTACTGTTTGTCCTCTGGATGTAGATGTGACGGGCAGTTTCTTCGTGGGTGTCTTTAGGAGAAATTGAGTTTTTTTTTATTTATTTATTACTTTCTTGCCCCTTTCGATAAAAATGTTTTATCTAGGACAATGCAATGAAATGACAAAATCCTTGCTGTTTGGATATTTTCGCATTGTTTTCTCATTCTACTTGATAAAATATTTATTTCGAATGATACAATGGAAAGAACAATCATACGCACATGTTTATAAAAGCTGAAATATTCTCATTAATTCTTCAACTTTCTTGACAAAAGTATAATAGATTCACTGCAAGTGATGGGATAAAACATACACCATAGAGAAAACCAGCTTCTTCATAACGTAAGGGAAATACAACTTTTAGACAAAGTAAGAAAATGAAAATGAATTTCAACATAGATGAGTCTAACTATGGGTAGTAATGCTTGATAAACTTTGCATTGAACGGGCCAGTTCGGAAGCCATCTTCAACCCTTACAAGCTTGTAGTACCCGCTTGAGCTCGCCTGAACCACCCTGTAGGGCCCTTCCCATTTTGGAGAAAACTTGGGCAAAGGTTGTCCTCGCATGATTGGGTCTACAATCTTCCATACTAGATCACCTTCTTCAAATTTTCTTGGTACCACAGTCTGGTTGTAGGCTCGGGCAATAGACGCATGATATCTTTCCATGACTTTTGCAGCTCTGTCATGCTTTTCCTCTAATGCTTCCAATCTGGTGGTTCGAGGCTCCAATACCATCCCCGAGGTGAGAGCCATCCGAGCAGATGGTGTTTCCAACTCTATAGGTAACACTGCCTCGGACCCATACACAAGGGAGTAAGGAGTTGCTCGAGTTGGCTTTCTCTTTGAAGTGCGATATGCCCATAAGGCTACTATCAACTGTTCGGACCAAGTCCCCCCAAATTCATCCATCATCTTGCTCAGAATCCTTATCAGTGTCTTGTTTGTGGCCTCCGCTTGCCCGTTCCCTTTTGGATAGTAGGGTATGGATTTGTGATGCTTCACTTGGTAAGTCTCTAGGAGGCTCTTCGCATATTTGTTTATGAAGGGAGTACCGTTATCTGAGAGGATGGTGTTTGGTACTCTAAACCGGCAAATGATATTCTCCTTGATGAAGTTCGCGACTGCAGGTCCCGTAGCGTTCTTTAGAGGAATTGCTTCGACCCACTTTGTGCTCAAATCTGTGGCTGCAAGAATCCACTTGTACCCCTTAGAAGGTGTGGAGATGGGCCCTATCAGATCAAAAGCCCAGGTATGGAACGACCATGGCGTTCGGATGCTATGCAGGTCTACGGCTGGAGCATGGATCAAATTTCCGTGTTTCTGACAAGTCTGGCACCTTTTCATGTGATGGGATGCATCTGACTCCATAGTCGGCCAATAATAACCAAGGTGTATAAGTTGTTCGAACAGCCGAGCCCCTCTTTGATGCTCAATTTCGTGGGCTCTTCTGAGGACTAGATCCGATTCTTCCTTGGAGAGACACCTCAGGGGAGTGCCCTCAATGCTTCTTCTGTAAAGCTTGTTCTGATCAAGAAAGCACCGCCTCGCTCTCCTCTTGAGGTGTGCAATGTCCCTCGGGCTCTCAGGTAGTATCCCCTCTTTGAGATAGTCAATGTAGACTTGTCTCCAGTTAGGGGTATCAATTTCAAAGCAACTCTCATCCTCCCGGATGTATGACTGACACTTGGGGCATTCTTTCTGTAGTTGATTCGAGACCTTCTCCATCTCGGGCCAATAATAGCCTTGTCTTTGGATCCTTCTGTACAGACTGATATCCCCATCTCCGCAGGATTTTTCATGAATCTGTTGTAGTAGGAAGCTTGCTTCTTGTTGGCCAGCACACCGGGCTAGGAATCCGGTACTTCCTCGGAAGTAAAGTTCACCTTGAATAATTATGAATTGGGCAAGCTTGGCCATAGTCAGTTTTCCAACTTTACTTCTGAGTTGTTCAATGACTTCTGCTCTCCAGTCCTCCGGAAGGTCTTCGTTTTCGGGTATTATTGAAGGCTCTGTTCTCTTCTTGATAACAATTGTCGCCTCCTCCTCTGGAATGTCAACTCTTGCCCCTAATGTTGCGAGGGCATCTGAAAACTTGTTGTCGGAGCGAGGCACATGCTCTATTTCAACCTTCTGAAATTTGTCAAGAAGCCTTTGGACTGTTGTTCGATATGTGGCCAAGGCAGGCTCCTTCAAGACGAACTGTCCTGAAACTTGCTTCACTATCAGCTTTGAGTCCCCCCGAATCCGAATCTTCTTGATACTGTGCTTCTCAGCTGCTATCAAGCCTAAAATAAGAGCCTCATACTCGGCTTCATTATTTGAGCAATGGAAATCCAGTTTATAAGACAAATATAACTTTTCCCCACTTTTGCTTGTAAGGACTATCCCGGTTCCTCCTTTCCCTCCGGCTGCTGCTCCGTCAAAGCTCAATGTCCAGAAGCTTTCCTGAAGCCATAGCTGCATGCACCTCTCCTCTTAATTCTTCATTCACTGGTTCATAGTCACCACTTGGAAATTGAGCAAGGAGATCAGCTAAGGCTTGGCTTTTGATTGCCTTGGGAGCTACACATGTGATCTCGAATTCACCCAGTGCTAACAACCATCTTGCCACCTTCCCGGTTAGAGCAGGCTTGCTGAGGAGGTATCGGATTGGATCACTTCTAGTAACAATCTGAATCTGATGTGCTAAGAAGTAATGTCTGAGCTTTTGGGCGGTGAATACCAAAGCTAAGCAATGTCTCTCTATCGGAGTATATCGGACTTCTGCTCCTCGAATCTTCCGGCTGATGTAATACACCGGGCGTTCTGCTCCGTCTACATCTTGGACCAATAATGCCCCTATGGACTTGGGGGTTGAGGTTAGGTACAACATTAGAGGGACCCCGGGCTGCGGGGCTATCATGGTCTGAGGCGAGGTTAAGGCCGCCTTGATTCTCTCAAAGGCCTTTTGGTGCTCTTGATTCCACTCGAACTTGGCATCTCCTTTTAACAACGAGCCGAAAGGGGCAGAGATCTCTGCAAGTGCTGGGATAAACCTCCGAATATAAGACACCTTCCCGAGGAACTTCTTTAACTCCTTCTGAGAATGTGGGGGGGGGCATTGCTTTGATAGACTTAACCTTGTCTTCATCTGCCTCGATACCATGCCTATGTACAAGAAACCCGAGGAACTTCCCGGCCGTCACCCCGAAAGCACATTTGAGAGGATTCATCCTCATTTTGAATTTCTGGCACCTCTTGAATACTTTCTCAAGGTCTCGGAGATGGTCCTCTTCTTTCTTGGATTTCACCACTAGATCATCAACATAATCTTCCACCTCATGATGGATCATGTCATGAAAGATTGCAGTCATAGCCCTTTGGTAAGTTGCTCCGGCATTCTTGAGTCCGAAAGGCATGACTGTATAGAAGAAGTTTCCGAGAGGTGTTCTAAAAGCAGTCTTTTCTGCGTCCTCTTCAGCCATCTTAATCTGATTGTATCCACTGAATCCATCCATGAATGAGAACATCTGGTGTCCCGAGGTGGCATCCACGAGGGTGTCGATGTGAGGAAGAGGGAATTCATCCTTCGGGCAAGATTTGTTCAAATCTCGAAAGTCTACACATACTCTGATTTGACCATTCTTCTTCTTTACTGGCACAATGTTTGCTAACCACGTGGGGTACTGTATTGGCCGGATGAAACCAGCCTGTTGAAGTTTTTCAATCTCCTCCTTAATCTTCTCTTCGAGATCTGGATGATATTTTCGAGCAGCTTGCTTAATTGGCTTGGAGTTTGGGAACACATCAAGATAATGGGAGACTAGGTCAGGATCTAGTCCGGGCATTTCCTTATATGACCAAGCAAACACATCTGAGTATCGGCTTATCAATTTTAACAACTGTTCCCGCTTCTCTGGGCTAAGGCTCAAACTTATGAATATCGGCCTCGGTGCATCTTGTCCATCACTCAGATCTATTTCAATAAGTTGTTTGGGCTGAGGCTTCGGCCCATCTTGCATGCATTCTGGAGACACTTCAGGCTTTATCACTATGTCATTGTTAGGAGGTTCTTCTTTTGACTCGGAGTCGGTGACTGAAGAAACTGGCTCCCCGCACCTTCATAAATAGTACACCATCTTGCCCCCTTCTCGGACTTTCATCACCTTCCGAGGAATAGGCGGACTTTCTGGTCTAGACATCAGCCGTTTACTTGATTCTTCCCTTGGCTCCTTGTCATCTTTGATATCCTTCCAACGAGAAATTTGACCCCCTGAGGCTTAGAGGTGGTGGGAACTTTTTTGACAGCCAATTCAGTGAAGTAGATGGCATTAGAATAATGAGCTTCATGGGTCTCGAAAGGCCTTTCTGTAGCCTGAATTGTCACCGTCTTCTTTCCCCATTTAGCCTTAACACACTGATGATAACTCGATGGTACAGCCCCATATCTATGCATCCAGGTCCTCCCTAGAATGATGTGATAATTTGCCTCGGAATCGATAATATGGAACTTGGTGGCCGAGCGAATCTCTCCAACGGCTAAATCAACTGTTACGCATCCGATAGTAACTCTCCTTTCTCCACCGAAGCCAGTGATGACTATCGGCTGCTTCACAATGTGTTCTTCAGAGATTTCGGCCTTTTCTAGAGTAGCGCGAGTCATAATGTTGATATAGAAAGGCCCTTTTGAACTCAACCCTATTAATAAAAGCAGTCACATAAAGCGGGCGATTGTGAGAAAAAGGATACTTCCGATCAGCCTCGGAGAAAGTAATGGCACTAGATTGCTCTTTTCCTTCCTCAGAATAGATCCCTCGGTCGACATGCATTCCTCATGGTATGCCTCAGCTATATTGATGATAGACTTGGTGATTTCTGTTCTTGCCTCCCTGGAAAGTCCAAGCTGGTCGAAGAATTGCTTGAACTTTACACAATCTTGCAGGGTTTTGGCATAGTGATTTGGATCTTTTTCCACTCTTGGAGGCTCGTAGTTAACCATCTCCTCGGTCTCTTCAAAATAAGATGCCACATAAACATAGTGTCCTCATCTTCCATAGTACTCTTCTCCTCCTTTTGGATCAAAGGGATCGTCGACATGAGTATGAAGGTTCTGCCCTCTGGATCGAGAGCACTTCCATAGTAAACTTGCTCACCCTCGGGCTCGAGGATGTCATCCAAATAATAATCATCGTCATCGAGATTGGCGATAGCTTCAATCATCGGGCCTTCATAAGCTATCATAGCAACATTCTTGCCCTTGTCTCGGTGCTGAGGATATGGTTGTTCTCGGATATCTTGAGTCCCTTGTTTTTTGAACCTCAATTCGTCTGCCTCGACTTTATCTCTGAAGATTTTCCTGAGAGTCCAACACTTTTTTGTCGGATGTTTCAATGTACGATGGAAGACACAAAATTCAGGGCTCTCACGGTCCTTTTTTGATGGCATTTCTTCAACATAAGGCAATTTTAGCTCTCCGTCGGCCACCCATTCCTTAACTAGAGCTTTTACTTCCTCGATTCCACATGGATAAGAGACATTCCCTTTTCACCATTATATTGCTTTCTTTTCTGGCCTCTATGACCTCCTCCTTGTGACTTTCAGGTATCTGGGGCAGAGGCAGCAGCAACAATAGGTCCACAAGACGATTTGAAGCTAGTCTTGTAACTGGCCTTAAATCCGGACTCCTGAGCCTGAGGAATGCTAATGTTCCGAGCTGCTTCTATTAGTGCCGAGAATGTGGGTAGCTTGTGATTAACTAGAAACATTTTGTACCTACTCAATGCCCCTTCTAGACAGATTTGAACCAGATAGCTCTCCTCTACTGCTTCATGGCAATCCACAGCCTTGTCCTGAAACCTTTTGACATAGTCAAGGATGTCTTCGCTTTCTTGCTGCTTTTCTTTACACAATGTAAGTGTGGTCACCTTCTCCGCCACTTGAAAGAACTTAGAGTGGAATTTGTTGACCATTTCCTCCCAACTTCGGACAGAGTTTGGAGCCAAATTAACATACCAACTATATGCTCGGTCAGTGAGGGACTTAGAGAATTCTCTCAGCCGGAGGACGTGGTTTGGACCATGAATACCCAGAGTCTCGATGAATCGCACAACATGTTTTCGAGCATTTCCTTGTTTGCCATCGAATTTAATGAACTTCGGCACTGTGTACCCCACAGGGTATGGATAACTCAGCACCTCAATAGGGTAAGGCGGCTTGACATCCGGATCAGGTAAAGAGGGTAAAGTCCTCTTGCCTCGTTCGAGATCGAACATGGCTTGCACATCGGCGAGAGTGAGAAACTGTTGAGGGAGAGAGTTTGATGGTGGTATTCCCGGAACTTGGCTTATGGACCCGAAGACTGAGCTAGGGGCGACTTGGCCATTCTGGTGTTGCAAATTCATCATTGGTGAGGACATTTGACGATACTGGCCATCAGCGCCTATAGACAAGCCAGTTGGTGATGGGATATTGAATTGAGGCCCGTAGAGTCCACCGCACGGCGCCGCTATACCGGGTTGTGCTTGCAAATTTGTTGTCGGCACCAAAGGAGGCCCGCTTGGTGCTTGAGTAACATTCACTGGTGGCGTAACAAGATTAGGTACGGGCAGAGCTCCCTTTTGCACCATCATGCCCCTTGTATTTTCCTGGACACCAACAGTCGCCGGAGCCCCATTCATTACACCAGAACCTCCCCTAGTCACCATTAGATCTTGGCTTGGCACGCCATGGAGCCCGGGCGTAGGCAAACTGCTGCCGCCTACTGCAGTTTGAGCATGTGTTACTGTGGCCGTGTTGCCATGAGCCATGGGCTGACTGGTGCCTACTTCTCCTTGGATTTGATTTTGCGCTCCGGCGGGAATGACTCCACCACCAGCTTGATTTCCGTTTGGTGCGGTGCAAAATTAAACTCATCACCAACATGGTGTGAGTGAGATTCTGAAGAGTGGTAAGAATCTCTTGCTGAGTATTTTGAAGTCCTTGAATGGCTTCAAGGCAAAAGTGGTTGATCTGGAGCCATGGTCTTGTCATCACCACCATTAGAGGATCCTTGTTGGTGAACTTCATCTTCTCCTGCCATCCTTGTTGGAGTTGTGTAGATTAGATCTCGTTGAGACCATTAACCAATCCGCCTCCCCAGCAGAGTCGCCAAATGTATGAAAGGGTTCAAGAAAGTAGTTAGAAAATTCGAAGATCCTTGAAGAACAACTTCGAATTCTCTAGAAGATGATGAGAGGCTTAGATTCTTCAATAGTCTCAACTCAAGAACACAAGAGTAAAGGAGATGATGGAGATAAGAGATTGGGTGAAGAAGAAGGCAAAGTGGCTAGAGAGAGAATAATGGCAAGGCTCTTCCATGGATCTCCCACTTTCACTCTCAAGGTTGATAATGGAGAAGGGAAATTAGTTCTTTCCCAAGAGTTAAATCTCCAAAATCCATCCCTTGTAAAGCTATGGGTGGGTGCTATTTATAGGCACCTCATGATGTAGGATGGAGCCCATGTGCAAGGCACATGGGGAATATTCTCTCTAACCACCTTGTCCGAGGAGGTGACCTCTCCGAGGATGAGAAAAACTCCGAAGAGGAGATCAACCCCTCGGCGAACCCTTCTTCTTAGCCACACCTAACCAATGATCCCCAATCATCCCAAAGGGTCAGGGGTAGTCCCAGAGGACGTCCTGCCGCAAAATATTGCCGAGTCTCATGGACCCCCCGGAGTCGTGCCATCTCGACCCGAGTATAGGCTAGTTTAACCGAAGAGTGAATTTATCTCCACTCACCGTCCTCGGAATTGGGTCCTTTGTTCGGACTCCATTACGCCCATGGTTTTGGTGCGTAGATCACGGAAAGCTCCGAGCCCGCAAGTGTTCTGGGGTTCATTAACAGAGCGACTTCTAGATTGCGTCTGAATCCGGTTGAAGCCAAGTGCTTCGGATCTCTAGGTTCGTAGATCCGAACCTTTTCGAGTCCGAGTGCCTTGGATCTCTAGGCTTGCTCAAACCTCTTTCGAGTCCGGGCCCGAGTATGTCTCTAAGTTCATGGATCCGAACCCTTTCGCGGCTTAGAGCGATTCAGTCCGTTTTATGGCGATAAATCCGGGCCCACCAACCTTGGACTATTGGGCCTAATTAATTTAGTGGGCCCAAATAGCTTCTCTTACAATGTGTATTATGGAACAATGATATCTTCGTGTATCTGGAATCATTCTGTTTTGTTAATAATGGGCCCGAGGCCAATCTGTTGACATCTGGGCCTGAGGCCGCTCTGCATAATATGTTAGGCTTAAGGCCGTCTTGTATTATCTATGGGCTTAAAGCCAATCTGTATCATGTTTGGGCTTACAGCCATTATGTATTATATCTGGGCTTACAACTGTTCTGTATTATATCTGGGCTTATAGCCAATCTGTATTATATCTGGGCTTACAGCCGTTCTGTATCATATCTGGGCTTACAGCCGCTCTGTATAATGTATTAGGCCAAAGGCCGTTCTGTATAATCTGTTAGGCCAGAGGCCGCTCTGTATAATCTGTTGGGCCTGAGGCCGCTCTGCATAATGTGTTGGGCTTATGGCCGTTTTGTATTCTGCATGGGCTTGAAGCCAGTCTATATTATATGTGAGCCTGAGACCGTATTGAAATATAGTTATGGATAAGGCCTGTATATGGTTGGTATTTGTCTATTTATTTTATCCAAGGTTTTGCTTATTCAATTAACCTTCTTACATTGCTATTATTCACTGAGCTTTGCTCATTCTATTTTATGTATATTTCTGTAGGTGAGCCATCGGGGATTGACACTAGAGTTGTACTGAGGTTCGCCTGTTTGCCAAGTCACTTGGGGTATGTCTCCACGTAGAGGCCTTAATTTATTGTTGGGAGTCTTATAAATTATTAAGTCTTATGTAAGTGTGTGTGTGTGATCTATATAAATTCTGTGATTGTATATGTATATTTGGAAATGTATTTAAATGCTTAAATCCAATTAAACCATCATGTATGCACAAGCTTAATGGGTGTTGTCTTTTATTGATATTGCTTCCGCCTAAGGCCCCATATATGGTAAAATATTATTTTAAAATTCTGTTTTGAGGCCTATGTACAGGCCGGTCATGGACCAAACTTTTAGGGGCGGGTTTGGGTCGTGACACCACCAATCTCACACACTAATCCGTTATCTCCCTCACTTTCTCACCATTCACCACAGCCGCATTCATAACCATTAAAAACAGTACTTAAGTGTAGGCAATCTGCCTAATTTCCAGCATTGTTCACTCTTCTCCAATAGTTCACTAAAAATAAGATATAAACATGAATAGCACGAACTTTTACTAAACATATTAGAGGTCATGTGGCCAAAATTCCAAAGCATTTGAATCTCAAAAACTATATTAAATGTGAGTCCAAAGTCATAATTGCTGCACAGACTTTTTATTTTATGAAACAAAATTTTATGTCACCTTTAGGAAGTCTATTTTCATCCCTCAAGTTTTCATACCATAAAAAAAAGTATAGCTATTTCAACAACAGATTCTATTAATTTATTTTTGAGTAAATAAATTAAACAATAATTTAACACCCACCACCATCACGACGACGGCACAAGTTCTTAATCACGAACCCATTAGATCACAAATTTTTCTTGACAAACATCAACTGCGAACCCAACAAGTTGCCAATCATAGCAAAACCCACAACAAAATTCCCAATCATAGAAAAAGCCACAACAAACCCACTAATGCATACCATTAAAATATACTACATACAGACACAAGACACACATGTACTTATTGTCCTTTTTCTCATCGATGCCCAAATGAACAAACCCAACTGTACCCTCATAGATGAGTATCCCAAAGAGGAAATTTCTTACCAAATAGATTTAAAACAGAAATCCATAAGTAATCTACAAAGAAAGAATTTAATATGTGAAAGCTAAAAAACACAACTCTAGCCACTATAAAATTCTTGACATGAAACAACAACCATACAAATTCTCCAAGCATTAACTCATGCTGACCAAATACGAAGAGTGGACTCGGCCACTTCCCATAGTCCAAGGTATTCAAACCCGGTTAAGCTGTGATACCATGTTGTCACACCCCGATTTTTGACGGGTTAATTATGCAGAATCTAATTCAACCTAAACTTGATTTATTAAGTAGAAATTCGTTTCTCCTCTCTAATACCATTGGGGCTAACATGACCCAACTAGACCTAGCAAAATTGACCTCATGTTATGGGCTTGACATCCAAAGTCCGATACAAAATGGAAAATCAAAAACACAAATTCTGCTCTAATAGCAAACAAATCACTGATCAGTTTGTGCATTTTTTTTTTCTGTGAAAATATTTCAATCTAAATTTTTTACCACATATACTATACTCATGTATGAACATTACATGGAAATTTCATAAAATTCTAAGTTGAGAGACTATATTTAAAAATTCGTAGAAGCAAAGTCTCATAATCAAGATATGCAAATTAGTTAAATTATAAATTTTATAAGAGGAAAGGGGCCTCACGGCCTTACAATAATAGAAATGCTCAAAGCCTACAAGGATCATAAAAAGCTAAGTCTCCAAAAAAATTCTTACTAATTGCTCTGCACCCTAACCAAAATTTTTTGTTGACTACATAAGCCCAAGCTTAAGTGGGAATAGACTAACAACAGTAATATGGAAAAATATGAAATTAATAGGACAGGGAGGGACTCAGTATATATATACAAGCATGATCTTCTCAAGTGGGTGGATTATTTTCAAGGAACACATTTTAGGATTCAAAACATGTGCTGTAAATCATTAGTAAACTAGCCATCAACACGACTTCATATCCACAACCAAGCATACACTACAACCTACACCAACAACAAGTGTCTAGCTTCTTAACAACTCCAACCCCCTCCTAGAGGTCTTATAACCCAAAAATCATACCTAGAGACTCAATCCCTTAGGAAGGTAGGTACTCCACTAGCCAAGGCTCACAAGAACACATTATTCAACCAAGATTGTACGCATTCCACACTATTCCAAGCCTACACCACTAAACATAACCACAAACTCAACCATAAGGGTAGCCACCCAATTTAAGATTAATATCATTCCCACCCTAATTAACATAAAATGAATTAATCGTATCTCTCACATAGAGATATATAGTCCATGACAAAACACTGCAAACTATCTGATACAATCAAGAATACATACATATATATATATAAACACATCCATGCATAACATATATTTCACTTACAATTACGTTCTCATCCATTCTCTACATTTAGACAATCGGTCCAAGAAGTAGTCGTTCATTTATCTCTAGTAAGTTACATAAACTCACCTAGCCACTAAGGCAACAAAAAGAGAACACGTCCTTCTCATTAAAGACATTCTAGGCATAAAGCCAACCTCAAAACACAAAGTTACTATCAAGGCACAAAGCCATTCTAATCCCCCAAGCATTCGCCATTCCCACCCAAAATCACCAACTTTACCAAATAAGGCTAATCATTTATCTAGCTCATAACTGAGTACTCTAGAATCTATAACCTCAAATGGCCACTCCAAGACACACCCAATTCAACACAAGCACCTAAAGTTTGAATTGTTAGGTATGCAGGTTTATGCAATTCAATACCTTACACCATTGAACTCCAAGGATCTAACTATTAAGTAAACTTTCCACTAGAATTTTACCTTCCCTTCCCTAGGCACTTAGCTAACACGAGATATTACACATACAAAATCAAAGGGTCAAACCCATCACCTAGACATCTCACTAGGATTTACCTCTCTCAGTTACAAAGTTAACACATTCCACACATCCATAACGTCACCTTCTATCTTACACCCAATGATCACTTCTAGTCACTTAGTCATTTCTAGGCATCTCATCACACGATGATTTATTTGAAGAACCCATGTGTAGATTAATAATCTATTAATTTAGGTGCTTGAAATTAGAAGAAATGGCATGAATTGATTTAAGTTTGAATTCTTGCATGCTAAAGTGTTTGTTAAAATGTATAGAAAAGAAATTCTCGTTGATCACTACAAGAAATGTCATATTTAGCGACTAAAATATTAGTCGCTAAAAGCATTATTTTAGTTGCCAAAATATTATTTTAATAGCTAAAAGTAATACCTTCGGCGACTAACTATTTAGTCGCCATATATTTTAAATTTAGTCATCATATATATTTTTAAAAGTAAAATAATTTTTATTTAAACTTTTGACGACTAAATATTTTTAGGCAAAAGTCAATACTTAAACCTTTGGCGACTAAAAATATAGTAAACAAAAGTCAAATTTAAACCTTTGGCGACTAAAAGTTCAGTAGGCAAAAATCAAAATTTAAACCTTTGGCAACTAAAAGTTTAGTAGGCAAATGTCAAAATGGAACCTTATATATATATATATATATATATCCATTCAATTCAGAACTATTCCGAAAAATACTTTCCCACAACTTGTAATCTGCTCATAATAATAATAATAATAATAATAATAATAATAATAATAATATATCTATAATTCTCAACCATTCAAATATATTTCTCAACAACTTGCTTCATGTAATACATGTTTTCATTCTATTCTCAATCATCTCAAATATTTAACTAAATTCCAAATAAAATAAAATTTTAACCAAACATAGTATAATGCAATCCAACCGTACAACTAAATCCAAAGAAATGATATCCACAATGACAAATTCGAAGTAACTCTGTATCCAAAGCTAATGATACATGCTTTATTTATATTCTAATTGCGACAAAAAGAAGTAAGAAATAAAACAAAATTTTACATACTGTAGCTCTCACTAAACTGGGCACACTTTACATAATACAAGATATTACAATGCGAGCGGAAAAAATGATAAACATGTAGGCATGCTAATAACAGAGATTCTTATAGATGCTAAGTAATTTTGACTTCCATTTAATACTTTTTCAAGCAGAAATAAATTACATGATAACAATCAATAAATTGTCTACAGCTGAAAAAGCCATCTATCCAAATATTAAGCCCACCAGCAAGGTCACCCTACACTTGTGGTTAGAGTCCTATGAGGGGCCTGTCTTTCCTTAACACCTAAGTTAACATATGTATGAAGTTCTTATAAGTACCAATTTACATATCCATCCATGGCCAATACTCAGAAAAAAGAGAAAAGAAAAAAAAAAAATTGTCTATTGCTAATGTCGGGAGTTTGATAATTTTGTCATATCATTAGAATACAGTAGGCATATAAGCCTCTAACTCCAAAAATTGTCTATATAGCCAATGTCAGGGCTTTGTTGATTGGTCTCACACATTGCATTTTCTACATCTCCATTTCGGGTCAGACGCCAATTTGGGTGTGATCGTTCGGATGAAGGAATTGAACATCCCGCTCCAGTTCGTGCTTTGCACTTAGCTTGATGCCTCGCTGCTTGGAGGATGAGAGAGCTTTCGGCCCTCTGCTGTTAGCTTCAGTTGTGCCCTTTCTAGCAATTACGGTGCCCTTTTCGGCAAGTATGGTGCCCTTTCTAGCGAGTTTGCTGACAACGGGGAAAAGACAAAAAACCTGACCCAACTGTGCCCCTAGTTCATCATTTTGACCATTTCTTGTTTTGGCTTTCTACTAAAACAATTTTGACCAATATGAGAGTTAGATTAACATGCTTGTTCGACTTTTTGATTTGAAATCATGCAAGTCAGGTTGTGAGCACTGAAAATTTTCCTTTTTTGGGTCCAAGAAATGATCCAGTTTTGAAAAAAATGGAATAATTTTCGAGAAAATTAGTTAACCTCATTAAAAATTCTCAAAACTGTTTTTACAAATGGCCACTACTCGACCAACGGAAAGTTGCCCCTTGTCTGAATGGCACCACAGCGCACTGTAATCAGTCCTCAAAGTAACGATCACAACCGAACTCTCGGATACAGAGAAGACAAAGATGATCAGAACCATTACATGGACACAGTCGATTTGGAAGTGTTTATAGCTGGACTTCAGAATGAAGTTGCCTATGTATCCCAAAGATGGGAATCAAGCCTGACGTAGTTCCGGGTTAAGGTGCACTCAAGTATTGACACTTTCTTTTTGCGCTCTAACTTTTGCCAAGGCCGCCCCTCCGGTTTTCAACCTTGCAAGCTCTATTTTTCTTTTCTTTTCTTTTCATTTCATTTCTTTTCTTTTCTTTTCTTCTTTTTTCATTTTTGTTCTTTTCTTTTCTTTTTCTTGCTCTAACTTTTGCCTGAGTCGCCCTTCCGGGTTTTCGGCCTAGTGAGCCTCTCAAGGGTAAAAAAAGTGTAACATGTCCATGTTGAATGGTCATAGGATCTCGAAGCCATCTGAATCCAAGAGAATGGCTGCTGTTCGTTGATGATGTATAAATCCATCCAATGGGGGTTGAAGTTGCCCCTAGTGTTGTGGATAGGAACTCGATTGTCCTTCAACAATAAATTTTCTTCTTCCAGCTACTGGAATTTGGCTTTTTTGCCAGTCTTCATTGGTTTGCAGAATGACCCATCTTTTGAATCTTTGAGCACATCTGACATTTTTTGCCCCTAGTTCAAGGGATACTTCTGATCTAGCTTTGCAAGCTTCCTTTGATCACATCTGACCTTCTTGCCCCTAATTCAAGGGTTGCTTCTGATCTGGCCTGGCAGGCCTCCTTTGATGTCATACGATCTTATTGTCCCTAGTTCATGGGCTGCTTCAAATCTGACCATACAAGCCTTACATTGCGGTTGACTGTTAAACATTTTGAATCCAAGTTCAAGGTTTGAAAGCAAAAAGGGTTGAGTCTTGAGGCTGAGAGTGATCCTATGCTGTACAATCTCAAGAGCGATTCCACACAGGTCTTCGCAGGACCACCCAAAACATTTTTTTTTGAAATCTTTTAAGAAAGCGACTAGTCCCTCGAGCTGAAGATAATGTAGAACCAATCTGGATCAAGCCAGGATCATTCTCAGTACTCACATTAACAAGCATGATCTCATTCATTAAGGGCTTTGCATGCATTTCTTCCTCTCAGTTTAATCAAATTTTTGCAAATCCCAAGGAATTCCTTCCTCTTTGTTTTCATCACATTGTTCAAAAAGTTTTGAAAAACTTAGGTCAGTGCAGTGATCTCAAGGCACAGAAAAGTAGGTGAAAAGCACTGCCATTTCATTCAGATCTTCTAGCACAACTGGCTCAAAGGCAGGAACAGACTCAAAAGAAAGAGTGTAAAAGACAAACACAAAACAAGATAGGGATGTCCGAGGTAACACCCCCAAAATCACCCGACTCTAACACAACAGGACTGACTCGATACAACAAGACAGACCCAACTGACTCAGTACAAAAAGACTGACTCTATACAACACAACAAGACTGACCCAAAACCCAAGTCAGAAAGTAAAGTAAACAGCATTCGCAAATTGGTGGCGGTGCAAAATTAAAACTCATCACCAACATGGTGTGAGTGAGATTCTGAAGAGTGGTAAGAATCTCTTGCTGAGTATTTTGAAGTCCTTGAATGGCTTCAAGGAAAAGTGGTTGATCTGGAGCCATGGTCTTGTCATCACCACCATTAGAGGATCCTTGTTGGTGAACTTCATCTTCTCCTGCCATCCTTGTTGGAGTTGTGTAGATTCTAGATCTCGTTGAGACCATTAACCAATCCGCCTCCCCAGCAGAGTCGCCAAATGTATGAAAGGGTTCAAGAAAGTAGTTAGAAAATTCGAAGATCCTTGAAGAACAACTTCGAATTCTCTAGAAGATGATGAGAGGCTTAGATTCTTCAATAGTCTCAACTCAAGAACACAAGAGTAAAGGAGATGATGGAGATAAGAGATTGGGTGAAGAAGAAGGCAAAGTGGCTAGAGAGAGAATAATGGCAAGGCTCTTCCATGGATCTCCCACTTTCACTCTCAAGGTTGATAATGGAGAAGGGAAATTAGTTCTTTCCCAAGAGTTAAATCTCCAAAATCCATCCCTTGTAAAGCTATGGGTGGGTGCTATTTATAGGCACCTCATGATGTAGGATGGAGCCCATGTGCAAGGCACATGGGAAGAATATTCTCTCTAACCACTTTGTCCGAGGAGGAGATCTCTCCGAGGATGAGAAAAACTCCGAAGAGGAGATCAACCCCTCGGCGAACCCTTCTTCTTAGCCATACCAAACCAATACTCCCCAACCATTCCAAAGGGTCAGGGTAGTCCTAGAGGACGTCCTGCCGCAAAATATTGCCGAGTCTCATGGACCCCCCGGAGTCGTGCCATCTCGACCCGAGTATAGGCTAGTTTAACCGAAGAGTGAATTTATCTCCACTCACCGTCCTCGGAATTGGGTCCTTTGTTCGGACTCCATTACGCCCATGGTTTTGGTGCGTAGATCACGGAAAGCTCCGAGCCCGCAAGTGTTCTGGGGTTCATTAACAGAGCGACTTCTAGATTGCGTCTGAATCCGGTTGAAGCCAAGTGCTTCGGATCTCTAGGTTCGTAGATCCGAACCTTTTCGAGTCCGAGTGCCTTGGATCTCTAGGCTTGCTCAAACCTCTTTCGAGTCCGGGCCCGAGTATGTCTCTAAGTTCATGGATCCGAACCCTTTCGCGGCTTAGAGCGATTCAGTCCGTTTTATGGCGATAAATCCGGGCCCACCAACCTTGGACTATTGGGCCTAATTAATTTAGTGGGCCCAAATAGCTTCTCTTACAATGTGTATTATGGAACAATGATATCTTCGTGTATCTGGAATCATTCTGTTTTGTTAATAATGGGCCCGAGGCCAATCTGTTGACATCTGGGCCTGAGGCCGCTCTGCATAATATGTTAGGCTTAAGGCCGTCTTGTATTATCTATGGGCTTAAAGCCAATCTGTATCATGTTTGGGCTTACAGCCATTATGTATTATATCTGGGCTTACAACTGTTCTGTATTATATCTGGGCTTATAGCCAATCTGTATTATATCTGGGCTTACAGCCGTTCTGTATCATATCTGGGCTTACAGCCGCTCTGTATAATGTATTAGGCCAAAGGCCGTTCTGTATAATCTGTTAGGCCAGAGGCCGCTCTGTATAATCTGTTGGGCCTGAGGCCGCTCTGCATAATGTGTTGGGCTTATGGCCGTTTTGTATTCTGCATGGGCTTGAAGCCAGTCTATATTATATGTGAGCCTGAGACCGTATTGAAATATAGTTATGGATAAGGCCTGTATATGGTTGGTATTTGTCTATTTATTTTATCCAAGGTTTTGCTTATTCAATTAACCTTCTTACATTGCTATTATTCACTGAGCTTTGCTCATTCTATTTTATGTATATTTCTGTAGGTGAGCCATCGGGGATTGACACTAGAGTTGTACTGAGGTTCGCCTGTTTGCCAAGTCACTTGGGGTATGTCTCCACGTAGAGGCCTTAATTTATTGTTGGGAGTCTTATAAATTATTAAGTCTTATGTAAGTGTGTGTGTGATCTATATAAATTCTGTGATTGTATATGTATATTTGGAAATGTATTTAAATGCTTAAATCCAATTAAACCATCATGTATGCACAAGCTCAATGGGTGTTGTCTTTTATTGATATTGCTTCCGCCTAAGGCCCCATATATGGTAAAATATTATTTTAAAATTCTGTTTTGAGGTCTATGTACAAGCCGGTCATGGACCAAACTTTTAGGGGCGGGTTTGGGTCGTGACACCACCAATCTCACACACTAATCCGTTATCTCCCTCACTTTCTCACCATTCACCACAGCCGCATTCATAACCATTAAAAACAGTACTTAAGTGTAGGCAATCTGCCTAATTTCCAGCATTGTTCACTCTTCTCCAATAGTTCACTAAAAATAAGATATAAACATGAATAGCATGAACTTTTACTAAACATATTAGAGGTCATGTGGCCAAAATTCCAAAGCATTTGAATCTCAAAAACTATATTAAATGTGAGTCCAAAGTCATAATTGCTGCACAGACTTTTTATTTTATGAAACAAAATTTTATGTCACCTTTAGGAAATCTATTTTCATCCCTCAAGTTTTCATACCATAAAAAAAAGTATAGCTATGAAAATGAATTTTGAATCAAATAGCAGCTATTCAGCTATTTCAACAACAGATTCTATTAATTTATTTTTGAGTAAATAAATTAAACAATAATTTAACACCCACCACCATCACGACGACGGCACAAGTTCTTAATCACAAACCCATTAGATCACAAATTTTTCTTGACAAACATCAACTGCGAACCCAACAAGTTGCCAATCATAGCAAAACCCACAACAAAATTCCCAATCATAGAAAAATCCACAACAAACCCACTAATGCATACCATTAAAATATACTACATACAGACACAAGACACACATGTACTTATTGTCCTTTTTCTCATTGATGCCCAAATGAACAAACCCGACTATACCCTCATAGATGAGTACCCCAAAGAGGAAATTTCTTACCAAATAGATTTAAAACAGAAATCCATAAGTAATCTACAAAGAAAGAATTTAATATGTGAAAGCTAAAAAACACAACTCTAGCCACTATAAAATTCTTGACATGAAACAACAACCATACAAATTCTCCAAGCATTAACTCATGCTGACCAAACACGAAGAGTGGACTCGGCCACTTCCTATAGTCCAAGGTATTCAAACCCGGTTAAGCTCTGATACCATGTTGTCACACCCCGATTTTTGACGGGTTAATTATGCAGAATCTAATTCAACCTAAACGTGATTTATTAAGTAGAAATTCGTTTCTCCTCTCTAATACCATTGGGGCTAACATGACCCAACTAGACCTAGCAAAATTGACCTCATGTTATGGGCTTGACATCCAAAGTCCGATACAAAATGGAAAATCAAAAACACAAATTCTGCTCTAATAGCAAACAAATCACTGATCAGTTTGTGCATTTTTTTTTTCTGTGAAAATATTTCAATCTAAATTTTTTACCACATATACTATACTCATGTATGAACATTACATGGAAATTTCATAAAATTCTAAGTTGAGAGACTATATTTAAAAATTCGTAGAAGCAAAGTCTCATAATCAAGATATGCAAATTAGTTAAATTATAAATTTTATAAGAGGAAAGGGGCCTCACGGCCTTACAATAATAGAAATGCTCAAAGCCTACA
Source organism: Camellia japonica (assembly GCA_030407325.1). Taxonomy (NCBI): domain Eukaryota; kingdom Viridiplantae; phylum Streptophyta; class Magnoliopsida; order Ericales; family Theaceae; genus Camellia; species Camellia japonica. Next base: position 25,173,945 of record JAPPVO010000059.1, on the reverse strand, counting down.
AGGATCATAAAAAGCTAAGTCTCCAAAAAAATTCTTACTAATTGCTCTGCACCCTAACCAAAATTTTTTGTTGACTACATAAGCCCAAGCTTAAGTGGGAATAGACTAACAACAGTAATATGGAAAAATATGAAATTAATAGGACAGGGAGGGACTCAGTATATATATACAAGCATGATCTTCTCAAGTGGGTGGATTATTTTCAAGGAACACATTTTAGGATTCAAAACATGTGCTGTAAATCATTAGTAAACTAGCCATCAACACGACTTCATATCCACAACCAAGCATACACTACAACCTACACCAACAACAAGTGTCTAGCTTCTTAACAACTCCAACCCCTCCTAGAGGTCTTATAACCCAAAAATCATACCTAGAGACTCAATCCCTTAGGAAGGTAGGTACTCCACTAGCCAAGGCTCACAAGAACACATTATTCAACCAAGATTGTACGCATTCCACACTATTCCAAGCCTACACCACTAAACATAACCACAAACTCAACCATAAGGGTAGCCACCCAATTTAAGATTAATATCATTCCCACCCTAATTAACATAAAATGAATTAATCGTATCTCTCACATAGAGATATATAGTCCATGACAAAACACTGCAAACTATCTGATACAATCAAGAATACATACATATATATATATAAACACATCCATGCATAACATATATTTCACTTACAATTACGTTCTCATCCATTCTCTACATTTAGACAATCGGTCCAAGAAGTAGTCGTTCATTTATCTCTAGTAAGTTACATAAACTCACCTAGCCACTAAGGCAACAAAAAGAGAACACGTCCTTCTCATTAAAGACATTCTAGGCATAAAGCCAACCTCAAAACACAAAGTTACTATCAAGGCACAAAGCCATTCTAATCCCCCAAGCATTCGCCATTCCCACCCAAAATCACCAACTTTACCAAATAAGGCTAATCATTTATCTAGCTCATAACTGAGTACTCTAGAATCTATAACCTCAAATGGCCACTCCAAGACACACCCAATTCAACACAAGCACCTAAAGTTTGAATTGTTAGGTATGCAGGTTTATGCAATTCAATACCTTACACCATTGAACTCCAAGGATCTAACTATTAAGTAAACTTTCCACTAGAATTTTACCTTCCCTTCCCTAGGCACTTAGCTAACACGAGATATTACACATACAAAATCAAAGGGTCAAACCCATCACCTAGACATCTCACTAGGATTTACCTCTCTCAGTTACAAAGTTAACACATTCCACACATCCATAACGTCACCTTCTATCTTACACCCAATGATCACTTCTAGTCACTTAGTCATTTCTAGGCATCTCATCACACGATGATTTATTTGAAGAACCCATGTGTAGATTAATAATCTATTAATTTAGGTGCTTGAAATTAGAAGAAATGGCATGAATTGATTTAAGTTTGAATTCTTGCATGCTAAAGTGTTTGTTAAAATGTATAGAAAAGAAATTCTCGTTGATCACTACAAGAAATGTCATATTTAGCGACTAAAATATTAGTCGCTAAAAGCATTATTTTAGTTGCCAAAATATTATTTTAATAGCTAAAAGTAATACCTTCGGCGACTAACTATTTAGTCGCCATATATTTTAAATTTAGTCATCATATATATTTTTAAAAGTAAAATAATTTTTATTTAAACTTTTGACGACTAAATATTTTTAGGCAAAAGTCAATACTTAAACCTTTGGCGACTAAAAATATAGTAAACAAAAGTCAAATTTAAACCTTTGGCGACTAAAAGTTCAGTAGGCAAAAATCAAAATTTAAACCTTTGGCAACTAAAAGTTTAGTAGGCAAATGTCAAAATGGAACCTTATATATATATATATATATATATCCATTCAATTCAGAACTATTCCGAAAAATACTTTCCCACAACTTGTAATCTGCTCATAATAATAATAATAATAATAATAATAATAATAATAATAATAATATATCTATAATTCTCAACCATTCAAATATATTTCTCAACAACTTGCTTCATGTAATACATGTTTTCATTCTATTCTCAATCATCTCAAATATTTAACTAAATTCCAAATAAAATAAAATTTTAACCAAACATAGTATAATGCAATCCAACCGTACAACTAAATCCAAAGAAATGATATCCACAATGACAAATTCGAAGTAACTCTGTATCCAAAGCTAATGATACATGCTTTATTTATATTCTAATTGCGACAAAAAGAAGTAAGAAATAAAACAAAATTTTACATACTGTAGCTCTCACTAAACTGGGCACACTTTACATAATACAAGATATTACAATGCGAGCGGAAAAAATGATAAACATGTAGGCATGCTAATAACAGAGATTCTTATAGATGCTAAGTAATTTTGACTTCCATTTAATACTTTTTCAAGCAGAAATAAATTACATGATAACAATCAATAAATTGTCTACAGCTGAAAAAGCCATCTATCCAAATATTAAGCCCACCAGCAAGGTCACCCTACACTTGTGGTTAGAGTCCTATGAGGGGCCTGTCTTTCCTTAACACCTAAGTTAACATATGTATGAAGTTCTTATAAGTACCAATTTACATATCCATCCATGGCCAATACTCAGAAAAAAGAGAAAAGAAAAAAAAAAATTGTCTATTGCTAATGTCGGGAGTTTGATAATTTTGTCATATCATTAGAATACAGTAGGCATATAAGCCTCTAACTCCAAAAATTGTCTATATAGCCAATGTCAGGGCTTTGTTGATTGGTCTCACACATTGCATTTTCTACATCTCCATTTCGGGTCAGACGCCAATTTGGGTGTGATCGTTCGGATGAAGGAATTGAACATCCCGCTCCAGTTCGTGCTTTGCACTTAGCTTGATGCCTCGCTGCTTGGAGGATGAGAGAGCTTTCGGCCCTCTGCTGTTAGCTTCAGTTGTGCCCTTTCTAGCAATTACGGTGCCCTTTTCGGCAAGTATGGTGCCCTTTCTAGCGAGTTTGCTGACAACGGGGAAAAGACAAAAAACCTGACCCAACTGTGCCCCTAGTTCATCATTTTGACCATTTCTTGTTTTGGCTTTCTACTAAAACAATTTTGACCAATATGAGAGTTAGATTAACATGCTTGTTCGACTTTTTGATTTGAAATCATGCAAGTCAGGTTGTGAGCACTGAAAATTTTCCTTTTTTGGGTCCAAGAAATGATCCAGTTTTGAAAAAAATGGAATAATTTTCGAGAAAATTAGTTAACCTCATTAAAAATTCTCAAAACTGTTTTTACAAATGGCCACTACTCGACCAACGGAAAGTTGCCCCTTGTCTGAATGGCACCACAGCGCACTGTAATCAGTCCTCAAAGTAACGATCACAACCGAACTCTCGGATACAGAGAAGACAAAGATGATCAGAACCATTACATGGACACAGTCGATTTGGAAGTGTTTATAGCTGGACTTCAGAATGAAGTTGCCTATGTATCCCAAAGATGGGAATCAAGCCTGACGTAGTTCCGGGTTAAGGTGCACTCAAGTATTGACACTTTCTTTTTGCGCTCTAACTTTTGCCAAGGCCGCCCCTCCGGTTTTCAACCTTGCAAGCTCTATTTTTCTTTTCTTTTCTTTTCATTTCATTTCTTTTCTTTTCTTTTCTTCTTTTTTCATTTTTGTTCTTTTCTTTTCTTTTTCTTGCTCTAACTTTTGCCTGAGTCGCCCTTCCGGGTTTTCGGCCTAGTGAGCCTCTCAAGGGTAAAAAAGTGTAACATGTCCATGTTGAATGGTCATAGGATCTCGAAGCCATCTGAATCCAAGAGAATGGCTGCTGTTCGTTGATGATGTATAAATCCATCCAATGGGGGTTGAAGTTGCCCCTAGTGTTGTGGATAGGAACTCGATTGTCCTTCAACAATAAATTTTCTTCTTCCAGCTACTGGAATTTGGCTTTTTTGCCAGTCTTCATTGGTTTGCAGAATGACCCATCTTTTGAATCTTTGAGCACATCTGACATTTTTTGCCCCTAGTTCAAGGGATACTTCTGATCTAGCTTTGCAAGCTTCCTTTGATCACATCTGACCTTCTTGCCCCTAATTCAAGGGTTGCTTCTGATCTGGCCTGGCAGGCCTCCTTTGATGTCATACGATCTTATTGTCCCTAGTTCATGGGCTGCTTCAAATCTGACCATACAAGCCTTACATTGCGGTTGACTGTTAAACATTTTGAATCCAAGTTCAAGGTTTGAAAGCAAAAAGGGTTGAGTCTTGAGGCTGAGAGTGATCCTATGCTGTACAATCTCAAGAGCGATTCCACACAGGTCTTCGCAGGACCACCCAAAACATTTTTTTTTGAAATCTTTTAAGAAAGCGACTAGTCCCTCGAGCTGAAGATAATGTAGAACCAATCTGGATCAAGCCAGGATCATTCTCAGTACTCACATTAACAAGCATGATCTCATTCATTAAGGGCTTTGCATGCATTTCTTCCTCTCAGTTTAATCAAATTTTTGCAAATCCCAAGGAATTCCTTCCTCTTTGTTTTCATCACATTGTTCAAAAAGTTTTGAAAAACTTAGGTCAGTGCAGTGATCTCAAGGCACAGAAAAGTAGGTGAAAAGCACTGCCATTTCATTCAGATCTTCTAGCACAACTGGCTCAAAGGCAGGAACAGACTCAAAAGAAAGAGTGTAAAAGACAAACACAAAACAAGATAGGGATGTCCGAGGTAACACCCCCAAAATCACCCGACTCTAACACAACAGGACTGACTCGATACAACAAGACAGACCCAACTGACTCAGTACAAAAAGACTGACTCTATACAACACAACAAGACTGACCCAAAACCCAAGTCAGAAAGTAAAGTAAACAGCATTCGCAAATTGCTCAGAACGGTGCGTGCCATCCACCACATCTGGAGTAAACTGGGCACCATCAGCAGGTGGTTCATCCCCCGATCACATAATCACATAATCCCCCAAGTTCATTGATCCAGTGCCGATAGACCTTGCAGGGCCTGGTGCGACGATGACCTTGTTGTCAATCAGATCTTGTATTTCATGGCGAAAATGAAAACAAAGGTCAGTGTCATGACCGGTTTGTTGATGAAAAACACAGTACTTGGTAGCATCATGCTTAGCTGGAAGGGGATCCGGAAGAGGCCGAGGCTCAAGGGGTTTGAGATGGCCTTGTCTTATAAGGATTTGGAGAGCTTTGGACAAAGTCATGTGGAGGGGATTGAAGACCCTCTGGCCTCGAGGTGGGTACTTCAAGGTTTGTGGAGTGTTGGATGTACCAGTAAAGGGGTTGGCAGGTGCTGGTTGGGTTTGATAATCTCTTCCGAGTGTAGGATTGGAGTTGAATGGGGTGTTTCTGGTACGACAACCCTTCTCCCGGCTTGCTCCTTGATTTAGACTGCTCTCATTCTGAGTGGCAAAAGTGTTATCCACAGTCTTTGAAACAACTGCGAGCACTTGTTGTTTGTTCAGCCCTTTCGCTTTCAAAGCCTCAACAACCCACTGAAGATGCTCAAAAGGACCGATACCTGCCCCAACCTTGTTCTTTCCATTTGCCTCCACTTTGTCAAAGGATCGGGTCGCTATATCAGAGCGGAGCTCAGTTGTTGTCGACATGCCACCACCCAGATCTAAGATGACTTTAGGTTGGCCCTTTTCAGTTACAGCTTGCCTCAAGATTGAGGAGCCTTTTGGATTGAAACTTCTAGCTTGTGATGTGGTCGATGATAAAGCCAAAATTCCAAAGGCTAAATTTGCCACGGTTCTTTGCAAATCTTCAATCACGCTCCCTAGCTCAGAAGTAGTGGGTTCATGGGTTTGAGATGATTGGGGTTCAAGTGCGTCCATCATGCTTAAGCCCATGCTTTCTGGGATAAATACCTCAGGCTTGAGTATATGGGTCGGGGTGTATATACTGGGGTTGTAGGTGGGTGGCAGTGTATGGCCGAGGTTGAGATGTGGATGAGGTACTTGGTCCTTGGGGTTTTGAGGTGGAGCTATTGTCCGGTTGTTGTAGACGTCCCTGAACGCCCCGGGAGGGTTGAGTCCCCGTTCCGTTCATCTTGGGCTCACTACAGTTCAGGACTCTAATTGTCACGGTTCTTAATCTGAACCAAAGAGTCCAAATCCAGCAAATCGTTTTTGAGAAAACAGATTTTTAGAAAAGAAGTACCAAACATGGACTGCTTTGCCAGATATAGAGTCGCCACCTAAATATTTTATTTTTGGGAAATTTAGGAAACCCTGACTCGTTTGCCTAAGGCCACGTGTCCGTCATCACCAAAGTTGCCTCGGCTCGGGAACTTGGGTACGATTGGGGAAGGTCACTTCGTGAGCACCCCCGCTCGCCCGATCAAAGATCGGCCTCTACTAACCATGATATCTAGTTTTGAAAACATTATGCGTTCTTATTCCGGTTATTAGCCTAGATTTACTATGTGATGCGCACAACATACAAGTATAGACCGGGTTGCCTGAATTGGAACAAAACATTTCATGTTTGTTTTTTTGAAAGATGGTTTGCTACTCGCAAGTAGGCTTAAAATGCAGATTTTGCCACCCTCGGGTGGGCTTAGAAAAGATGGTTTTGCCACTATCTAGTGGGCTTAAAACTCACAGTCAATGCATTGTTCCAATCCAAATAACCCAACCTTCACCCACAGGCATTCATGCAGTTATATCACATAAGCAAATAGTCTCATGGTAAGCATACTATCATGGCAGTCACTCACACACATGCAAGGATGCTAAAGCATAAAAACTTACCGAGTACTCTAAGCCAAAACAGAAACTACGTTAGAAATCCATGCATGATCCTAACTATACAGAAATGCCTAATGCAACACATGCAATAATGCAACTATAGCAGGCTCGGCTATTCTAAACATGGCATATGGAATGCTACAACTAACATGTATTCAACTCGGAATTGAAATACAAATGCAGTTAGTATGATGCACCGAGCCCGGTGCATGCAAAACAGATGAATGAATGCAAACATGCTATCATACTGTATGCTAATTGAAACATGCCCTAATCTAACCATCATAAGCTGGTAAATAAAAGAGAGAAAGACGTGGGGTTGGAAGACATACATCACATACACGCACACTTATTACAATATTGCCCTCGCTCGGAGGGTCTAAATAAATAATATACAGTCCCAAATAAATAATACAGTCCAAATACGTACAAAACCCTAATTAATTAACAAATTAATCTAGGAAAGCAGTAAATTTAGCATGCAAGCTGGGGACTGCCTTGACTCTGCTCCGAATGATGAATGATGCATGTTCGGGTTGCCTGACACGAAAATCCATCGCGATGCCCCGATTAGCCTCTGGTTACAATTGAGCCCGGAATATTGCGCGAAGTCCCAAGAGATTGCCGGTTTCTGATTTGCTGCAACAGAGAGCAGGAAAGGGGCATGGCAATGTATTTTCACATATGTATGCTTGACTACTCTTCAAGGAGCGTAGTCCTCGATCCTCGTGCCACCAATCACGCATATCGATGCATGATGGCCGAGGAGTCGAATTGCACGACTTAATATGAAATGAATGCACATATAAACACAACAAGGCCTAGACTCCATCATGGATAATCCGGAGTGTCGGCGACTGGGAATTGAGACACGTTCCGTCACTTGGAGTACGAAACGTCTCTCGTTTCCCGTGCTTGGGCTAACTCCTATCCCAAACACGATGCAAATGAGATGGTATGCATGAATGCAATCCTAACATGCGACCTAGCATACACAATGCTATGAAATGGCATACACAATGCTCGATGTAACATGGCATACACAATGCTCTAACGTACAACGTAGCATACACAATGCTATGGACTAAGATGGCATACACAATGCAATATGGGCTTACACCAATATGAGTGGACCTCGGCCACACTCACATCAGCGGCCATTAGATGAAAATGAGACAACCGAAATGCGTGCACACATGCACGCAAACCGAGGACCAAACCTAAGGCATAACATGCAACTCTAACAAGGCATGGTAAGGATGAAGCATGGCATTTAATAGCATAAATTACAGCTCTGAAACAGTATGCAAAGTGGTCCCGAAACATGGAAACATGGCACCCGATGCATGAAGTAAACCCCGAAATTCAAAACTAGGCACATGTATTGAACTACAAGTATACAAAGCAAGTATTATTTGATCATGAAGTCTAAAGACAGAGCCAAGGCAGTCCCAAAACATGCACATTTCCACTTTAAAGCATGGCCAAAAGGGGTTCACATGAAGGGCTAAGACAACATGCAAGATTGGCTAGTAAGCATGAGTTGTATGGCATGTATATGAAGCACATGAAATCTCGCCAAACTAGCCAAAATCAGTGAATAAAACATGTCAAAATATGCCCAAATAACCTCTGAAATGCAGCCAACACATGCACAAATGAGGGGCTCCTTTGGAGGGCATACAAAGGGGTTATTAAGCACATGCATCAAGGACACTTAGCATGGCACAAAAAACTCTAAAAATAAAATATGATAGCTCCAAAACTCACCAAATTGACTCTGAAATGAGACTTCCAAGCATACAAGATAGGGTCTCTTTGGAAGGCCAAAATGACCATCAAACAAGTCAAGGTGAGAGGGGGTCATCCCCCTCTGATTTGGAGGCTCAAAACAGCATCAAAGCCACTGGATCCACTAGATTCCAGTGGCTATAAGGTCAAACAAAGCATGCAACAAGAGCTTAGGTGTAAGGCTCAAAATAAGAGACAATCAAGCATACAAGGAGGCATATGACCTCAAAAAAAAATGGGACCTTAAACAAACTTGAAGATGAGATTAAAACAAGATATTTTTCAGTTTATGAAAACTCTAAAAAATGAACACAAGTAGGGCTAATCTATCATGCAAAAATGGCCCTAAAAGAGAGATTAGAGACAAGGGACAGTAGCTGGCCCCAAATGGCCAAGAGTCCTTCAACAAAGTTGAAGAGAGGCCAAAAATAAGACACTTTACAGTTTATCTCGGAGCCCAAAAATGCTCACAAATGAGGCTAATATATCATGCAAAATAAGTCCTAAAAGAGAGATAAAGCACAAAGGGGGAGTAGATGACTTCAAACAGCAAAGGGTCCTTAATCAAAGTTGAAGAGGGGCTCAAAATAAGACACTTTACAGTTTGGGTCGGATCCCATAAATGCTTGAAAATAAGGCTAACCAATGGAGCAAAAAAATGCAAGTTTAAGGGAAATAGGTACTTACCCTTGAAGAGCAGCAAAGTAGCAGCTTTTGGTCCAAGAAAATGAGCTCTCTACCTCTGCAAATGACCTTCAAGGTGCTGGAATGGAGTGTGGAGGTGGTAGGCTATGAGTTGGTGTGTAAAGGGGCCAAGAACCAAGCAATTTGGAGCTAAAATGGAGGAGATATGGAGAGAGATATATGTATGGAGCCTTAGACCAAATCTTGGAACCCTTGCAATAGAAGAGAAGCTCTTCTTTTATAGAGGAACAAGGGTGCAAGCTTCTCTTAGAAGCTTGGAGCAAAGGGGCCAAGCTTCTAAGAGAAGCTAACCAAAAAGGGTCAAAGGGGGCAAGCTTCCAAGGGAAGCTAAGTCAAAGGGCCAAGCTTCTTGGAGAAGTTAGGCAAAGGGGTCAAGCTTCTTGGAGAAGCTAGACAAAAGGGCCAAGCTTCTCTTAGAAGCTTGGAGCAAAGGGTTCAAGCTTCTTGGAGAAGCTAGAGCAAAGGGTTCAAGCTTCTTAGAGAAGCTAAAACCAAGGGTTCGAAAGGTTCAAGCTTCCTCGAGAAGCTAAAACCAAGGGTTCGAAAGGTTCAAGCTTCCTCGAGAAGCTAAAACCTAGGGTTCGAAAGGTTCAAGCTTCCTCAAGAAGCTGAAACAGGGGTTCAAAAGGTTCAAGCTACCTCAAGAAGCTGAAACAGGGGTTCAAAAGGTTCAAGCTTCCTCAAGAAGCTGAAACAGGGGTTTAAAAGGGTCAAGTTCCCTCAAGAAAAGGTCTCGGCCAGAAAAAGAGCCAATCGGCCAACAAAGATGGCCGACCGACCACCAAAAAATGCCGACTGGCCACCAAAGGTGCCGACCGACCACCAATAGTGCTGACCGGCCATCACTAATGGCCGGTGGCAATAAAACAGGGCCGGTGGCCTCAAGCCATGGCCGGTGAGATGTGGGGATGTCCAATCAAGCCATTCCCTACCCTCAGAAGCAAAAACACAAGTTGAGAGGTCTTGAGGCAAGGCACGCGGCCGAAACCTCTGAGAACTCAAGACGAACATGAACATGGATGATCACCGAGTGTTCAAACGGTGACGTCCAAGTCTTGAGGACGGTCAAAAATGGGGTGTCTACAGTTGTCGATGAGATTCTGGATCTCATGACGAAGGCAGTAGCAACCATTGGTGCCATGGCCGCGCTGCTGATGATACACGCAATATTTCGTGGAGTTATGCCCGGCAGGGAGTGGGTTAGGCAAAAGTTGAGGATCAAGGGGTTTGAGATACCCTCTCTCCATCAGGACTTTTAGTGCGTTGGTTAGGCTCATATGGAGGGGGGTGAAAGTTCTGCCCTGAGGTCGGGCTGGGCTGGCTGTTTGTAGGTTGGCCTTGGCAAAAGGGTCGGCTATGGCGACTGTCTTGCTTTTAGTGGGTTTGGGAACAGTGTCATCGCCAGCATTGGTACTCCTGGAAAAAACCCTCCTTACTGGTGCACTTGTTCTGGGAATAATCCCTCTGTTGAACGCATTCTCGACCTAAACCCTTAATTCATGCAAACTTTTGAAAGTGAACAGTGGCGCCAATATTAACTTTTGCAACATATCAGGCTCAAGGTTCTACACCACGATCCGTACTTGATCCCTCTCAGAAGGCCGATCTGTCATCTGTGCTGCCTTCGCTCTCCACCTTGCAACAAATTCCACAAAAGGTTCTGTTGCGTTCTGTCAGGTTGCTTCAAGCTCTTGCATGGTCATTTCACCTTGGGTATTGCAAGAATACTGATCGACAAAGGCTTCAGCCAACTTTTCCCTGTTTTGCTTCACTATGTCCTCCAACTCAGCGTACTAAGTGGCTGCTGCACCCGACAGGGTTCTTTCATACAGAGAGAGTTTTTGCGGCTTAGTCAGAGCTGTCGGTTTCAAGACATCCACGAAAAGCCGAACATATACCATAGGAACTCCAGACCCATCAAAACGGTCAATATGTGGCATTTTGAATTTGTCTGGGAGTTGTATGGCAGCCACGGTGTACTCATCTCTAATGTCGACTTGCTTTTCAAGTTTAGCAATTTTCACTGAGCTCGATTCGAGATCATTAGTACCAAAGGGATAAAGCCTCTCATTAGGCTGCATCAGGGGTCCAAAAACTCGGGTTTGTGCCAACCCTTCTCGGGGATCCGGACCATGCAAATCTTCAGCTGGTGGAAGTGGGTCAAAGTTTGGCTGGGGTCTTGAGGCTGGATGTGTGGTAGGTGCCCCAGATGGGCGTTGCACTTCAGCATTGGTCTCATCCTGCCTGGCGATTCCCTGGTTTAATGCTGCTATTATGGCCACAACTTCTTCCGAACTCTGTGCCATCATGGTCTGCTGAGTTTGAACAAAGGTGATGTGACTGGTAACTGTCGGATCAGTTAAACTGGTGATACCTGACTGGCCTTTCTTTGCCTTGCCTCTAGCGAAGGAAACACTGGTTGCCCTTGAACTGAATCTCTGACCTGACAAAGTCTATTAACAAAAGTCCAATGTACCCGGGGGATATCGGAGCCTTCTGAAGCTGTGGTTCCAGGACTACCTTGGAAAAGAGAAAACAGATACCATCTCAGCCTGATTTCACCAGAATAGATATGAGCATAGCTGAATGACTGTACTCTCTGCTGAATTCTGCCCCAAAACAGATACCAACTTGGTGATTGATATGCACATCCCTGTACAGTTTCACTATAAAGCACATACCAGTTAAAGAGAGCCAAAACACCCCTATGATGGGGTAGGGTTTCCCTATCCTATTTTGTCAGGAGCTAGGGTTTCACTACGCATGTATGCGGTTTCATACAATCTTGCATTCGGGTGAGCAACCTGCCCTAGTTTGGAACAGTCTCTAAAGCTTCCGATATGTAACTAGGTCGAATGGTCAAAAAGGGTGCCTCGGCAAAATTGAGGTTTGTGTTCCCATCGTGGCAGAGCCCGTAACTGGTCAGCCTTATGGCATGTTTTTCCAAGCAAGCCTCTGGTAAACTGTTCAGGAATAACAGACGGCAAACACTGTGACTTAAGCGCACCAATGCAAATGCAATGCAAAGAAACACATAAGTGTAGAGAAAACAACATATCATGAGTTCGAGTCAAGTTCTCTAAATCCCCAGCAGAGTCGCCAGAAACTGTAGACCGCCCGAACTTCCTCCGCGCGCCCCCCTTTCGGAGAGGGCGCGGATTGGGTTCTAGCTACTACAGTTCAAACTCCTGTCACGGTTCTGAATCTAATCTCACAAAGTGCAATGTAAGACTGATAAATCACCAAAGAGTCCAAATCCGACAAATCGTTTTGGAAAACTGATTTTAATCAAAAAGTGCCAAACATGGACTGCTTTGCCAGATTACAGAGTCGCCACCTAAATATTTTATTTTGGGAAAATTTAGGAAACCCTGACTCGTGCCAAAGGCCACGTGTCCGTCATCACCAAAGTTGCCTCGGCTCGGGAAGTTGGGTACGAGAGGGGAAGGTCCTGAAATGAGCACCCCCGCTCGCCCGATCAAAGGATCGGCCTCTACTAAACATGATATGTTTTTTTATAAACCTCATGTGTTCTTGTTTGATTATTAGCTAACATTACTATGTGATGCACGCAACATACAAGTATAGACTCAATCGCAAGAGTTGGAACAAAACATTTCATGTTTGTTTTTTCGAAAATGGTTTGAAATTGCTATCCTCAAGTAGGCTAAAGCGCGGATTTACCACCCTCAAGTGGGCTTAAAACATGATGATTTGCCACTTCAAGTGGGCTTAAAACTAACACTTGATGAATTGTTCCAATTCAAGTAATAAAGCCTTCATCCACAGGCATTCATGCAGTTTAGCATTTAAGCAAATAGCCTCATGGCAAGCATGCTATACATGGCAGCATTCACACTCATGCAAGAATGCTAAAGCGAAAACACTTACAGTGTACTCCGAGCCAAAACAGAAAACTAGTTAGAAATCAATGCATGATCCTAGCTATGTTAAGATGCCTAATGCAACACGTGCAAAATGCAACTAAGTACGCTCGGCTACCTAATCATGACATATGAATGCAACATTTGATACATGTATTCAAATAGGTATTGAAATACAATGCAGTTTGAATGATGCGCCGAGCTCGATGCATGCAAGACAAATGAATGATGCACACATGCAAGCATAAGGTATGCTAATCAAAACGTGCCCTAAACTAACCATGAAAAGCGGTTAAGTAAAAGGGAGAAAGAAATGGGGTTGGAAGACATGCACACACACACGCACCCTTATTACAACATTTGCCCTCTCGACGGAGGGTCCAAATAAAAGCTAAGCTACTTATTACAAAACAACTAGTTAGCTATTCTAACTACACATTGAAATAGTTAGAAACAACTAACTAATAAAGCAATAAAGAGAAAATGGCCTCGCAGGTGAGGGAAGCATGCATGCTCGATTGCCGTCCACTTGGAAATCCGTTGCTATGCCATCAATTGTCTCTGTTTTCACTTGCCTTGATGTCTGAAAATTGTGCCAACCTCCAGACTGCCCTTACTTCAACACAGGGATCTGTTGGTGAGCTGCCAGCCAGAAAAGGTGCCTGCCAGCCACTAAAACTGGCCGGCCGACTAGTGCCACTGGCTGGTTGGCTAGTTAAACTGGCTGGTCGGCTAGTTTTTCTGTAGGCTGCTGGTTTTGCTGCAATAGAGAACAATAGAGGCACAACAATGTATTTCTAAGACACTGTAGGTACTACCACACTCCTTATCATGTCTCAAGCTCAAAGGAGCGTGGCGCTCGGCTCTCAAGCCATCAACCAAGCACCTTAATGCATGATGGCCGAGGACCAAGCTTACACCATGTTGATGAATGCACAAACAACACACAAGAGAGCCTCCACCCTATCATGCATGATTAAGGGGGTGTAGAAACCCCATTTTTGACCGTCCTTAAGACTGGGACGTCATCGTTTGAACACTTGGTAATTATCCATGCTCGTGTTCATTTTAAGCGTCTGAAGTTCTTGGCGGAGTGCCTTGCCTTCAGACCTCTCGACTTGTCTGTTTTGTGCTTGGTTGTGCACCGAGGACTTGCAGCATTGCTTCTGGGGGAAGAGGGTGGCCTGCTGGCCAGCCCTACAACCCACCGGCCGGGCCTCTTGCCCATTGGCCAACCCTTTTTTTCATCGGCAATCAGTGGTGGCCGGTCGGCCTCACTAATGGCCGGTCGGCCTCTTTAATGGCCGGTCGGCCACATGTGTTGGCTGAAGCTTTTTTTTTTGCTTTTGCAGATATTTTTATTGTCGGCTGTGCCAGCTGTTGGGCACAGAAGGCATCCTCCATAGACATGTATGGAGGGATTGCACCAAGCTTCTAGCTTATCAAGCAAGCTTGAGGCTTGGAATTCTATAAGAGGGAAGGTCCCTCTCCCTTTCTAGAGGTTCAGATTTTAAAGGAGCAAAAGATATCCCTCTCTCTCTAGAATTCTCCCTCTCTCTCTGTATTTGTGCTATATTGCCTCAAAAGTGTTGTTTCTTCATATTTTTGCACACAAACACCTAGTAAAGCACCACCATCATTGAGCTGAGGTTCTTGGAGGTCATACTTAGGTTCTACAAGGCTGGTTTTTTACCTCAGAAATTGCTGTTTTGATGTGGTTCTTCAAGGGTGAGTAGTTACCCTCTTTAAGCTTTATTTTGCTTAAGTATTTGGCCATCCTTGCATGCTCTTTTAGGCCTTACTCTCAACTGTAAAAAGCTTTGTTTTTAAGTGTTTAAAATGGTTGTTTGAGGCTTTGTTTGAGTTAGAGGTGGTCTACCCCCTTTGGTGGCTTGTTTTTGCTTTGCTTTGTGCCATCTCTTTAGGCCTTTGAGATCACCTTCTCTTGGCCTTTTAACCACTGAATTCTGGAGGAATTTTAGTGGTGGAAAGTGTGTTTTGAGGCCCCAAATAGGAGGGGGTCATCCCCTCTCCTTGTGTCTTGATTGCTTATGTTGTTGGCTTAACACTTTGGCATGTTTTAGGCCTTATTTTAACATGATATAACTCTGTTTTAGGTTTGTTTGATTGCCTCTTGCATGCTTCACACCCTTGTAGTGCAATCCTCCTTATAGCCTTAACGTGCATCATGCTTTGTGCCTCTAATTCTAGCTTGTTTTAGCTCTGCTCCAGCAGGTTCTTAGCCTTGTTTTGACCTTCTTGAACTCTGTTTTGAGTGGTCTTGATCATTTGGAACTTGCTTTGTATAGCCATAGTGCAATCTTTCTCACTAGCTTTGAGTTTCAAAGTCTGTAGCATGCTTTACTTGAGTTGTGTGCATGCTTTGGCCTCATTTCTCACATGATTTCAGTGTGTGTAGTGTAGTCATACCCTCACATGTTTCACACTTTCAATGCTTTTGGAGAGTTGTGCCTTATGTCTTGATCATGGGCTAATTTGTATGCATGCTTGCCTAAGCTTTTGGGTTACCATCTCAGCATGTTTTTGGTCTTATTTTGCCATGATACAACTCTGTTTTTGGTTGAGGGAGTCACCTCTTGCTTGGTTTTGGTACTTGTAGTGTAATCCCACTCATTAGCTTTGCATGCTTAGTGTTTTGGCTTACCATTCTAGCTTGTTTTGGCTATACTCCATCATGTTTCTAGCATTGTTTTGACCTGCCTTAAGACTGTTTTGAGTGATCTTGGTCTTTTGGGACTTGCTTGATATAGCTACGGTGCAAGTGCCTTAGCTAGTCTTGAGTTTTGAGCACCTTAGCATGCTATATTTGTGATGGTTGCATGTTTTGGCATCATTTGGCATGGTATTTCAGAGCATATACTTCCATCATACACTCATATACATTGCTCTTTAAGTGCTTTTAAGAGTTGAGCCTTATGCCTCGTTTATGAGCCAACGCATGAGCACGCATTTCTTGCCTTTCATGCTATCATCTCAGCACATTTTGGCCACTGTTTTGGCATGTTTAACCTCTGTCCGGGGTTGGTTTGGTCATTTAGGCTTAGTATTGTATGCCTATAGTGTTATGCTCTTTGCTAGTTTCGATGCTTTCGACTCCAAGCATATCTTGCATGCATCGTTTTCATGTTTCGATGTCATTTAGCATACTATTTCAGTGCTAGAATGTATAGCATTGCATGCCATCTTTCATTTGTTGTATCACTTTGAAAGAGGTCTTAAGCCCTTTGTTGGTTTGAGCACGAAATTGAGGCGTTCGTGCTCAATGGCATGATGCTTCTTTCATGCTCAAGAAGCTTGTGGCTTGGTCTGTCTTTCCAAATTAGAGGACTTCTCACTTTTGGATTTAACTGGTTAAAGAACTTATCGGTAATCTAAAACGAGTAAACAAAATGAATCAAAGTAAAACATGCCAAGATAACATGTTTGTATTGCATTGCATGTGTTTGGATCGGACGTTAATCTAAACACGAGAAATAAGAGACGTTTCATACTTGAAGTGATGAAACGTGCCTCATTTCTTGGTCGCCGATACCCTTGATCATGTATGATAGGGTGGAGGTTCATCGAGTCTTGTTTATGCATTCATCAACATTGTGCAAGCTTGACTCTTTGGCCATCATGCATCGAGATGCGTGATTGGTGGCTTGAGAGCCGTGCACTACACTCCTTTGAGCTTGAGACATGATAAGGAGTGTGGTTGCACACACATTCCCTTGCAAATACACTGCCATGCCTTTGTTTGTGATCTGTTGCAGCAAAAGGAGAAATTGCAAGAAGAAGTGGCTGACCGGCCACCAGATCAGCCGACCGGCCATCAAAGCCTACCGATCGGCCATCATTATTGGCCGATGGCCACCATCTCTGGCCGATCATCCCTCAGCATGTTCCTGAGATCAGTCAGAAGCAATCTGGAAGTTGGCACAATTTTCAGAGGTCTAAAGGTGTGCAAACAGAGGCGTCTTGAGGCAAGGCAGTGGATTTTCAGTAGGACGCGACCGAGCATGCATGCCTCCCTTGCCCGCGATGCCATTTTACCGCTTTACTTGCTAGTTGTAGTTAATTACATGTGTTGTAATTAATTAGTTTAATCTGTGTTGTAATATTTAATTAGCTTAGATTAGCTGGTTATTCAATTCAATTTGGTTTGTAATAATTAATTAGCTAGAATAGTTAGTTAATTAGTTGGTTTGTAATAGTTAGCTTAATTAGCGTAGCTACTTAGCTTTCATTTTATTCGGACCCTCCGTCGAGAGGGCAAATGTTGTAATAAGTGTGCGTGTGTGTGAATGTTTTCCAACCCCACGTCTTTCTCCCTTTTACTTATCCGCTTTCGGTGGTTAGTTTAGGGCATATTTCAATTAGCATACCTTATGCTTTGCATGTTTGCATCATTCATTTGTCTTGCATGCATTGGGCTCGGCGCATCATACAAAACTGCATTGTATTTCAATACACTTACTTGAATACATGTTTCAAAGCATGTTACCAAGTGTTGCATTCATATGCCATCTTGGATAGCCGAGCCTATTTAGTTGCATTTTTGCATGCGTTGCATTAGGCATCTTAACATAATTAGGATCATGCATTGATTTCTAATTAGCTTCTGTTTTGGCTCGGAGTACACTATAAGTGTTTAAGCTTTAGCATCCTTGCATGCGTGTAAGTGTTGCCATGATAGCATGCTTGCCATGAGGCTATGTGCTTAAATGATTAACTGCATGAATGCCTGTGGATGAAGGCTTTATTGCTTGAATTAGAACAATTAATCAAAATGTGTGTTTTAAGCCCATTTTGCGGAGTGGCAAAATCACGTTGTTTTAAAGCCCACTTGAGGGTGGCAAATCTGCATTTTAGCCTACTTGAGGGTAGCAACTTCAAACCATTTTCAACAAACAAACATGAGATGTTTTGTTCCAAATTGAGTGGTTGAGTCTATACTTGTATGCTGTGCGCATCACATAGTAAGTTAGCTAATAAACCGGAATAAGAACACATGTGTTTATAAAAACAACATATCATGTTTAGTAGAGGCCGATCCTTGATCGAGCGAGCGGGAGTGCTCATTTCAGGACCTTCCCCTTTCGTACCCAAGTTCCCGAGCCGAGGTAACTTTGGTGATGACAGACACGTGGCCTTAGGCATGAGTCAGGGTTTTCTAAATTTTCCAAAACAAAATATTTAGGTGGCGACTCTGAAATCTGGCAAAATAGTCCATGTTTGGCGCTTTTTGATTAAAATCGATTTTCCAAAACGATTTGCCGGATTTGGACTCTTTGGTGATTTATCAGTCTTACGTTGCACTTTGTGAGATTGGATTCAGAACCGTGATAGAAGTCCGAACTGTAGTAGCTATGAACCCAATCCGCGCCCTCTCCAAAAGGGGGGCGCGCAGAGCGAGTTCGGGTGGTCTACAGGGGGTTGGCAACCAAGAAACGTGACACATTTCATCACTCCGAGTATGAAATGTGCCACATTCCTTGTGTTTAGATTAACGTCCGATCCAAACACATGCAATGCAACACACATATGCTCATCTTTCAATGCTAAAGTGGCATGCACAAGACTCTATCATGTAATGCATGCAAGACATGTTAAGGGGTCAAGAGCACTAAAGTAAGTGAAGAACATTACACATGAGGCATGCAATACAATGCACAAACAACCAAACCAGCCCAAAACAGAGCTATATCATGCCAAAACAATAGCCTAAATATGCTGAAATTAAGGCATAGAACACAAGGAAAGCATGCTCATTTGATGGCCCGCAAACAAGGCATGAAGACTCAACTCTCAAACACAATGAAAGAGTGATATATGTGAGAGTGAGACAATGATATATGCTCTGAATTTACATGCCAAATGATGCCATAACATGCAAACATCGCATGCACAACATGTTAAAGGCCCCAAAACTCAAAGCTAGTCAAGGCCTTTTACACTACAACCATACTAAGCAATGCTCAAATGACCTTAACCATTCAAAACTGACCTAAGGCAGGTCGAAATAGCAACAAAAACATGCTGGACTTGTAGCATAGATGGCAAGAACAATATGCTCAAGTATTGGCTCACAAACAAGGCATAATGCTCAACTTCTCAAAAGCATTGAAAGAGTGATTTAAGTGGAAGTATGGAAAAGATAGAAGCTTTGAAATTACATATTAAATGATGCCAAATCATGCAAACATCACAAATAAGGCATACTAGGGGTCTCAAAACACAAGACTAGCAAAGCCAACTATGCCATAGCTATACAAAGCAAGTCCCAAGAGGCCAAGACCACTCAAAATAGTCCTAAAGAATGTCAAAACAATGCCAAAAACACGTTGGAGTGTAGCCAAAATAAGCTAGAATGATAAGCCAAAACACTAAGCATGCAAGGCTAATGAGTGAGTTTGCACTACAAGTACAAAAACCAAGCAAGAGGTGGCCCAACCAACCAACCAAAATCAAGGTTAGAGCATGTTAAATAATGGCCAAAAGCATGCTGGAGTGGAGCCAATACATGCTAGAATTATAGGCTAAGACATGAAGCATGTTAGGCTAGCAAGTAGGATTACACTACAAGTGTATGAAGCATGCAAGAGGTGACCAAACCAACCAAAAACAGAGTTATAGGAGGTCCAAAAAGTCACAAAAACATGTTCAAACTAAGCCTCAAGAGGATAGAAACACATGCTCATTTGGTAGGCCAACAACACATGCTAACAAGACAAGAGGAGGGGGGACTCCCCCCTCCTATTTGGGACCTCAAAACAAGTTTTCTACCACTGAAATTCCTTTGGAATTTAGTGGTTTTAAGGCCAAAAAGAAGTTGTTTGAAAAGCTTGAAAGATAGCTCAAAAGGCCTTACAAGCCAAGGAGCAAAAGGGAGGAAACACCCCTTAGCCAAACAAGGCTTAAACCACCATTTTAGAACCTCAAAATCAGAGTTTTTTATGGTTCAAAACCAGCCCCAAAATAGTACAATACAATGGAAAAAGGGGGATAAAACAAGTGTGCAAAAATAAGCTTGAAAGGGAGAAGTGCTTACCCTTGAAGCACAGCAGCAAAACCAGCCAAAGCCACCTTTTGGAGCTCAAACAAAGTCCCAAGGAATCTCAGCCCAATGGTGGTCAAGTTTGATCAAGGATGTGTATGCAAAAGTATGGTGTATCTAAGCTTTCATGCACAAAAGGGCAAGAGAGGGTGAACTCTAGAGAGAGAAGCAGAGATTTAGCTCTGAAAATTTCATAGAGAGAGAGGGATTTTAGTGTGAGAAGCTCCCAAACTTTCTAAAATGTTTCTTTTCTTCCAAAATGAGTGATATGGCTCCATATATAGCAAAAATGGAGCTTTGGTCGAAATATCTGAGTTTGGAAATATCTGGATCAGTGTATAACAGCTGGAGAAGAAAGATCTGCAAAAAAAATGAGTTTTTGACAAAAGTGGCCGGTCAGCTACTTTAACTGGCCGGCCGACTACCTCAACTGGCCGGTCGGCTACTTTTCTGGCCGACAACAAAAATCTACTCTGCAGGTCAAACTTCAAATGGGCATATCTCCTTCATATGGACTCCTTTTCAGGTCATTCTTGTGTCAAAATTAAATCCCTGGAAGTAAGATTTCCAATGGTGGAAGCCTTGCATCAAAATTCCAACTGTGCAAAAAGTTATGCCTGTTTTGGTGAAGTTGCTCAGTTTCGATCCTACCCAGATTTATGCTGAACTTCTCCTCAACTAGTTTTCTTCTCTCCTCTCTCATTTTCTTCAACTCCAAACCTCTAAACAAGGTGTTTTGAAATATTTTTCAAAGATTTTATCTCTCTTTCATTCATTTTCACTTTGTCCTTACTCGGTTTACTAAAAAGCGCAACATTTAACAAAATGCGAGCGTCGGAACATCGTGGGAACCTATTTTCAAAAATATTTTGAAAGAGAGGGTTTCAAGGTCTAAAAATCATTTTAGTCAAAATCATTTTGGTCTAAAAACGGGGTGTAAGGTTGGGATTTGACTTTCTCTCATTGCCGAAGAAATCGAACCTTTGCACTGCACAACTTTCATCACCAAGAAAGTAATCAGTAGCGCCCAAGTCCTAAGTGCGGTAAAAAATGGGGTGTCTACAGAGGTTTCTTGTGCTCGAGCGAGCATGTGCGTTTGTGGTAGACCTGAAGCTTTGCATTTTCAGCTTGAGCGACGCTTCTTGCGCTTGAGCGAGGTCACTTGTTGTGTCTGGTCGCTCGAGCGAGGACCGCGTATATCAGTTCGCTGTAAAGCATTTTTGTATCACTTTTTGCATCTCTTTTCACTCAAAACCCTAATCTGGCTCCTTCTCTCTCTAAAATTCTACTTCTCTCTACAAATCCCCTAGAATCTAAGGGTTTCTACTCTACTATCTTTGAGAAAAAGGTAGAGCAACTTGTGAGCTTCCATTTGATCCAAGAAAGTTTGAGTTTTGGGCATCTTCAAAGTCTCTCCTTCTCTCCTTTGAGCTCCTACACTTAAGGTAGGGATATTCTACACCTTAGTATGATTTTTAACCTAGGTATTTGTCATTTTGTATAAATGGTGGAATTTGGAAGCCTTTGGATGAAACTAGGGTTTGAGCTTAAGATTTGAAGGAGGGATTTTCTATTTTGGGTCATGAAAATATATGTAGAGTATTGAAGATGAGATTATATAGGTTAAAATATGAAATTTAGACTTGTGATTGACATTTAGAAAAATGGGGAAAATTGCCCTAATTTGTGTTAAATAATTATTATGTATAAAAAATGAAATTGATAGGGGAAATATGAAATTGGGAGGATGTATAAATGAATGGCGTAGTTTGATTTGATAAATCACTCACCTATGGAAAATTTGGCAAATTATCTGTTTGATAGATTTGTTTATCTGTTTAGAAATATATGTTTTGGGCTATCGATGGAGGATAGCTATGATTGTTGTAGAAACTGCATGAGGACTAGGTAAATTGAAACTAGTCATATGAATTATGTCATTGAATATAACGTTTGATTAAATTGTTGAATGTGTGGATTTTGGTAGTCATTGTATATGATACGCTTTTAAATACATTGTATATGTATCATTGTTTGGGAGGAGATAAAGGATGTACTCCATTCTTTGAGAGGAGATAAGGAATGGTATCCATTGATAATTAAGTTGGCCGGAGTGTCCAGGGTGAAAGTCCTAAAATCTTATATGTATATGGGTCCTGGTTCCCTTGTATGAGTGTAGACACCCCATTTTTTACTGTTCTTAAGACTTGGGCGCCACTAATTGTTTACTTGATGGTGAAAGATGTGCAGTGCAAAGATTCAATTTCTTCGGCAAGAGGAGCTTCAAATCCCAACCTCACACCCTATTTTGGGACCAAAACTATTTTGACCAAAATGTTTTTTTAGACCTTAAAACCCTCTCTTTCAAAATATTTTTGAAAAAAGTTTCTACGATGTTCCGACGCTCGCATTTTGTTAAATGTTGCGCTTTTCAGTAAACCGAGCAAGGACAAAGTGGAAATGAATGGAAGAGAGGTGAACTCTTTGAAAAATCTTTCAAAACACCTTATTTAGGGGTTTGGAGTTGAAGAAAAGAGGAGAGGAGAGAAGAAAACTAGTTTGGGAGAAGTTCGGCATGAATCCGGGTAGGATTGAACTTGAGCAGTCTTCACTAAAAAAGGCATATCTTTTTGCACAGTTGGAATTTTACTGTGAGGTGTAGACACCCCATTTTTGACCGACCTTAAGACTCAGACGTCATCGATTGAGCGCTCGATGATCGCGCATGTTTGTGCTCGTTTCGAGTTTCCAGAGTTTTCAGCTGAGTGCCTTGTCTCCGGGCCTCTGAACTCTTTGTGTTTTGGCTTGGTTTGTGGACCATTCCTTGTTGACCTTGCCTGGAGGGAGAGAGAGGCTTGTAGGCCACTTTTTGTAGTCGTAGACTACTTTTCCCTCTTGTAGGCTAGTTTTCAGTTTTCGGAGCCTTCAGCCAAGTGCCTTGTCTCGGAACCTCTTAACGTTCTCCTCTTGGCTTGGTTTTTGGACCATGCCTTATTGCCTTTGCCTAGAAGGAAACAGAGGCCTGTAGACCACTTTTTGTAGTCGTAGACTACCTTTCCCTCTCGTAGGCTACTTTTGTGCCCGTAGACTAGTTTTCAGGGCTTCCGGCTCAGTGCCTCGCCATGCGGACTCTTGTCTTGCTTCCTTTTTGGTTTGGTTTTAAACCAAACATTCTTATCCCTTGCCTGGAGAGTGGAACAAGGGTGTAGACCAGTTTCTCCCCCTGTAGACCATTTTTCTTCCCTACCAGCCAATTTTCTGGTCAGCCAGCTAGGGTAGGTGGTTTGTGGACCACCTAAAGTGGTCGGCAGCCATGCCACCACCTTCCTCTCTTTGTGCAGACCATCTTTCCCCCCTTGCCGACCACTTTTTGTCCTTGCAGACCACTTTTTTTGGTCGGTCGACCAGTGGGAGTGGTTGGTCGACCACTTCAACTGGTCGGTAGCTTTCTTGCACTTTCTGCATATATTTTTCTTGCCAGCTGTGCCAACTGTTGGGCACAGAAAGCATCCTCCATACACGTGTATAGAGGGATTGCACCACGCTTCTAGCTTGTTCAACAAGCTTGAAGCTTGGAATTATATATAAGGGAGCCTCCTCCCTCTTGTCTCAGGCTGAGAATTTTGCATTAGGGCTATACATATCCCTCTATCTCTATACTTCTTCCTTTCTCTCTATATTTGTGCTTAAAAGTGCCATTTCTTCACACTTTTGCACACAAACACCTAGTGAAACACCTTTGCTTTGGAGCTGAGGCACCTTGAAGCTGGTTTTGGGGTTTTTGGATTGCTTTTGGTCCAAAAAAGTTGCTGGAGTTGCTACTTTGTCCTTGTTCTTCAAGGGTAAGAAACTAGCCCCTTAAAGCTTTGTTTTTTATTAAGTCTTTGGCCCTATTTGCATGATGTTTTAGGCCTAACTTTAAACTGCAAAAAGCTTTATTTTCAAGTGTTTAAGATGTTGGTTTGAGGCCTCTTTGGTGTTGGCGGTAGTCTACCCCCTTTTGTGCCTTATTTTGCTTTGTTTTGTGCCATCTCTTTAGGCCTTTGAGATCACCTTTGTTTAGCCTCTTCACCACTGAATTCTAGAGGAATTTTAGTGATGGAAAGTGTGTTTTGAGACCCTAAATGGGTGGGGGTTGTCCCCCCTCCTCTTCTCTTGTGTGCTTGTGTTGATGGCTCACCAAGTTAGCATGTTTTTCTACCCCCTTAAGGCCCCATCTTAGCAAGTCTTAGGCCTTATTTTAGCATGGCATAACACTGTTTTGGGTTGGTTTGGTTATCTTTTGCATGCTCCTTGCACTTGTAGTGCAATTCCACTCACTAGCCTAACATGCATCATGCTTTGGACCATCATTCTAGCATGTTTTTGGCTCCACTCCAACAAGCTTTTACTTATGTTTTGCCATGCTTAAGCTCTATTTTAAGTTGTTTAGGTCATGCATGCCTTGCTTTGTATAGCCATAGTGCAATCCTACTCACTAGCTTTGAGTTTTCAAGTCACTAGCATGCATTGCTTGGGCTATTCACATGATTTAGCATTATTTGATATGTGATTTTAGTGTATGTAGTGTGGTCATACTCTCCCATGCTTCACTCTTTCAATGCTTTTGGAGGGTTGTGCCTTATGCCTTAAACATGAGCCAATATGTATGCCATCTTGCCTAAGCTTTTGGGCTGCCATATCAATGCGTTTTTGGTGTTATTTTGCCATGATACAACTCTATTTTTGGTTGGTTAGAGCATCCCTCATTTGCTTCTTACACTTGCAGTGTAATCATGCTCATTGGCCTAGTGTACTTGGTGTTTTGGCCCTTCATGCTAGCTTGTCTTGATTATACTCCATACATGTTTTAGCATTATTTTGACATGCTTTAGGACTGTTTTAGGTGTTCTTGGCCTTTTGGGGCTTGCTTTGTATAGCTATAGTGCAAGTGCCTATGCTAGCTTTAAGCTTTGAATCTCCTAGCATGCTTCGTTTGTGACATGTGCATGATTTGGCATCATTTAACATGTTATTTTAGAGCATATAGTATTGCCATGTTCTCACTTCCTTCACTCTTTGAATGCTTTTAAGAGTTATACCTTTGTGCCTTGCTTATGGGCCAATGCGTATGCATGCTTGTCTAGGCTTTTGAGCTCCCATCCCAGCATGTTTTGGTCTTTGTTTTGACCTAATTGAGCTCTGTCTATGTTTGGTTCAATCATTTGTGGCATGTATTGCATGCCTCTTGTGTAGTCCCCTTTAGTAGCCTTATGCCTTAGGCCTTCTAGCATGCTATGCTTGTGTTGTTTGGATGATTTGGCATCGTTTCACACGTGATTTCAGTGCATATAGTGTAGCTACACTCTCACATTTGTCACTTCTTAATCAGGTTTGAGAGTTGTGCTCTTATGCTTAGTTGATGAGCCATTGCATGAGCACCACCATCTTGCCTTTCATGCCATCATTTCAGAGCATTTTGGCCTTTGTTTGGGCATGCATGAAGTCAGTTTGGGGTTGGTTTGGTCCATTGAGCATTGCATTACATAGCCTTTGTGTTGTATCCTTCACTAGCTTTCATGCTTAAGGACTCTAACTTGACATGCTCATGTTGTTTACATGTTGTTTGGAATGTTGTTGCATTGCATTGTGTTTGGACTGAAAGTTAATCCAAACACAAGAAACGAGGGACGTTTCATACTTGTAGTGATGAAACGTGCCTCATTTCTCGGTCACCGACCCTCTTGATCAAGCATGATAAAGGTGGAGGCCCTTATTTGTTATTTGTGCATTCATTGACATTGAATTGTGCAAACTTGGCTTCTTGGCCATTGTGCATTGCATTGCTCGGTTGGTGGCCCGAGAGTCGAGAACAACACTCCCTTGAGCTTGAGAAATGATAAGGAGGGTGGTTGTGCACACATACCTTGCAAATACATTGCCGTGCCCCTTCTTGTTCTCTGTTGCAGCAAAACTGGAGTGTGGCAAAATTTCTGGTCGGCAGACCAGTAAAAGTAGCTGGCCGACCACTTTTTCTGGTCTACAGCTGGTCTACACCACCCTTTTCTAGTCGGCAGCCCTCCTGGAGGTCTCCATGTTGGAGTAGAAGCTATCTAGAGGTTTGTGCAGTGTTCTGAAATCAAATGCAAACAGAGACAAGTCTGGGCATCGCAATGGATTTCCAAGCGAGAAACCAAGTGTATGCATTGTTCAACTTTCCATAGCAGAGCTGAGTAGTGTAGTTTAATGCTTACTTGATAATTAGCATGTTTATGTAATTTAATTAATTTGTTAATTAGTTAAAGTGATGTAATAATTAGTTGTAGCTAGTTATTCAATTTGTTGTGTAATAACTAGCTTAATTAGATTAATTAGATTAGTTAGATAGCTTAGCTTATTCTTTCGGACCCTCCATCGAGAGGGGCGAAATGTTATAGTAAGTGTACGTGTGCGTGATGCATGTCTTCCAACCCCATTTCTTTCTCCCTTTTACTTATCAGCTTTCGATGGTTAGTTTAGGGCATATTTTGATTAGCATACCTTATGCTTGCATGCGTGCATCCATTCATCTGTCTTGCATGCACCGGGCTCGGCGCATCATTCAAACTGCATTGTATTTCAATACACTTTCTTGAATACGTGTTTCAAAGCATGTTATCAAGTGTTGCATTCATATGTCATTCTAGATAGCCGAGCCTATTTTAGTTGCATTTTTGCATGTGTTGCATTAGGCATCTCAACATAGCTAGGATCATGCATTGATTTCTAACATAATTTCTTTTGCGGCTCAGAGTACATTGTGAGTGTTTATGCTTTAGCATCCTTGCATGAGTGTGAGTGCTGCCATGATAGCATGCTTTCCATGAGGCTATGTTCTTAATTGCTATAACTGCATGAATGCTTGTGGGTGAAGGCTTGATTGCCTGGATTGGAACAACTCGATGATTGTGAGTTTTAAGCCCACTTGAAGTGGCAAAATGATATTTTTCTAAGCCCACTTGAGTGTGGCAAATCCGCATTTTAGCCTACTTGCGAGTAGCACTTTCAAAACACTTTAAAAAACAAACATGAGTTGTTTTGTTCCAATCCGCGTGATTGAGTCTATACTTGTATGTTGTGCGCATCACATAGTAAGGTTAGCTAATAAACCGAAAAAAGAACACGTGTTTTCAAAATAACATATCATGTTAGTAGAGGCCGATCCTTTGATCGGGCGAGCAAGGGTGCTCATTTTAGGACCTTCCCCTCTCGTACCCAAGTTCCCAAGCCGAGGCAACTTTGGTGATGACGGACACGTGGCCTTAGGCACGAGTTAGGGTTTCCTAAATTTCCCAAAAACAAAATATTTAGGTGGCGACTCTGAAATCTGGCAAAGCAGTCCATGTTTGGCGCTTTTTTATTCAAAATTGATTTTTCAAAACCAATTGCCGGATTTGGACTCTTTGGTGATTTATCAGTCTTACATTGCACTTTGTGAGATTAGATTCAGAACCGTGACAGGAGTCCGAACTGTAGTAGCATGAACCAATCCGCGCCCTCTCCGAAAGGGGGGCGCACGGAGGAAGTTTGGGCGGTCCACATGAGGCTTCCACCATTGGAAAGAAGACTTCCAGGGTTTCAATTTAGGCTCAATAATGACCTGCAAAGAAGTCCAGATAAAGGAGATATTCCCATTTGAAGTTGGGCCCAAAAAGCATATTTTTCTGGCCAACCAGAGGTGGAAGTTTCTGACCATGAATGGGGTTTTCTGGCCATGTGCCGGCCATGAATGGCCTATGCTGGCCCCCTGCCATCCAAGGGTGATTCTCGCCGGCCAAGAATGTACATGTGCCGGCCATCAATGAAGCAGTGCCGGCCATTGATGCAAAAAGGCAGTTTTTTTGCAGATATTTATCTTCCAGCTGTTCCAGCTGTCCCTCTTGGGATATTTTCGACCTGAGCTTGCATTCTTCTATATATAGAGAGCCTTATCTATGGTTTTAAGGGTTAGAACATTTTTAGGAAGAGCTTTGGGAGCCTCTCTCTCTACAATCCTCTCTCTAGATTCCTCTCTCTCTAGAGCTTTGTGCTTAGAAGCTTTCATACATCAAACTTTAACCTATCAACCCTTAATCAAAGTTGTTGATATTTGGGCTGAGGTTGGTTGAGGCTCCCTTGGAACTCCTTAAGGTGGTTTTGACTTGGTTTTGTACCTCAAAGTGTGCTTGGCTTCAAGAGGTATAACTCTCTCCCTTTAAGCTTGTTTTAAACACTTGTTTTGCCATCTTTGCATACTATTTTTGGCCTAGTTTTCAACTGTAAAAAGCTCTATTTTTCAGTCCTAAAAATGGCGGTTTAAGCCTTTGTGAGCTAGGGGGTCGCTCTTTGGCTTGTGAAGCTTTTTGTGCCATCTTTCCTCACCTTTCAAACCAACTCTTTTGGCCTTTTAACCACTAAAACTCAGAGATTTTTCAATGACAAAACCATGTTTTGAGGTCCAAAATAGGAGGGGTTGGCCTCCCCTCCTTGTGTCTTGTTTGCATGAGTAGATAGCCTAACATGTGAGCATGTTTTTCTACCATTTTGTGACTTGATCTTAGCATATTTTTGCTACTTTTTTTGACATGCTTTAGCTCTGTTTTGAGCTGGTTTCGTCACTTGAGGCTTGCTTTGTATGCTTGTAGTGCAATGGTGCTTAATAGTCTAGTTTGTGCTATGTATTAGCCTCTCATTCTAGCTCTTTTTAGCCTACTTCAAGCATGTTTTAGGACTCCTTTTAAAATGTTTTAGGACTTTTTTAAAGTGTTTGTCCCTTGTGAGCCATGTTTTATATTGCTATAGTGCAAATGCCTTCACAAAGTTGTGCCTTGAGCCTTGTTTGTAGCCTAACATGTGAGCATGTTTTTCTTGCTTTCTATGCTTCAATCTCAGCATATTTTAGCCACTGTTTTGGCCTATTTTAGCTCTGTCCAAAGCTGGTGTGGTCATTCGAGCTTGATATTGCATGCCTCTAGTGTAGTTTTTTTCACTAGCTTTGATGTTTTTGGCTCCTAACATGTTGTACATGAGTTATTTGCATGTTATAGTGTTATTTTTCATGCCATATCAGCACTAAAAATTTTGTCACCTCCCTCTATTCTTCACTTTTTATTTTGCTTTGAAAGTGACCTTGAGGCCCTTGTTGGCTTGAGTGTGGAACTGAGGCTCTCATGCCTAATGGTTTTAACTCTCTCTTGAGGGTTCCTCCTAACCAACAGCATGAGACCTCTTTCATGCTCAAGGCACTTGTGGCTTAGGCCATCTTTCCAATTAGAGGACTTTCACATTGAACTTAATCGGTTAAAGGATTAATCGGTAATGTAAAATGTGTAAACAAGAATTGGACAAGTAAAACATGACCAAGATAAGCATGTTGTGTTGCATTGCATTGTGTTCAATCGGACATTATATTGAACACAAGGTAGATTGGTCCATTTCATACTCAAAGTGATGAAATGAGCCAATCTCCTTTGTCTCCATCACCCTTGATCATGCATGATAGGGTGGTGGTCCTTTGAGTCTTGTTTTGTGCATTTATTGAAAGTATACAACTTGGATCTTTGGCCATCATGCATTGAAAATGCTTGATTGGTGGTTTTGGATCCAAGAATGCCACTCCTTTGATATTTTGAGATGATAAGGAGGGGCACAGTACAAACATGTCCTTGGAAAACCCTTCATTTTCCTCTGTTTGTGCTTTGTTGCAGTGTGGTGACCCAGCACACCAGTGGCCGGCAGTGCCTCATTAGTGGCCGGCAAGGCTTCATCCTTGGCTAGCAGGACACCCCTCTGGCCGGCAGATGGCCGGCAGCAAGCTCTCATGGTCGACAGGCCATTGGTGCATTCTTCAGCATTGTATTGGTAAGGTGGAGCAGAAAGTTCTTGGAGCAACCTTGCAAACAGAGCCTCTCAAAAGCAAACCGGAAGGCTTTTTGGGGCAGAAGCCGAGTGCATGCATCTTTTATTTCCAAAGCAGAGCTGAGGCAGCATAGTTTGATGCTTTACTTGTTAGTTAGCATGGTTTTGTAATTAACTAGCTGTTAATTAGTTAAGTGTTGTAATAATTAAGTAGCTTAGCTTAGCTATTTCTTTATTTTGTTTTGTAATAATTAGTCTAATTAGTTTAATTAGATTAGTTTGATTAGCTTAGCTTGGTGTAGTTTAGCTAATTGTTCATTCGGACCCTCCTTTGAGAGGGCGCAATGTTGTAATAAGCGTGCGTGTGTGTGTGCATGTCTTCTAACCCCACTTCTTTCTCCCTTTTACTTAATCGCTTTCGGTGGTTAGTTTAGGGTACGTTTTGATTAGCATACCTTATGCTTGCATGTTTGCATCATTCATTTGTCTTGCATGCACCGGACTCGGCGCATCATTCAAACTGCATCGTATTTCAATACCTATTTGAATACGTGTATCAATTGTTGCATTCATATGCCATCTTAGATAGCCGAGCCTATTTAGTTGCATTATTGCATGTGTTGCATTAGGCATCTTGCATAGTTAGAATCATGTATTGTTTCTAACCAGCTTTTGTTTTGGCTCGGAGTACACTGTAAGCTTTACGCTTTAGCATACTTGCATGAGTGTGAGTGTTGCCATGATAGCATGCTTGCCATGAGGCTATGTGCTTAAATGATTAATTACATGAATGCCTGTGGGTGGAGGCTTTGTTACTTGAATTGGAACAACTCGATGATTGTGAGTTTTAAGCCCACTTTGCGAAGTGGCAAAATCATGTTTTTAAGCCCACTTGAGGGTGGCAAATCCGCGCTTTAGCCCACTTGAGGGTGGCATTTTCAAACCATTTTCAAAAATAAACATGAGTTGTTTTGTTTCAATTCTCGTGATTGAGTCTATACTTGTATGTGTGCGCCACATAGTAAAGTTAGATAAATAATCAGAATAAGAACACATGTGTTTGTAAAACAACATATCATACTTAGTAGAGGCTGATCCTTTGATCGGGCGAGCGGGGGTGCTCATTTCAGGACCTTCCCCTCTCGTACCCAAGTTCCTGAGCCAAGGCAACTTTGGTGATGACGGACACGTGGCCTTTGGCACAAGTCAGGGTTTCCAAAATTTCCCAAAAATAAAATATTTAGGTGGCGACTCTGTAATCTGGCAAAGCAGTCCATGTTTGGTGCTTTTTATTGAAAATCGATTTTCCAAAACGATTTGCCGGATTTGGACTCTTTGGTGTTTCTCAGTCTCACATTGCACTTTGTGAGATTAGATTCAGAACCGTGACAAGAGTCCGAACTGTAGAAGACCAATTCGCGCCTCTTCGAAATGGGGGCGCGTGAAGAAAGTCGAGTCCACAATGAGAATTTCGTAAAATGGCAAGGAAATTGAAGTGTTTGAATAATGGTTACTATTAAAGTGTTGATAAATGAGTTGTAGCCTCATTTGGGATTGTTTAGATAACAAGGGATTATATCTATGAGTTGATTTGAATAAATGAATGGAAATGGTTTGAGATATTGATGTCGTTATTATTTAGTCATGAAAAGAGGATGTCAGTTGGTCTTAAGTCTTGAACATTTATTTAACGCTTATATCTTTGTTAAATCTCATCCATTGTGTTAGTATATCTCTACTGGGTTGTGGCTCACCCTACTTAGGAAACCATTTTCAGGTACAGGTAACATGCCACCTCCAAGGGCGTAGCTTGGGAGGGCGGGGCTGAAGGCTCTAATTTTGTTATTTTTATGTTTATATGTTTTCCTTTTAAGCTGAGGGCTTTAATTGTAAAGAGTTTATGACTCTCTCTTTTGTTGTAACCAAGTTATCTCTTGGAAAAATGTAAGCCCGTAAGGCATCTATTTTGTTGTTATTACTTAGTGTTACATGCTGTAGTTTTAGAATGAATATTTATGAAAGTGTAATGCATGTAATCTCGTTTGTAATATAAATTCTGATGAATGACAGTAATACATTTCATATTATGTTTGTGAATCTCTTGGGTTGATTTATACTATATTTTTTTGAGGGCGTTACAAATAGTTCCTATCTGACTTATGAAGAATACAGTCTAGTCATAGTTATATTGCAAGAAGTTCATTGATGTCCATTCGGTGCTACTCAAATAATATAATCTGAGTAAATGAGAGATTGCAAACAATTTCCACAGAGAGAGAGAGAGAGAGAGAGAGAGAGAGAGAGAAAAGTTACCTGTAGTTGTGAAGAGAGCTCTACAGTTGCTAATGGAATTATTGCTACTGGAACTGGAACTGCCAAGCTAGTTTGTACAAGGAAATGTTTCCTACCAAAAATGAAATAGCATTTCATTAGCTAATTTAATAAATATACTCACATTATACTAGAATTTTCGATAATGTTTTATGATCGACAAACGCCAATGGACTATAAGATTGAGCCGCATCATAATCAACACAAGATTTCACCCATTTAGCTAAAATTGAATCAGAAACAACATCCAAATACAGAAGCTAAAAATGCAATATAGATATACCCAATCTCCTCCACCACAACCCTAGCCACATCCACATCAGTTACAATCAAACCCATCAATTACCACACTTCAATTAAGTATTGAAAAACAAAAACACATCCCACAGAAAATGAAGGAAATTTAAATTCAAATTCTCATTAAAATAGCAGAAAATGCAAAACACATCAAGAAATGGACTCAAACTAAAAAACCCAAAAAAATAGTAAACCTGAATGTAAAATGCAAGAAATTAGCACTTATTACTCTTAGAATCTTTTAGACACCAAACGATGTGCACAAAAATAAACCCTAACACCCAAATCGGCAGTTGGAGAAACAAAACTTGGGCAATGAACTCGATTGCAGCAAGATACTCTTAGTTACTTAGTTTCTTGCTTGCTCTCTGTATCTCGATCTAGTAGTAGCAATCTCTCACACGCTCTCTCTGCCTCGATCTGGTAGTAACAGTCTCTCACTCGCACTCTTCCTAGATCAACAACATCTCTCTCTCTCTCTCTCTCTCTCTCTCTCTCTATCCACCCCTCTCTCCGTTTGTTGATTCCTTTATCGTTTCATTCTCTCTTTCTCTTTCTCTCTCTTGGTTTCTTTTATTGAGATATTCGTCCTATATTTCTTCTGCATTATTATTTTATGCAACTTATTTTAGGAAAAATTACAACCCCACCTTCTCTCCCCCCTAGCTTTGACCCTTGTAACAAATTAAACCTCAAGTTTTTAATTTCTTCAATTTAAACCCCTCATCTTCTTATTTGGTTTTAATCTACACTACCCGTCTATTTTTGTTACGTTGTCCAACGGAAGATTGTTTTTAATGCACATGCGGCACTCTTACATTTGGTCATCTAATTCTTAAATTTAAACTTGATCACATTTAATCATAATCACCATTTATCAATAATTTATTTATTAGATAAATAAGAATCACGAACCTGCCATACACTTGAGAACATAGAATCATACCCACTATTACTTCTCTTTCCATTTCTCTTCAACAACACTACACCTCCCCATTTTCCTTTCCACCGGTGACTTCTACCTTTCCCATTCTCCAAAACCATACAATAAAATGAGGAAAGATCTTAATGAACCTTGATTGTAGTGAATTGAGTAATTCATTATATGGGATTTAGAGGAATCTTCACACATTTCTTCTTTTGTCCAAACATTACAAAAAAATTGAGAAGTAGGGAAAATCTATAACAGTTAAAGAGAAGGTTAGAACTTAGAAGTTTAAAGAAGAAGTAGAGATTTCTATATCCTTAAATACCTTAAACATAAGATGAATAAAAGATGGAAAATGAGGGTTTTTCGAAAAGGAAAAAAATTAGAGCAAGCACCATACCTGCAACAAAGAGAAAGATGAGAACGGATTCTTGCAATCACGATCGCCTTCTTTCTTTCTTTCTCTTGTAAGAAAGTAGGAAATGGGCTTCAATTAATCAAACCCTTGTTTATGTATATATATTGGCAACTATGAAGCACGGATACTCCAAAATAGCACATGTATGAGATAGGGCAAAAAAGTATCTGATTTTATTTTTTTTATTTTTTTTGAAATTTTGTATACATTTCAGATACGCATTAGATGCTTTTGAGATACAACAGGGTTAGAAAAAAAACTTTTAAAAAAAATTTGTGGTGTCAAACTAAAAAAATAGTAAACCTGAATGTAAAATACAAGAAATTAGAACTTATTACTCTTAGAATCTTCTAGACATCAAACGATATGCACCAAAATAAACCCTAACCCCCAAATCAGCAATCGGTGAACCAAAACTTGGGCAATGAACTCGACAGCAGCAAGACACTCTTAGTTACTTAGTTTCTTGCTTGCTCTATGTATCTCGATCTAGTAGTAGCAATCTTTCACACGCTCTCTCTGCCTCGATCTAGAAGTAACGGTCTCTCACTCGCACTCTTCCTAGATCAACATTTCTCTCTCTCTATCCACCCCTCTCTCTGTTTTTTGATTCTTTTATCGTTTCATTCTCTCTCTCTCTCATTCTCTCTCTCTCTCTCTCTCTCTCCCTCTCTCTCTCTCTCTCTCTCTCGATTTCTTTCATTGGGATCTTTGTCTTATATTTTTTCTACATTATTATTTTTTACAACTTATTTTTGGAAAAATTGCAATCCCTTTTCTATCCCCCCTAGCTTTGACCCTTGTAACAAATTAAACCTCAAGTTTTTAATTTCTTCAATTTAAACCCCTCACGTTCTGATTTGGTTTTAATCTCAACTATCCATCCATTTCTGTTACGTTGTCTAATGTAGAATTGTTTTTAATGCAAATGCGGCATTCTTACATTTGGTTTTCTAAATCTTAAATTTAAAGTTGATCACATTGAATCATAATCACCATTTATCAATAATTTATTTATTAGATAAATAAGAATCACGAACCTACCGTGCACTTGAGAACATAGAATCATACCCACTATTACTTCTTTTTTCATTTCTCTTCAACAACATTACACCTTCCCATTTTCCTTTCCACCAGTGACTTTTACCTTTCCCATTCTCCAAAAACATACAATAAAATGAGGAAAGATCTTAATGAACCTTGACTGTAGTGAATTGAGTAATTCATTATATGGGATTTAGAGGAATCTTCGCACATTTCTTCTTTTGTTCAAACATTACAAAAAATTGAGAATTAGGGAAAATCTATCACAATTAAAGAGGAGGTTAGAACTTTGAAGTTTAAAGAGGAACTAGAGATTTCTATATCTTTAAAAACCTCAAACATAAGATAAATTAAAGATGGAAAAAGAGGGTTTTTCAAAAAGGAAAAAAAATTAGAGCAAGCACCATACCTGCAACAAAGAGAAAGATGAGAATGCATTCTTGCAATCACGATCACCTTCTTTCTTTCTTTCTCTTGTAAGAAAATAGGAAATGAGGGCTTCAATTAATCAAACCCTTGTTTATGTATATATATTGGCAACTATGAAGCACGGATACTCCAAAATAGCCCATGTGTGCGATAGGGCAAAAAAGTATATGATTTTATTTTTTTTAAATTTTCTATACATTTCAAATACGCATTAGATACTTTTGAGGTACAATAGGGTTAGAAACGTAATTTTTTTAAAAAAAATTGGTGAGGTCAAACTAAAAAAATTGTAAACTTGAATGTAAAATACAAGAAATTAGCACTTACTACTCTTAGAATCTTCTGGACATCAAATGATGTGCACCAAAATAAACCCTAACGCCCAAATTAGCAGTCGGTGAAGCAAAACTTGGGCAATGAACTCGATTGTAGGAAGATACTCTTAGTTACTTAGTTTCTTGCTCACTCTCTATATCTTGATCTAGTAGTAGCAATCTCTGACACGCTCTCTCTACCTCGATCTAGCAGTAACAGTCTCTTACTCGCACTCTTCCTAGATCAACAACATCTCTCCCTCTCTCTCCCTCTCCCTCTCTCTCTATCCACCCCTCTCTCCGTTGTTTGATTCTTTTATCATTTCATTCTCCCTCTCTCTCTATCTCTCGGTTTCTTTCATTGGGATCTTCGTCTTATATTTTTTCTGCATTATTATTTTTTAAAACTTATTTTTGGAAAAATTGCAACCCCCTTCTCTCCCCCCTAGCTTTGACCCTTGTAACAAATGAAACCTCAAGTTTTTCGTTTCTTCAATATAAACCCCTCACGTTCTGATTTGGTTTTAATCTCAACTATCCGTCCATTTCTGTTATGTTGTCTAATGGAGGATTGTTTTTAGTGCAAATGTGGCACTCTTACAATTGGTTTTCTAATTCTTAAATTTAAACTTGATCACATTGAATCATAATCAGCATTTATCAATAATTTGTTTATTAGATAAATAAGAATCACGAACCTACCATGCACTTGAGAACATAGAATCATACCCACTATTACTTCTCTTTCCATTTCTCTTCAACAACACTCACTTCCCCATTCATTTCCACCAGTGATTTCTACCTTTCCCATTCTCCAAAAGCATACAATTAAATGAGGAAAGATCTTAATGAACCTTGATTGTAGTGAATTGAGTAATTCATTATATGGGATTTAGAGGAATCTTCACACATTTTTTCTTTTGTTCAAACATTATAAAAAATTGAGAAGTAGGGAAAATCTATAACAATTAAAGAGAAGGTTAGAACTTTGAAGTTTAAAGAGGAAGTAGAGATTTCTATATCTTTAAAAACCTCAAAAATAAGATAAATAGAAGATGGAAAATAAGGGTTTTTCGAAAAGGAAAAAAAAATTAGAACAAGCACCATACCTGCAACAAAGAGAAAGATGAGAACGGATTCTTGCAATCACGATCGCCTTTTTTCTTTCTTTCTCTTGTAAGAAAATTGGAAAATGAGGGCTTCAATTAATCAAACCCTTGTTTATGTATATATATTGGCAACTATGAATCACGGATACTCCAAAATAGCCCATATATGAGATAGGACAAAAAAGTATCTGATTTTATTTTTTTCAATTTTTTTGAATTTTGTATATATCTCAAATATGCATTAGATACTTTTGAGATACAACAAGGATAGAAACATAATTTAAAAAGAATATTATGGGGTCAAACTAAAAAAATAGTAAACTTGAATGTAAAATACAAGAAATTAGCACTTATTACTCTTAGAATCTTCTAGACATCAGATGATGTGCACCAAAATATACCCTAACGCCCAAATCGACAGTCGGTTAAGCAACACTTGGGAAATGAACTAGATTGCAACAAGATACTCTTAGTTACTTAGTTTCTTGCTTGCTCTCTGTATCTTGGTCTAGTAGTAGCAATCTCTCACACGCTCTCTCTACCTCGATCTAGCAGTAAGAGTCTCTCACTCACACTCTTCCTAGATCAACAACATCTCTCTCTCTCTCTCTCTCTCTCTCTCTCTCCCCGCTCTCTCTATTTTTTGATTGTTTTATCATTTCATTCTCTCTCTCTGTCTTTCTCTCTCCTTTGGTTTCTTTCTTTGGGATCTTCGTCTTATATTTTTTCTGCATTATTAATTTTTACAAATTATTTTACGAAAAATTGCAACCCCCCCTTCTCTCCCCCCTAGCTTTGACCCTTATAACCAATTAAACCTCAAGCTTTTAATTTCGTCAATTTAAACACCTATCCATCCATTTCTATTACGTTGTCCAATGGAGGATTGTTATTAATGCACATGTGGCACTCTTACATTTGGTTTTCTAATTCTTAAATTTAAACTTGATCACATTGAATCATAATCAGCATTTATCAATAATTTATTTATTAGATAAATAGGAATCATGAATCTACCATGCTCTTGAGAACATAGAATCATACCCACTTTTACTTCTCTTTCCATTTCTCTTCAATAACACTACACCTCCCCATTTTCCTTTCCACCGGTCACTTCTACTTTTTCCATTCTCCAAAAGCATACAATAAAATGAGGAAAGATCTTAATGAACCTTGATTGTAGTGAATTGAGTAATTCATTATATTGGATTTAGAGGAATCTTCACATATTTCTTCTTTTGTTCAAACATTACAAAAAATTGAGAAGTGGGGAAAATCTATAAAAATTAAAGAGAAGGTTAGAACTTTGAAGTTTAAAGAGGAAGTAGAGATTTCTATATCTTTAAAAACCTCAAACATAAGATAAATAAATGATGGAAAATGAGGGTTTTTTGAAATGGAAAAAAAATTAGAGCAAGCACCATACCTACAACAAAGAGAAAGATGAGAACAGATTCTTGCAATCACGATCGCCTTCTTTCTTTCTTTCTCTTGTAAGAAAATAGGAAATGAGGGCTTCAATTAATCAAACCCTTGTTTATGTATATATATTGAAAACTATGATGCACGGCTATTCTAAAACAGCCCATGTATGAGATACGGCAAAAAAGTATCTGATTTTACTTTTTTTTTTAATTTTTTTAATTTTTTTAAATTTTGTATACGTTTCAGATACACATTAGATACTTTTGAGATACAGTAGGGTTAGAAACATAGTTTTTTTTTTAAAATTGTGGGGTCAAACTAAAAAAACTGTAAACTTGAATGTAAAATATAAGAAATTAGCACTTACTACACTTAGAATCTTCTAGACATCAAACGATGTGCACCAAAATAAATCCTAACCCCAAAATCGGCAGTCGGTGAAGCAAACTTGGGCAATGAACTTGATTGTAGCAAGATACTCTTAGTTACTTAGTTTCTTGCTTGCTCTCTGTGTCACGATCTAGTAGTAGCAATCTCTCACACACTCTCTCTACCTCGATCTAGCAGTAATAGTCTTTCACTCGCGCTCTTCCTAGATCAACAACATCTCTCTCTCTCTCTCTCTCTCTCTCTCTCTCTCTCTATCCACCCCTCGCTCTGTTTTTTGATTCTTTTATCATTTCATTCTCTCTCTCTCTCGGTTTCTTTCATTGGGATCTGCATCTTATATTTTTTCTGCATTATTATTTTTCACAACTTATTTTAGGAAAAATTGCAACCCTCCCCCCCCCCCCCCCCGCGTCTCCCCCCTATAGCTTTGACCCTTGTTACAAATTAAACCTTAAGTTTTTAATTTCTTCAATTTAAACCCCTCATGTTCTAATTTGCTTTTAATCTCAACCATCCGTCCATTTCTATTACATTGTCTAACGGAGGATTGTTTTTAATGCAAATGTGGCACTCTTACATTTGGTTTTCTAATTCTTAAATTTAAACTAGATCACATTGAATCATAATCACCATTTATCAATAATTTATTTATTAGATAAATAAGAATCACGAACCTACCATGCACTTGAGAACATAGAATCATACCCACTATTACTTCTCTTTCCATTTCTCTTCAACAACACTACACCTCCCCATTTTCCTTTCCACCGGTGACTTCTACCTTTCCCATTCTCCAAAAGCATACAGTAAAATGAGGAAAGATCTTAATGAACATTGATTGTAGTGAATTAAGTAATTCATTATATGGGATTTAGAGGAATCTTCACACATTTCTTCTTTTGTTGAAACATTACAAAAAATTAAGAAGTACGAAAAATCTATAACAATTAAAGAGAAGGTTAGAACTTTGAAGTTTAAAAATGAAGTAGAGATTTCTATATCTTTAAAAACCTGAAACATAAGATAAATAAAAGATGGAAAATGAGGGTTTTTCAAAAAGGAAAAAAAATTAGAGCAAGCACCTGTAGACACCCCATTTTTGACGGCCCTTTAAGACTTGGATGTTCTTGTAGGTACATCTGATGGCGTGTCTTAATCCTCACGCTCGAAGTTCGCGGCAGAACACCACAGGTTTGAGTTTTCCAAACCCTGCATCCATTTTGTCTCATCTTTGGACCATGCTTAGGCCTTTTCAGAATTGTTGATGGCCTGCCAGCCATCCTTGATGGCTGCTGGCCATGGCTTTTGGCCTGCCGGCCATTGATATGCCTTGCTGGCCATCACTGTTTCCTGCAGATATTTTGTGATATTTTGTGCCAGCTGTTTGCACAGGTTCATACATCTTCCAACATGTGTATGGCTGGATGTTTGTGAGGGGAGTTTGTATTTCCTATATATAGGACCCCTCTCTTGCATGTGTGGGGGTTAGAAAATTTGAAGACAAAAAAAATCTCTCTCTCTCTAGATTTCTCTCTTTCTCTTACAATTTTGTGCCTTGAAGCTTGTTTTCTCTACACTTATTCACTACCTTGATCAAAGTTACTTCTCTTTGAGCTAAGGTTCCTTGAGACTTGACTTGAGCTCTTGTAAGTGGTTTTAGCTTGGATTTGTGCCTAGAATTGCTGTTTGCTTCAAGAGGTAGTTTACTTGCTTTGTTCACTTGTTTAGCATACTTGTTTTCTCATCTTTTTAAATTGTTTTGAGGCTGGTTTTGAACTCTGTTTTTATGACCTGAAAATGGTGGCTTGAAGCCTTTTTTCGTTAAGGGGTGGTTCATCCTTCTTGCTTGTTAGTTTGCTAAGCTTTTGTGCCTTTATTCATCACTTTAAAACCAACATTTTTGGGCCTTTTAACCACTGAATTTCAGAGGTTTTTCAGTCATAAAAAACTTATTTTGAAGTCCAAAATTGGAGGGGTTAGCCTTCCCTCCTTGTGTCTTGCTTGCATGCCTAGTTAGCTTCACATGCTAGCATGTTTTTTTTAGCCTAACTTAGCTCAAGTCCAGCATGTCTTAGCCTCTGAAATAACTTGTTTTAACTCTGTTTTGGGCTGGTTAGTTTGTTTGAGTCTCGTTTTGCATAGTTGTAGTGCAACCCCATGCATTAGCTTAATGTTTTGGCTTTTTGCGTCTTGAGTCCAGCATGTTTTAGACCATATTTAGGGCTATTTTGCCTATATTTTTGGTTGTTTGTTTCATTTGAGCCTTGCATGGCATGGTTGTAGTGTTAATTCCTTCACTAGCTTAGTGTTTTAAGGCTTTAACTCTCATTGGTGTAAGTTGGTTGCATGTTTTAGTACTTTTATCATTCATTTCCAGCACTTTAATCATCTCTGCAATCCCCCTTTATTCTACACTTTGATTTGCTTTGAAAGTGGTTTCAAGCCACTTGTTTGCCTAAGTGTGAAATGGAGGTGTTACACCTAATGGTTTAATCCCTTAGGGGGCTCATTACCAATAGTGTAATGTCTCTTTCATGCCCAAAGCAACTCGTGGTTTGAGCCCTCTTTCCTTTAGAAGACACTCACCAATGGACTTAATGGATTAAAGAATGATTTGGTAA
Source organism: Camellia japonica (assembly GCA_030407325.1). Lineage (NCBI taxonomy): Eukaryota > Viridiplantae > Streptophyta > Magnoliopsida > Ericales > Theaceae > Camellia > Camellia japonica. The sequence goes on along the minus strand of JAPPVO010000059.1, from coordinate 25,132,591 downwards.
TTAAAATGTGTAAACAAAATTGGCAAGTAAAAGTGACAAGATAAGCATGTCTTTGTGTTGCACTGCATGTGTTCAAACCGGACGTTAGTTTGAACACAAGGAAAATGGGACATTTCATACTCAAAAGTGATGAAATGTGCCACTTTCCTTGGTCTCCATTGCCCTTAATCATGCATGATAGAGTGGTGGTCTTGTTGGTCATATTTGTATATTTATTGAAATTGTAAAACTTGGATCTTTGGCCATCATGCAATGAAATTGCTTGATTGGTGGTTTTGGATCCAAGTGTGTCACTCATTTGAGGTTTGGAGATGATAAGGAGGGGTACAGTACAAACAAACCCTTGGAAAAACCTTCATTTTGCTCTGTTTGTGCTCTGTTGCAATATGGTGATCCAAAGCATCAGTGGCTAGCAGTGCCTCATCAATGGCCGGCAAGGCTTCATTTCTGGCCGGTAGTGAACCTCTCTGGCTGGCAAATGGCTGGCAGTAGCCATACATGGCCAGCAGGCCACTGGTGTAACCCTCAGCAAAAATTTGGCAAGTTGGAGCAGAAAGGTTCTGAAGTATGCTCAACCCTACAAATAGAGCCTTTTGAGAGAAAAACGGAGGACTTTTAGGAGCGAAAACCGAGCGCACGCATCTTCCACTTCCCGAGGCGGAGCAGTGGCAGCATAGTTTAATGCCTTGCATAATTAGTTAGTGTGTATTTGTTTTAATTAATTAGTTTACTAGTTGATTAAAATGTTGTAATAATTAGTAATTAGTTTGCTAGTTATTCATTTGATCTGTAATAATTAGTCTAATTAGTTTAATTAGCATAGTTAGCTGCTTAGCTCTTATTTGACCCTCCTTCGTGAGGGCATAATATTGTAATAAGTATGCGTGCGTGTGTGTATGTTTTCCAACCCCACGTCTTTCTCCCTTTTATTTAATCGCTTTCGATGGTTAGATTAGGGACATATTTCAATTAGTATATCGCATGCTTACATCCATTCATCTTGTCTTGCATGCACCGAGGCTCGACGCATCATTCAAACTGCATTGTCATTTCAATATCTTCTTTGAATACGTGTTTAATCGCATATTATTTAAATTGATCCATATGCCATATTAGTAGCCGAGCCTATTAAATACATATTGCATGTGTTGCATTAGGCATCTTGTATAGTTAGGATCATGCATCTTTCTAACTAGTTTCTGTTTTGGCTTGGAGTACTCGGTAAGCTTTTACGCTTTAACATACTTGCATAAGTGTGAATGCTGCCATGATTAGCATGCTTGCTGTGAGGCTATGTGCTTAAATGCTAAACTGCATGAATGTCTGTGGATGAAGGCTTGTTGTTTGAATTGGAACGATTCAACAAATGTACGTTTTAAGCCCACTTTGTTGAGTGGCAAATCATGTTTTAAACCCACTATGTTTGGTGGCAAATCCACATCTTTAAACCCACTTGAGGTGGCAAATTCAAACCATTTTTGCAAACAAACATGAGTTGAATTGTTCCAAATTGAGCAAACAAGTCTATACTTGCTTGTGCGCATCATATAGTAAAGTTAGCCTAATAATCAGAACAAGAGCATATAATGTTTATAAAATATCATATCATGATTAGTAGAGGCCGATCTTTGATCGGGAGACTGGGGGTGCTCAATTCATGACCTTCCCCCTTCGTACCTAAGTTCCCGAACCGAGGCAACTTTGGTGATGACGGACTCGTGGCCATTGGCGCGAGTCAGGGTTTCCCAAATTTCCCCAAAACAAAATATTTAGGTGGCGACTCTATATCTGGCAAAGCAATCCAATTTTGGCATTATTTGATTTAAAATCTATTTTCCAAAACGATTTGTCGAATTTGGACTCTTTGGTTTTTATCAGTTCACATTGCACTTGTGAGATTAGATTCAGAACCGCGGGAATGCGAACTGTGAGGCCTTCTTTTCAAACCTTTCCGAAAGGCGGGGCACAGAAAAAGGCGAGTCCACAACACCATACCTGTAACAAAGGGAAAGATGAGAACGGATTCTTGCAATCACGATCGCTTTCTTTCTTTCTTTCTATTGTAAGAAAATAGAAAATGAGGGCTTCAATTAATCAAACCCTTGTTTATGTATATATATTGGCAACTATGAAGCACAGATACTCCAAAATAGCCCATGTATGAGATAGGGAAAAAAAGTATGAGATTTTATTTTTTTTAATTTCTTTGAATTTTGTATACATTTCAGATACGCATTAGATACTTTTGAGATATAATAGGGTAAGAAACATAATTTAAAAAAAAAAAAAAATTGGGGTCAAACTAAAAAAACAGTAAACTTGAATGTAAAATACAAGAAATTAGCACTTACTACTCTTAAAATCTTCTAGACATCAAACGATGTGCACCAAAATAAACCCTAACCCCCAAATCAGCAGTCAGAGAAATAGAACTTGGCCAATGAACTCAATTACAGCAAGATACCCATAGTTACTTAGTTTCTTGCTTGCTCTATGTATCTCGATCTAGTAGTAGCAATCTCTCACCTGCTCTCTCTGCCTCGATCTAGCAGTAACAGTTTCTCACTCGCACTCTTCCTAATTCAACAACATCTCTTTCTCTCCCCCTCTCTCTCTCTCTCTCTATGCACTCCTCTCTCTGTTTTTTTATTCTTTTATCATTTCATTCTCTCTCTCTCTCTCTCTCTTTGTCTCTGTCTCTGTCTCTGTCTCTTTCTCTCTCTCGGTTTCTTTCACTGGGATCTTCGTCTTATATTTTTTCTGCATTATTATTTTTTACAACTTATTTTAGGAAAAATTGCAACCCTCCCTTCTCTCCCCCCCTAGCTTTGACCCTTGTAACAAGTTAAACCTCAAGTTTTTAATTTCTTCAATTTAAACTCCTCATGTTCTAATTTGGTTTTAATCTCAACTATCCGTCAAGTTCTGTTACGTTGTCTAATGTAGGATTGTTTTTAATGCAAATGTGGCACTCTTACATTTGGTTTTCTAATTCTTAAATTTCAACTAGATCACATTAAATCATAATTACCATTTATCAATAATTTATTTATTAAATAAATAACAATTAGGAGCCTACCATGCACTTGAGAACATAGAATCATACCCACTATTACTTCTCTTTCCATTTCTCTTCAACAACACCACACATTCCGATTTTCCTTTCCACCGGTGACTTTTACCTTTCCCATTCTCCAAAAGCATACAATAAAATGAGGAAAGATCTTAATCAACCTCGATTGTAGTGAATTGAGTAATTCATTATATGGGATTTAGAGGAGTCTTCACACATTTCTTCTTTTGTTCAAACATTACAAAAAATTGAGAAGTAGGGAAAATCTATAACAATTAAAGAGAAGGTTAGAACTTTGAAGTTTAAAGAAGAAGTAGAGATTTCTATATCTTTAAATACCTCAAACATAAGATGAATAAAAGATGGAAAATGAGAGTTTTTCGAAAAGGAAAAAAATTAGAGCAAGCACCATACCAACAACAAAGAGAAAGACGAGAACGGATTCTTGCAATCACGATCACCTTCTTTCTTTCTTTCTCTTGTAAGAAAATAGGAAATGGGCTTCAATTAATCAAACCCTTTTTTATGCATATATATTGGCAACTATGAAGCACAGATACTCCAAAATAGCCCATGTATGAGATAGGGCAAAAAAGTATCTTATTTTATTTTTAAAATTTTTTTTGAATTTTGTATACATTTCTGATACGCATTAGATACTTTTGAGATACAACAGGGTTTGAAAATAATTTTTTTTTAAAAAAAATTGTTTTCAAACTAGAAAAATAGTAAACTTGAATGTAAAATACAAGAAATCAACACTTACTACTCTTAGAATCTTCTAGACATCAAACGGTGTGCACCAAAATAAACCCTAACCCTAAAATTGCCAGTCACTGAAGCAAAACTTGGGCAATGAACTCGATTGCAACAAGATACTCTTAGTTACTTAGTTTCTTGCTTGCTCTCTATATGTCGATCTAGTAGTAGAAATCTCTCACACGCTCTCTGTGATAACCCTGTTCCGTATTATGCTAATTAGTCCTTATTATGAATTTGATTATGTGTCTGATATGATTTTGTGTGCCAATTATGTGAATATATGTGGTTTTGAATTTCTATCTGTTCACCGTAGGAATATCTGTTTGATTATCTGTTTTGGAAATTAACTTGAAGGCCTTATTTGCCACAGGACCCGAAATTGACTGTGCCATTGTGATTGGCGTAATTTTTAGAGCCTACAGTGAAATTTAATTGAAAATTGATTCGGATCAAATTAATTAGATTAAATTAATGGGTTAGTGCTCAATTATTATGCATTAGAATAATGTATTTGAGAGGGGGCTTTTAGAGGCCATTATACACCCTCACTTTGTTCCTTTTTGAGCTCATCATCCGAAATTCCTCTATAGAGAGAGAGAGAGAGAGAGAGAGAACCGGATTTAGAGAGAGAGAGGGTTCAATTTTGAAGATTTTTCTAAGGTGCTCAAGCTTTGAAGGGCTAGGCTCAAGAACTTGCTCCTATTTGGAAGATTAAACTTCTAGGTGAGTAGTTGGTTGTGAATTCATGAGTTTAGTATTGTAAATTTGTGAATTCAAAGTTGAATGGTGATTAAGAACAAGAATCATGTTGTATTTGATGAATTTGAAGCCATGGAATGCATGCATGTATATAATTGCCATGAATTGGTATAGTTGAGCATGAAAAATATGATCCATGTAGAATTTTGGCTAGAATTCATGCTTGTGATCTCCATTTGTACCATTTGAGTTGAAAATGAAAGTTGTACCCCACATGCATGTACAATTCATAAGAGTATGAGCTTGAATGCATGAAATTGTTATGTTGAAAGTAAGTTTGGTATAGATTGGGACATGCATGTGATTAATTTGTGAATTTGAGCTTCATGATGTTGTAATTTGGTGTTTGTACCATGTTAGTACATGTTTCATGTGAAGTTTGAGCCAAAATCATGCATTTAGAGCCTTTGAATGTCAAGTTGAAGCTCAAGAACATGTTCTGGAAAACCCAGAAAGTTTAATGTCCGCTCGAGCGGGGAGACCACCGCTCGAGTGTGAATTTCGTGCTCCCAGTATCTTTGCAGACATGGATGTCCGCTCGAGCGGGTAAGTTCACGCTCAAGCGGGGAGCCTTGTAGAGAGGTCTTTCAGTCGAGCGCCAGAACTCACGCTCGAGCGTAAATTTGATGCATCCAGTACTTTTGTAGGCCTTAAGGGTTTGCCCGAGCGGGGACTCTGTTTTCTGAAATTTTGAAAAGACATTCTGAGTTTCGTTTTCCGTTCCCTTTCACTTCTAAGCACTCTTAGGCATACATTGAGCATTGTAATTGAATTAAAGAGATAAGAATGAAGCCTAAAGAGGAATATGTGGATTAAAGAACGGATTGAATTATTTGTGACCTATATGTGTTATGTGATATGTAGGGTCAAGCTCCAAGGCAAATCCACAAGCCGATCACTGTGAGTAATATCTAAAATATGTTGTTGTCCAATTGCTTACTTCTATGTAAGTTTTGTAAAGTTCATTAATTTGAATGGTGGACAGTTTGATACGAAAGTTTGAAAGGCCTGAAGGCCAATTTGATATAAAGGCCGATTGACATGAATAATTGGACCAAAGGCCGATTGACATAAATGAATGGGCCAGAGGCCAGTTTGACATGAATGAATGGGCCAGAGGCCAGTTTGACATGCATGAATGGCCAGAGGCCAGTTTCACATGAATAAATGGGCCAGAGGCCAGTTTGACATGCATGAATGGGCCAGAGGCCAGTTTGACATGAATGAATGGGCCAGAGGCCAGTTTGACATGCATGAATGGGCCAGAGGCCAGTTTGACATGAAAATCTGAATGGGCCAAAGGCCAGTTTAACAAATGGAAGATAAATGGGCCAAAGGCCAGTACGTTTGGAATCACAGTCACTTGACTTAAATTGTGTATATGTTAAATAGAAATATGAATTGGGCCCAAGGCCGTTTGAAGCATGTTGTTCTACGTACTGTTTGTATAACTCCTTTATTTGATATTATTCACTGGGCTATCGCTCACGCTCATTCATGTGTTTGTAGGTGAGCCAAGAGAAGTCCAAACCCAGCCCCAGTGAAGTATGTGTGGAACAACAAAGGTTTTGAAGAGTCAGCCCTTGCGTCTCACGCACGAGACTCATCTTCACATTTTTGTCATTTTGTTTTATGTCGTCATGTTGGCAAAGTCTTTGAACATGTCTGTATATAGTTTTCATGGGTTGACTTAGTTTTGGATGATCTTGTCTGTACAGAACTTTATGGTACTGTACTTCTGTTGTGAGTTATTAATGTACATATGTATGGTTTGTTATGATGTGCCATGTAAGCATAGCTCTATGGACAAAGTTTTAAATTGCTTCCGTTTGGCCCCTGTTAACTCTGTTAAAATACGTTTGGTTCGGTTTGAGGCCGTAGGTAATCTCATGATTACTGGCCGGTTATGTCCTTAAGCCACAGGGGTGGGTTCAGGTCATGACACTCTCTCTGCCTTGATCTAGCAGTAACAGTCTCTCACTCGCACTCTTCCTAGATCAACAACATCTCTCTCTGTCTCCCCACCTCTCTCTATTTTTTTATTCTTTTATCATTTCATTCTCTCTCTATCTCTCTCTCTCTCTCTCTCTTGGTTTCTTTCATTGGGATCTTCGTCTTATATTTTTTTTGCATTATTATTTTTTACAACTTATTTTAGGAAAAATTGAAACGCTCACTTCTCTCCCCCCCTAGCTTTGACCCTTGTAACAAATTAAACCTCATGTTTTTAATTTCTTCAATTTAAACCCCTCATGTTCTGATTTGGTTTTAATCTCAACTATCCGTCCATTTCTGTTACGTTGTCCAATGGAGGATTGTTTTTAATGCACATGTGGCACTCTTACATTTGGTTTTCTAATTCTTAAATTTAAACTTGATCACATTGAATCATAATAACCATTTATCAATAATTTACTTATTAGATAAATAAGAATCATGAACCTACCATGCACTCGAGAACATAGAATCACACCCACTATTACTTCTCTTTCCAGTTGTCTTCAACGACACTACACCTCCCGATTTTCCTTTCCAAAAGTGACTTCTACCTTTCCCAATCTCCAAAAGCAAACAATAAAATGATGAAAGATCTTAATGAACCTCAGTTGTAGTGAATTGAGTAATTCATTAGATGGGATTTAGAGGAATCTACACACATTTCTTCCTTTGTTCAAACATTACAAAAAATTGAGAAGTAGGGAAAATCTATAAAAATTAAAGAGAATGTTAGAACTCATAAGTTTAAAGAGAAACTTTCTATATCTTTAAAAAACCTCAAACATAAGATAAAAGAAAGATGGAAAATGAGGGTTTTTCAAAAAGGAAAAAAAATTAAAGCAAGCACCATGCCTATAACAAAGAGAAAGATGAGAACGGATTCTTGCAATCACGATCACCTTCTTTCTTTCTTTCTCTTGTAAGGAAATAGAAAATGGGGGCTTCCATTAATCAAACCCTTGTTTATGTACATATATTAGCAACTATGAAACACAGATACTCCAAAATAGCCCATGTATGAGATATTGCAAAAAAGTGTCTGATTTTATTATTTAATTTTTTTTTAAAATTGTGTATACATTTCAGATACGCATTAGATACTTTTGAGATACAACAGGGTTAGAAACATAATTTTAAAAACATTTTTGTGGGGTCAAACTAAAAAAATAGTAAACTTGAATGTAAAATAAAAGAAATGAGCACTTACTGCTTTTAGAATTTCTTCTAGACATCAAACGATGTGCACCTGTAGACGCGCCCGTGGGCCCCATGCTACAGTTCGGACTCGATTTGTGTCAGTTCTTAATCTGATCTCGCAAAGTGCAATGCGAGATTGATAAATCACCAAAGAGTCCAAATCCGGCAAATCATTTTGGAAAACAGATTTTTTTTTTAAAGTAGTGCCAAACATGGACTGCTTTGCCAGATACAGAGTCACCACCTAAATATTTTTTATGAGGGAATTTAGGAAACCCTGACTCGTTTGCCTAAGGCCACGTGTACGTCGTCACCAAAGTTGCCTCGGCTCGGGAACTTTGGTACGATTGGGGAAGGTCAGCTATGAGCACCCCTGCTCCCCCGATCAACGATCGACCTCTACTAACCATGATATCTTGTTTTGAAAACGTTATGTGCTCTTATTCTGGTTATTAGCCTAGATTTACTATGTGATGCGCACAACACAAAAGTATAGACTAGATCGCTTAATTTGGAACAAAGCATTGCATATTCGTTCGTTTGGAAAATGGTTTGGAACTTGCTACTCGCGAGTAGGCTAAAACACGGATTTCAATGAGTTGTTCCAACTCAAGCAATCCAACCTCCACCCGCAGGCATTCAAGCAATAAATCAACTAAGCAGTTAGCCTCATGGCAAGCATGCTTTCATGTCAACATTCACACTCATGTAAGATGCTAAAGCATAAAAAGCTTACCGAGTACTTCGAGCCAAAACAAAGAACTTGTTAGCAATCAATGTATGATCCAAGTCCATGTTAAGTGGCTAATGCATCACATACAAAATGTAACTAGAATAGGCTCGGCTATTCTAAGATGGCATATGATGATGCTACAGCTAACACGTATTCAATTTGAAATTGAAATACAATGCAGTTAGGATGATGCGCCGAGCCCGGTGTATGCAATACAAGTGAATGGATGCACGCATGCATAGCATAAGGATGCTAAATTAAATATGCCCTAATACTAACCATCAAAAGCAGGTGAGTAAAAGGGAGAAAGAAGTGGGGATTGGAAAACATGCACACACGCACCCACACTTATTACAAATTCGCCCTCACTCGGAGGGACCAAAAGAATAATACAATTTAATCAACCGATAAGCTAATTAAATAATTACAGACCACCTAATTAATTAACAAATCAATTAAGCTAAGGAGAGCATTAAAAGGCCTCGGGAAAAGGGATGCACACGTGCTCGGATTGGCTTCGCTCGGAAATCCAATGCCATGCACAAGTTGCCTCTGTTTTCCCTGCTCTGCTCCTCTGAAAATAGCACAATTCCCAAGGTACACCTCATGAACACTGGGGAATGCCACCGGCCATGAGGAATGGTCACCGGCCAAAGGGGAGTGGTCATCGACCATCTATGGAGCTATTGGCCATCCATAATTGGTTGATCGGCACTTGATGTAGTCGACCGGCCAAAGCTTCCTGCAGAACCTGTTTTGACAGCAGCAGAGGGAAAAACAAGGCATAGCAATGCATTTCAAGCAAATGTGTGCACCAATACACCCCTTATCATGTTTAAGACTCAAGGGGAGGGGTGGTACTCGATTCTCAGACCACCAATCGCGCATTTCAATGCGTGATGACCCAAGAAACCAAGTTGTGCATTTTCATGTCAAATGAAATGCAAACCAAACAAACACATAAGGCCCAACCTCTATCACTTGATCAAGAGGCAAGACATGCATGCCAAATGCAGCTTAAACATGTTAGCTAAGTATGCAACGTGAGCATGCAAGCAAGCAACGTGCACTAGACACTCAACCTAAGCAAACAAGCATGCAAGGCATTCAATAACCATGCTAATGGCAAACATACAACAACATGTGAGGGAACTAACATGGAGACATGCAAAGCAACTTAGCAAAGGAAATGCATGCCAAATGCAAAGTGTTTCAAGCATGCAACACATGCGATGGGCTAAGCATGCAACAACACACAAGGTGAGCATGCGACAACATGCAAACAATGGAATTATACCAATTTGGGCAGCTCTCAAATGAGCCCAAAACAGTGGCCAAATGCCAAGGAAATGAAAACCAAAACACATACAAACATGCATGCATACATGATCCAATTCCTAAGCATCAAAAGGCAACTTTTAAGAACACTTAAAGGGAGATAATCATGGACACATGGCAAGCATACCAAACTCTGAAATTTCATGAAATAGAGGTGCCAAACCAACTAATTAAAGCAAGCAAAGCATGCAAGCAAAATCCACACACCTAAGGCTAACAAGCCAAAATGCAAGGTGGCTATACCAAGCATGTCAAGCATGCCAAAGCAACTAAAAACAGAGCTAAAGCACACTAAAACATACACAAAAACTTCACAAAGCTTGGCCAAAATCATGCTAGAACAAGGGTCAAAGCCTAAAGCATGTTAAGGTAAAATATGGCATTACAAGACAAGTATGCAAGGCATGCATGGTGTGTCTAAACCAAGTAAAAAAAGTGCTATATCATGGCAAAATAAGCACAAATAACACTTAAGACATGGCCAACATGAGATTAAAAATGGTGCTTACACAAGAGGCTAAAATGACACTTTTTGAAGGCAACAAGGAGAGGGGATGGCCCTCTCCTTCTTAGGACCTTAAGACACCATCCTCACCACTGAAATCCCTCAAGATTTCAGTGGTGAGGAGGCCTAAACAAGGTGGTCCCGGAGCTCACCAAAAATGCACAAAATGGGGGCCAAACAAGGCCTAAGAGGGGTCAAACAACCCCAAAGCTTAAAGCAACCTTAAACAACTATTTTAAGCAAGCAAAATCAGAACTTTTATATGTTATATACTAAGCTTAAAATAGCAAGCAAGGATGGCCAAAAGACTATGCAAAAATGGGTATTTAAAGGTAAAGTTCTTACCCTTGTAGACCCCTTTCAAGAACAACACTCCAGCTGCTTCTCCAAGCTTGAATCCACTCAAGAACTTCAAGAACAACCTATTGGCTCCTCAGCAACCGAGGCAAGGTGTAGAACTAGGTGTCCTAGTGCAAAACTATGAACAAACACACACAAAACTCACAAGAGAGGGAGATATAGAGATAGAAGAGATACACAACCCTAACCCTAATATCAGAGACCCTCTGGAATTTTTTGTAACCCTGGAGGAAGGGGGGGGGAAGCCTCATCTTTATAGAGGATCACTCTTGCAAAGCTTACAAAACAAGCTAAGCAAGAGTGAAATCCCTCCATACACGTGTATGGAGGGGGTGCAAAGTGTATGCCAGCTAGCACAGCTGGCATAAAAATATTTGCAAAAGCAGATGCATAGTGGTCGGCCAGCCAAAAATGCCAAATTGACCAAATACATGGTCGACCGACCAAAAATAGTGCCGGCCGGCCATCACCAATGGCCGGTGGCAACAAAACAGTGGCTGGTGGCCTCAAGCCATGGCCGGTGGGGTATGGGGATGGCCAACAAGCCATTTCCTGTCCCTCAGAAGCAAAACACAAGTGTTTGGTGCAAAACCAAACACCAAACAGTCGAGTCGAGAGATCCTGAGGCAAGGCGCATGGTCGAGACCTCCAGGAACTCAAGACGAACACAAACATGGATGATCATCGAGTGTTCAAACGGTGACGTCCAAGTCTTGAGGACGGTAAAAAATGGGGTGTCTACAGTTGCCCCTCTTTGACAGAACTCGAGAGTCATAAAAATGACGGAGTGAATGTCAAAGCCCAGAGACAACCCATTTTTGACAAGGCCGAAGACTTAGACAAAGCATGCAAGACAATAAAGATATGCGCCCGAAGGCGGGGGCAAAATACAACTGACAATGCAAGAAGCCGAACATAACTTATGATCATGCAAGGAAAGCTGTAATGAAGCATAACAATGCAACAATTTTAAGCTAGCACAAACCAAACTACACTACAATGCAGAGAGGGTGCAAGAGAATTATTCAATTCTCGATACGTCTCACTCGGAGAATACAATACCTGTACGGCTCGTCTGGTTGCACCAGTTTCAAATGAACCGTACACACAATATTGTGCCTGAAAGAGAAAGAAAACTCAACAAGTACAATATTGTTAGCAACATGCATAACGATGCAATCGAAAGTTGCGTGACAACGCAAGTGTAGGAGTGCATGACAATGCAACCTATGTGTGACAACGCAGAACAATGCGGAATGGATGCAAAATGATATGCAACATTTACAAATCTATGTATAAACAATGCAAATGATATGCACTGCAATTGAATCATGATCAAATCATGAGCGGTTCAAAAGCCACACAAATGTCATAAAGATGATGGAGATGCAAAGTCCGTCTACCATAGAAAAGGTGCCGCAATCCTCAAACCACAATACCAGCAGTGGAATAGGGGCGTACACATGCAGAACTATGAGTGATGTAGACGGAACACAAGAACAAGTAATTGGGTGGAATGACATAAGTGAGGCATGCTCTGCTCAGAAAAGCTCATGATCCTAAATGCTGGATGCAATCGAACTACACTACAATGCAGTATATACAGTGGATATGGCGCGCGACCAAAACATATCTTGCCTAGGAAAAGCATGGACATATACAAACCGTGTTTAACACAGAAACGGTGCCGTCACCCACAACCCTAGGTGCGTACACATACTATCATAACTGTGCTTCAACACGAGAAGTATGGGCACATACCAGACCAAGCTCAACATGGAAAGGCGCAAGTCATTGATGGATGATGCAGCAAATGCATGCAAACTACGATGCAATATATACAATATGCATGTAAACTACGATGCGATATATACAATATGCATGTAATGGATATTTACAATGGAATCTGCTGGGGAGAATGCAATGGGTGCAGTGGAAAATGCATGCGGCCAAAACACATTTTGCCTAGGAAAGGCATGGACACATACCAACCATGTTTAACACGGAAACGGTGCCGTCACCCTCAACACTAGGTGTGTACACAAAATTCTCAGAACCATGCTTCAACGCGAGAAGTATGGGCACATACCAAACCAAGTTCAATATGGAAAGGTGCAAGCCGTGAACGGAGGTGATGCAGTGAATGCATGCAAGTACAATGCAATATATACAATATGCAATGGATGTAATGGAAGAGGCTTGCGGCCAAACCGTAGGCGGGGGTGACGCAGTGAATGCATGCAAGCTACAATGCAATGTATGCCATGGATGCAAATGTAATATTTACAGTGTGTGTAAATGCCATATTTACAGTGAATGCATGCAATATGCACTATATACAAGGGATGCATGACATATACACTATTTAAAATGATGCATGACAATGCAATATGTACAATGATGCATGACATATGCAATATATACAGTGATGCATGACATATGCAATATATACAATGATGCATGACAATGCAATATGTACAATGATGCATGACATATGCACTTTTTACAATGTATGCATGACATATGCATATTGTTTTTGTTGTTTTTGTTTTTTGAAATGCATGACAATGCAAAAGGAAGAAAATGCATGATAATGCATGTTTTTTTTTGTTTTGAAATGCATGAAAAGTGCATGATGATGTATGTTTTTTTTCGTTTTTTTTTTTAAATGTATGAAAAGTGCATGATGATGCATGTGATCTTGAATGCACGACAACGCATGTCTTTTGAAAGGCATGACAATGCACATGACCTTGAATGCGCGACAACGCGCGTCTCTTGAAATGTATGGCGATGCATGTGAATTTGAATGTGCAACGACGCGAGTCGCTCGAAATGCATGACAATGCATGTGAAGTGCGCATGACAATGTGACATAAAGAAGATGCATACTAGTGCAAGTATGGCGTGCGCATGACAATGCGAGTGGAATGACGTATAACTCAACACGCTGTAGACAAGTCCGCGAGGGACCCCGCTAACATTTTGAGGCAGAGGCAGTTTGGATGTTGGTTCGATGTTCAGCAACCAAGGCGAGTGCAAACAGAGGCAATTGACGGCAAAGCGATGGATTTTCGAGCGGACGCCAACCGAGCATGCATATCCCCCCTCACTTCCCGGGGCCTTTCATTTGAATTGCTTAGCTAATTAGTTCATTAGCTTTGTCATTTTTTTAATTAATTCGGTTTGTAATTAATTAGCTTAGCATAGCTAGTTAATCAAATTCAATTCGGTTTGTAATAATTAATTAGCTAGAATAGTTAATTAGTTGGTTTGTAATAGTTATAGTTAGCGTAGCTTAGCTTAATTATTCAGACCCTCCTTCGCAAGGGCGCAATGTTGTAATAAGCGTGCGTGTGTGTGTGCATGTCTTCCAACCCCACGTCTTTCTCCCTTTTACTTACCGCTTTCGATGGTTAGTTTTAGGGCACGTTTTGATTAGCATACCTTATGCTTTGCATGTTTGCATTCATTCATTTGTCTTGCATACATCGGGCTCGGCGCATCATTCAAACTGCATCGTATTTCAACACTTCTTTGAATACGTATATCAAATCGTCACATTCATATGCCATCTTAGATAGCCGAGCCTATTTAGTTGCATTATTGCATGTGTTGCATTAGGCATCTTGTATAGTTAGGATCATGCATTGTTTCTAACTAGCTTTTGTTTTGGCTCAGAGTACACTGTAAGTTTTACGCTTTAGCATCCTTGCATGAGTGTGAGTGTTTCCATGATAGCATGCTTGCCATGAGGCTATTTGCTTAAGTGATTAACTTCTTGAATGCCTGTGGGTGGAGGCTTGATTGCCTGAATTGGAGCAACTCGATGATTGTATGTTATAAGCCCACTTGAGGGTGGCAAATCTGCACTTTAACCTACTTGCAAGTAGCACTTTCAAACCATTTTCGAAAACAAACACGAGTTGTTTTGTTCCAATTCTCGTGATTGAGTCTATACTTGTATGCTGTGTGCCTCACATAGTAAGTTAGATTGATAACCGGACAAGAACACATGAGGTTTATAAAACAACAAATCATGCTTAGTAAAGGTCGATCCTTTGATCGGGCGAACGGGGGTGCTCATTTTAGGACCTTCCCCTCTCGTACCCAAGTTTCCAAGCCGAGGCAACTTTGGTGATGACGGACACGTGGCCTTTGGCACAAGTCAGGGTTTCCTAAATTTCGCAAAAACAAAATATTTAGGTGCTGACTCTGTAATCTGGCAAAGCAGTCCATGTTTGGCGCTTTTTCATTCAAAATTGATTTTCCAAAACCAATTGCCAGATTTGGACTCTTTGGTGTTTATCAGTCTCACATTGCACTTTGTGAGATTAGATTCAGAACCGTGACTGGAGTCCGAACTATAGTAAGACCAAATTTGCGACATCTCTGAAAAGGGGGGCGCGCGAAGAAAGTCAGGTCTACAATATGTTGGCAATTTGAGCACATTGATTTTATCTAAAATTAGATCACGTAAACCTTCCTCAAATTGTCTAGCCTTCTTGTAATCCGTGTCCACCATGTGGGGCGCAAAACGGGCTAATTCTGTGAATTGAGCCTCATACTCAGTAATTGATTTGTTTCCCTGTTTCAGTTCCATAAATTCAGCCACTTTCCTATCCCGCACACATTGTGGAAAATATTTTTCATAGAAGATTTCCAGAAAACGGGTCCAAGTAACATCCTTATTATCATTCTGAACTAACATCCACCAACGCCTTGTATCGTCTTCCAATGTGAATGTAGCTAGTTGCACCTTCTGGGCTTCGGTACATGGAAACACTTCAAACAATTTCTCAGTTCCCAATACCCAGGCTTCAGCCTTCAATGGTTCAATTCCACCATGAAACACTGGTGGCTTCATCTTCTTAAATTCTCTAGTCAAGGCAACAGTGCAGGTCTCTGGCTGACACCCTGGGGCTGGAGGTGGTATAGGCATTTGAGGTGGGGGAGGTGGTTGTTGTTGTTATTACTGCCATTGTTATTGTTGTCTTATGGCTTCAGCCATGTCTTGCATCATTCGTTCCATTCTATCGAGTCTTGAGGAGGTTGCCTCCTCTATTTCATCACCTCTGGTTCTCACCATTTTCTATATGAAATTTTGTATTATAACAAACACAATGTATATATATACACATAGCCATGTACGCAATTTCATATATCATCACAAGGTTATCTTACTCAGCATATCAAATGCACATGACTGCATTCCTGAAGTTTCTTCTAGACCCTCTATAGCTCAATGGATAAGTGAGTGAGGAATAACTCATGCTCTGATACCGCTTTGCCATGGCCAAAACCCGCCCCTATAGGTTTAGGGTCATGAGCGGCCAGTAATCATAGATTACCACCAGCCTCCATACAAGTAAACCTTTAATACCAATTACGGGGCTTAGCGGAAGTCTAAAATGTTATAGAATTCATCCATTGAGTTGTGCATATATGAGGAGAGCAAACATGTTAAGCGAAGTTTGATTCAAAGATAAATCCAACATAAGTACAATTTCATGTCTTACAAAATTACAACCCCAACTACGTACAAGTACAAAACCATTAAACCACACAAAGGGGTTCGACAAGTATGGCTCCACCCAAGCCTGATCACTTCACTTGGAAGCTCCACAAAAGGCTGACCGGGGTAAACTCGAGGCTATCTAACTCTGATGTTCAATTTGCCTACCTACAATTACATATATAAATAAATAGTGAGCTAGAGCCCAATGAGTAATAACAAAATAAAGAGGTTATACAAATGAAGTTCCACAACATTACAATTATCATTTTAATTCACAATGATCCATGTTGTTCCAATAACAATTTCTCATTCAGTGACAATTCAAGTGGTGCATCCAATAGGGTAACAATATGTCAATAACAATGGGACCTCGAGGGTCAATCAATGGGACCACAATGGTCAAGCAATATATCATATCCAATGTGACCATTAAGGTCTAACAGCAGAGAGCTCTGTGTTTCAATTATCCCAATGGCCACGGTATTGTTTCCTCCGGGCGAGGGCCAATGGGCCATGGTATTGTTTCCCCCAAGCAAGGGCCTATTAGACAATGAGCCACGGTATTAATTTCCCCCGGGCAAGGGCCTATTAAGCGATGAGCCACGGTATTAATTTCCCTCAGGCAATGGCCTCTTAAGCAATGAGCCACGGTATTAATTTCCCCCGAGCAAGGGCCTATTAAGCGATGAGCCACGGTCTTAATTTCCCTCGGCAAGGGCCTCTTAAGCAATGAGCCACGGTATTAACTTCCCCCAGGCAAGGGCCTCTTAAACAATGAGCCACGGTATTAATTTCCTCCGGGCAAGGGCATCTTAAGCAATGAACCACGGTATTAATTTCCCCCGGGCAAGGGCCTTTTAAGCAATGAGCCACACTATTAATTTCCCCCAGGCATGGGCCTATTAAAGGATGCCACAAGTATAGTTTCAAAATAGAACTTCATTCATATGAGAAATAACGTTTCAATAAACCATTCCATCAATTGTCATAAAGTTTCAATAAAACATTTAACCAATTATATATCAATTTCAATAGCAATAGCAATTTCAAAAATAGGAATAACTTGAACATATCTTTATAAAGTTATTACTCACGGTGGTTTTTGGTGACGCTAAGCCTCGGGTGTCCACCTAAACGAAATACATAACAAAGTATAAATGAAATTCCATTTCATTTCAATTCAATTCTCTTTGTGCGTCTCTAACTTATTGTATAATTGTATGAGTCCAAAAAGGTGCCTAAGAATGCTAGGAGTGGTTTTTGCTAAAAACAGGGTCTCCGCTCGAGCACAACTTCCTACGCTCGAGCGGGGGTCCAAAAACAAAGGTGGTCGCTCGAGTGGTCTGTAAAAGTACTGGATACATGAAATTCCCGCTAGATGGTCGCTCAAGTGGAATATTGAGGAAAAAGGTCCTCGCTCGAGTGCCACTTTGGTCGCTCGAGCGGACTATAAAATTTCAAAAACTTCTGGAAGCTCGAATTCCACGCTCGAGCGTGGCTTCCCTCGCTCGAGCGAACAACACGAATTCTGGAATTTCCAGAACTGTGTTTGAAGTTCAAACATGGTTTTCAAAGCTTCAAATTTTGTGTTTTTGGTATAAAAACATGGAGAGTCACTATATAACATGAAAACACTTCCAATTTGAACCCATTTATTCAAAATCATGGTAATTTCTGAAGTAATGACTCCAATCTCAATTTATAAAATAAGTTTAGCTCAATTTGAATGTATATTTCTCCAAAACTTCTCCAAAACATGTTCAAAATATGATCAAGTGACATGAGAGGCATGAAGACATGATGGATTCTCCAAAATGATGTATAATTTTGCCATGCATGAATGAATTCCATCAAATTCCAACTCAAATATGCATGCATGTAAGCTATTCAACTCTATTATTCCATTTCTTGATATTCATAGCTTCTTTTCTTCAATAACATGTCAGTAAGTACAAAAATGAGAGGAATTCAACTTCTATATGTCATATCTACATGAATTAGTGATGAATGCCATACCTAGTGTTGAATTTAAGTGTGGTCTTAGCTTGATTCTCCAATCTTCTAGCAATTCCCTTCAAATTCTCCTTCCTCTCTCTAAAGTGTTGAGTTCAACTTCCCTCTCTCTCTCTCTAATCTCAGCCCAGGAGTGTATATAATGAGTTCCTAAGCTTAGATTGAGCCTTATATAAGATGTAATTAGCTTAGCCTAATCAAAGTTGATTAAGGTTAATTAACTAGGCTTAATTCTATTTAATTCAATCAGTTTATTCTAATTATTTTGATCCAAATCAAATTTCAATTGAAGCCACCATAAAATTCTAAATATTCCAAATAGCCTATTGGGCTAGTCAATTTCAGTTTCTGAAGCCGTTTAGGCTCCCAATTGCTGACTCTAAGTTGTCAATTTAAACAGATATTCCATATGTCAACAGATAATTATAGAATTAGACATGTAATCACACAATCAAGCATATTATCATGTAATTAAACTCATTAAAACTGCATAATGTACTAGTTTGGAGGTCGGGGTCGTCACATAGGCCTACCACGCCTACCACCACGACCTCATCCTGACATTCTAATAAAGATAACAAAAGGATTAGCACATTCACAAATGTGCCGAAGCTAATCCACTCACGTCCTATTATGATGGACAACAGTAATTCACTCCACTTAAGCACATAATCACATATACACTTACGAATTTCATTTTCGGATAATGACCGTCCTGTGGTGTTGCTAGAGTTCCAGTTGGAAACGGTAGTGATCAAGTGCCTTTCCAACAGGACTCCCAGAAGCCCATGGACCCAATCAACATCCTAGAAACTAAATCCCACACCATATAGTCACATAAACATGTTATCATATAAGCACATAACATTACATTTAAGTCTCTAGCAAGTGAGACAAACCCATTGTGGTACTAACCACTTCCCACGTACCCAAAGTATTCAAACCTGGTACGCTCTGATACCAAGTTGTAACGCCCTCAAAATACAGTAAGACAACCATTCATATAATCCATGAACACAGGAAAAATATTATACTTTCATTCATCAGAGTCTTCTTTACAACAGATATCACATGCATTACATTTTCATTGATGTTTATCTTGAAACCATAGCATGTAACTCTAATTTCTAATAACAAAGTAAATGCCCTACGGGCTTACATCTTTCCAAGCTATCACTTGGATATAACAAAAGAAGAGTTCTAACTCTGTTACAATTAAAGCCCTCGGCTTGAGTTTACATTTAACATCAAAAAGTAACAAATTGACAAAATGGAGTCTTCAGCTCCTAAACCTCCCAAGCTAAGACCTTAGAGGTGGCATGTCACCTGTACCTGAAAATGGTGTCCCAAGTAGGGTGAGCCAAAGCCCAATAGAGATATGCTAAACAAAATATGAGAATTAACTAAAACATTAGCATATGATAAATGTTTAACTTTCGTAAACTAACTTATACCATTTCCAAAACCAATGAACACTTACATCATATTCTATCCAAATCAATTCATTGGCATAGCTCGATATTATTCAACAGTTTAAAAATGAGACTACAACTCATGTATCAACACTTCAATAACAAACATCATTCAACACTTCGTTATCTTGCCATTTTACGGAACTACGTCCGAGGGAACCGGCACCCAAATATATATATATGATTTCAGGACTTTCACCCTGGATACTCCGGCCAACTTAATTATCAATGGAGTCCATCCCCTATCTCCTCCCAAACAATATACATATGCAATGTATTTAAACATGTTGTCATATACAATGAGCAATTAAAACACATATTCAATGGTTTAATCCAACCTTCATATTCAATGACATAATCTGATTGATTAGTTTCAATTCACCTAATCATCATGTAGTTGCTACAACAATCATGGCTATCCTCCACCGATAGCCCAAAATAGTTATTTCTAAACAAATAAATAAATCTATCAAACAGATAATTTATCAACTTTTCTATAGGTGAGTGATTTCTCAATCCAACTACACCATTTAATCACAACTTTTCCCAATTTCATAATTCCCAAACCAATTTCACATTTTCACATTTATTTCACTATTTATACAAAATAGTTATTTAATTCAAATTAGGGCATTTTTCTCCCTTTCTCAAATATTGCACCCAAGACCAAATTTCACCCATTATACACAAATAACCCTATTTTCAAGACCTCACATACTTATAGAACCCAAAATAGAAAACCCCTCTTTCATAATTTCAAACTCAAAACCCTAATTTCACCCAAACCAACCATTTATACAAAATGACCAATATTTATGTTAAAGCTCATAGTAATGAGTAGATTATCCTTACCTCAAATGGAAAAGCTCAAAGGAGAAGAAGAGTGAAACCCAAGATGCTCCAAATCCCACCTTTTTCGGATCACAAGGAAGCCCACGCAACACTCTACCCTTCTTACAAAGGAAGTAGGGTGGAAGAACTCTAGATTAATAGTATTTGTAGAGAGAAGGGGTATTTTAGAGAGAGAGGCTGTCGATTTAGGGTCTTGAAAGAAGAAGAGGTTCAAAAATAATGTAAAAACACGCTGCTGCGAACTGATATATGCGAGGCTCGCTCAAGTGAAGGACTTGTCGCTCAAGCGACCAGACACAACAAAGGACGTCGCTCGAGCGTAAGACGCGTCGCTCGAGCAAACAATGCGAAGCTTTAGGTTTGCCACTCACGCAGACGTATGCTCGAGTGCAACAGTGCTAGCTCGAGCGAAGGAACAAATAACACCAAGCTCGCTCGAGCGCAAGAAAGCTCGCTCGAGCGAAGAATACCAACCTTCAAGTCTTACAGAGATGCAGACGCACGCTCTAGCGCAAGAGTTCTTGCTCGAGCGAAGAGACACACCAAACAACTCTCACTTGAGCGCAAGAAGCCTCGCTCAAGCGAAGAGACCAAAACCTGGACAGCAACCCCTTGCACCAACTCGCAACCAACTTGTTCCAAACTCGCCCAAAGCATCCCAAAACTCAAATACAAGGAATGAAAGGATGGAAACAAGATATAGACAATAACATTCAACCACAAAACCCGAGTCCGGACACAAAGAAAGTCGGGAAAAAACCCGGATCGCTATAAATATGAAATTGGAAGGGTGTATAAATGAATAGTGGAGTTGGATTTGTTAAGTCACTCACCTATGGAAATTTGATAAATTATCTGTTTGATAGATTGTACATCTGTTTAGAAATACCTACTTTAGGCTATCGGTGGAGGATAACTATGATTGTTGTAGAAACTGTATGAGGACTAGGTGAATCGAAACTGGTCATTTGAATTATGTCATTGAATATGACTATTTGATTAAGCTATTGAATATGTGATTTGGTTAGTCATTGTATATGACAACGCTTTTAAATACATTGTATATGCATCATTGTTTGGGAGGAGACAGGGGATGGACTCCATTGAAAACTAAGTTGGCCGGAGTGTCCAGGGTGAAAGTCCTGAAATCTTATATATATAGGTGCCGATTCCCTCGGATGTGAATTCTGTAAAATGGCAAGAAAATAGAAGTGTTGGATTGATGAATGTATTGAATTGTGAACCACTGAGTGTAATCTCATTTTGATTGATTGGATAATAATGAATTTGGTTAATAAATTAACCCGAAATGGACGAATGGAAATGGATTGAGATATGGTTATCTATATTGAATGGTCTTGGAAAGGATTTGTGTTGGTTATGATTATTGTACATTTATCTGATGCTTATATCTTAGTTAAATCTCATATATTGTTTTAGCATATCTCTACTGGGCTTTGGCTCACCCTACTTGGGAAACCATTTTCAGGTACAGGTGACATACCGCCTCCAAGGACATAGCTGGGGAGGTTTAGGGACTAAGGGCTCCATTTTGTTATTATTATTTTTTTTTTTTTGTGTCAAATGCTTATTCAAGCCGAGGGCTTTATATGTATAGAGTTAGGACTCTTTCTTTTGTTGTAACCAAGTGATATCTTGAAAAGGTGTAAGCCCGCAGGGTGTTTATTTTGTTGTAATCAACTAGTATTACATGCTATAGTTTCAGAATGAACATTTATGAAAGTATAATGCATGTAATGTCTCTTGTAATATAAACTCTAATGAACGATTGTATAACGTTTTCTATAATATTTATGAATCTCTTGGGTTGGTTTATCCTCTCTTTATTTTGAGGGCGTTACATAAAAACACATGTTGATTCAAGAAACCACTGATACCTTATTGCTCTATTTGAAAGTTGAATAAAAATGAAAGTTGAATAAAGGAAAACAATTTAAAATTTAAAAATTTAAAAACTATTTTTTTAATATTTCTTTTTGTCAAATTAATTTTCATTTTATCAAAACTATTTCAAAAAAATAAAATAAAATAAAAATCTAACTAAACATGACCATTTTTTAATTTATTTTTGTAAGACTCAACATTCATTTTTATTACATTTACTCTTTAAATTAGTGAGTGTTTGGGTAAAATTTATTCTTTTGACTTTTTTATTTATCACGAAAAGACGTGTAAATAAAAATAAAAATGGAAGTTGAATATGTAACACCCTCAATTTTAAAGCACATGACAATCATGCATAAGATCCATAAACATAATAGAAAAGTTACATTTCATTTATCAGAGTTTCCTTTACAAAAGATATCACATGCATTACATTTTCATTGATGTTTATCCTGAAACCATAGCATGCAATTCTAACTCCAAGTAACAAAGTAAATGCCCTAAGGGCTTACATCTTTTCCAAGCTATCACTTGGTTACAGCAAAACTAGAGTTCTAACTCTTTTATATATAAAACCCTCGGCTTGAGTTTACATTTAACATAAAAAATAAATCATCAAAATTGAGCCTTCAATTCCTAAACCTCCCAAGCTAAGATCTTGGAGGCGGCATCTCACCTGTACCTGAAAAATGGTGTCCCAAGTAGGGTGAACCAATGCCCAGTATATATATGCTAAACAGCATATGAGAATTAATTAAAACATTAGCATCCGATAAATGTTTAACACATGTAAACTATGTATATCCTTTCCATAACCAATCAATATTCACATCCATATTCTGAACCACTTCCATTTATTTATCCAAACCAATTCATTAACATAGATCATTATTACCCAAGCAATTCAAATTGAGACTACAACTCATATTAATAACACTTCAATCATAAACATCATTCAAACACTTCCATTCTCCTGCCATTTTTCGGAATTACGTCTGAGGGAACCGGCACCCAAATACATATATGATTTCGGGACTTTCACCCTGGATACTCTGGCTAACTTAATTTTCCATGGAGTCTATCCCCTATCTCCTCCAAAACAAGATACATATACAATGTATTTAACACGTCGTCATATACAATGACCAATTAAATCACATATTCAATGTTAATATCTAACCGTCATATTCAATGACATATTCCAATTGATTAGTTTCAATTCACCTAATCATCATGCAGTTTCTACAACAATCATGGGTATCCTTCAACAATAGCCCAAAACAGATATTTCTAAACAGATAATTAAATTTATCAAACAGATAAATTATCACATTTTCCATAGGTGAGTGATTCATTGATCCAACTACACCATCTAATCACAATTTGTTCCAATTTCATGATTCTCAAACCAATTTCATATTTTCACATTTATTTCATTATTTATACAAAATAGTTATTTAATCCAACTTAGGGCATTTTCCCCCATTTTCTCAAATATTGCCCCTAGGCCAAATTTCAACAATTATATACAAGAGAGTCCAAACTCTAGACCTCACATACACAATGAACCCAAAATTAGAAAACCCCTTTTTCACAATTTCAAACTCAAACCCTAACTATACCCAAACTTCCAAATCTCACCATTTATATATAATGACTAATATTTATGTTAAAACTCATAGTGATGAGTAGATTATCCCTACCTCAAATGGAAAAGCTCAAAGGAGAAGAAGAAGGAAACTCAAGATGCTCCAAATCTACACTTTTTCGGATCAAAATGAAGCCCACACAATGCTCTACTTTTTTAATAAAGGGAAAATGGTAAAAAGCCTCTAGAACAAGGTGCATTTGTAGAAAGAGTGAGAGAGTAGAGAGAAAGATAGCCGGATTTAGGGTTTGGAGTGAAAAGGAGATGAAAAAGTGATATAAAATCACACTGCTGCGATCTGATATATGCGGAGCCCTCTCGAGCGAAGGAGTGGTCGTTCGAGTGACCAGACACAAAAGAACCTTGCTCGAGCGCAAGAAGCGTCGCTCGAGCAAACAATGCGAAGCTTCAGGTCTGCCACTCACGCAGATGCACGCTCGAGCGCAAGAGTGTTCACTCGAGCGCAAAAAGGCTCGCTCGAGCAAAGAATACCAAGCTTCAGCTCTTCACAGAGACACAGACGCATGCTCGAGCACAAGAGTGCTCGCTCGAGCGAATAGACACACCACACAAAGCTCGCTTGAGCACAAGAACCTTCGCTCGAGCAAAGAAGCAAATACCCAAGGTTCGCTCGAGCGCAAAAAGCCTCGCTCGAGCAAATAAACCAAATCCTGAGCAGCAACCATTTGTTTCAACTCACAACCAACCTGTTCCAAACTTACCCAACACATCCCATAACTCAATTATAAAGAATTAAAGGATGGAAACAAGATATAGACAACAACATACAACCACTAAACCGAGTTCGGAACACAACAAAGGTCGGGGTAAAACCTGGATCGTTATAGAATAAAAATAAAAATGAAAATGAAAGTTGAATAAAAACGTAAGTTGATTTAAGAAACTATTGATACCTTAACGCCTTTTTTGGAAGTTAAATAAAAATGAAAGTTGAATAAAGGAAAATAATTTAAAGTATGTTTTCTGAAGAAAAAAACATAAAAAATTATAATTATAATGAGGTAAAAAAAAATTTATTTTTCGAGGGTAAAAAAATTAAAATTATTTTTTTAATATTTGTTTTTTTCAAATTAATTTTCATTTTATCAAAACAATTAAAAAAAATTAAAAATCAAACTAAAGATGACCGTTTTTTAATTTATTTTTGTAAAACTCAACATTCATTTTTATTACACTTACTCTCTAAATTAGTGAGTGTTTGGGTAAATTTTATTTTTTTTGAGTTTTATATTTATTAGGAAAACACGTGTAAATAAAAATAAAAATGGAAGTTGAATAAAAATGGGAGTTGAATAAAAATAAAAATGGAAGTTTAATAAAAACACAAGTTGATTCAAGAAACAACTGCTATGTTAACGCTCTATTTAGAAATTGAATAAAAATGGAAGTTGAATAAAGGAAAACAATTTCAAATTTATTTTCTAAAGAGAAAAATTTTAAAATTATAATTATAATTAGGTAAAAAAAAATTATTTTTCAATTGTAAAAAAATTAAAAATCAAACTAAAGATGACCATTTTTTAATTTATTTTTGTAAAACTCAACATTCATTTTTGCTGCACTTACTCTCTAAATTAGTGAGTGTTTGGGTAACATTTATTATTTTGACTTTTTTATTTATTAGGAAAACACGTGTAAATAAAAATAAAAATAGAAGTTGAATAAAAATAAAAAATGAAAGTCTAAAAAAAACGCAAGTTGATTCAAGAAACCACTAATACCATAACGCTCTACTTGCAAGTTAAATTAAAATGGAAGTTGAATAAAGAAAAACATTTTCAAATCTGTTTTCTGAAGAAAAAAATATAAAAATTATAATTTTAATTAGGTAAAAAAAATATATATATTTTTCGATTGTAAAAAAATTAAAATTATTTTTTTAATATTTGTTTTTGTCAAATTAATTTTCATTTTATTGAAACAATTTCAAAAAAAAAAATCTAATTAAATATGACCATTTTTTTTTTGTTGCAAAACTGAATATTCATTTTTACTACACTTACTCTCTAAATTACTGAGTGTTTGGAAAAAATTTATTCTTTTGACTTTTTTATTTACTACGAAAAGACATGTAAATAAAATAAAAATGAAAGTTGAATAAAAATGCAAGTTGATTCAAGAAATCACTTATACCTTAACGCTCTATTTGGAAGTTGAATAAAAATGGAAGTTAAATAAATTAAAACAATTTCATATATGTTTTTCTGAGGAAAAAAATTTAAAAATTATAATTATAATTAGGTAAAAAAAAAATATTTTTCTAGTGTAAAAAAATTAAAAATTATTTTTTAAATATTTTTTTTGTTAAATTAATTTTCATTTTATCAAAACAATTTCAAATAAAAAAAATTAAAAATCAAACTAAACCTGACCATTTTTTAATTTAATTTTGTAAAATTCAACATTCATTTTAACTACACTTACTCACTAAATGAGTGAGTGTGTTGGTAACATTTATTCTTTTGAGTTTTTTATTTATTAGGAAGACACGTGTAAATAAAAATAAAAATAGCAGTTCAATAAAAATCGAAGTTGAATAAAAATAAAAATGGAAGTTTAATAAAACCGCAAGTTGATTCAAGAAAACACTGATACTTTAACGCTCTATTTGGAAGTTTAATAAAAATGGAAATTGAATAAAGGAAAACAATTTCAAATCTGTTTTCCGAAGAAAAAAATAAAAAAATTATAATTATAATCAGGTAAAAAAAATTATTTTTTTGGGTCTAAAAAAATTAAAAATTATATTTTTAATATTTATTTTTGTCAAATTAATTTTCATGTTATCAAAACAATTTCAAAAAAAAAATAAAAATAAATTAAAAGTCAAACAAAACATGACCGTTTTTTAATTGATTTTTGTAAAACTCAACATTCGTTTTTACTATACTTACTCTCTAAATTAGTGAGTGTTTCGATAAAATTTATTCTTTTGACTTTTTTATTTATTAGGAAAACACGTGTAAATAAAAATAAAAATCGAAGTTGAATATAAGGGGAAGTTGAATAAAAATGGAAGTTGAATAAATGAAAGTTGTACAAAAATAAAACTGGAAGTTGAATAAAAACACAAGTTGATTCAAAAAACCACTGATACCTTAATGCTCTGTTTGGAAGTTGAATAAAAATGGAAGTTGAATAACGGAAAATAATTTAAAATTTTAAAATTATTTTTTTAATATTTGTTTTTGTCAAATAAATTTTCATTCTATCAAAACTATTTCAAAAAATAAATAAAAATAAAAATCAAACTAAACATGACCTTAATTTATTTTTCTAAGACTCAAAATTCATTTTTATTACACTTACTCTCTAAATTAGTGAGTGTTTGGGTAAAATTTATTATTTTGACTTTTTTATTTATTACGAAAAGACGTGTAAATAAAAATAAAAATGAAAGTTGAATAAAAAAAAAAATTCAATAAAAACGCAAGTTCATTCAAGAATCCACTGATACCTTAACACTCTATTTGGATGTTGAATAAAAATGGAAGTTGAATAAAAGAAAATAATTTAAAATTTATATTTTGAAAAAAAAAATTAAAAATTATAATTATAATTAGGTAAAAAGAAATTTATTTGTCGAGTGTAAAAAAAATAAAAATTATTTTTTTAATATTTGTTTTTGTCAAATTAATTTTCATTTTATCGAAACAATTAAAAAAAAATAAAAATCAAACTAAAGATGACCATTTTTTAATTTATTTTACAATACTAACTCTCTAAATTACTGAGTGCTTGGGTAAAATTTATTCTTTTTAGTTTTTTATTTATTAGGAAGACACGTGTAAATAAAAATAAAAATAGAAGTTGAATAAAAATGAAAGTTGAATGAAGGAAAACAATTTCAAATCTTTTTTCTGAAAAAAAAATTTTAAAATTATAATTATAACTAGGTAAAAAATTTTTATTTTTTGAGTCTAAAAAATTAAAAATTATTTTTCTAATATTTATTATTGTCAAATTAATTTTCATTTTATCAAAACAATTTCAAAAAAAAATTGAAAATCAAACAAAATATGACCATTTTTTAATTTATTTTTGTAAAACTCAACATTCATTTTTACTACACTTACTCTCTAAATTAGTAAGTGTTTGGGTAAAATTTATTCTTTTGACTTTTTTATTTATTAGGAAAACACATGTAAATTAAAATAAAAATGTAAGTTGAATAAAAATAAAAAAAGAAGTTGAATAAAATTGGAAGTTGAACAAAAATAAAAAATGTAAGTTGAATAAAAACGCAAGTTGATTCAAAAAAACCACTGAAAGTTTAATGCTCTACTTGGAAGTTGAATAAAAATGGAGGTTGAGTAAAGGAAAACAATTTCAAATTTGTTTTCTGAAGAAAAAAAGTTAAAAATTATAATTATAATGTAACGCCATCAAAATAATACAAATAACCCAACTCATAAAAGAAATGAATATAACATAATTGGTACACTTTCTTATAACAAAATTCGTATTACAAAAGGGATTACATGCATTTTACATTCATAAACGTTCATTCTGAATCTACAGAATGTAATGCAAATTAATAACAACAAATTAAATGCTCTATGGGCTTACATCTTTCCAAAACATATTTTTGTTACAATCAAAAGTGAGCTTTGCTCATTACATCTTAAGCCCTTGACTTTACAAAAATGTACAATCAAATGAGAAGTCCTTGCTTCGAAAAGCTTCTCCAACACTATTGCTTTGGTGGAGGCATGCCATCATTACCTGAAAATGTTATTCCCAAGTAGGGTGAGCCACAACCCAATAGAAACCATCTAACACAGTATATGAAATTAGCAAAGGTATAAGTACACTATGCACATACAATGTCAAAGAAAAAGGCATCCACATTATGTATAGTCTTAAATTACCAAACTCAATCATTAAGCCATTTCCCTTCATTTCATTTAATTACATAAGCCAATTTCATCATTTCTCAACAACCCAAATGAGATTACAACTCATTAGTACTAGAACCACATTATCAACACGTAAGCATTTCAAATTTTTCTTTCACAAATATTTCGTCCGCGGGCAACCGTCAAACGGGACCTGTAACGCCCTGCTATTTCATACAGGAATCCATCACAACCAATATAACAACACACCCCAAAGCCATCCTTTTCACTGAACTAAGAATTTAAATTTACAACTTCTCTATTTATATGTCCTTAAAACCTTGTACCCAACTCCAAGTTCTAAAAACAAGATGACAATTATAATAGAAGAACCCCATGGGTGTACAAGACAACAACAAAATAAGTCTAACAGCCTTATTACAAAACTCTAAGTCTTTACAGCAAAATATTCTGATCTGTCAATCCCAAAACCGCTTACTTCAAGTCACCACTGTAGTTTTACAACATTATTTCCTGAAAAATAGAATAGGGATGAGCTATATGCCCAGTAGGAATACACTTAACCAAGTATTTAATCATTCGAATAAATTTATGGCACCCTTGAGACAAAACATAATAAGGAGTTATGAACACATGTAATTTTCATTAATTATGTAAATACATAACGATTAAGCATGGACCATTACATTTCACACCTTTACAACACAACAATTAAACAATCACATCAATGGAAAACAAACCATGAGTCCCATGTAAGAGTCCAACACAAGTTGCTTTAGTTTCAAAAACCATCCCCCACATTTGCCAACTATTATACGGCAGGAAGTGGGCACCCAAGAAAACCATCCGCTTTTTCACTTTCGCCGGCTATTATACGACAGGACTGTGTGGACACCCAAAAACATTTTTCCCACATTCGTCAACGATAAGGCTAGACAGGGCATTTTGGCACCTTTTAAACTCCCCGCGCGAGTACCAACACAACACCACATTTTCCAAAACCGACTCTGTGATATCCCTGTTCCGTAATATGTTAATTGGTCCTTAATATGAGTATGATTATGTGTTTAATATGATTTTGTGTGCCATTATGTGGAAATATGTGGTTTTGAATTTCTATCTGTTCACCGTAGGAATATCTGTTCGATTGTCTACTTTGGAAATTAAATTAAAGGCCCTATCGGCCATAGAAACCGAAATCGATTGCGCCATTGCGATTGGCATAATTTTGGAGCCTACGGTGAAATTTAATTGGAAATTGATTCGGATCAAATTAATCGGATTAATTTAATGAATTAGTGCTCGAATTATTTAGTATTAAACAATTGTGACTAGCGGAAAATTATGTAAGAAGGGCACTATACACTTAATTCCTATGCTTGAACTCAAGAATCAGATTTTGTGCCTTGAGAGAGAGAGAGAGGGGCCGGCTATAGAAAGAGAAAGGGAGAGAATTGTGTAATCTTGGCTCAAGGTTTGGGAATTTGAGGATTAAACTCAAGAATTGGCTGGAGTTGGGGGTTTGAAGCTCCTAAGTAAGTGAATTCATGAATTTTAAGTTATCATCTTGTGAATTCAAGTTTGAATAATGGTCAAGAACATGGATTAAATTGATTATGAGGAAATTGAGTTGATTTTGTTGTATTTGAAGTCAATAGATGCATGCATGTAGGAAATTGCTATGAATTTCCATATTTGAACACAATGTGTATAATCCATGTTGAATCTTGTTTGAAATCCATGTGTTTGATCATCTCTTCACCAATTAAGTTGAGAATAATGAATGTCACTCACATGCAAGTGTAGATCATGGAGGTGTGAGCTTTGCATGTTTGGATTTGATGTGTTGGTGTTGAGTTTGAGACAATTTGGGACATGCATGTATTTGATTCTTGGAATTGAGCTTCATAATGATATAATTTGGTGTTTGTATCATGTTAGCACAAGAATATTTGAAGTTTGAGCTCTTATATGCATGAAATGATGATTGGAATGTCGAATTTGAGCTCAAAGAGCAATTCTGGATTTTCCAGAATTTTGATGTCCGCTCGAGCGGGGAACCTGCCGCTCGAGCGTGAAATACGTGCTCCCAGAACTTTTTGCAGACATGGTGTCCGCTCGAGCGTGGAAGTTTACGCTCGAGTGGGGAGCCATGTAGTGAGGCCTTCCGCTCGAGCGCCAGAGTGCACAATCGAGCGTAATTCTGATGCATCCAGTACTTTTGCAGACCTGTTGGGTCCGCTCGAGCAGGGAAGTCCACGCTTGAGCGGGGATCCTGTTTTCTGAAATTTTGTTTATGCATTCTGTGTTTCGTTTTCTGTCCTCTTTCACTTCTAAGTACTCTTAGGCATGCATTGAGCATTGTAATTGAGTTAAAGAGATAAGAATGAAGCCTAAAGAGGAAAATGTGAATTTAGAACGGATTGAATTGTTTGTAACCCTTTTGTGTTCATGGAATGTGTAGGGTCGAGCTCCAGGGCAAACCAACCAACCGATCACTGTGAGTAATATCGATATTTGAAACTTGTCATTTGTCTAATTGCTTATTCCCTTATAAGCCTTATGAGTTTGCCAGTCTGAATTATGGACAAATGTTTGATATGAATAAAAGGATGAATGAATGGGCCAGCGGCCGTTTTGACATGAATGAATGGGCCAGAGGCCGTTTTGACATGAATGAATGGGCCAGAGGCCGTTTTGACATGAATGAATGGGCCAGAGGCCGTTTTGAAACAAATGAAAATGTGAATTGGGCCCAAGGCCGTTTGAAGCATGTTGTTCTACATATCATTTGTATAACTTCTTTACTTGATATTATTCACTTGGCTATCGCTCACGCTCATTCATGTGTTTGTAGGTGAGCCAAGAGAAGTCGAAACCCAACCCCAGTGAAGTCTGTGAGGAACAACAAAGGGTTTTGAAGAGTCAGCCCTCGCGTCTCACGCACGAGACCCGTCTTCGCCTTTTTGTCATTCTGTTTTATTTTGTCATGTGGGCGAAGTCTTGGAATATGTTGTATATAGTTTCTTGGGTTGACTTAGACTTACAGGATCCTGTATGTACAGAACCTTGTGTAGTACATATTTTGTTGTGAGTTATTAATATGCATATGTATGGTTTGTGATGATGTGCCATGTAAGTACAGCTCTATGGACAAAGTTTTAAATTGCTTCCGTTTGGCCCGCATTAACTCTGTTATAATACGTTTGGTTTGGTCTGAGGCCGTAGGTAATCTCATGATTACTGGCCGGTTATGTCCTTAACCCTTGGGGGTGGGTTCGGGTCATGACAGAGTGGTATCAGAGCACAAGTTAATAACTCACACACTTGTCCAAAAGAGCAATACACGTCTAGAAAAGATCTTGGATGCATTCATGTGATAAGTACGAATTTGAAAGCATCTAGAATACGCTTGTATGTTTTGATTTGAACGATTATGTGCTATAAGTTTGTGAAGTGCTCGCATTACAAATTATTTGAATATGTATGCTCTTTGTTAGATGCATACTTGTGAATCTCTTGTATAAAGTACAATGCAAGTTTAATCAGATGGTGAGAACAAGAAGTGATGAAATAGAAGAGTCCTCTACTGCCAGAATGGATAGAATGGAAAGACTGATACAGGAAATGGCAGAAAATTTGAGACAGCAACAGGAGTGGCAACAGTAGTGGCAGCAACCACATCTGCCACCTCCACCTCCGGCACCACCCGTGCCAGATAATCAGAATGATGATCGGACAATAGCTCTCACCAAAGAATTCAAGAAAATAAAACCACCACAGTTCCACGGTGGATTAGACCTGTTGAAAGCCGAAGCATGGGTTCTCGGCATTGAGAAATTGTTTGAAGTGTTCCCTTGCTCGGAGACACAAAAAGTGCTTCTAGCCACTTTTATGCTAGAAGACGAGGCAAGAAGATGGTGGATATTAATGCGAGAAAATCATAGGGATGTTAATTGGGTGAAGGTTTTGGAAATTTTCTATGACAAGTACTTCCCGCAGTGTGTTCGGGATAGGAAAGTAGCAGAGTTCATGGAACTTAAGTAAGACAGTATGACTGTAGCTGAGTATGAGGCCAAATTCACTAAATTGGCCAGGTTTGCACCACACGTGATTGATACGGACTATAAGAAGGCGAGGCATTTTGAAGGTGGGCTTCGAAGCGACATTTTAGAAAGAGTGAATGTCTTGAAGCTAGAGACCTACATCGGGGTGCTAGACAGGGCCATCATATCAAAGGCTAACATAGCTAGACAGACTAAGTCAACAACTGACTGGAAAAGTAACAAAAGGCAAGGCTTCTTCTCAAAGAAGAAATTTTCGAAAAAGCAAAATACGTGCTCCTCGAATACTTCAAATTCTTCCCGAGACACAGCTCCCATGTGCAATATTTGTAGCAGAAAGCACCGTGGAGTTTGTTACCGTGTGTCAGGAGCCTGTTTCAAATGTGGGAAACAAGGGCATATGGCCCGAGACTGTAATCAGAATGGTGGAAAGATGGCTGCTAGTTCCACTGCATCGATCCCAAAGCCGGGAAATACTTTGAGATCTGCTACCACCTGGGATACCGTGAGACAAGGAAGAGTTTTTGCGCTTGTTTCGGGCGATACACGGAATGCTAACACAGTTGTCTCAGGTACCATTTCTATATGTAATCATGATGCCTTTGTGTTAATTGATTCTGGATCAACACACTCATTTGTAACATGTGCATTTGCATCTAGACTGAACAGACCTTTAGAATTACTACCATATCTGTTATGTGTGTCTGCTCCATCTGGGGAATCTGTATTGTGTGAATCCATATACCGGTTTTGTGATATGCGTGTTGAAGATGCTATCCTATATGTAGACTTGTTACCCTTGAATTTTAGACATTTTGATGTAATTTTGGGCATGGATTGGTTGACCAAATATTGTGCCGCCATTGATTGTGTGACAAAACAGGTTGTGTTTAAACCACCAGAACATAAGGAAATTATGTTTGTGGGTAATGGGGTAGTGCCTCCACCTTATTTGATATCTGCAATGAAAGCATGTAAACTGATCAGGAAAGGGTGCCAGGGTTATTTGTGCTATGTGTTGTCTGAACAATCTGTGAATGTTAAATTGAACAGTATCCCTATTGTTAGAGAATTTCCAGATGTGTTTCCAAATGAATTACCAGGGGAATTGGTAGACCGGGAGATAGAATTCATTATTGAAACCGTGCCAGGCACCCAGCCTATTTCCAAGACTCCCTATGGAATGGCTACTGCCGAAATGAAAGAATTGAAAGAACAGTTGCAAGACCTGCTTGACAAGGGGTTTATTCGACCTAGCACTTCGCCTTGGGGTGCACCAGTATTATTTGTGAAAAAGAAGGATGGAACCCTACGCCTATGTAACGATTATCGGGAATTGAACAATGTAACAATAAAGAACAAATATCCCCTACCCCGTATTGATGACTTATTTGACTAGTTGCAGGGATCACAGTTGTTTTCTAAGATTGATTTGAGGTCCGGGTATCATCAGCTGAAAGTTAAGACAGAAGATATTGAGAAAACCCCATTCAGAACGAGGTATGGGCATTTGAGTTTCTTGTTATGCCATTTGGAGTGACTAATGCTCCGGCAGCATTCATGGACTTAATGAATCGAATTTTTAAAACCTACCTTGACGAATTTGTTGTGGTTTTTATTGATGATATTTTGATATACTCCAAGAATAGGCTTGAACATGAACATCACTTGAGAACTGTCCTGCAAATACTTAGGGAAAGGAAATTGTTTGCTAAACTAAAGAAATGTGAGTTTTGGTTAGATGAAGTTGTTTTCTTAGGGCATGTGATAAACAAAGAAGGAATTTCAGTGGACCCGTAGAAAATAGAGGCAATTGTGAATTGGCCTACACCGACTAATGTGACAGAAGTCCGCAGCTTCATGGGCTTAGCCGGGTACTACAAGAGGTTTGTGAAGGACTTTTCAAAATTAGCTGTGCCGCTTACCCAATCGACACGAAAAGGGCAACCGTTTGAATGGAACGACGAAAGAGAAGCCGCCTTTCATGAATTGAAAACAAGATTGACCACTGCACCAATTTTGACACTACCTTCAAGTACGGAGAATTTTGTAATTTTCAGTGATGCGTCTTATAAAGGGTTGGGTTGTGTGTTAATGCAGAACGGAAAGGTTATTGCTTACGCCTCCCGACAGTTGAGGCCACATGAGAAGAATTATCCAACACATGACCTAGAATTGGCTGTAGTTGTTTTTGCTTTGAAAATCTGGCAGCATTATCTGTATGGAGCAAAGTGTGAAGTCTACACGGATCACAAAAGTCTGAAATACTTCTTCATGCAGAAGGAGTTGAATATGCGACAGAGGAGATGGCTCGAACTGATAAAAGACTATGATCTTGAGATTTAGTATCACCCCGGGAAAGCTAATACAGTTGCTGATGCCTTGAGTAGAAAGTCAACAGGGAGTATGGCCTGTTTGCTTACTAAACAGAAAGAGATCTTGCAAGATTTTGAGAAGTCTGAAATTGAAGTGGTAATGTGTGAACAAGGCGGATTGATAGCCATTATTACAGCCGAGCCGACAATCATGGAGGAAATTAAACAGAAACAAAAAGATGATGAATTCCTCAAGAAGGTGCTTGATGAATTTGAAACAAGTCCAAAAGCAGAATTTGGCATTGAGAATGAAGTGTTGAGATTTCGGAACAGAATGTGTGTCCCAGATATTCCGGAACTAAAGAAGAGGGTTTTAGATGAAGCCCACAGATCCGTATTTGCTATGTATCCGGGTAATAATAAATGTATCGGGATTTGAAACAAACCTATTGGTGGCCTAAAATGAAGAAAGAGGTTGCAGAATATGTGTCCAAATGTCTTCAGTGTCAGCAAGTTAAAGCTGAACATCAAAAACCAGGCGGTCTACTGCAGCCTCTCCCTATTCCTGAATGGAAGTGGGAGCATGTGACTATGGATTTTGTTGTTGGCCTACCTCGGACTTCTCGAGGTATGGATTCTATTTGGGTTGTAGTTGATAGACTGACTAAATCTGCACATTTTCTGCCTGTCAAAACTACATTTAATGCTTATAGATTGGCTACTATTTATGTTGATGAGATCGTCCGTTTACACGGAGTTCCGGTATCTATTGTGTCGGACAGAGATCCGAAATTTGTATCTAGATTGTGGAAGAGTTTGCAGGAAGCTATGGGGATGGAACTAAGGTTCAGTACTGCATTCCATCCACAGACAGATGGGCAATCAGAACGAACAATACAGACTTTGGAAGATATGCTTCGGATGTGTGCCTTGGATTTTCAGGGGAGTTGGGAAGACTATTTGCCACTTGCGGAATTTGCTTATAATAACAGCTTCCACTCCAGCATTGGTATGGCACCATACGAGGCTTTGTATGGTAGAAGGTATAGATCACCAAATTGTTGGACAGAGGTCGGGGATAGACCTTTTCTTGGGCCTGAAATTATGCAAGATACTTCTGAGAAAATCAAAATTATTCGGCAAAGGCTCAAAACAGCTCAGGACCGACAAAAGAACTATGCAGATATTCGGAGAAGACCTCTTGAGTATGAGGTCGGTGACCACGTGTTTATCCGTGCGTCCCCAATGAAAGGCCAAGTCAGATTTGGAACGAAGGGCAAGTTGTCGCCCCATTACATTGGACCGTTTCAGATTCTGGAAAGGCTTGGCCCAGTTGCTTATAGAGTTGCTTTGCCACCGGGATTTGAACAAATCCATAATGTGTTTCATGTGTCGATGTTGAGGGGTTACCTCCGAGACCCGTTTCATGTGATTAATTATTACCGGGTAGCTATTGATGAAAATATGGAATACGCCGAATGGCGGGAACGAATCGTTGATCGGCAAGTGAAACAATTGAGAAGCAAGTCCATCTCAATGGTGAAAGTGGAATGGAAAGAACATTATAGGACGGATGCTACATGGGAAAAAGAGGAGGAAATGCGACTACGCTATCCACATTTGTTTCCCGACGAAGGTAAAATAAGTTTGGAGGACCAAACTTCCTAAAGGGGGGAAGACTGTGATATCCCTGTTCCATAATATGTTAATTGGTCCTTAATATGAGTATGATTATGTGTGCCATTATGTGGAAATATGTGGTTTTGAATTTCTATCTGTTCACCGTAGGAATATCTGTTTGATTGTCTACTTTGGAAATTAAATAAAAGGCCCTATCGGCCATAGAAACCGAAATCGATTGCGCCATTGCGATTGGCATAATTTTGGAGCCTACGGTGAAATTTAATTGGAAATTGATTCGGATCAAATTAATCGGATTAATTTAATGAATTAGTGCTCGAATTATTTAGCATTAAACATTTGTGACTAGTGGAAAATTATGTAAGAAGGGCAGTATACACTTAATTCCTATGCTTGAACTCAAGAATCAGATTTTGTGCCTTGAGATAGAGAGAGGGGCTGGCTATAGAAAGAGAAAGGGAGAGAATTGTGTAATGTTGGCTCATGGTTTGGGAATTTGAGGATTAAACTCAAGAATTGGCTAGAGTTGGGGGTTTGAAGCTCCTAGGTAAGTGAATTCATGAATTTTAAGTTATCATCTTGTGAATTCAAGTTTGAATAATGGTCAAGAACATGGATTAAATTGATTATGAGGAAATTGAGTTGATTTTGTTGTATTTGAAGTCAATAGATGCATGCATGTAGGAAATTGCTATGAATTTCCATATTTGAACACAATGTGTATAATCCATGTTGAATCTTGTTTGAAATCCATGTGTTTGATCATCTCTTCACCAATTAAGTTGAGAATAATGAATGTCGCTCATATGCAAGTGTAGATCATGGAGGTGTGAGCTTTGCATGTTTGGATTTGATGTGTTGGTGTTGAGTTTGAGACAATTTGGGACATGCATGTATTTGATTCTTGGAATTGAGCTTCATAATGATATAATTTGGTGTTTGTATCATGTTAGCACAAGAATATTTGAAGTTTGAGCTCTTATATGCATGAAATGATGATTGGAATGTCGAATTTGAGCTCAAAGAGCAATTCTGGATTTTCCAGAATTTTGATGTCCGCTCGAGCGGGGAACCTGCCGCTCGAGCGTGAAATACGTGCTCCCATAACTTTTTGCAGACATGGTGTCCGCTCGAGCGTGGAAGTTTACGCTCAAGTGGGGAGCCATGTAGTGAGGCCTTCCGCTCGAGCGCCAGAGTGCACGATCGAGCGTAATTCTGATGCATCCAGTACTTTTGCAGACCTATTGGGTCCGCTCAAGTGGGGAAGTCCACGCTCGAGCGAGGACCCTGTTTTCTGAAATTTTGTTTATGCATTCTGTTTTTCGTTTTCTGTCCTCTTTCACTTCTAAGTACTCTTAGGCATGCATTGAGCATTGTAATTGAGTTAAAGAGATAAGAATGAAGCCTAAAGAGGAAAATGTGAATTTAGAACGGATTGAATTGTTTGTGACCCTTTTGTGTTCATGGAATGTGTAGGGTCGAGCTCCAGGGCAAACCAACCAACTGATCACTGTGAGTAATATCGATATTTGAAACTTGTCATTTGTTCAATTGCTTATTCTCTTATAAGCCTTATGAGTTTGCCAGTCTGAATTATGGACAAATGTTTGATATGAAGAAAATGATGAATGAATGGGCCAGCGACCGTTTTGACATGAATGAATGGGCCAGAGGCCGTTTTGACATGAATGAATGGGCCAGAGGCCATTTTGACATGAATGAATGGGCCAGAGGCTGTTTTGACATGAATGAATGGACCTCTGGCCAAAGGCCGTTTTGACACGAATGAATGGGCCAGAGGCCGTTTTGACATGAATGAATGGGCCAGAGGCCGTTTTGAAACAAATGAAAATGTGAATTGGGCCCAAGGCCGTTTGAAGCATGTTGTTCTACATATCGTTTGTATAACTTCTTTACTTGATATTATTCACTGGGCTATCGCTCACGCTCATTCATGTGTTTGTAGGTGAGCCAAGAGAAGTCGAAACCCAGCCCTAGTGAAGTCTAAACCCAGCCCTAGTGAAGTCTGTGAAGAACGACAAAGGGTTTTGAAGAGTCAGCCCTCGCGTCTCACGCACGAGACCCGTCTTCGCTTTTTTGTCATTCTGTTTTATTTTGTCATGTGGGCGAAGTCTTGGAATATGTTGTATATAGTTTCTTGGGTTGACTTAGACTTACAGGATCCTGTATGTACAGAACCTTGTGTAGTACATATTTTGTTGTGAGTTATTAATATGCATATGTATGGTTTGTGATGATGTGCCATGTAAGCACAGCTCTATGGACAAAGTTTTAAATTGCTTCCGTTTGGCCCCTGTTAACTCTGTTATAATACATTTGGTTTGGTCTGAGGCCGTAGGTAATCTCATGATTACTGGCTGGTTATGTCCTTAACCCTTGGGGGCGGGTTCGGGTCATGACAGACTCTTACCCGGACTCATGCACAATTAACATTTCCATCAACAAACATCCATCATCACAATAGATGAAACACC
Organism: Camellia japonica; assembly: GCA_030407325.1. Taxonomy (NCBI): domain Eukaryota; kingdom Viridiplantae; phylum Streptophyta; class Magnoliopsida; order Ericales; family Theaceae; genus Camellia; species Camellia japonica. Next base: position 25,093,063 of record JAPPVO010000059.1, on the reverse strand, counting down.
ACATAATATTCAAAGAATAATAACATTCAAATCACAATTCCTTTACCATATCAACATCCACATCCTTCATCTCTTGATTGTTCATAATATTCCATGAATTAAAGGAAATTCCACTCAATTTAGTGTTTTCTACTCAAATTGAAAAGTTAGGGTTTTACCAAATTTGGGGGTTTTTCTCCTCCATCATAGATATAGGTTCTAGCAACATTTATATATATGTTTTAAAATAAAATAAAAAAGTTAAGAAATTTTAAGCAAAAGTCAAGTAAAATGATTTATTTATGTAAAACATGGGTTTAATCCCACAAGATCCTCAAATTAGCTTATAAGTCACAACAATACCATGAAATCTCTTCAAAATAAAGAAATACTAGGATAAAAGTATCCCTACCTCAAAGAAATGAAAAGAAAACTTGGAGAAACCCAAAGTTGATGAAATCTCAAAGTCCTTGGATCAAAAGAAAGCCCTTGACGCGCTCTCCAACCTTCCTCAAGGGACCTAAGCAAGAAGATGCTTCTAGATGAGTAGATCTAGCTATCTAAGTGGGGAAAAGTTGGGTTTAGAGAGAGAGAGGAGAGAGGCTCACGGTTTGAGAGGAAAGAGGAGGAGCAAATCATGAGAGAGAAGAGTATTGGGTCTATTTATAGTAGTAGAAAAGTAGCCCTAAGGTCATTGCAAAGAATAAGTCCAAAACCCCCAAAAGTAGGGCCCATTCGGACCCAAAAATCCTGGAAATAACACACAGGGGTCGACCCTTAGGACTGAGTTGTCGACCCTTATAAAGAAAAGCTGGAAGATTAATGTTTTCTGTAGCCAAGGGTTGACCCTTGGAACTCAGGTGTCGACCCTTTATTTTACAATGTGATCCAGGACAAAACAGCAAGGGAAGGGTTGACCCTTGGAACTCGGGTGTCGACCCCAGAGAAAACCAGCTGAGACACTAAGAATTCAAATAGGTATAAATTTCTCGTTCGGACTCCGTTTTAGGTCGTTCTTGTGTCCAAATCGAAGCCCCGGAAACAAGCTTTCCAATGGTTCCAACCTCACATTCAAATTCAAAGTATGGAAGGAGAAAAGGGATAAATAGTGAAGGTTGGTCAAAAACAAAAACTCAAATTTGGGGCATTTAATCTAATCTTGCCTAAATACCTTGTTAAGGCTTCAATCAAGGTTCCAAACATCCCCCAAGGATCGTCAATTATAATATTTAGAGTTCACTTTCCAACCCATCAATGTCAAGAGTCCGACAACCATACAAGTTTTAAGGTGACAGGTACTAATTTACACCAATCCAATACGAATTAGAATCAGAGTCATTACAGGTCTCATGTATTCTTTCACGGATATTTCGTCCGTAGGTAGCCGTCAAACGGGACCCATGTAAATGTAGGCTACACAAGCACTACAATTGCCATTTTACGGATATTTCGTCTACCGGCTAGGTATCCATGTATAATTTCGGGACTTTCACCCAGGACACTCTGGCTAACTTAATTATAATGGAGTCTATCCCCTTTTTCCTTCCAAACAATCATTCATACATATGCAATGTATTTAATCACAAACTCAAATAATGGAGTACATCCTCTTTCCACTACCAAATAACCATACATACACAATGTATATAAATATAGCCATATTCAATGACAAGCACAAGTGATTAGTTTCAATTCACCTAATCCGCATGTAATTTCTACAACAATCATAGCTATCCTCCACCGATAGCCCAATACAGTTATTTCTAAACAGATATAAAATCTCATAACAGATAGTTTATTCGAAACTACCAAAGAATGGAATAACACATAACTAATCCCACCATTCATATCAATACCCTTTCAATTTCACGTTTTTAAGGTGAATTTTCATTATTTATACAAAATAATAATTTGATTCAATTAGGGCAAATTTCCCTTTTTCTCCAAATATTAACCAAGTGCCAAAATCGTCAAATCATACACAATACAACATCATTTTCAAACCCCTCAAGCATTTATTTCACCTTCACCCAAAAACCCCTATTTCCATTTTATGCCTAAACCCTAGGTTTGCCTCAAACACCCCCAAATCACATCATTGTTACACAAGATATAAATAACTAAGCTAAATATCATATGGAAGTGTAGAAAAGATCTCTACCTCAAGCTTAGATGAGAGAGAAGAGAGAAAAGCTCAAAAGTCGACGGCGACGAAACAACGATTTGCCCCAATCAAAATGAAGCCCTTGACAAGCTCTACACTTAATCTCAAAGGAGCAAGGTGAAAAGATCACTCTAGGTGAGTAGATCTAGAGATTTAAGTGAAAAAGTTTAAGCTTTAAAGAGAGAGAAGAGAACTCACGGTGTGAAAGGAAAAAGAGGAGGAAAATAATGAGGGAAAAGTGGTTTAGGCCTATTTATAGTAGTAGCAAATAGCCCTAAGGTCAAATAAAATAATAGGCCCAAAACGCCCCCAAAGATAGGGCCCATTCGAACCACAAAATTCTAAAAAAACATGCAGGGGTTAACTTTTCGGGCAGAGGTGTCGACCCTTTAGGTAGAAAAAACAATCTGGCAACAAGCAAAGGGGTTGACCCTTAGATAGGAAGGGTCGACACTAATTTCCAGCAACTAACACACAGATTCTGCAATATACAAGGGTCGACCCTTCCCAGACTGGTGTCAACCCTTGTGGACCACTTCCAGAAACTTCACCAACAGGTAAGGGTCGACCCTTAGGAAGGCTGGTGTCGACCCTAGAATAGAATTTCTAAGTCTCCAAGGAACTTTTGACAAGAACAAGTACGAACAAACAAATCCAATGAGTTTAAATCGGGTTATAGTCCTCCAAAACCAACATACAACAACACCAAAGATTTCCAAAATAAAATAAAGGATTCAAATACACTTCCCAAAAGCTTCGAAGAATACAGGTGCTACAACCTCCCCACCTTAGGAAATTTCGTCCCCGAAATTTTAAGTAAGTTTTAAAGCCATGATTAAACCAATCCCAACAACGATAATCACTCAATTTCATCACCATGACCCATTTTCTGGTCATTCATTCTCATTGACTCGATACACAAGTCCTATATTAAAATGAAATTTGCAATTTCCCAAAACATTTACAATGTTTAACCAGAATCCGAGTTTTCAAGAAATTAACATCGCATATACCATGCTCCCAAAGTGATATAATACATGTGATATTCCACATTCTCAAACATACACAATGTTTATAATAAGCTCATGTTTCCAAGATGCCCATAACATGTACAATGTTCTTATAATTCAAAACGTATACAATGTTTGTATCTTTCATCATCATAATTAAAATTTCAATACATGTTTAGATATCAACAAACAAGCCCGGATATTTCTCTTGGACTTCCAATTCACGCTCCCAAGTTGCTTCCTCAACCCTGTGATGTTTCCACAATACCTTTACTAAGGGAATTGTCTTGCCTCGCAAGACTTGGTCTCGTCAATCCAAGCCCCTCACCGGTCTCTCCTCATACGAGGTGTGGGAGCTGAATAATGGGGGTCGTAAATAGGCCGAGTATATGAACTTGGGGAACTGGGATGTATGTATAGTATTCGGCTTCATCCCACATCCAAATCCTACCTTATTCAGTCAAATAGCCGAATAGGGCAAGGGCCGAGTAAAAAGCAATTCACTACAAAGGAAGCCGAATGACGAACAGAAAGTGGGCCTAATCCCAAGGCCCAAGAGAGAAAGGATATAAATAGAAGAATATCAGCCAGTAAGAGGTATGTGAGAACTATTGTGCTTAATTTAGAATACAAGTAAACTTGAGTGTAAAGACTGACTTGCCTATCGGAGTGCTAATTCCGGCACCCCCTGACCGGAGTGTTTATTCATTTTCAGGTGACTAGAAGACGATCACTAGCGTCTCCTAAGATCAGGAGAGTATTTTCAAAACCACTTCACCACAATTGGCGTCGTCTGTGGGAATACTCAAACACATCCATGGCGGGCGTAATGGAGGACCCTCTGATAGTCACTGATGAAACCACGCAGAGAGACGACCTCACTCCATCAAACATGCTTGGACCGGAGACCATCCCCGTAAGATGCGCTTTGAACTTCGCCTCATCCTCGACTCCAGAGCATTAAGCAATGCAAGCGATCATGGAACAAGCAAAGCAAAACAAACAAAGGTTGGAGAACATGATCGCAGAGAATGAACGTCTCCATCAGGATTTTGCCTTGGAGGTGGCAAAGTCCAAACAAGCTGTACACCAAGGCCCGGAACGACCTGTGAGGGCAGGTGGTCGACGATCTCGAGCCCGACAACAAGATAGTGATAGTGACTCCGACTCATTATCCCCGGAGCCCAAGAAGAAGGGACGATCTGAAACTTCCAGTTCTTCTGAAGAGAGTCCCCGTATAAGGCATAAGCGAAGAAGAAACAGTTCAGATGAAGATCAACACGATCCTTTTGTACGACGGATTGCAAAGGCAGTGCTACCCAAGAAATTCAAAGCACCGTCATTCACCTTGTACGACGGTAAATCAGACCCTACCGATCACATCTGCCATTACAAGCAAGCCATAACACTGCATGCAGATGATGGGGCTTTGATGTACAGAATATTTCCGAGCAGTCTGGGACCACCTGACACGAGAAGACGGGATAGACGATGTGAGTACCACAAGGACCATGGCCATGATACTGATAGTTGTCATGCACTGAAGGACCTCCTGGAGGAATTGGTACAAGATGGCCGGCTACAACAGTACGTCCGAAAAAGAAACCCAACCAAAGCAATAGCCTTGAGACAGGATTCACCCCCGCTCGGCGTGATCCACATGATGTACAACCTACCAATGTCATCGGCGGTGCATGCGATTCAGTCGAAGTCTAACCCTCAAGACCAACTCACTCCGGCTAAACGGCCCCATGAAGCCGAGGTTATTACTTTTGATGATTCGGATTTGGCCAGAGTAACACTGCCCCACATTGATCCCTTGATAATTGAGTTACGCGTAAACTGATTCACAGTTGAGCGCGTACTCATTGATCCGGAGAGCACATCGGAGATTATGTACTATAAGACATTTACCAAACTCGATTTCTCCGAATCGTATCTCTCTCCGGCCCCTTATCCACTATTCGGCTTTAATGCCAATCCAGAGTACCCGTTGGGGAAAATCAGACTACCCGTTCGAGCAGGTTCCCGAACAGTGGATGTAGGATTCTTGGTCGTCAAGCTGCCGTCGTCGTATAATCTCATCATGGGGCAATCTTGGTTGCATACTATGTGGGTTGTACCCAGCAGCTATCATCAGCTGCTACGCTTCCCGACAGAACGCGGTATTGAGCAAATCCGTGGCTCCCAGAAATCGGCACAAGCATGTTATCTCCTTGCTGAAAAAACGCCAAAGGAACTACAGGTGAATTCCATTGAGGTGCCGGATCGAGAGAGCCTCAACGATGTTGAGCGGCTCCCAAATAAAAAGGCCACGGAAGGCTTAGACCGAGTTGAAATCGATGGAAGCCCAGACAAGTTCTTCATGCTCAGCGTCTCCCTGAATGAGGCTGACAGACAGCAACTAATCTCTTTCCTGCTCAGCAACCTCGATGTCTTTGCATGGACTCCGTATGAGATGCCGGGTATAGATCCATCAGTTTCACAGCACCATTTGAATGTCGATCCTAAGTGCAAGCCGATCATTCAGAAAAGCCGATGATCAGCCGCAGAGCACACTGTCGCTGTTGTTGAGGAGGTTAACAGGCTGCTTGACGCCGGGGCAATTATGGAAGTGAATTACCCTACATGGCTCTCTAATACAGTGGTGGTGAAGAAGAAAAATGGGACTTGGTGAGTGTGCGTCGATTTCATGGACCTAAACAAAGCCTGCCCCAAGGATTGTTTTCCCCTACCCAGAATCGACCAACTTATAGATGCGACGGCACGCCATCAACGTATGAGATTCCTCGATGCTTACAGAGACTACCATCAAATCGCCATGCATCCAAAGGACCAAGACAAAACTGCATTCCTCACCCCAAGAGGAACCTACTGCTACAAAGTTATGCCTTTTGGGCTGAAGAATGCAGGGGCAACCTACCAAAGACTAGTCACCGCCATGTTCAAGTAGTAACTCGGCCACACTATGGAAGTGTACATTGACGATATGGTGGTCAAGTCCAAGGAAGAACAGAATCATATAGCCGATCTAGAAAAGACATTCAGCATTCTACGCAAATATAGAATGAAGCTGAACGCTTCCAAATGTGCGTTTGGGATCAGCTCTGGCAAGTTCTTGGGTTACATTGTCAACCACCGAGGAATCGAGGCCAACCCGAGGCAAATCACAGCAATCTGGGAACTTGGCTTCCTTCGTTCAGTAGAAGAGGTTCAAAAGTTGATGGGGATGGCCGCCGCACTCAACAGGTTCATTAGTCAGTCTACAGATCGCTGCCGACAATTCTTTCATACACTACGGCAGGGCAAGGCTTTTGAATGGTCCGCCGAAAACGAAGCCGCTTTCAACGGACTCAAGACCTACCTCCGCTCAGTACCACTCTTGACAACACATGCTGCTGGTGACCCGCTCATTTTGTATCTGACAGTTTCTGACAGGGTCGTCAGCGCCGTATTGATAAAGGAAGAGCTAGGGGAGCAGCGGCCAGTGTATTATGTGAGCATGGCAATGGTTGACGCTGAAACACGGTACCTTCCGCTGGAAAAACTCATCCTGGCCCTAGTCATGGCGGCAAGAAAACTGATGCATTACTTCCAGGGACATAGCATTGGGGTGCTAACAGATTATCCCCTCCGATCAGTACTACGAAGTGTAGAAGCATCAGGACATGTGTCAAAGTGGGCTCTTGAACTCAGCCAGTACGACATTTAGTTTCTACCCAGAACCTCAATCAAAGGACAGGTACTTGCCGACTTTGTTGCCGAATTCACTGGGTTCTTGCCGATTTCAAGTCCGATGAGATTCGTCCAGATCCCAACTGGAGAATTTATGTTGGGGACATTTGGCAGTTGTACTGTGATGGATCATCCAATCAGCGGGGCAGCGGAGCCGGAGTTGTAATCATGGCTCCTTACAGCGCAATAATTGAGCAGGCCGTCAAGCTCGGCTTCGAAGCGTCAAACAACGAAGCCGAATACGAAGCCCTTCTAGCCGGTTTGCGAAATGCACATCTTCTGGGTGCTCGGCGTTTGCTTGTATTTTGCGATCCAAAACTAGTGATCAATCAGCTAAAGGGGGAGTACGCGGCAAGAAACGACCGTATGGCGGCTTACATGAAAACGGCCAACTCCTTGCTGGCAAAATTTGACGATCATGAATTGAACTAGATAACACGTGATCAGAACACACATGCAGATGCCCTTGCCTGCCTAGCCTCCGCAATCAACTCAGAGATTAAATGAACCATCGAAATAAGTTTCATCCCAGAGCCGAGCATTGGCCCTTCGGAGGAAGTCCAGGTCAGCGTTATAGAATCTGGACCAAGTTGGATGGATCCCATTGCCGCATTCCTGTCTTTCGAACAGCTCCCAGAGGACAAGAAAGAAGCGCACAAGCTACGAAACAAAGCCCTGCGATACTACTTGGATCCACAAGGAAGGCTTTATAAAAAATCCCTCTCTGGTCCATATTTGGAATGTGTACACCCGGACAAAGTCAAAGAGCTTCTGACTGAAATACATGAAGGCAGTTTTGGCGCCCATTCTGGCGGGCGGTCCTTGGCCCATCGAGTCGTGACACAAGGGTATTACTGGCCGACAATGAGAGCAGATGCCGAAGGCTACGTGAAAAAGTGTGAACAGTGCCAGAAGTTCTCTCCTTTGACCCACCTGCCTGCTGAAGAGCTAAGCTCCATAACCAGTCCTTGGCCATTCGCCCAATGGGGACTTGACATCTCGGACCACTACCTCGTGCCTTGGGTAACAAGCGATTTTTGATTGTCGCGACAGATTATTTTACAAAATGGGTAAAAGCGGAGGCACTAACCCACATCCGAGATACCGACGTGAAGCGTTTTGTTTGGAGAAACATCATAACACGGTTCGGCATTCCGACAGCACTTATTTCAGATAACGGCACCCAGTTTGATTGTGGCGTCTACCGAGAACTGTGCAGCAAGTATGGTATACGGCCTTAATTTTCCACGCCGGCTTATCCACAAAGCAATGGTCAGGCTGAAGCCTTTAACAAATCCATTTTGGATGGCATCAAAAAGAGGCTGGAGAAAGCTAAAGGCAAATGGGTCGAAGAATTGCCGAGTGTGTTGTGGGCTCAACGAACTACGCCGAGGCGGTCTACTGGGGAAACGCCGTTTGCACTATGCTTTGGAACCCAGGCAATCATACCCCTGGAGATCGGCCTCCCAACCTTGAAATCGACAGTTTTTGATATGGGCCAAAATGACATGATGCTGGCCTTGGATTTGGTTCTGATTGAAGAACGAAAAGACCGTGCCCTCGCATCCATGGCGCGGTATCAACAGCAGCTTGCTAAGTCATATAATCAACGAGTTCAACTACGCCGCTACACACCAGGAGAGTTAGTCCTAAAGAAGGTACTTCCAGCTGCCAAGAAACTGGCTGATGGAAAATTGGGTCCTAACTGGGATGGCCCCTATCAGATTGATTCGATCGCAGGAGTAGGGGCATATCGGCTCAAAGACATGTCAGGAAGGAGTCTGCCATGGCCTTAGAATTCCACGCATTTACGTAAATTTTATCATTGACTCGACTTTTGGGACATGATGCTTGTTCTGAACGGTTCGTCATGTACATCTCTTTTTCTGTAATACAAAGATCCCTGCTTACTCACTACAAATTGTAGTTCAAGAGTGTTCTGAAAAAGCTTCCGGATTCGGAGCGCTCTTCGTGGATATCACGATTGGCCAAATAAAGTCTCTGGATTCGGAGCCCCATCGGCACAAGACGTCTTTGGGCCGAAAAAGCCTCCAGATTCGGAGCACCCTTCGTGGATATCATGATTGGCCAAACAAAGTCTCCAGATTCGGAGCCCCATCGGCGCAAGACGTCTTTGGGCCGAAAAAGCCTCCGGATTTGGAGCGCCCTTTGTGAATATCACTATTGGCCAAGACGTCTTTGGGCCAAAAAAGCCTCCGGATTCGGAGCGCCCTTCGTGGATATCATGATTGGCCAAACAAAGTCTCCGGATTCGGAGCCCCATCGGCGCAAGACGTCTTTGGGCCGAAAAAGCCTCCGGATTCAGAGCGCCCTTCGTGGATATCACTATTAGCCAAACAGTCTCCGGATTTGGAGCCCCATCGGCGCAAGATGTCTTTGGGCCGAAAAAGCCTCCGGATTCGGAGCGCCCTTCGTGGATATCACGACTGGCCGAACAAAGTCTCCGGATTCGGAGCCCCATCGGTGCAAGACGTCTTTGGGCCAAGTAATCCTCCGGAGTCGGAGCGCCCTTCGTGGATATCACGATTGGCCAGTCTCCAAATTTGGAGCCCCATCGGCGCAAGACGTCTTTGGGGCGAAAAAGCCTCTGGATTCGGAGCGCCCTTCGTAGATATCACGATTGGCCGAACAAAGTCTCCGGATTCGGAGCCCCATCGGCGCAAGACGTCTTGGGCCAAATAAACCTTCGGATTTGGAGCGCCCTTCGTGGATATCACGATTGGCCAGACAAAGTCTCCGGATTTGGAGCCCCATCGACGCAAGACGTCTTTGGCCCGAAAAAGCCTCCGTATTCGGAGCACCCTTCGTGGATATCGCGATTGGCTGAACAAAGTCTCCAGATTCGGAGCCCCATCGGCGCAAGACGTCTTTGGGCCGAGTAAGCCTCCGGATTCGGAGCGCCATCGTGGATATCTCAATTGACCAGATAGACTCCGGATTCGGAGCCCCATCGGCGCATGACGTCTTTGGGCTGAAAAAACCTCCAGATTCGGAGCGCCCTTCGTGGATATCATGATTGGCCAGTCTCCGGATTCGGAGCCCCTATCGGCACAAGACGTCTTTGGGCCGAGTAAGCCTCCGGATTCGGAGTGCCCTTCGTGGATGTTCGGGCTGTGCGTAATATAATGATGTCGATTAAATACTTAATAAATCAGGCCGATCAATGTCCATTCAATCAACTGAAATACGTTTATTCAAACATTTATACAATAAAACACATGCAAGCACGTGTGTGCCGAACAAAAATTATAACAAAACATTGAAAATAAAATCTTTTTATTCGACCAACCAATAATTACATAATTTTAGACGCAATCCGCGTTTGAAAATTACAACGAATGTTTTTATGCGGCGTCTCCTTCATCGTTGCTCTTTTCGACTTCAAAGGCGGAAAATGGCAAATGATCACAATGGTACAGCGGCAACGCCGAATTGACACCCTTTGCTCGAAGAGCCTCCGCGGCTTGAAGTGCCACAATCCAACTGTGCTTAAAGCCTCGATTCTCGCATCGACAGACCTCCTCTGCAAGTTTCTCTTTCATTTTGTCGATCCTAACCTTCCGGCCAGCATGGAAGCCTTGCTCATTACCCTTGGACCTCGCATTTTCTATGGCAAACATGCTTGCCGTATCTCGGTCGGCGATGGCATGACTCAATAGCCGTTGGGTCACCCACTCTTCCACAATCGGGTTAGATTGACCCACCGCATGCGGCTCGGCGGCTTTAGCCTTCCTAAGCTCCATAAGCTCACGCTCAGCTTTCTCCGCACGAGCCTCTGAACTGCGGATCCGTTCGTCCATTTTCTCTATCTCCCGCTGCGCGGCGCGCAGGCGCATGCCGACTTCGTAGGCGGTGTACAGCCCCTTCACCGCCCCATAGATACCTTCTCGAAACACTTTGAAATCTAGTCGTCCAACCATCGATTGTTGGACTTCCGGTGGAAAAATCTGTCGAGCGAACTCGACCGCTACACCTGGATCATTAACGATGGAATCTGCCTCAATCATCGGTTTATTCCCCACGAACACCGCAAAACTCAATGGTCGTGGCGTCGCGTCTGGCTCATTCCTCGGTCGTGGTCGCGGGGAGCTTCCCCGTTGCTGGTTCTCTCTTCGGGGTGATCTGTTTTGACGGCTTAGAGGTTGACGTTTTTCCCTTTTCTTGGACGTCCTTCCTCACATGCGCGTAGGCTCGCTGCTGCGATTCATCGCAGTATCTAGTTCAGCCAACGTTTGTCCTTCTCCTCCGCTATTGAAAAATAGTCTATTTGACATTCGCCCTCGTCCCAAGCTAGTTCAAATCGAGTCTGAATAAAAATAAGTGGACTCACTGGCGCGAACTCACCCCATTTATTCATATGTATGCAGCGCCCCCGAGGCGACGTCATTAATGCTAAACGCCATAAGCCCGATGCCGATAGATTTATGCCGCAGCTATTCCACGAACTAGGCCTATTCGGCTAATGAAGCTCGTGCACTGGCTGGGGCAAGGGCAGATTGATTAATCTAACCGGCCAAATATTTAAGCCCGATGCCGATAGATTTATGCCGTAGCCATTCCACGAACTAGGCCTATTCAGCTAATGAAGCTCGTGCACTAGCTAGGGCAAGGGCAAAGGCAGATTTATTAATCTGATCGGCTAAATATTTAAGCCCGATGCCAATAGATTTATGCTGCAGCCATTCCACGAACTAGGCCTATTCGGCTAATGAAGCTCGTGCACTGGCTAGGGCAAGGGCAGATTTATTAATCTGATCGGCCAAATATTTAAGCCCGATGCCGATAGGTTTATGCCGTAGCCATTCCACGAACTAGGCCTATTCGGCTAATGAAGCTTGTGCACTGGTTGGGACAAGGGCAAATTGATTAATCTGACGGGCCAAATATTTAAGCCCGATGCCGATAGATTTATGCCGCAGCCATTCCACGAACTAGGCCTATTCGGCTAATGAAGCTCGTGTACTGGCTGGGGCAAGGGCAGATTTATTAATCTGATCGACCAAATATTTAAGCCCGATGCCGATAGATTTATGCCGCAGCCATTCCACGAACTAGGCCTATTCGGCTAATGAAGCTCGTGCACTGGCTGGGGCAAGGGCAGATTGATTAATCTGACCGGCCAAATATTTAAGCCCGATGCCGATAGATTTATGCCGCAGCCATTCCACGAACTAGGCCTATTAGGCTAATGAAGCTCGTGCACTGGTTGGGGCAAGGGCAGATTTATTAATCTGATTGGCCAAATATTTAAGCCCGATGCCGATAGATTTATGCCGCAGCCATTCCACGAACTAGGCCTATTCGGCTAATGAAGCTCGTGCACTGGCTGGGGCAAGGGCAGATTTATTAATCTGATCGGCCAAATATTTAAGCCCGATGCCGATAGATTTTTGCCGCAGCCATTCCACGAACTAGGCCTATTCGGCTAATGACGCTCGTGCACTAGTTGGGGCAAGGGCAGATTTATTAATCTGATCGGCCAAGTGTTTATGCCTAATGCCGATCGATACTTGGTATTAAAAATAAAAGCTAGCACAGATAATAGCAAGGCAGAAAAGGAAATTTTCATTAGGAAATTGGGCACAAATTGTAGCCATTTTACACATGAAAATTACCAAACAAAAAGCTGTAAAAATACATTCGGAAACTCCTAAAACAGCAAGCAAAAAACAAACCAGGCAAAGAGAACTTACGAGAGATGAAAAGGACAGTGAAGGAAAGGAAGTTGCAGAGACAACGCGGAAGACAGTCCAGCGGCAAGTATCTGAAAGCGTGTGTATTTGAAAAGACGTCAAAATTTTAAATCATAATAAGTAGGAGAGTACAAAGGGGCGGGAAATTGAAATGATGACCGAGAAGCGTGTGTTCAGACATCTGCCTTGGAATGGGGCCAGCCGCCGAATTTCGACTTTGACTTTTCGAGTTCGAAACCAAACACTCCAACCAACTGTCATTAGTGGAATGTTTGGGGGGCAATTGCGGGAGCCGAATAATGGGGGTCGTAAATAGGCCGAGTATATGAACTTGGGGAACTGGAATGTATGTATAGTATTCGGCTTCATCCCACATCCAAATCCTACCCTATTCAGTCAAATACACGAATAGGGCAAGGGCCGAGTAAAAAAAAATTTGCTACAAAGGAAGCCGAATGACGAACAGAAAGTGGGCCTAATCCCAAGGCCCAAGAGAGAAATGATATAAATAGAAGAATATCAGCCAGTAAGAGGTATGTGAGAACTATTGTGCTTAATTTAGAATACAAGTAAACTTAAGTGTAAAGATTGACTTGCCCGTTAGAGTGCTAATTCCGGCACCCCCGACCAGAGTGTTTATTCCTTTTTAGGTGACTAGAAGAGGATCACTAGCGTCTCCCAGGATCAGGAAAGTATTTCCAAAACCACTTCACCACACGAGGCATCCTCATCTACCTCTAAGTCGGTCTAATCCAACACGTGCGATGGATTCGGCTCGTACTTCCGAAGCATACTAATGTGAAACACGTCATGAACCCCAGAAAATTGTGGCAGTAACGCCAAACAGTAAACGACTTCCCAAATCCGCTCAAGGATCTCAAAAGGGCCAATAAATCGAGGGGACAACTTCCCGCTCTTCCCAAATCTTATCAAACCCCGTCTAGGTGAAATTTTCAAAAAGACATGATCGCCCACCTCAAAAGACAAGGGTCTCCTCCTACGGTCGGCATAGCTTTTCTGGCGACTCTGAGCTGCAATCAATCTCTTACGAATAAGGGCCACTTTCTCAGTCGTTTCCCCAACTAATTCTGGGCCTAACAAAGGCGCGTCACCCACCTCGGCCCAACGCACCGGAGATCTACAAGGTCGACTATACAAGGCTTTAAACGGTGCCAAGCCAATACTCGATTGGAAACTGTTGTTAGAAGCAAACTTCACTAAGGATAAGTGCCTCTCCCACGACCCCTTAAAGTTAAGGACACAGCCTCGAAGCATATTCTCAAGGATCTGAATAGTACACTCAGACTGCCTGTCAGTCTGAGGATGATGCGCGATACTAAAGGTCAATCTAGTGCCCAAGGCACTTTGCAAACTCTGCCACAATTAAGCTGTGAAACGTGGATCTCTATCCGATACAATCATCATAGGGACCCCGTGCAACCTCACTATGTCCCTGATATACAGATCGGCAAGATAGTCTACTGAATCACTCACGCACATAGGGATAAAGTCCGCCGACTTGGTTAACTGGTCAATTACCACCCAAATGGCATCACTACCCCGTTGAGTCCTTGGAAGACCCACAACGAAATCCATCATGACATGTTCCCACTTCCATTCGGCTATAGGCAAGGGTTACAACAAACCCGTTGGCCTCTGATGCTCGGCCTTCACTTGCTGACAAATGAGGCACTTCGATACAAATACAGCTACATCCCTCTTCATACCCCTCCGCCAAAACTAGCGACTCAAATCCTGATACATCTTTATGCCTCCTGGTGCATCGCGAGGCGTGAATGGTGAAACTCTCGAAGTACTTCCTCTCGGTAAGACTCCGGCACAAACAAACGGTCCCGGTATCTCACACTCTGGTCAGGATACACATTCAAGCCCTTCTCTACTCTCCCACTTGAAATCTTCTCCCTAAGGGTTTCTATCTCAAGGTCACCACTCTGCGCTTCTAACACTTGGTTCACGAGTGTAGGTTCTATAACCATAGAAAACAAGGTTGCAAATTCAACGGACTCGCCAAGATGCAAGTCAAACTCACTAAGGGTACCCAACATTTCCCACTCTCGGATGGTGACACAGGCCACACTGCTGATAGGCTTTCTACTCAAAGCATCGGCCACTACATTGGCCTTTCCGGGATGATAATGCAACTCGAAGTCATAATCTTCTATGAACTCTATCAGAAAATACTTCGAACTTCTCACCATACAAATAGTGCCTCCAGATCTTTAAAGCAAAGATCACTGCCGCTAACTCTAAGTCGTGAGTTAGGTAGTTCCTCTCGTGTGTTTTCAACTGCCGCGAGCCATAGACTACTACTTTCCCCTCTTGCATCAAAACACAACCCAAACCTTCCCGTGGGGCATCACAATAAACCGAGTAACCCAAACCCCTTTCCGGGATAATCAAAACTCGAGCAGTGGTGAGTCTAACTTTAAGTTCCTGGAACAACTTCTCACAAGTCTCATCCCACACAAATTTGACCCCTTTCCTCGTCAGCCAAGTTAAAGGTGAAGCTAGTTGCGAGAAATCTTTCACAAACCTCCAGTAATATCCAACCAACCCCAGAAAACTATGAATCTCAAAGGCATTCTTAGGTTGTGCCCAATCTTGCAATGCCTCAATCTTGGATGAATCTACCGTCACCCCTCCCCCGGATACCACATGGCCTAAGAACCTAACTTCTCTCAGCCAGAATTCACACTTTCCGAGTTTCGCATACAACTTATAGGCTCTAAGCAATTCAAGCACTACCTGTAAGTATTCCTCGTGTTCCTCCTATGAAGGTGAATAAATCAAAATATCATCCACAAGACGACCACGAAACAATCTAGGAACTCACGAAAAATCTGGTTCATCAAATCCATGAACACAGTCGGTGCATTGGTCAGCCCAAAAGGCATCACTAGAAACTCATAATGGCCATACTGCGTACAAAATGCCATTTTCAGGATATCCTCTTCCCTTACCCTCAATTGATGGTAACCCAACCTCAGGTCTATCTTAGAAAAACAACAAGACCTCTTCAACTGATCAAACAGGTCATCTATACGAGGCATTAGTTACTTGTTCTTAACAGTAACTCGGTTCAATTTTCGATAATTGATACAAAGCCGCAAGGCTCCATCTTTCTTTTTAGCGAAGAGGGCCGGCGCTCCCCAAGGCGAAGTACTAGGACGAATAAAACCTTTACCTAACAATTCTTGGAGTTGAACCTTCAACTCAGTACGTGCAAATCGATACGGTGCCATAGAAATCGGTGTTGTGCCAGGTACTAAATCAATAGAGAACTCAATCTGTCGGTGAGGTGGTAAACTAGTAAGATCCTCGGTGTCACGACCCAAACCCGCCCCTATGGGTTTAGCACCGTAACCGGCTAGTAATCCGAGATTACCGAAGGCCTGCTTAACAGTAACACAGTAAAACAGAGTACAGGGGCATGGCGGAAGCCATTATAGTAATAAAACAATGTCCAATGAGCTGTGACAGTCTGTATGCAAAAAGATTTTTCATACATTTATACCTTCAGTGCGGAACAGTATGCACAATATTTACAAACACTCGGTACAGGGACCTAATCCCTATGAAACAGTACAGTACAGTACAGTCTATACAGTAAACAAAACAGTTACAGAGAAGGACGGGGAAATAAAACACCCCTAAGCCATAACTTGGCAGGCTCGGAACCTCGCAGTGAGGCACAGTGGTTGGCTTGACAGACTGGAGTTTACCCCGACGCTTCTAGCAACGGTCCGGTGCCTGTACACCTACATATATATATGAGCAGTGAGCTAAAGCCCAGTGAATAACACAATGAGTAAAGGGTTTAAGAATAAATGTCCTTTCGGTATTGAAAATAGTCATTTCAGTCAGTTTATCAGTCATTCGGTTTGTGGCTCATATTTCAGGCCATAACAGTCATTCAGTTAAAGTAGTGATATGTGGTACATCCATTGGCATAACAGTACAGTAAACAGTAGGTCTTAAAAGATCGGGTCTTAACAGACCAAACAGTAAATGATGGCCATCAGTAGCAGTACAGTAACAGTAACAGTAACCGTACTATTTCAGAGAACAGTACAGTACCTGTGGATTCAAGAGGTGTCTCGCACAGACTCTAGAGGTGGCTCACACTGTAGCACTTAGTTCCGTACAGCACTTTGTTCCATATCAGAAATACAGAATGGCCATCATAACAGTAAACAGTAGTGGTTCCAAACTTGGGAACCGACAGACGTCTCTCTGTCACAGTAACAGTAAACAGTAGGTGCCAAGGATGCCACAGTACAGTTCAGAATATAAGACATACGTTCATTCAGTACACAGTATCAGTTCAGTGAACAGTATCAATTCAGTAAACAGTTCAGTTCAGTAAACAGTGTCAATTCAGTAAACAGTTCAGTTCAGTAAACAGTATCAATTCAGTAAACAGTTCAGTTCAGTAAACAGTTCAGTAACCAGTTCAATTCAGTAAGCAGCTCAATAAGGTAAACAATTCAATAACGTAAACAGTTCAGAAGATAATCATTTTTGAACATATCTTTACACAGTTGTTACTCACAGAGTCCTGGGCTACAGTAAGCTAGAGCGTCTCCTCAGTAAGCCAACCCTACACAGTTAACAGATTGAACACACACTAAGCTATACAGTTGGGAAAGATTATAACTTAATCCTTAATTTGCCTTGGTGTGTTCTACACTTAAATCCTCATTAAGATGCCTTAAACTAGGCCTAAGAATGCCTAGAATGGAATGAGGATGCAAAGATGCACTCAGAAAACAGTTTCAGAATTTTCAGAAAAATAGTTCCCCGCTCGAGCGCAGGTTTCCCCGCTCGAGCGGACATGCAACAAAGGTACCCGCTCGAGCGTCAACTCTCCTGCTCGAGCGTGTGACACAAGCCTCCGCTCGAGCGTACAATACCCCGCTCGAGCGGACTGTAAAGCAGTGAGAGATGCTGGGAGCTCGATTTCCCCGCTCGAGCGGCACTTTCTCCGCTCGAGCGGACGACCAAAATCTGGAAATTCCAGATTTGAGTCCCAAGCTCAAAATCAAGTTCCAATGTACTAAATTCGATCCTTTTGGGCTAATTTTCTGGAAAACACTTTAAAACTCAATGTATAACATGTTTCAAAGATCAATTTGAGAAATCAAAGCCCAAAGGTAGTTCCATTGAACACATTTTCAAACAACATTTCATGTACAAGATGAACATGGTACATGCATAACTTTAAATCAATTCAAAGCTTCAATACATGCTCTAATGAGCCAATTCTTCTTAAAACATGGTGAAATCATGGGCTTAAACATAAATATGAGCATGCATGTAACATTTGCCATGAAAACAACTTTAAATTCCTCAATACAAGCATGCATGCAAGAGATGAGTTTCAACTCAACACTATTGAACCAATTCATGCCTTAGATCACTAAAGACCCATGAATCATGCAAGAATAAACTCAAATGCACAATAAAGAAGGTCAATGATCTACCTTAGGTCTTCAATTAGAGGTATAGGAGTTCAAATATACAATTACACTTCAATTTCCTTCAATCTCCAAACCAAATCAAGCCAAAGAGATGAAAACTAACTCTCTCCTTTTTCTCTCTCTCTAAATTCAGTGGAGCTCAATGAAATGGCTGAAGAATTTGTTTGCCTAAGTGTATGTAAGGCTCAAGGTAGTGTGCCACTAAGGGTGGCAAAATTGGTAAATATGACCACTTATGCAATTTACATCATTTGATCTAATTTAATCATACCAAATCAGTTTTCAATTGAATATACCATTAATTCACATAAATTATGATGATCATAAAACATCGATCCATTTCCGATTCGGCCGCCGATAAGGCCTTCAATTCGCGGTTTAAAGCATAAGATGAGAGCAGGTAATTTGGCAGTCAAACAGATAGATCATGCATTTAAACAGTTACAGTCAATCAATCAGTCTCAGTTTTCAGTTAGTCAGTTCAGTATCTCAATCAATTCAATTATCGATCATAATCGGTCTCGGTTTAGCAGTAATCAGTAAATAATCAGTAAACAGTGAGGGGGGTTGTTACACTCGGGAAAGACATCGGGGTATTCATGCGCCACCCTTGGCAGCTCAACCCGAATTTTATCACACTCACTATTCTGAAAGCTAGCAAGAAGACAACTAAGTTCACTCCGCCCACGCGGATCATACACCGGTGATAAGACTCTATCCACCCGGTCCCCCAAGAAATAAAAGCAATTCCTCCTCAAGGTACATATAGTAACCCTCTAATGGTAGCAATCTATAACAGCCCGGTATGACGATAACTAGTCCATACCCAAAACAACATCAAAACTAGTCATATCAAGCAGAACAAATGTAAATGGAAGTCAACGACTGGCAACCTCTATATCACAACCCCAGCACCCCTGTCTCAGAATAACCTCACCACCAATAGGTGACTCTACACAAATAGGAGATGCTAACTGTGATAACTCCGGCCCCAAAATCGATGCAAATGTAGACAAGATAAAAGAATGGGATGGACCCGTATCAATAAACACATTAGCAACTGAATTGGAAAACATGAAAGCACCTTTCACTATCGAAGGAGCAGGTACAAGATCTAGCGCAGTAACAACATACACACACCCTGTTGGCCTCTAATCTACCTACTTACCTCTCGGAGCATAGGTCTGTTGTACTGACTGAGCTGAAGAAGCTCCCTGATTAGCCCTCGAGGCCTGTGCTGGCTAATGACTCTGTGTCTGCCTCGAACCAGATGCACCAGATGTGCCACCCAACTATGGGCAAGACCTCTTCAAGTGCCCTGTCTGGCCACACTGATAGCAAGTGGGCGACTGTCTTCTACTATGACTCTGGCCCTAAGAACGAGCTAAAGACGAAGCTGCTCTCTGCCCTTCCCCTCTCTGCGGGCAAGCTGGAGACTTGTGGCCCAACTGACCACACTTGAAACAGGTCACATCTCCTTGGCCACCTCATCCAGAACTCGAGCTAGGCACTGGAAAGGTAGACCTCGATTGAACTCCCTGAGACTGCTGAGGATTAGAACCCCTTTGCCTCTTACCGCCCCCCTAACTATCCTGACTCCTCCTGGAGCCCCTCATCCTCTCTTCCTCAGTTTGCATGATAGTCTCAAGATGGGCTGCTACCTCCACAAGGCGCACATAATCTCTAATCATGGATCTAGCCACTCGAAACATGAGTTCGGTCCTCAGCCTCTTCTTGAACTCCAAACAACGGCACTCCTTAGTCGCCACCAACTTAGGTGCAAATCTAGAGAGGCTAGTGAAAGTGGCCTCAAACTCGGCTACATGTGTGTTCAACTGCTTAAGGCGAGAAAACTGATCCCTCAACTTCTCCCTAACAGTGGGAGGTAAGTATTTGTCCTGGAAGGCGTTAACGAAAGCCACCCAAGTCCCTCCAATGCGTCCCCTCGCATACTTCCACCATTGACCTGCGTCTCCCTTCAACTGAAAGGACGCCAAGGTCACTCTTAATCCCCTGTCTTCGATACCAAGTGTAGACCGCCCGAACTCCGCTCCGCGCGCCCCCCTTTCAGAGAGGGCGCGAATTGTGTTCTAGCTACTACAGTTCGGACTCCTGTCACGGTTCTGAATCTAATCTCACAACGTGCAATATAAGACTGATAAATCACCAAAGAGTCCAAATCTGAAAAATTGTTTTGGGAAATCGATTTTGAATCAAAAGTGCCAAACATGGACTGCTTTGCCAGATTTCAGAGTCGTCACCTAAATATTTTATTTTTGGGAAATTTAGGAAACCCTGACTCATGCCTAAGGCCACGTGTCCGTCATCACCAAAGTTGCCTTGGCTCGGGAACATGGGTACGAGAGGGGAAGGTCCTGAAATGAGTACCCCCGCTCGCCCGATCAAAGGATCGGCCTCTACTAACATGATATGTTGTTTTTGAAAACACATGCGTTCTTATTCCGGTTATTAATCTAGAATTACTATGTGATGCGCACAACATACAAGTATAGACTAAATCACTCGATTTGGAACAAAATATCTCATGTTCGTTTTTTGAAAATGGTTTGGAAGTGCTACTCGCAAGTAGGCTAAAATGCGGATTTGCCACCCTCAAGTGGGCTTAAAACAATATGATTTGCCACTCCGCGAAGTGGGCTTAAAACTCACATTTTGATGAATTGTTCCAATTCAAGCAATGAAGCCTTCATCCATAGGCATTCATGCAATTTAACACTTAAGCAAATAGCCTCATGGCAAGCATGCTATCATGAGAGTCACTTACACACATGCAAGGATGCTAAAGCGTAAACACTCACAGTGTACTCGGAGCCAAAAAAGAAGCTAGTTAGTAATCAATGCATGACCCTAGCTATGTTAACAATGCCCAATGCAACACATGCAAAAATGTAGCTAAAATAGGCTCAGCTGGCTAAGATGGCATATGAATGCAACAATTGATAACATGCTTTGAAACACGTATTCAAGTAAGTATTGAAAGACAATGCAGTTTGTATGATGCACCGAGCCCTGCATGCAATATAAATGAATGATGCACGCATACAAAGCATAAGTATGCTAATTGAAACATGCCCTAAATTAACCATCGAAAGCTGATAATTAAAAGGGAGAAAGAAATGGGGTTGGAAGACATACACACACACACACACACACACACTTATTACAACGTTTGCCCTCTCGACGGAGGGTCCGAATGAATTAGCTAAACTAGCTACGCTAATTAAACTAATTATTACAAACCAACTAATTAATCAAATTAATTAAGTTACAAAACCAACTAAGTATGAAAAGCATCTAAATTAGGCTGCCACGGCTCCGCCTTGAACAATGAAGGATGCATGCTCGGTCGCGTCCTCCCGGAAATCCACCACCTTGCCTCAAGATGCCTCTATTTGCACACTTTTGTACTTCTGAAAATTACGCCAACTTCTAGAATGTTTCTGACCCACCTTAGGAACATGCTGAGGGATGGTCGGCCTAGAGGGATGGCCATCGGCCAAAGTTGATGGCCATCAGCCACTTTTGATAGTTGATCGGCAGCCTTGGTGGCCGGTCGGCCACTACTTCCTGTAATTTCTCCTTTTGCTGCAACAGAGCACAAACAGAGGCATGGCAGTGTATTTCCAAGGGAATGTGTGTGCAACTACACTCCTTATCATGTCTCAAGCTCAAAGGAGTGTAGTGCTCGGCTCTCAAGTCACCAACCACGCATCTCCATGCATGATGGCCAAAGAGTCAAGTTTGTACAAGTCAATGTCAATGAATGCACAAATAACACATAAGGGCCTCCACCTCTATCATGCTTGATCAAGAGGGTCCGCAACCAAGAGATGAGGCGCGTTTCATCACTTCAAGTATGAAGTGCCCCTCGTTTCTTGTATTTGGATTAACATCCAATCCAAACACAATGCAATGCAACACACATGCAAACAACATGCTTATCTATCAATGCTAGAGTAGTATGCACAAGGCTCTATCATGTAAGCAATGCATGCATGGCATGTTTAGGAGCTAAGGCATCAAGGCAAGTGAAGTGTATCACACATGAAGCATCTACTACAATGCTCAAATATGCAAAACCTACCTCATGCCACAACAATGGTAGAATCATGCTAGAAATGAGGCACCAAAAGCTACAAACATGTTCATGCATTGGCTAGCAAGCCATACATTAAACACAACTCTCAAACACAATGAAGAAGTGATAAATAAGAGAGTATGGCAGAGATGTAGGCATTGAAATCACATACCAAATGACGCTATATCACACAAACAACACAAGCATAGCATGACTCAAGCATTAAAGCTAGTGAGGTACACAACACTAGGATTATGCAATACCATGCACAAGCACCCAAACCAGTCCCAAAACACAGCTCATGCATGCCAAAACAGTGGCCAAAACTCAACAAAACTTAGGCACAAAAGGCAAGGAATGCATACTCAGCTCATGGCTCACAAGCAAGGCATAAAGGCACAACTCTTAAACACAATTAAAGAGTGATAAACATGAGGGTATGACAAGGTTATATGCTCTGAAATCATATGCCAAATGATGACAAAACATGCGATCATCACAAATATAGCATAGTAGGGTGCTCAGAACTCAAGACTAGCTAAGGCACTTACACCATAGCCACACAAGGCAAGCCCCAAAGGGCCAAGATGACTCAAAACAGTCCCAAGGCAGGTCAAAACAATGCCAAAACATGCATGGAGTAGAACTAACACATGCTAGAATGGGAGGCATAAAACATGACGTATGCAAGGCCAATGAGTGGGATTACACTCCACATACCAAAACCAAGCATGAGGTGACTTCACCGACAAAAATCAGAGTTGTAACATGGTAAAATAACACCAAAAACGTGCTGAGATGATAGCCCAAAAGCTTAGGCAAGCATGCATACATATTGGCTCATAAATGAAGCATAAGGCTCAACCCTCAAACACAACAAAGGGATGATAAATGCGAGAATATGGCAGAGGTATATGGTCTGAAATAACATGCCAAATGATGCCATGCCTTGCACAAAGCTCAAATATAACATGCTAGGGGTCCCAAAGCTTAAGGCTAACAAGGCCAATTGCACTATAGCTGTACAAAGCAAGGCATGCATGACCAAAACCACTCAAATCAGACCTAAAGCATGTTAAATCAAAGCCAAAAAGAGGTGCTGGAGTAGAGCATACGCATGCTAGATCAATAGGCCAAAACACCAAACAAGCTAGGCTAGTGAACAAGCTTGCACTACAAGTGTATAAACCATGCAAGAGGTGACCTTGTTGACCAAAATCAGAGCTAAGGCATGCCAAAATATGAGTAAAAGCCTACTGGAGTGGAGCAAAAAACATGCTAAAATGGTGGTCCAAAGCATAGAGCATGTTAGGCTAACTAAGAGGATTGCATTACAAGTATATGAAGCATGTAAGAAGCAACCAAACCAACCCAAAACAGAGTTATATCATGGAAAATAATGGCTAAAAACATGCTTGAACTAAGCAAATTCAAGGCACAAAGACATGCTACTTTGCAAGACTACAAGTAGGATTACACTACAAGTACTAGAAGCATGCAAGAGGTGACCAAGACAACCAAAAATAGAGTCATGGCAGGTCTAAAAAGTCAAAAAAAAGTGCTGAAACAAAGCCTCAAGAAGATAGAAATACATGCTCTTTTGATGGACCATCAACAGAAGCAAAGAAGAGAAGAGGAGGGGAGACAACCCCCTCCTATTTTGGACCTCAAAACCACATTTCTACCACTGAAAATCCACTGGATTTTAGTGGTTAAAAGGCCAAATAAAGATTGCCTCAAAGGCCTTAAAAGATGGGACCAAGCTCAAGCCAATAAGGCACACAAGAGGGTAGAACACCCTCAGCACCAAAGAGACCTCAAACAACCATCTTTAACACTTAAAAAAAAAACTTTTTGTAGTTGAAAGATAAGCTAAAAGAAGCATGCAAAGATGGCTAAGTAAGCAACTAAAACAATGCTCTAAAGAGGGTAAAGACTCACCCTTGAAGAACCACAGCAAAAGCAGCAACTTCTGAGGCAAAAACCAAGCCTTTGAGCTTCAAACAAACCTTCAAGTATCTCAGCTCAAGAGTGAAGGTGTTCAAGTTTGGTTAAGGGTGCTTAGGCAAAGGAGAGGTGTATCTAAGCTTTCATGCACAAAAGGGCAAGAGGAAGTGAACTTCTAGAGAGAGGGGCAGAGATTTAGCTCTGAAAATTCTAGAGAGAGAGGAGTTTTTAGAGAGAGAGGCTCCGAAAATTGCTTCAATGTTCTCCCCTTGAATATATCAGATATAGCTTCATATATAGCAAAAAGAGAGCATTTGGTCGAAAATATCTGAATTAGGATAGCTGGCACAAGCTGGAAACAGCTGGAGGAGAAATATCTTCAAAAATTCTGAGTTTGGGTCACTCTTGGCCGGCCGGCCATCTTTGGGGCCGACCTACTACTTGTGATGGCTGACCGGCCATCTCCATGGCCGACTGTGCACATTTGTGGCCGACAGGACATTCTGCTCTGCAGGTCCAACTTCAAACGGGCATAACTCCTTCATATGGACTCCTTTTCAGGTCATTCTTGTGTCCAAATTAAAGCCCCGGAAGTAAGATTTCCAATGGTGGCAACCTTGCAACAAAATTCCAACTATGCTAAGAGATATCCCTCTTTTAGTGAAAGCTGCTCAGTTTCAGTCCAACCGGAATGATGCCCAACTTCAAGCAATCATATCTCCCCCATTCGGACTCGTCTTTAGGAGATTCTTGAGTGAAAAATGAAGCCCCGAAAGTCTTATTTCCAACGGTGGTGGCCTCATAGCTGAAATACAGGGGTGCAAACAGATAGGCCTGATTTAACGAGGGCCGCTCGACTCTCTCTTAGCGATTCATGCCCATCTTCTTCTCCAACTTGGTTTCTTCTCTCCTCTCCTCTTTTCTTCAACTCCAAACCCCTAAACAAGATGTTTTGAAAGATTTTTCAGAGATTTCAACTCTCTTTCATTCATTTCCACTTTGTCCTTGCTCGGTTTACCGAAAAGTGCAACATTTAACGAAATGTGAGCCTCGGAACATCGCAGAAACCTTTTTCAAAATATTTTAAAAGAGAGGGTTTTAAGATATAAAATCTTTTTGGTCCAAAAATGGGGTGTGAGGTTTGGATTTGACTCTCTTCTTGCCTAAGAAATTGAACCTTTGCACTACACACCTTTCACCACTAAGTAAACAATCAGTAGCGCCCAAGTCTTAAGGGCGGTCAAAAATGGGGTGTCTACAGTTGCCCCTCTTTGACAGAGCTCGGAGTCATGAAATGACATGAATGAATGTCAAAGCCCAGAGACGACCCATTTTTGACAAGGCCGAAGACTTGGACAAACAAACAAAATACAGATGCAGTTGGTTGAACCCGCAGGCTGCCTACGTATCCCTTTGCAAGGAATCAAACTAGCGTAGTTCAGGGGTATGATGCAAAATGATACACAATGTAACAAAACAATGCAAATGATATACAATGTAATGAAATAATCAAACCACAAGCAGTGCAAAACCACACAAATATCATAAAGGGATGGAGATGCAACATCAAACTACATTTAACATAGAAAAGGTGCCGGAGCGCTCTAACCACAATTCTCTTAGTGGAATAGGTACATGCACAGACAGAACTATGTGTTCCACAGAAAGAATACAAGTAATTGGGTGGCATGATATAAGTGAGGAATGATCTGCTAAGGAAAGATCGTGATTCTACATGCTGAATGCAACAAACTACAATGCAATGGATGCAATGGATGGAGTGAATAAGGCGCGTGGCCAAACCACATCTTGCCTTGCAAAGGCATGGACACAAAACAGACCACGTCTAACATAGAAAAGGTGCCGACACCCTCAGACCACAATTCTCTTAGTGGAATAGGCGCGTACACATTAACGCAGAACCATGCTTCAACGAAAATGTATGAGCACATGCCAAACCAGGATTAACATGGAAAGGATGCAATGCAGTAGATGCAATAGATGCATGCAATAGATACTATATGCGATGCAATGTAGTAGCTAAAATGCAATGTAGTAGCTAGGAAGTGAAGGTACCTTACAAGGGCAATTGGTAATAACTTACCTCATGTTGCTGGGGATCTTTCGCTTCTTCTTGGTTGAACCACAGGTACTACTTTTCTCCCTGGCTATGGTCGCAGCTTTCCCTATTCTCCAACAGGGTGACAAACTAGGTTGGTTCAGTATCCAAAATTGAGGCGCATACCCGCTACCTCAACCTATGGGGCTGCCATATAGATTTCGAGCTGAGGATACACCCCTGGGTATTTAAACCAGACTTTAGTCTCGGAAATTCTGAACCTTTGAGTTCTAGGCAACAGCCATTCAAACTCTAGTTTCTACCGTCTCAGTTGATCTCCTAGGAACTCACACCAAACATGGGCAGGTGGCTATACCAGACCACTGGAAGTCGTTCGGGCACGAAAAATACCAAAGGAATTGCACCTTCAGAGGATTTAAGGTCTCCTAGAACAGAGAGTGCACAAAAAAGTACGATGCGCAAGAAAGCGCGAGTGCACAAGAAAGTGTGATGCGCAAGAAAGCGCGAGTGCACAAGAAAGTGCGAGTGAGTCACAAAGTGTAAGTGCACAAAACAGTGCCAGTGAGATACAATGCACAAGAAAGTGCGAGGAAGGTGCACAAAAGAAGTGCGATAAAATGCATCTTCTATGCAAGTAAGGTGCACAAAAAAAGTGCGATAAAATGCATGTTCTATGCAAATGAGGTGCATTTTCTATGCGAAAGATACGAGCATTTTTTATGCAAGTATGGAAGAGTGTATTTTCTATGCAAAAGATATGAGCATTTTCTATGCAAGTATGAAAGAGTGCATTTTCTATGCAAAAGATACGAGCATTTTCTATGCAAGTATGGGGGTATTTTCTATGCATGAAACAAGAGCATATTCTATGCAATATTGAAAGCATATTCTATACAACAGTGAAAGCATATTGAGGGAAATGAGCAACACTCAACGTAATACATCATGTACATTATGAGATGAGTATAGGGCGCTCTGCCACAACCTATTGAAATGTACTACAGAGGGAGGCAATTCAACAAAACTCTATTAAGCACAAAACAAAGTCAACTAGCAAGAGCAGCCAATCACGCAGTTCAAAACAACCCATATGTATGAACATGTAGGCATAACACACATGCATTAATCAGAGGGAATATGGCAATCCCCAAGAGAGTTTCGAAATGGTCGGAGATAGTTTTCAAAAGTTGAATCATATCAGAATCATCATGGGGGTAAACCCACCCTAATCTAGGGAAAAGTGCCCAAAAGATGACTTAGGCAAGCTAAGAGATAGGTTGGATCTATGCCCTCTGTTCAATTGATGGCCCGATCAGATGCATGGAAAACTGCCCCTAGTGTCTAGCCATTGGCCACTGTAGACGCGCCCTTGGGCCTCACTACAGTTCGGACTCAATTTGTATTACGGTTCGTAATCTGAACCAAAGAGTCCAAATCCGGCAAATCGTTTTGAGAAAACAGATTTTTAGAAAAGAAGTGCCAAACATGGACTGCTTTGCCAGATACAGAGTCGCCACCTAAATATTTTTTATGGGGAATTTAGGAAACCCTGACTCGGTGCCAAAGGCCACGTGTCCGTCATCACCAAAGTTGCCTCGGCTTGGGAGCTTGGGTACGATTGGGGAAGGTCAGCTATGAGCACCCCCTCTCGCCCGATCCTAAGATCGGCCTCTACTAACCATGATATCTGATTTTGAAAACGTCATGTGTTCTTATTCCGATTATTAGCCTAGAGTTACTATGTTATGCGCACAGCAAAACAAGTATAGACTAGATCGCCTAATTTGGAACGAAGCATTGCATATCCGTTTGTTTGGAAAACGCTTTGGAATTTGCTACCCGCAAGTAGGCTAAAATACGGATTTCAATGAGTTTTTCCAACTCAAACAATCCAACCTTCACCCACAGGCATTCAGGCAGTTATATCACATAAGCACCTAGCCACATGGTAAGCATGCAATCATGACAACACTCACACGCATGCGGTATGCTAAAGCATAAAATACTTACAAAGTACTCCATGCCAAAACAAGAACGTGTTAGCAATCAATGTATGATCCAAGTCCATGTTAAGTGCCTAATGCATCGCATACAAAATGTCACTAGAAGAGGCTCGGCTAATCTAAGGATGGCATATGAAATGCGCAAGTAGCATGTATTCAAGCTAGATTTGAAATACGATGCAATTAGCATGATGCGCCGAGCCCGGTGCATGCAATACTGATGAATGATGCACGCATGCATAGCATAAGGTATGCTAAAGTAAATGTGCCCTAATACTAATCATCGAAAGCAGGTAAGTAAAAGGGAGAAAGAAGTGGGGGTTGGAAGACATGCACACACGCACCCACACTTATTACAAATTTTCCCTCACTCGGAGGGTCCGAATAAACATTACAATTTAATTGACCTACAAGCTAATTAAATAATTACAGACAATTAAATTAATTAAGCAAATTAATTAATCTAATTTAAGCAATAAACAGCCTTGGGAAGAGGGTTCGATGCGATGCATGCTCGATTCCGCCCGGAAATCCACCGCCATGCTCAAGATGCCTCTATTTTCCTTGCTCTGCTCCTCCGAAAATTTCACAACTCCCAAGGTATGCTTCATGGACACTGTGGAGCACCACCGGCTGAAGAGAACACCACCGGCCATATAGAATGGTCACCGACCACAAATTTGATCCATCGGCCAACAATGATGGCCGGTCGGCACTGAAGATAGCCGGCCGGCCAAATCTCCCTGTAGAATTTGTATGACAGCAGCAGAGGGCAAACAAGGCATGGCAATGCATTTTCAAATCAATGTTTGCACCACCACCCTCCTTATCATGTTCATGACTCAAAGGAGGATGGTCCTCGACCCTCGGACCACCAATCGCGCATTTCAATGCGTGATGGCCCAAGAAGCCAAGTTGTGCATTTGGATTTCAAATGTAATGCAAACCAAACAAATGAAAGCCCAACCTCTATCATGCTCAATCAAGAGGCAAGGCGTGCATGCCAAATGCAACCTAAGCATGTGAGCTAAGCATGCAACATGAGCATGGAGGCAAGTATGCAAACATGCAATATGTACTAAGCACACAACCTAAGCTAACAAGCATGCAAGGCATGGAATAAGGCAACAACATTTGAGCAACATGTCAAGCATGGATTTAAACTAATTTGGGCAGCCCTATACTAGGCTCAAAACAGTGGCCAAGTGCCATGGAAATGAAGGCCAAAACACATACAAACGTGCGTGCACACATGGTCCAACACTTAGGCACAAGGAAGCAACTTTCAAGCACACTTAAAAGAAGACAAACATGGGTATATGGCATGCATTATAAGCTCTGAAATCATGTCATAGATGGTGCCAAACCAAGTAAGCAAAGCATGCATAGAAGCTTGGAATTAGCCCAAGGACTTAAACCATGATCATATGACACATGAAGAAAATGATCAAAGTGAATCAAAACAGTCCCAAATCATGTCAAAGTAAGCCCCAAACACCACTTAGATGGCATCTAAATGACCTACACATGGAAGCATACACAAATGTCTAAACATGGAGCATAAAACACAACCTCTTGTAGCATCAAAGGAGCCATGAAAAACAAGTATACAAGCATGCTACAAGGACTGAAATGGCATGGCAAGTGGTTCCAAACCACTGAAACAAAGCAAGGAAAGCATGCTAGAGGGGTCAACACTCAAGGCTCATAATGGGGATTGCATGGTAGCTATACAAAGCAAAGCATGGTTGACCCAAACAACCAAAAACAATCCTCAAGCACACTAAAACATGCATAAAAGCTTCACAAAGCTAAGCCAAAACAAGTAAGCATAGTGGTCTAAATGCTAGATACATGTTGAGGCAATTTCATGGCATTACAAGACAAGTATGCTAAGCATGCATGGTGTGTCTAAACCAACTCAAAACAGAGGTAATACATGGAAAAATACTACCAAATACCACTTAAGACATGGCCAACATGTACTTAAATTAGATGCTCAAACATGAGGCTAAAAAGGCCCTTTTCAAGGACAACAAGGAGAGGAGGTGGCCCTCTCCTTCATAGGACCTCAAGGCACCATCCTCACCTCTGAAATCCCTCAAGATTTCAGTGGTGAGGAGGCCCAAACACAATGGTCCCGGAGCTCACTCAAAATGGCACAAAATGAACGCCTTTCAAGGCTTAAGAGGGGTCAAACAACCCCAAAGCTTAAGGCAACCTTAACCAACTATTTAGAGGTCTAAAAAACAGAACTTTTTTATGTTATACACTAAGCTCAAAAACAGTTGTAAGGTAGGTAAAAAGAGTGCAAAAATGGGGAATAAAGGGGCAAGCTTCTTACCCTTGAAGACCCTTTTCACCAATGGAGCTCCAGCAGCTTCTTTAGGTTGAAATCAGTCTAAAAGCTCCAAAAACAACCCTCAAGGGCCTCAGCTCCAAGAGATGGTGTGATTGTGGGTGTTTGTGAGCAAAAATAGGACAAAACACACACAAGAGAGAGATATAGAGGTAGGATATGAACAAACCCTAACCCTAAAACTCAAACCCTAAAAAAAGTTGTCTAAAATGTCTAACCTCTCAAAAAGGGAGAGAAGGCTCCTCTTTATAGAGCTTTTGGTCTTGTAAGCTTACAAGACAAGCTTCTAAAGAGAGAGATCCCTCCATACACGTGTATGGAGGGGAGCCAAGTGCATGCCAGCTGAACCAAAATATCTACAAAAGCAGACGCACAGTAGTCGGCCGGCCAAAGATGCAATTGACCAAAGAAAGATAGCCGGCTGGCCATCTATAGTGCCGGCCGGCCAAACATTTGGCCGGTGGCAACAAAACACAGCCGGTGGCCTCAAGCCATGGCCAGTGGAGTGTGGGGATGGCCCACAAGCCATTCCCTGCCCCTCCAAGGCAAAGCACAAGTGTTTGGTGCAAAACCAGACACGAAACAGTCGAGTCGAGAGATCCTGAGGCAAGGCGCGTAGCCGAGACTTCCGGGAACTCAAGACGAACACAAAAACATGGATGATCACCGAGTGTTCAAGCGGTGATGTCCAAGTCTTGAGGACGGTCAAAAATGGGGTGTCTACAGTTGCCCCTCTTTGACAGAACTCGAAAGTCATAACAATGACGGGAGTGAATGTCAAAGCCCAGAGACGACCCATTTTTGACAAGACCGAAGACTTAGACAAAGCATGCAAGAACAACAAGATATGCGCCCGAAGGCAACGGCAAAATGCAAGACAATGCACAGAGCCGAACATAACTTATGATCATGCAAAGAAAGCTATAATGAAGCACATACAATGCAACAGTTCTAAGCAAGCATAGACCAAACTATACTACAATGCAGAAAGGATGTAAGAGAATTATGCAATTCTCAATACGTCTCACGCGGAGGATACAATACCTGTGCGGTTCGTCTGGTTGCACCAGCCTCAAATGAACCGTACATACAATATCGTGCCTGAAAAGAAAGCAAACTTAACAGGTACAATATTGTTAGCAACATGCATAACATGCAAAATGAATGCAAAATGATATGCAATATATACAAAACTATGTATAATAATGCAAATGAATATGCAATGCAATTGAAACAATGTAAAAGAAATGCAATGCAATCGAATCATGATTCAATCATGAGCGGTTCAAAACCACACAAATGTCAAATAGGTTAATGGAAGTAACAAGTCCGTCTACCATAGAAAAGGTGCCGCAACCCTCAAAGCGCGTACACATGCAGAACTATGAGTGATGTAGACAGACACAAGAACAAGTATTGGGTGGAATGACATAAGTGGGGAAACAACCCGCTAACGAAAGAACAATGATCCTAATGCTGGATGCAAAAATTACACTACAATGTAATATATACAATGGATATGGCATGCAGCCAAACCAAATCTTGCCTAGGAAGGGCATGCACACATACAAGCCATGTCTAACACAGAAAAGGTGCCGCCACCCTCAAACCATGTTCATCAAGGAATAGGCGCGTACACATGCAGAACTGTGCTTTAACGTGGAAAGTATGAACACATACCCAACCAAGCTCAACAAGGAAAGGTGCGAACCAAAGATGAAGGTGATGCAGTGAATGCATGCAAGCTACAATGCGATATTTACAATATGCAATGGAATGGAATGGATAGATACGATGGATAAGGCGCGCAAGCCAAACCAAATCTTGCCTAGGGAAGGCATGTACACAAACGAACCGCGTCTGACACAGAAAAGGTGCCGCCACCCTCAAACCAAGTTCATCAAGGAATAGGCGCATACACATGCAGAACTGTGCTTCGACGTGAAAAGTATGAGCACATACCAAACCAAGCTCAACAAGGAAAGGTGCGAACCAAAGATGGAGGTGATGCAGTGAATGCATGCAAGCTACAATGCGATATTTACAATATGCAATGGAATGGAATGGATAGATATGATGGATAAGGCACGCAGGCCAAACCAAATCTTGCCTAGGAAAGACATGTACACATACAAGCCATGTCTAACACAGAAAAGGTGCCGCCACCCTTAAACCAAGTTCATCAAGGAATAGGTGCGTACACATGCAGAACTGTGCTTTAACGTGATAAGTATGAGCATATACCAAACCAAGCTCAACAAGGAAAGGTGAGAGCCATGGATGGAAGTGATGCAATGAATGCATGCAAGCTACAATGTAATATTTACAATATGGATGTTTACGGAAAATGCATGACATATGCAATATTTTTTGTTTATTTTTTTGTTTTTTGAAATGCATGACACATGCAGTATTTAAAATGGGATGCATGACATATGCATTATGTACAATGGGATGCATGACATATGCATTATGTGTGTTTTTGTTTTTTTTTTTTGAAATGCATGACACATGTACTATTTGTTACGAAATGCATGACATATGCATTATTTGTTATGAAATGCATGACATATGCATCCGAGCGGTTTTAAGGTCTCGTCAGACCAAGCGGGTTTAAGGTCTCGCCAGACCGTGAAGTACACAGGACGGTGTGATGCGCGAAATAGCGCAATTGAATGCATGCAAAATGCAATAAGATGCGCAACACAGTGCAGTGCGTTGGACAACGCGAGTGCACAAGATAGTGCGATGCGCTACACAGTGCGATTGAATGATACATGCACAAGGGGCAACTTTCGGGTTTTGTTAAAGACAAAAGGATACGGAAAGGATACACCTTGCACGAATTCGAGTGCCACGCACAAAAGGCACAGTCCGAGGTCAAAACGGAGGCCGGTTGAGCTTCGGGAATGCCATTTCTTGGACTATCTTGAGCAATGAAAACCCCAAACCACTCATCTGACCTAAACAAGGTTGTAGGAGGCTCACCGGCCACATGGGGAGGCCACCGGCCATCCACCGGCCACAAAAAAAAACATCACCGGCCAAAAATATAGCCGACCGGCCAAAAGTGCCTGAATCGGGGCAGTTTTGTCCTTTTGGCTTGGGTCTTTTAAAATAGGGTTTCTAACCCTATTTTCCTTATTCTCCTTAGCCGAAAATCTATCCCCTCTCTCTCTAGGGCATTTTCCTCTCTTCATTTCTCCGTTTTCTCGCGTTTTACGCCCGTTTCGTCGTTTGATTCACGATCTTCTTCGCGTTTCGAACACTTTGAACCGAACATTTTTTTGTTTCGGTACTTCCTTCGCTATTTCCGCTTTTTGGGATTTGTTCTCCTCGTATTCCTCGCGATTTCCGTGCCTTTTCCACTTCCTAGCTTTTCCGGCCATTTTTCACCCTCCCGAGGGTTGACTTTTCGGTTGACCCTTCGTATTCTAGCCCGGTTTTCTGTTTCCGACCATCTCCCTCGTCACATTTGACATGGCCGATGATATTCCACAGGGCGAGACTCCCCCAGATCACGAGATGGATCCCGGGGTCGAGCTTCTCCCCCTGAGTGTCCGCCCCTTCGATCCGGCCACCTACCGACCGGCGATTCACGTGCTACCCCCGGATGGACTTCGCCAGTTTCGGAGTTTTGACAGAGCGATGCCACCAGAGCTCCTCCTGCGTGAGCCTACATCTCATTTATCCTTCGGCGCTTCCGAGGTAACATTCCTTCCTCTGCTTTATTGTTTTTTTTTTCCAATGTAGAATATAAAACTGCCATAGCTGATTACATTCTTTAACTGCTTAACTCAGATACACTGACGCACTGTACACTGTAGTTGATCGTAACCACACTTGCAACTGATATCTGTTTGAGACTGACACATGCTCACACACTGCGTTGGCTCTGAATCACTCAAACATACCAACACAGTATACACTGCACACACTGTAGTTTATTGCAATCACACCGATACCCGATATCTGCTTGAATCTGAAAAGCTTGCACACATGCTATATTTGCACTGAACCACGCAAACACGCTGATACATCACACGTTGTAGTTCACCATAAGCAGACCGGCACCCGGTATCTGTTTGAATCTGAAAAACTTGTACACATGCTATATCTGTATCAATTCTGAATGCCTTTCAAAATTAGTATATTTAGTATTGCTTTGCAATTGTGTGCTTGAAAACAGGGGGATTCCCATACCGTCCGCAGGTATGGGAATATTGCCGCTCGAGACTGGTATGCTGAGCTACCCGAGGCAGTTCGCCACATTGTGGATCAGGCCGGTTTCAGCGCTTTTTGCAGAGGATTGTCTAGACTTACCGCGAGCAGGCCTCTCCTCGCTGCTCTGGCGGAGAGGTGGTGGGACACCACCGACTCGTTCCATCTTTGCGCGACGGGAGACATGACGATGACTCCCTATGATTTCTCGATGCTCACAGGCATCGGGGTAGGGGGTGATCCGATCCCCTTCGACACCGATATGGACGAGTGGACTGCCGCTCAGGTCTATCTGCTCGGCGAGGTGCCACCTCTCGCCCGTCCAGGCTTCGTCCGTTATTCCTGGTTCGAGGTCCAGTTCCGGGTCCAGCTAGCTTTAGTTGAGGAGGCTCTGATGACTCAGGAGGCTGTGGAGAGATATGCGCGCGGCTTTCTCATGTTCCTGTTGGGGGCGACTATTTTCGCCGATCGGGCGAACACCATGCCCCTCTGTCTGCTCAGCGCCTTAGTGGATGTCACTCAGATCCTGCACTTTGACTGGGGTGGCGCCGCTCTAGCTACACTTTACGGATATATGAGCTCGGCTTCCCGCGGCAGCGGACAGTTGCTCGGGGGCTACTGGCGCGCTTGGGAGGTACATTTCTTCTCTGCTCTTTTACATCCTTGCTTTCTATTATCTGTATTCTACACACTGCACATACTGTAGTCTGCTTTACACTGACTGTATTCTGTACACATAGCACACACCTGTACTCTGGTTTACACTGACTATACACTGCTCACACTGTACACTCTGCACAATACACTGTCTGCACAATACACTGCACGATACACGGCTCTGTTATTTCTGCTTTATTCTGCATTCTACTTTATCTGATAAACATACTTGGTATTTGCCCTGCAGTTATGGGTCTACACCTACTTTCCCAGACTAGCCCCGATGCCAGACACGGAGACCCCTCTTGTCGTCCCTTTCTCATGCCGTTTCTACGGGAGGTGTGTGCGGAGGCCTCGGGAGACGTTTAGCTTCTTCCGCCGCTACTTTGACACCATTACTCCCGCAGAGGTATGTTTAACTTTAGAGTTCATTTAAGCTTCGCTTTTCACTGCACATTTTCAATAACAGTATATAACAAACTGTATTTCATTTTCAGATCACCTAGTAGCCTTGGGCTCCGTTGCCAGCGACGATTCGGGACTGATTTGCCGGTGCTGAGGAGACCTCGCGTTTCTGGATTCTGCTGGAGGGCCCGGTCTATTGGGCTTGGTACCTGTAGACACCCCATTTTTGACCGTCCTCAAGACTTAGACGTCACTGATTGAACACTCAGTGATCACCCTTGTTCGTGTTTGTTTTGAGTTCCCGGAGGCCTCGGCTGCGCGCCTTGCCTCAGGATCT
The DNA here is from genome assembly GCA_030407325.1 of Camellia japonica. NCBI lineage: Eukaryota > Viridiplantae > Streptophyta > Magnoliopsida > Ericales > Theaceae > Camellia > Camellia japonica. The sequence continues at coordinate 25,056,852 of JAPPVO010000059.1, read as the reverse complement.
CTTAACTCGTTCGTTTAGTGTTTGCTTTTGTACCAAACACTTGTGTTTTTGCCTTGGAAGGCAGGGAATGGCTTGTTGGTCATCCCCACACTCCACCGGCCCTCCCTTTACATCACCGGCCATTCCTTATTGCTACCGGCCGTGGTTGCTTGGTATCAATGGCCGGTCGGCACTCTCTATGGCCGGCCGGCACTTTATTTGGCCAGTGACCTATTTTTCTGGCCGGTGACCCTTCTGCACCCCTTCAGGCTTGGTGCATGCCAGCTGTGCCAACTGGAACACACCAACACCACTCCCCATGCACGGGGATGGCTGTTTTGAGCCCTTGACCCCCTAGTTCCTTCTAGAAGGATGAACCCTTGGCCAAGCTTCTTGGGGAAGCTTGGCCAGCTGTCCCAGCTTCTTCAAGAAGCCATGAACCATTTGCACCCTTTGCCCCTTTTCATTTAGCTTCCTTGAGAAGCTTAGAGCCTTTTCTTTGCTTCTATAAGAGCCCTTCTTCCTCCTTTGTCTAGGGTTAGAAGTTTTGAACAAAAAAAATAGAGAATATATACATACACATCTGTCATATACTCTCTCTCTATATATATATCCCCCTCTCTCTCATCCTTTGTGTGTGTTTTGTGGCCTAAAAGTGTAGTTTTACCTTAGTTTTGCACTAACACACACACTACCACACCTTACTTTGACCTTGAGGGACTTAGAGGGTTTGTTCTTGAGTTTTTGGACTTGTTTTGATCAGAAGAGAGTGGCTGGACCTGCTGCTCTTGAGGTGTTCTTCAAGGGTAACTACTTTGCTTTAGTTTCCCCAATTTTGCAACAGCTTTTTACCTGTCTTGCATGATGATTTGAGCTTTGTGTATAACTAGAAAAAGTCTTATATTTGCATGCTTTAAATACTTCATTAAGGTCATTTTGTGGTTTGGGGTCGAACTCACCCTCTTAGGCCTTATTTGGCCCTTTTGGTGCTTCCATTGCTAGGCTTTATTTGCTTGAGTGTTTTGTTCTTTTCACCAATAAAATCCAGTGGATTTCAGTGGTAAAGAAGAGGGTTTGAAGTCATGTATAGGGGAGGGACACCCCTCTCCCCTTTGTCCCTCTTTTATCCTTGTTTTGGCTTAAAGGGCAACATGCATGCTTGGTTTGTTCTTGGCTCCATATCAGATGTTTTTGGTGCTATTTAGGTCACATGTTATCTCTATTTTTGGTCAGATTTGTGGCCCTTTGCATGCTTAACATACTTGCTTTGTATTCCCTTGTTTGTGCCTAGAAATGCATCATGACTTTTGACTACCATGCTCTCATATCTTGGCTTTACTTTGTGAAGTTCTTGGCCATATTTTATCATGCTTAAGGTCTGTTGGCCACTAATTTGGTCTTGTTTAGCATGTTTGGTATAGTTGCTTCACATTTTGGCTTGTGAGCCTTGAATGTGTGAATCATAAACATGCATTGGTTAGGCTATTTCAATGATTTGGAATCATTTAACATGCTATTTCAGTCCCTATACCATGCTTACATGTCTCCATTTATCATCTCATTCATGCCTTGAAGAGTTGGCCTTTCATGACTAGGAATAGGTCATTGTGCATAGCCCTATGTTTGAGGCTTTGGGGCTGTCATATCAGGGGTATTTGGGGCTTATTTTGCATGTTAAAATTCTGTTTTTGGTTGTATGGTTCATGCCATGTTTGCTTGGAGTAGTGGTAGTAGAATGCCCCTTTATTATGCCTTAGCTTTGGGCCTCTTTGACTTGCATGTTTGTTGTGCATTTTGTCCATCATTTGGGATGCTTTTGGCCACTGTTTTGGGGTGGGCTGAGGTCTGCCCCTTCATGGTTTAAGTCCACCATTGCTTCTTGTCACATGTTTTGTTGCATGTTTGATTCATGATGTGTTGTCACATGCTAGTTCTTTTGAATACTTGCCATGACATGTTGCATTGCATTTGGCATGCCTTGCATCTTAATCTTATGTTGCATCTTTGAGCCATGTTTGCATAACATGCATTACATTGCTTGGTTTGGGGTGTCAAGCCAAGTGTGAGGATTGTGAAGTGTTCATACTCCAAGTGATGTAACACGTCTCAACTCTCGGTCACCGAGGCCCTTGACTTTGACATGATAGGGTCTTGGTATTCATTTGTGTGTTGCATGCATTTTCATTGAATTGCAACCTTGGCCTCTTAGGCCATCATGCATCAAAATGCACAATTGATGGCCCGAGGATCGAGGGCCATGCTCCATTGAGTCCACTGCATGATAGGGAGTGTGACCATGCTTACATTTGCTTGAAATTCCATGCCATACACTGTCTGTCCTTTGTTGCTGTCAAAAACCAGTTCTGCAGGAATTTTTGGCCGACCGGCCGTTTATAGTGCCGACCGGCCATGGATGAATGGCCGATAACATGAAGTCCAGCCGATGGACATTTTCCATGGCCGGTGGGTATTTCCTTTAGCCGATGGTGCTCTACAGTGTGCAGGGAATATGTCCCAAGACTTTGGCAGTTTTCAGAAAACAGGGCAGTGTAAACAGAGGCAGCGGTGGCATGGTACGGGTTTTCCGGGCGAAACGGACTCAAGCATGCATCATTCGCGCATTCCAAGGCGGGGCTGTGGCCTTTTCCCTTCTGCATTTATTTTGTTAATTAATTAGGAGTTCTGTAATATTTAATTTGTAATAATTAATTTAGTATTATTTATTCGGACTGTAATATTTATTTGGACCCTCCGAGTGAGGGCAATTGCGTAATAAGTGTGTGTGAGTGCGTGTATGTCTTCCAATCCCACGTCTTTCTTCCCTTTTATTTACCTGCTTATGATGGTGGACTAGGGCATGTTTAAATTAGCATACAGTATGATAGCATGTTTGCATTCATTCATCTGTACTGCATGCATCGGGCTCGGCGCATCATTCTAACTACATCTGTATTTCAATTCCAAATTGAATACGTGTTAGTTGCAGCATTTCACATGTCATTGTAGATTAGCCGAGCCTATCTAAGTTGCATTCTGCATGTGTTGCATTAGCCATCTTAACATGAACTAGGATCATGCACTTGATTACTAACTAGTTTCTGTTTTGGCTTGGAGTACTAGGTGAGCTTTTATGCTTTAGCATACCGCATGCGTGTGAGTGTTGCCATAATAGCATGATTACCATGAGGCTAGCTGCTTATGTGATATAACTGCTTGAATGCCTGTGGGTGGAGGTTGAATCACCTAAATTGGAATAATGCATTAAAACTGTGAGTTTTAAGCCCACTAGATAGTGGCAAAACCTTCTTTTCTAAAGCCCACTTGAGGGTGGTAAAACCTGCATTTTAGCCTACTTGCGAGTAGCAAACCATTTTCAAAACAAACACGCAATGTTTTGTTCCAATCTAGGCGATTTGGTCTATACTTGTTTGCTGTGCGCATAACATAGTAATTCTAGGCTAATAACCGGAATAAGAACACATAATGCTTTCAAAACAAGATATCACGGTTAGTAGAGGCCGATCTTCGGATCGGGCGAGAGGGGGTGCTCATAGCTAACCTTCCCCAATCGTACCCAAGTTCCTGAGCCGAGGCAACTTTGGTGATGACGGACACGTGGCCTTTGGCACCGAGTCAGGGTTTCCTAAATTTCCCAAAATAAAATATTTAGATGGCGACTCTGCATCTGGCAAAGCAGTCCATGTTTGGCACTTCTTTTCTAAAAATCTGTTTTCTCAAAACGATTTGCCGGATTTGGACTCTTTGGTTCAGATTAAGAACCGTAACAATTTGAGTCCGAACTGTAGTAGACCCGCAAAACGAACGGAACGGGAGTTCATCCTCTCGAGGTGTTCGGGGACGTCTACAGTTTCTGGCGACTCTGCTGGGGAGTTAGAGAGCTTGACTCGAACTCGTGATATCCTGTTTTGATTTCATTTATGTGTCTCTTTGCATTGCATGTACATTGGTGCGCCTAGGACACCGTGTTTGCCATCTGCCATTCTTGAACGGTTTGTCGGAGGCTTGTCTTGTCAAGGCATGTCCATAAGGCTAACTGGTTATGGGCTCTGACAGCAAGGGAACACAAACCCCGGTTTTACCGGGGCACCCTTTTTGACCATTCGACCTAGTGCATATTCGGAATCCATAGTGACCATTCCAAACTAGGACAGGTTGCCTGCCCGATATAGGTTGTTTGAAACCACTGCGTGCGTAGTAAAACCCTAGCTCCTGACAAAATAGGACAGGGAAACCCTACCCCAACATAGGGGTGTATTGGCTCTCATTTACTTGCTATGTGCTTTTAGAGTGTATCTTTACAGGGAGTGCATATACCAGTTTGCAAGTCTGGGTATCCGGCCTGCGGGCACCAGTATCAGTATTTTGGAAATCAGTTATCTGTGGGTATCAGGTTCAGACTTGGGGGCAACGATTCAGAAACAGTGTTCAGTGCTTGAGAAACAGTGTATCCAGTTCATTGGCAGTATATTATGATATTCAACCGTGTGTTGTATGTTTATTTATACGCTTTATTTATCTTTTTACTAGGTAGTTGAGCACAATTGCTTCTGACCCAGTAGATATTCCCCAAGCACTCTGGACTAGAGGTCGTCGACTCCATCGATCTGAGGATCTGGTAGACAGACAACCAGTGTACTACTCTCTACCCCCGGTTACTAGACGGAGGACAGTTAGGCAGAGAGCATCAGTACAGCAGTCAGTTCAGAGGGCCTTATCTATCCCACCTGTGTATAGTAGGGATCAGGACTCTGCTTCTCCTACAGAGAGGGAATATATACCGGTAATTCAACCAGAGCAGAACGGTATGGCCAGTTTAGAGGAGATGGTGCGCCAACTCCAAGAGAGTATGAAAATGATGCAGCAGGATGCTGTCCGACAGGCAGAGTTCGCCAAGCAGCAGGCCACGGTTATGAATGAACAAGCAGAGTTAATTGTAAGGTTACAGCAGCAAACCGGAGCCTCTACTTCGCAACAAGTTCCTCCCCCACCAGGAGTTCCAACCCTCGGGGAGACAGCCAATGTTCAGAATGATACAGAACTTCCCACAAGACCACCTCCACCCCCAATCCTACCCAAATCCAACCCCAGTTATCAAAAACACCCACCAACCTACCGGACTCTCCCTTTGAGTTCGAGACTGATCCCACCGCACTAAAGTTGAACAAGCTGGAAAAGCTGTTCAAGAGATCCCAGGGAGTCAAGACCATCCCTGATATTGAAGACGGATATACCGACGCAGCTGTGACGCTGCCTGACAGATTCAAAATGCCTCATATTGATCGATTTGATGGGTCCGGGGACCCCATGGTGCACCTGAGACTGTTTTCAGATGTAGTAAGGCCAATGGGCCTCAGTAGACTTCAGAAGATGTCTTTGTTCGGCCGGGCCCTGTCGGGTGTGGCGGCCATATGGTATGCCAAATTAGAAGATGGTGTCAAGAGAAACTGGGACGAGATGGCTGAGGCCTTCATTGCGCAGTACTCATACAATACACAAATCGAGATTACAACCCGTGATCTCGAGACAACAAGGCGGGAACCTAAAGGGAGTTTCTCAAAATTCGTAACCAGATGGAGGGCCAAGGCTTCGATGATGACCTTGAGGCCTACAGACAAAGACCAGATTCGGATGATTGTGCGCAATCTTCAGCCGAAGTTGATGCAGAAGATGATTGTACTCCCCTTTTCTACTTTTTCTAACCTACATGAAATGGGGGTGCAGATTGAGGATGCCTTGAAGCAAGGCTTAATTGATAATGACCGGGAGAAACCCCGAAGAACTTTCAACCGCAACACTAATGCAGGCCCGAGCGGCACTACAACTACAAGAGCCTCCGAAGTGAGCATGGTCACCACCAACCCCCCTCCAAGAAATATGGCGGCCACACTATTCTCCGGTTCATCCGGAAGCAACCCACAAACAGCCAAATACCCACCCAAAAACACCAGAACCTTCGCTCCACTTTATATGCCCCTGTCCAAAGCTCTGGGGGTTTTAATCAGAAAAGGGCATTTGAAGCCCCTAGAGCCACGGCCCTTACCAGAAAGACTCCCCGCTACCCACAACCCAGCCAAATATTGTGCATTTCACCAATAGCACGGTCATGACACCGATCTGTGCTTCCGATTACGTCATGAGATTCAAGATCTCATCGATAACGGGGTGATTTTGCCTCCCGAGAAACCCAACGTTACTACAAACCTCTCCCCACACATAACCAAGCTCCACCACCCAAAAGAGTCAACTTCATCCAGACTGGGGTCATGCCCTACGATCCTAGCATCTATATCACTCCTTCCCACCTGCCTAAGCCGGAGGTGTTCCTTCTCGATTGCACCGATTTGTGCATGATGGACATCTCTATAACCCAACCTAAGCCAGCGGTGGTGACTATCAAGGACAGGAGAGAGAAGATTCCAAAGGAGAAGGGGGTTGTTGAGCCAGAGTCTGCGGAATCTGGGAGTGGTGTTGAGAAAGCTTATAGTCCAGGTGACTACATTTTGTCAATAGGCCAGGATAGGCCAGATATGGAACTACCAACAGAGGGAGAGCTGTGTGTGATCCAAGGGGACAGTCTGGGACAGGGAACGGACGATTTAACGGCTGTGGGAGAGGACCTTGCCAATCTCCAGTTTTACAGTGACCAAGATCCAGGGGACGTGGCAGTCAACTGGTATGATTATGAGGAATCGACAGAGGCTACGGGATGGTTGGACGATCAACCAGATGTGGTAGAAGAGTTTCAGCCAGAACAAGGCCCGGCAGGGGCAAGAATGTCAGTGACAGCCGGAAGGATCGAAGAACAGAGTGCATCGCCGGAGAGCGCCGGTGTCAAGAATTTCGCTCGGGATTGGAGCATTTCGAGTACGGGAATTATTGAACAGTTGGTTGTATTGACACACCCAGAACAAGAAAGATTCTAAGATTCCAAGAGAATCAGGAAGGCAAAGGCCCATGTGGGGACTGAAACTGCTGTGTGCACAGGAATTGAGAATGCTGCGAACATATGGATGGAAGGTGCTGCGAGTACAAGAACAGTCATACCAGAGCCGGACAGATGTTTGTCAGCTGCTGATGGAATGTGGTGGGAAGATGAGGACTTGTGTCTTGCCCACACAGATGAAGATTGGGGGAACAACCAACCCGATGACACCTGGTACCTTGGAGAGGTCGACCATATGACGCGGAGCGGGCGGTACTTCAAACCCCCGCACCTAGATCAACCAGAGGCCTCGAGGAAGGATAAAGAGGCTGAGAAGCAAAAGGAAAAACAACTTGAGGAGGAAGTTGTACTCAAACAGCTAAAAAAGATACAAGCAGACATCTCCATCTGGGGACTGCTCATGGCATCACGAGTGCATAGACAGGCTGTCTTATTAGCCATGGACAAAGCGAAGCTTTTGATAGAAACCACGCCAGAACAGCTGGTGGGATTAGTCTTTCCGGGAGAAGCTACCCCGACGCTGACTTTTTCCGACAAGGAATTGCCACCCGAGGGGGCAGACCATAACAAGCCACTCTACATTTCCGTGGAATGTAGGAATAAATGGATACCGGTGGTTCTTGTTGATACCGGATCCGCCATCAATGTCTGCCTGGCAAGGACAGCGTATGCAATCGGTTTGAAAACCGCGGATTTTGTACCAACAGCCCAGGTCATCCGGGCATATGACAATACAAGTAGAGAAGTGATGGGAACCGTAAAAGTTCAGACTAAAGTTGGGCCAGGACAGCATGAGATAGATTTCCATGTCTTAGAGGTACCTGCAACTTTCAACTTGCTTTTGGGGCGGCCGTGGCTGCATCAGGTGAAGGCGGTATCATCCACTTTGCATCAAATGGTGAAATACCCCTATGGGAAGGGAGTAGCCATTGTTTTCGGGAATTCATCAATCCATCCACCACCGGAGGTATCCACGCCTATTCTAGAAATCGAGCATGGCATGGAGGATGTGTTCATATCAGGTTTTACCCTAGCTAAGGCTCAGGTTGTACAGAACATCATGGCTGCTAATGAGGGGATATATGTCAGTGCCCAAGCAGTGTATCTCATGAACAAGCTCCAATACATCCTCAGGATGGGATTAGGAAAGAGCGGCCGCAAGGGCATCGCAGCATTGGCCGAAGTGCCACACAACCCCCATACCTTCGGCTTGGGTTATCTGCCCACCAAGGAGGATTGGGTAAGAAAAGGAAAAGAGATGGCTGGGAGAGCCAGAGCGAAACAGATAGGAAAACCCTTTGAGTTGATGCACCGGCCCATCCAGGGTACCCTAAATGGACGGTTCGTCCGGGGGGGGAGGATTTTCCATTTTATGGTTTTCCGGAGCCGTGGCTAAACGCGGAGAAGAAGCGCGTACCGGGGTTCGAGATTTTCTTTGACCTACAGTTACCTGGGGATGATGTTGCTGAAGAGCAGACAGACCCGACTGTTGAGGCAGAACAGAGCAGTGAAATGGAGTTTGAGGACACCGCACTTGAAATGGGGGTAGCACTGGCATGTCTACTTTCAGATCCTCCGATCGACCAGCTGTGCTTGGGGGATAACTTCTCGGTGTCCATGATCGGGAATGAAACGACTGCGGGCCTACCATCAACTATTTTGGATGCATCCATCGCACCCTCCCTCACCTGGCAGTACGAGGAGGGATTTTTGTCTAGCAGCACCGGGTCAGGTAGTGAGCCGGAATCTGATTCCACCGAGTCTTGTGAGTCAGAATTAGGTTCCAGCTCAACTGAGTCTGAGTCCGGTATTCCTGGGGGTGATAACCCGGATGCCACAGTCCTGTCCAGGTCGTCTTTTTCTTTCTCTTTTGAGTCTGTTGTAACAGAAGAATTGGACGGTTTGGAAGTACATAATGAGAATGATACAGATGTGGTTTCCGAGTACTTTTCTGTGCCTTTGATATATTGCTTAAATCAGGACTTTCAAAATTTTGACGAAAACGACGAGGAAGAAATTCCTCCGGTTTTGCAACGATTAATTGATCAAGAGCAGGAAAGATTTGTTAAACCTTTAGTTGATGAAATCACTACTGTGAATATTGGTACTGAGAAGGACCCGCGGCTGGTCCAGATCGGGTCCACGTTGTCTTCGGAGGAACGCGAGCGCTTAGTCGCTTTATTAAAAATTTCAAAGATGTTTTCGCGTGGTCCTACGAAGACATGCCTGGAATCGATCCTGAGATTGTACAGCACCGGATCCCCTTGACCCCGAGGCCCGACCTGTCAAACAGAAACTCAGGAGGATCCGCCCTGACTGGGCCTCAAGATTAAGGAAGAGGTCACCAAGCAAATTGATGCAGGCTTCCTGCTGGTATCCGAATACCCGACTTGGTTGGCCAACATTGTTCCGGTGCCGAAGAAGGATGGCAAGGTCCGGGTATGCGTGGATTTCAGGGATTTGAACAGAGCTAGTCCGAAGGACGACTTTCCCTTGCCGCATATTGATGAGTTGGTGGATTTTACAGCAGGGCATGCTTTGCTTTCATTCATGGATGGCTTCTCAGGCTATAATCAGATAGTGATGGCACCTGAAGACCTGGAGAAGACTGCATTCACCACCCCGTGGGGGACATACTGCTACAGGGTGATGTCATTTGGGTTGAAGAATGCTGGAGCTACTTATCAACGGGTCGCGACCACGATATTGCATATATGATCCACAATGATGTTGAGGTGTATGTGGACGACATGATTGTCAAGTCCAAAGATAGAGAGGGCCACTACACCGCCTTACAAAAGTTCTTCCAAAGGATCAGAGAATTTCGGTTACGGCTGAATCCTCAGAAGTGTACATTCAGTGTTACAGCGGGAAAAATGCTGGGGTTTTTAATTACACAAAGGGGCATCGAAGTCGACCCTTCCAAAATCAAGGCCATCTTAGAAATGCCACCACCAATGACTGAAAAAGAGGTGCGAGGCTTTCTGGGTAAAGTGCAATTCATAAGACGGTTTATCTCAAAATTAACCTTGACTTGTGAACCACTTTTTGGTCTCCTGAAGAAAGGAAAGAAATTCCAATGGGACGGCCGATGTCAAGCAGCTTTTGAACAGATCAAAGAATATTTACAAAACCCACCCGTGTTGTCACCACCAGAGCCAGGGAAACCGTTGATATTGTACCTTTCAGTAACTGAGACTACAATGGGCTGTATGCTCGCACAAGAATCAGAGGATAAGGTGGAGAGGGCCATCTACTATCTGAGCAAGAAGATGTTGGATTACGAGACCCGCTACACTCCGCTGGAGAAGGCTTGTTTGGCTTTGGTATGGGCTACCAGGAAGCTGCGGCACTACCTGTTAGCTCACTCCGTAATGTTGGTTTCACGACTCGATCCCATCAAATATCTTTTCGAGAAATCGGCACTTACGGGTAGGCTAGCTCGATGGTTGCTGCTGCTCTCTGAGTTCGACTTGAAGTATGTGACACGTAAGTCAGTAAAGGGAAGAGCGGTGGCAGAGTTCCTTGTCGACCACTCGGTTGAAGGGGATGAAGCAGTTGAGTACCGATTCCCAGATGAAGCCATTTTGTATGTCGAAGACGAAACTTGGACGATGTACTTTGACGGAGCGTCAAACCAGTACGGGTATGGGATAGGAGTGTTGCTGATAGTGCCCAACAATTCCCGTATCCCGCTAGCCTTCAAACTCCGGTTCAAAGTCTCAAACAACGAGGCAGAATATGAGGCATGCATTGCCGGTCTAAAAGCAGCCCTAGAACTAGGGGCAAAACGGTTGGACATCATTGGGGACTCAAACCTTGTTGTATCTCAAGCGAAAGGAGACTGGAAAGTCAAAGAAGAAAAAATGATAATTTACCACCAGACCTTGGATTTGTTAATTCCTCGGTTTGAAAAGCTAAATTTCACTCATCAAGTAAGAGAGAACAACAGGTTCGCAGATTCACTAGCAACTCTATCTTCCATGATAGACATTCCGTCTGGAGTCCGGACGCGTCCAGTCATCATTGACCAGAAGTTCGCGCCAGCATATGAGTCAATTTCCGCCATAGATGAGGTTCAGGACGAAAACCCCTGGTATTACGACATTTGGAACTTCTTGGAGAAGGAGACGTATCCACCAGGGGCAAATGCCAAGGATAAAAGGGCAATCAGAAGAATGGCCGTCCAGTTCATCATCTGCGGGGGGAAGCTGTATAAGAGAGGTCATCTGGGAATGCATAAGCTCTGTGTAGAAGCTGAAGAGTCGAAGTGCTTGATGGAGGCCATCCATGGAGGAGAATGTGGGGCACATATGAATGGGGTAATGCTGGCACGGAAGATCCTCAGACAGGGCTACTACTGGTCTACCATGGAAGAGGATTGTATCGGCTTTGTTCGGCGATGCCACAAATGCCAAATCCATGCAAACTGTATGAACATCCCGCCATCAAAGCTGTACAACATGACTTCGCCATGGCCATTTTCAGTTTGGGGAATCGATGTGATTGGGGCTGTTACTCCGAAGGGGTCAAATGGGCATGAGTTTATCCTGGTAGCGATAGATTACTTTACGAAGTGGGTCGAGGCCCAATCTTATGCGGTGTTGAAGGCTTCGCATGTCGCAAAGTTTATCAGAAACAACATCATCTGTCGTTATGGAGTCCCAAACGAGATTATTTCAGACAATGGTTCCCACTTCAAGAAGGAGGTGATTGATTTGTTGGAGAAATACAATGTGGCTTTTCATAAGTCGTCTACATACCGGCCGCAGACCAATGAAGCAGTTGAGGCCGCCAACAAGAACATCAAACACATATTGCAGAAGATGGTGGAAACCTATCGGGACTGGCCAGATAAGTTGCCGTTCGCTCTGTGGGGCCACCGGACTTCAATCAGAACTTCTACTGGGGCGACTCCGTATTCATTGGTTTATGGGATGGAGGTCGTTCTACCTATTGAGATTGAGGTTTCGTCATTACGAGTATTGGCTGAGTGTCAAATAGCCGAGGCAGATTGGCAGCAGAGCAGATTTGAGGAACTCATGCTCTTTGATGAGAGAAGACTGAAAGCACTGTACCATGTTAAGGGTTATCAACGCAGAATTGCCCGGGCTTTCAACAAGAAGGTTAAGTCCCGGAATCTAAAGGAAGGAGATTTGGTGCTCAAGGATAACCGGGCTCCCATCTATGACCCAAGGGGCAAGTTCAGACCCAATTGGACTGGTCCATACATCATCAAGTCTATTTGGTCAGGTGGAGCTGTGGTTCTGATGGACCTAGATGGCCTAGAGTTCTCCCAACCGATCAACATGGACAAGTTGAAGAAATATTACCCTTGAGAGGCTCGCTAGGCCGAAAACCCGAAAGGGCGACCTAGGCAAAACTCAGAGCACAAAAAATTTTGAAATTATAAAAACTGAGCTCGCAAGGTTGAAAACCCGCAAAGGGCGGCCTTGGCAAAAGTTAGAGCGTAAAAGGAGAGTGAAAATACTCGAGTGAACCCTAGCCGAACTACGTAAGGCTTGATTCCCATCTTTGGGATACGTAGGCAGCTTCATCCTGAAGTTCAGCCATAACCTTTTTCCCCGATCAACTTTGTCCGTTTGGTCGTCTTGAGCCATCTTTGTCTATTCAGCATCCAAGAGTTCGGCTAATGATTTCTGGTGCAGCGCTTTGCAGACTAGGGGCAACTTTCCGTTGCTGTACAGTGCCGCGGTACTATGCAAACTAGGGGCAACTTTCCAGTTGATGGGATCCGGGATTGTGCATCTCAGTGACAGATCTCAGGCGTGTCCAGTTCTGATCCATACCGAAAATAGTTTTGAAAGATTTTAATAAAGTTGACTTTGTTCAAATAAATCTTTTTACAACTAAGACCATTTTCAGACCAAAGCGGAAAATTTTCAGTACCACAACCTTCAATTTCATTGATTTCAAAACAGAGTTCTTCTGCTCTTACATACAATCGAAGTTGCTTTTTATTACATTCATAACGAAAACTTGAAAGTACTAATAAAGCAATAAATCCGGGGCATAGTCAAGTCAGGTGTCCCTGCGCCCCCTCCCAGAGCTGGTCGAAGCCTCTGATGCCAAGCTAGGCCTGATCTGTGCCTCTTCGTTAAGCCAATCTACGCACTCATCAGACAAAGTGCAACTGAAAGTGGGAGCAGGGGCCAGGAGTCCTCTAGTCCTCCACGCTGCGGCCTGCCGAATAAGCTGCGCGCTTTGAACCGGGAATGTAGCTGGATACTCTATCCCCTCGGGTGGACAAGTCTGATCATGGCCAAATTGGCGTCGGAACCGGAATGGGAAATAGAACACGCAGTGAGTCAAGCCAATCAATCGAATCCCGGTCTGCCGAGACATACTGTAACTCATTGCCAGGAGATTGAGCCAAGGACACCGCCAAGCAATACGGTCTGCGGACAAGCTGCACATCCAGCCGAACCACCAACCCTCATCAAGGGCGTCAACTAGGCGTTGCCTGAAAAAGTAACCACGAGCTGAGTAAGCTGGGCAAGGGTCCACAACCTGCAACTTGTCCATCAACCATACTTGGGAAGGGATTAAAAAATGAGAGAATAAAGAATAGAGAGATGTACGATGAGAGGAAAAGTGAGGAAAGGGTTTCTGTGAGAAAACTGAGCTTGAGGGCCGAATGACGTAAGCAATACATATGTGAGATCGGGTGCGGAACATTACCTGCAGCAGCAGTGGACTACCTGCAAACCTGGTTGTCTCTCGACGATAAAAGGCGTCTAAGCCCATCAACGTCTCAGCCAAGATCATGGCAATACAGCTCTTGCCCTCCTTCAAGCCTTGAGCAACCTCAATCAATTGAACGCTAGATCCTCCAGAGCTTGAGGCAAACAGAAAATGAGATAGCATGCACAAGCAGAGGGCATGCCGTCGAAAGCCTTGCCAATGATGGTCGCTGCGGTCGCCGGCATCAGAAAACCGATAAATCAAGCTCGGAATATCCAGCATTCCGTCACAGATCAGGGACCGAGCGTTGTACATAGTAAGCCCGCACATCCGCCCTAAGGATTGGGCATGGCCAAAATTAAGTTGGGGCAAGATTTCTTCGTCGCGCTCGGACTCCATTAGAGCTTGGAAATCTTTGAAGGTAGGACACACCTCTTGTCCGCTAAAGCTAAAGACGTGTGTTACCGAATTCCAAAACCCTGCCGCGGCATGGAGAAATGGAAAATGCAGCAGGGTACAACGCAGAGTGAATAGGGCATTTATATCGAAGCCTCGGAAACCCAGCTTTTCCGAGCCATCCAAGTTGTTAATCCAAGCTGCAAGATTTTGGGCAAGAAATTCTTCCATTTGGAGCAAATCAGTGTTGAAATAAGAAGAACTACGAAGCTGGAGCCTTTTTGGAGGGGATAAGGTTGAATGAAGGACAAGTGTCAGCATTCTGCTGGTTTCTTCCACTTTTGGCCGGCCGGCCAAGTATAGTGCCGACCGGCCATCACTTTTGGCCGGTGGAGATTTCTCATAGCCGGTGGCTTTTCCCTGGGGCCGGTGGTCTTCCCCCTAGTTCCCTGAGTTGTTTATGCTGAGAAGTTGGGGAATCCCACCATTTCCAATACCCTCCAGTGATCAATTCTTGCGGGGCCGCGCCCATTTGCTTATCGAGTTGTTGTACATTTGCTTATCGAGTTGTATTTCACTCTCTTTAAGTCTTTGATTTGCTTATCGAGTTGTACTCGCACTTGGTTGGTTATGTCGAGTTTCTCTTCTTTGTTTATCGAGTTGTAAGTGGGTTCACTACCTGATTATTACGATGCGAATGCTCTATTTTCAAACGAATTTCATCCACATTGTTATATGATGCCATGCGATGCGATGCATAGAACGTGCAAATGTAACATCTTTTGAACCAAATAGCAGTTTCATTTCCGTCATGTGTTTTGCAAGAAAATACACAGTTTTGAAAAATGATGATAACAAACCTGCCTGAGGCAGTGCAATGTGCTTGAACTGCCAGTAAAAAAGGAAAGTAAAGCAAAAGGAAAGTAGGGCAGCAGAGTATCGGGATTGCTACTGATAACCCCCTCCTTTTTCTTGAGGTCGATACACCACCTGCGCCCTTGTTCAGGGTCAACTATATGGTTTGGCACCTTCATTATTCAAGATATCGCAAGAAAGCGCACTTTTAAAACATTAGTAGGCTTTCGAGTTGACCTCAGGCCGTATCTTTTTGAGCGACGCTCTGTACGAGCGAGGAATATCCCTTCCCGTATCCTTTTGCATCTTGTGAGCTCCACAACACACTTCGATTGTACGGTGTTGCAGTGCTTTGCATTACATGCCTCAAGTTTTTTTTTATACACATTGCTTGCGTAGACCGCATGCTTTACTTAAATATGTTCAAGTCTCTTTTTATACACATTGCTTGCGTAGACCGCATGCTTTACTTACATGTGTTCAAGTCTCTTTTTATACACATTGCTTGCGTAGACCGCATGCTTTACTTACATGTGTTCGAGTCTCTTTTTATACACATTGCTTGCGTAGACCGCATGCTTTACTTACATGTGTTCGAGTCACTTTTTATACACATTGTTTGCGTAGACCGCATGCTTTACTTACATGTGTTCGAGTCTCTTTTTATACACATTGCCTGCGTAGACCGCATGCTTATATTCAATTTCATTACTTGCGTAGACCGCATGTTTTGCTTGCATAGACCGCATGTTTCGCTTGCGTAGACCGCATGTTTATAATTAACTACACTACCTGCGTAGACCGCATGCTTATATTCAATTTCATTACTTGCGTAGACCGCATGTTTTGCTTGCGTAGACCGCATGTTTTGTTTGCGTGGACCACATTCTTATGTTCAAATTCATTACTTGCGTAGACCGCATGTTTTGCTTGCGTAGACCGCATGTTTATAATTAACTACACTACCTGCGTAGACTGCATGCTTATATTCAATTTCATTACTTGCGTAGACCGCATGTTTTGCTTGCATAGACCGCATGTTTTGCTTGCGTGGACCGCATTCTTATGTTCAAATTCATTACTTGCGTAGACCGCATGTTTTGCTTGCGTAGACCGCATGTTTATAATTAATTACACTACTTGCGTAGACCGCATGTTTGTAATCAATTTCATTGCTTGTGTAGACCGCATGTTTATGAACAATTTCATTACTTACGTAGACCGCATGTTTTGCTTGCGTGGACCGCATTCTTATGTTCAATTTCATTGCTTGCGTAGACCGCATGCTCGTGTTTAATTTCATTGCCTACGTAGACCGCATGCTCCACTTACATGTCTGTGCCTTCACAGCATTGTTATGCTTCCCACTTGCTTTGCGTTGTCACGCATTTTCAAGTACATTAATATGCATGTTGCTAATCACATTGTACCTGTTAAGTTTGTTTTCTTTGCAGGCACGATATTGTATGTACGGTTCATTTGCGACTGGTGGAACCAGACGAACCGGACAGGTATTGTATCCTCCGCGTGAGACGTATCGAGAATCGCATAATTCTCTTACATCCTTTCTGCATTGTAGTGTAGTTTGGTGTATGCTAGCTTAAAACTGTTGCATGTGTGCTTCGTTACAGCTTTCTTTGCATGATCATAAGTTATGCCCGGCTCTGTGCATCGTCTTGCATTTTGCCCCTGCCTTCGGGCGCATATCTTGTTTGTCTTGCATGTTTGTCTAAGTCTTCGGCCTTGTCAAAAATGGGTCGTCTCTGGGCTTTGACATTCACTCCCGTCATTGTTATGACTTTCGAGTTCTGTCAAAGAGGGGCAACTGTAGACACCCCATTTTTGACCGTCCTCAAGACTTGGACGTCACTGATTGAACACTCAGTGATCACCCTTGTTCGTGTTCGTTTTGAGTTCCCGGAGGCCTCGGCTGCGCGCCTTGCCTCAGGATCTCTTAACTCGTTCGTTTAGTGTTTGGTTTTGCACCAAACACTTGTGTTTTTGCCTTGGAAGGCAGGGAATGGCTTGTTGGTCATCCCCACACTCCACCGGCCCTCCCTTTACATCACCGGCCATTCCTTGTTGCTACCGGCCGTGGTTGCTTGGTATCAATGGCCGGTCGGCACTCTCTGTGGCCGGCCGGCACTTTATTTGGCCGGTGACCCTTCTGCACCCCTTCAGGCTTGGTGCATGCCAGCTGTGCCAGCTGGAATACACCAACACCACTCCCCATGCACGGGGATGGCTGTTTTGAGCCCTTGACCCCCTAGTTCCTTCTAGAAGGATGAACCCTTGGCCAAGCTTCTTGGGGAAGCTTGGCCAGCTGTCCCAGCTTCTTCAAGAAGCCATGAACCATTTGCACCCTTTGCCCCTTTTCATTTAGCTTCCTTGAGAAGCTTAGAGCCTTTTCTTTGCTTATATAAGAGCCCTTCTTCCTCCTTTGTCTAGGGTTAGAAGTTTTGAACAAAAAAACAGAGAATATATACATACACATCTGTCATATACTCTCTCTCTCTATATATCCCCCTCTCTCTCATCCTTTGTGTGTGTTTTGTGGCCTAAAAGTGTAGTTTTACCTTAGTTTTGCACTAACACACACACTACCACACCTTACTTCGACCTTGAGGGACTTAGAGGGTTTGTTCTTGAGTTTTTGGACTTGTTTTGATCAGAAGAGAGTGGCTGGACCTGCTGTTCTTGAGGTGTTCTTCAAGGGTAACTACTTTGCTTTAGTTTCCCCAATTTTGCAACAGCTTTTTACCTGTCTTGCATGATGATTTGAGCTTTGTGTATAACTAGAAAAAGTCTTATATTTGCATGCTTTAAATACTTCATTAAGGTCATTTTGTGGTTTGGGGTCGAACTCACCCTCTTAGGCCTTATTTGGCCCTTTTGGTGCTTCCATTGCTAGGCTTTATTTGCTTGAGTGTTTTGTTCTTTTCACCACTGAAATCCAGTGGATTTTCAGTGGTAAAGAAGAGGGTTTGAAGTCTTGTATAGGGGAGGGACACCCCTCTCCCCTTTGTCCCTCTTTTATCCTTGTTTTGGCTTAAAGGGCAACATGCATGCTTGGTTTGTTCTTGGCTCCATATCAGATGTTTTTGGTGCTATTTAGGTCACATGTTATCTCTGTTTTTGGTCGGATTTGTGGCCCTTTGCATGCTTAACATACTTGCTTTGTATTCCCTTGTTTGTGCCTAGAAATGCATCATGACTTTTGACTACCATGCTCTCATATCTTGGCTTTACTTTGTGAAGTTCTTGGCCATATTTTATCATGCTTAAGGTCTGTTGGCCACTAATTTGGTCTTGTTTAGCATGTTTGGTATAGTTGCTTCACATTTTGGCTTGTGAGCCTTGAATGTGTGAATCATAAACATGCATTGGTTAGGCTATTTCAATGATTTGGAATCATTTAACATGCTATTTCAGTCCCTATACCATGCTTACATGTCTCCATTTATCATCTCATTCATGCCTTGAAGAGTTGGCCTTTCATGACTAGGAATAGGTCATTGTGCATAGCCCTATGTTTGAGGCTTTGGGGCTGCCATATCAGGGGTATTTGGGGCTTATTTTGCATGTTAAAATTCTGTTTTTGGTTGTATGGTTCATGCCATGTTTGCTTGGGGTAGTGGTAGTAGAATGCCCCTTTGTTATGCCTTAGCTTTGGGCCTCTTTGACTTGCATGTTTGTTGTGCATTTTGTCCATCATTTGGGATGCTTTTGGCCACTGTTTTGGGGTGGGCTGAGGTCTGCCCCTTCATGGTTTAAGTCCACCATTGCTTCTTGTCACATGTTTTGTTGCATGTTTGATTCATGATGTGTTGTCACATGCTAGTTCTTTTGCATACTTGCCATGACATGTTGCATTGCATTTGGCATGCCTTGCATCTTAATCTTATGTTGCATCTTTGAGCCATGTTTGCATAACATGCATTACATTGCTTGGTTTGGGGTGTCAAGCCAAGTGTGAGGATTGAGAAGTGTTCATACTCCAAGTGATGTAACACGTCTCAACTCTCGGTCACCGAGGCCCTTGACTTTGACATGATAGGGTCTTGGTATTCATTTGTGTGTTGCATGCATTTTCATTGAATTGCAACCTTGGCCTCTTAGGCCATCATGCATCAAAATGCACAATTGATGGCCCGAGGATCGAGGGCCATGCTCCCTTGAGTCCACTGCATGATAGGGAGTGTGACCATGCTTACATTTGCTTGAAATTCCATGCCATACACTGTCTGTCCTTTGTTGCTGTCAAAAACCAGTTCTGCAGGAATTTTTGGCCGACCGGCCGTTTATAGTGCCGACCGGCCATGGATGAATGGCCGATAACATGAAGTCCAGCCGATGGACATTTTCCATGGCCGGTGGGTATTTCCTTTAGCCGATGGTGCTCTACAGTGTGCAGGGAATATGTCCCAAGACTTTGGCAGTTTTCAGAAAAGCAGGGCAGTGTAAACAGAGGCAGCGGTGGCATGGTACGGGTTTTCCGGGCGAAACGGACTCAAGCATGCATCATTCGCGCATTCCAAGGCGGGGCTGTGGCCTTTTCCCTTCTGCATTTATTTTGTTAATTAATTAGGAGTTCTGTAATATTTAATTTGTAATAATTAATTTAGTATTATTTATTCGGACTGTAATATTTATTTGGACCCTCCGAGTGAGGGCAATTGTGTAATAAGTGTGTGTGAGTGCGTGTATGTCTTCCAATCCCACGTCTTTCTTCCCTTTTATTTACCTGCTTATGATGGTAGACTAGGGCATGTTTAAATTAGCATACAGTATGATAGCATGTTTGCATTCATTCATCTGTTTTGCATGCATCGGGCTCGGCGCATCATTCTAACTGCATCTGTATTTCAATTCCAAATTGAATACGTGTTAGTTGCAGCATTTCACATGTCATTGTAGATTAGCCGAGCCTATCTAAGTTGCATTCTGCATGTGTTGCATTAGCCATCTTAACATGAACTAGGATCATGCACTTGATTACTAACTAGTTTCTGTTTTGGCTTGGAGTACTAGGTGAGCTTTTATGCTTTAGCATACCGCATGCGTGTGAGTGTTGCCATAATAGCATGATTACCATGAGGCTAGCTGCTTATGTGATATAACTGCTTGAATGCCTGTGGGTGGAGGTTGAATCACCTAAATTGGAATAATGCATTAAAACTGTGAGTTTTAAGCCCACTAGATAGTGGCAAAACCTTCTTTTCTAAAGCCCACTTGAGGGTGGTAAAACCTGCATTTTAGCCTACTTGCGAGTAGCAAACCATTTTCAAAACAAACACGCAATGTTTTGTTCCAATCTAGGCGATTTGGTCTATACTTGTTTGCTGTGCGCATAACATAGTAATTCTAGGCTAATAACCGGAATAAGAACACATAATGCTTTCAAAACAAGATATCATGGTTAGTAGAGGCCGATCTTCGGATCGGGCGAGAGGGGGTGCTCATAGCTGACCTTCCCCAATCGTACCCAAGTTCCCGAGCCGAGGCAACTTTGGTGATGACGGACACGTGGCCTTTGGCACCGAGTCAGGGTTTCCTAAATTTCCCAAAATAAAATATTTAGGTGGCGACTCTGTATCTGGTAAAGCAGTCCATGTTTGGCACTTCTTTTCTAAAAATCTGTTTTCTCAAAACGATTTGCCGGATTTGGACTCTTTGGTTCAGATTAAGAATCGTAACAATTTGAGTCCGAACTGTAGTAGACCCGCAAAACGAACGGAACGGTAGTTCATCCTCCCGGGGCGTTCGGGGACGTCTACAGTACCTGGGCGAGCGTTTCCTACGCCAGACCCTAGGGTTACTAGAGCAGATAGTTCCGGTTCACCCTCCGGAGGACATGAGGGAGACCAAGAGATTCACCGCCGAGCAGATGGCCGAGTACACTATCGGCTGGGAGGCGATCTACTTCAGAGGCATCGGCGATTACAAAGAGTACGTGCAGACGTACATCATGCGACCTCTGAGCGGTGGCCATCGAGTTGAGGGAGAGAGGCCCGTGGTGCCAGCAGCCAGGGCAGGAGCGGGAATCGGAGCGAGAGCATCGAGGAGGGCCCGGGTTCGTGGCAGGGGCGGAGCTCAGAGAGGACGGGGGGCTGGTTGGCCCGCACTGCCTTCCTCGATGACATACAGAGGGTAGGGTGGGGCGACCTACCAGATCCCCTTTGCCCCTCCTCCGGCTGATCACGAGTTGGTCATTGTCCCCGACTTGCCTCCGGTATGTACTATTGCATTTCGCATCTTGCATTGTCATTTCATTTCATTTCATTTCTTTGATACTCTGCAGAATACTGATGCATCTAATACTTTTGCAGGCTTCCTCCGAGTACACCCGGCAGTCCCTGGAGTTGAATGCCTCCATGGTGGGGATGTTGCAACGGACCTTCGACCTTCTGGGCCTCTACAGTATTCTGGTATGTTCTTCAACCACAGTCTTGAACCATACATAAACTGCTTCACATAATCCGATGCACAACACAACCCTTGACACACTGATCTCACAGCATTCATACACTGTATTCATACATTGCATTCTGCACTGATAAACTGCTCATGACATTCACACACTGTACTCATACATTGCATTCTGCACTGATAAACTGCTCATGACATTCACACACTGTACTCATACATTGCATTCTGCACTGATAAACTGCTCACAGTATGCTGATGCATTTGCCTCTTATGTACTTTTTCAGCCCCCCTTCCAGATTCCCACTGTAGGAGGTGCTCCAGCTGGACCTTCCGGTCCTGTCCGAGGGAGAGATGAGGAGGGCAGAGTATTCCCCCGCACCAAGGCGGGGCGCACTCATGTCGGGAGTAGCTCTCGGGCGCCGGTTCCGGATGATGACGAGGAGTCCGAGGCGGAGGCAGAGGCAGAGTCATCGGAGGAGGAGACCGGAGGTAGCACTGACTCGGGCTCTGATGATGATGTTGATGATGCTCCTGGGCCTTCGTCTAGGAAGAGGACTAGGACAGACTGATAGCCCCGGAGCCATTTTGACATTTGATACAGATTTTTGCTGTTTTTCTTCTTTTCTGCACTTTTTCCTTTTTGTTGGTAGCTAGGATAATTTGCACTGCCGCAGGCAGATTTTTTTTGTTTCCAAAACTTATATACTTGAAAAGATGATGAAATGAAACAAACTTTTTTGTCTGAAAGTGTTACATTTTTATATCTCTACATTGCATTGCATTGCATCATATTACACCTCAATGTAAATGAAATTGATTTATTGTCTGAAAATTGAACACTTGCACTGTAATAATCAGATAACGAACCCACTAATGGCAAAAACAGCCCAAGCAACCCACTATTCTATTCTGAACACACAGCCCTTACTCTGCTGAGGATTAATCTGCATACAGCCCATAACACAGCACTTGGTTCATTCTGCACACGGCAAATTCTGAACAAACAGCCCAATCTGACAAGACGGACTACAAAGGTGAAACCGGCTGAATTTGAAACACAGTCAAAATGCCCCAAATTTTCCTTTTCTCCTTTTGCTTCGTATAAATGTGGAGATTGGCACAACATTCTGAGCACAAACGATCTTTGAAATTGAAAAAGAGTTTTAACCTGGGTATCGAGCCTATAACTGAACACAGCGAGAAACGACTCAAACAAAAGGCACACGACCTAATCACAACGAGACACGCTCGGAAAAGGCCCAAAACGAAAGTTGGGCTATACAAGACAAAAGACACGACACACGGACATGTTTACAAAAATGAAAGACCTTAGATCTCGGGGAGCCAGTCCCTCCGGGTATGTTTCCCACATTTTCTGATTCGTGATTCTCACATCACTCAGCCCTCAGGCTCAGTTTTTCTCTCAAAACCCTATCCTTACTTTTTCTCTCATCGTACATCTCTCTATTCTTTATTCTCTCATTTTTTGTCCCTCCCCAGGGTGATTAATGGATGAATAGGAAGTTGCGGGTTCGCGCCCAACACTATTGGCTCACGGCTATTTCTTCTGGCGACGTCTAGTCGATGTTTCAGGCAAGAAACGGTGTATCTTGGTCTGTCCCGATTTGTGCTTCGCACTTGGTTCAATACCTCGTTGCTTGGAGGTTTTTTTTTTTTTTTTTTTTTTTTTGAGGGTTTTGTTTTGTTTTATTTATTTTTTTTTTGAGGGCGTTCAGCCCTTTACAGATAGCTTTGGTTGTGCCTTCTTTCTGGCGAATAGGGTGCCCTTTTGGCAGGTATGTTGATGACCGGGGGGGGGGGAAGACAGAACACCTAACTCGACTGTGCCCCTAGTTCATCACTTTGACCATTTTTTTTTTGGTTTTTCTACTAAAGCAGTTTTGATCAAAATGAGAGTTAAATTAAAATGCTTGTTCAATTTTTGATTTGAAATCATGCAAGTTAGACTATAAGCACTGAAAATTTTCCCGTCTGGGTCCCAGAAATGGTCTAATTTTGGAAAATGAAATAGTTTTCGAGAAAATAGTCAACCTTAGTAAAAATTTTCAAAAACTATTTTTGCAACCGGCCGATGCTCAACGAGCACAGAAGTTACTCTTGGGATGTGCAACCTCGGATTGGAGGCAATGGAAAATTGCCCCTTGTTTGAAAGGAGTGCAAGGCAACGGAAAGTTGCCCCTGGTTTGAACGGTGACTCGTAGCAACTCATGGCAACGGAAAGTTGCCCCTTGTTTGGATGACGCCGCAGCATGCTGAAAACCAGTCCTCGTCGGTGATGATTGCAAACAAATTCTCAGACACGGAGAAGACGAAGATGGTCTGGACCAATATATGGACACAGTCATTGTGAGAGCATTGGCGGCTGGACCTCAAGGGGAAGTTGATGGCGTAGTTCCGGTTGTCACGACCGAACTATCGGATTCAGAGGAGGCAAGGGTGATCAAAACCATGACATGTACAGAGGCGCTATGAGAGCGTTGGGGGCTGGACTTCAGGATGAAGTTGTCTACGTATCCCAAACATGGGAATCAAGCCTTACGTAGTTCCGGTTAATGTACACTCGGGTATTTTAACCTTCACTTTTTAGGCTCTAACTTTTGCCAAGGCGCCCGTTGCGGGTTTTCGACCTTGCGAGCTTCCTTTTTTCTCTTTCTTTTCTTTTTGCATATATTATTTTCTTCTTTTTCTTTTCTTTTGCATTTTTTGTATTTTTTGTATTTTTCTCTTTTCTTTTTCTTTTGCATTTTTTCTTTGCTCTAACTTTTGCCTGGGTCGCCCTTCCGGGTTTTCGGCCCAGCGAGCCTCTCAAAGGGTAAAAGTGTAACAAGTCCATGCCAAATGGTTTTGAAATTGAAGCCCTCTGTATCCAAGAGAGTGGCTGTTGTATTGATCTGCAGAAGGATTCATCACGGTTGCTTCATGAGCTTCCTGTGGTGAGATCTGACATTCTTGATCTGATTTTGGTGCCTCTTGCTCGAGGGCTACTTCGAATCTGGCCACACGGGCCTTACGTGGTGGTTGACCGTTGAACATTCTACTTCGAATCTAGGATTCAAGGTTCAAAAACAAACGGATTGAGCCTTGAGGCTGAGAGCGATCCTAGGCTGCACAATCTCAAGAGCGATTCCACACAGGTCTTCACAAGACTGCGCAAAACATTTTGTTTTTGAAAGTTTTTACAAAAGCGACAAATCGCTCACGCTGAAGATAGTGTGAAACCAGTCTGGGTCAAGCCGGAGTCCTTCTCAGTACTCACGCTAACAAGCATGATTTCATTCATTAAAAGGCTTAGCACGCCCATCTTTCTCTCAATTTGATCAAAGTTTTGCAAAACCCAAGGAATTCCTTCCTCTTTGTTTTTACCGCAGTGTTCAAAAAGGTTTTTGAAAAGCTTAGGTCATTACAATGACTTTCAAGGCACAAGAGAACAGGTAGAATGTACTGTCGTCCCATTCGAATCCTCTGGCACAACTAGCTCAAAATAAATAGCAATAAGCACGGAAACATGATAGCCGCAGCTGTTTCATTCAGATTTCCTGGTTGCAACTGGCTCCACAGCAGAGACAGACCCAAAAAGAAAACAAAAGGGTAATTACAAAATAAAATGGTGTTCGGGGCAACAACCCCGGAACCACCCGACATCCTATACAAAGGGGACCGACTTGCTACAACAAGACCCTTAAGCAAAAAGGACTGACTCACGACAATGAGACAGACTCAAAACGGAACAAAAGATTGACTCGACACCCAAGCCAGAATTTGCAAAACTAGCAGTCGCAGATGCTCAAAAATGCGTGCCAGACGTCAGATCCAAAATGCACCCAGCGCTGCCCGCAGGTAGTTCACTCCCTGATTACATACTTGCAGTATCAGTATCCTCGAAATCCAATAGCTGAGTAGTAACGGACTTGGCTGAGGTGGGTGGGAGGATAACCTCGTTGTCAATCAAATCTTGCACCTCATGACGGAGGCAGAAACAATTATCGGTAGCATGACCTGTTTGCTGGTGGTACGCACAGTACAAAGCAGCATCATGTGTGGAAGGGAGATTCTTCGGGAGAGGCCTGGGCTCCAGGGGTTTAAGGTGCCCTCTTTCGGCCAGGATCTGAAGTGCCTTGGACAATGGCATGTAAAGAGCGTGAAAGACCCTGCGCCCTCGGGGCAGGTACTTTGAACTCTGAGTATTTTTGCTAGACGCACTAGTGAACGGGCCGGCAGACACTGCCTTAACTTTCTGATCTTTCCCAGGTGTAGAGTCGGGAGTGGAAGGAACGGTTCTGGCATGACGGGGCCTGTCCCGATTTTCTAATTGGCTGGTACTGCCTTCAGTTGGAGCGGGGAAAACATCATCCACAGTCTTGGTCAGGACTGCGAATACTTGCTGTTTACTCATCCCCCCGGCTTTCAAAGCCTCGACTGCCCACAGCAGTTGTTCAATGGGATCGGCATCTGCCTTCACTTTGTCTTTACCTCTGGCCTCAGCCTGATCGAGGGTTTGGGTTGATGTTGATACGTCATTGTTATAGTTGGAGGCCATCTCCGGTTGGCTAAGCTCGATCACAATCCGTCCCAACAATGGGGGCTCCTGGGGTACAAAATGCCCGGCATATGGTGCGGCTAGTGGCGAAGCTGACATTCCGTAAGCGAGATCCGCCACAGACCTCTGGAGGTCACCTATCATCCCCATCAACTCGAATGTGGTAGGCTCACGAGCCTGATACAACTGGGGGGTCCAAACCGGGTGTGCAGCAGGCGACCTGGGTGGATGTGGCACATCAACATTGGTCTCACTTTGCAGAGTGATTTCGTGATCTAATGCGGCTGTCATAACCACAATTTCTTTCGAATTCTGTGTCATGATAAGTCCGCTGTACTGAACGGTGACTGACGGATCAGATATCTGTCTTGCCTCAGCAAGGGGGAACACTGACTATTCTGGATCAATTCTCTGAACTGAAAGGAAAACCAAGCAGCATTTCAGCCCAAACAGATCAAACACAGGTGTAGCCGAACGACTGTACTCTACTACTGATCACTGTTCCCCAGAATCACTGTCCCAAAGCACTGAATCGGATATCCACAGCTATAACTGATTCTGACAAATACTGATACTGATGCCCTCAGGCCTGATACTCAAACTTTGCAAACTGATATGTGTGTTCCTGTAGAGATACATTCTAAAAGCACATAACGAGTAAAAGAGAGCCAAAACACCCCTATGTTGGGGTAGGATTTCCCTGTCCTATTTTGTCAGGAGCTAGGGCTTCACTACGCACGCAGCGGTTTTAAACAACCTAGATCGGGTAAGCAACCTGTCCTAGTTTGGAATGGTCACTATGGATTCCGACTATGCACTAGGTTGAATGGTCAAAAGGGTGCCCGGTAAAACTGGGGTTTGTGTTCCCATACTGGCAGAGCTCGCAACCGGTCAGCCTTATGGTCATGCCTTGGCAAGACAAGCCTCCGGCAAACCGCTCAGGAATAGCAGATGGCCAACACGGTATCCTAGGCGCACCAATGCACATGCAATGCAAAGAAACACATAAGTGAAATCAAAACAGGATATCACGAGTTCGAGTCAAGCTCTCTAATTCCCCAGCAGAGTCGCCAGAAACTGTAGACGCGCCCTTGGGCCTCACTACAGTTCAGACTCAATTTGTGTTACGGTTCGTAATCTGAACCAAAGAGTCCAAATCCGGCAAATCGTTTTGAGAAAATAGATTTTTAGAAAAGAAGTGCCAAACATGGACTGCTTTGCCAGATACAGAGTCGCCACCTAAATATTTTTTATGGGGAATTTAGGAAACCCTGACTTGGTGCCAAAGGCCACGTGTCCGTCATCACCAAAGTTGCCTCGGCTTGGGAGCTTGGGTACGATTGGGGAAGGTCAGCTATGAGATCCTAAGATCGGCCTCTACTAACCATGATATTTGATTTTGAAAACGTCATGTGTTCTTATTCCGATTATTAGCCTAGAGTTACTATGTTATGCGCACAGCAAAACAAGTATAGACTAGATCGCCTAATTTGGAACGAAGCATTGCATATCCGTTTGTTTGGAAAACGCTTTGGAATTTGTTACCCGCAAGTAGGCTAAAATACGGATTTCAATAAGTTTTTCTAACTCAAACAATCCAACCTTCACCCACAGGCATTCAGGCAGTTATATCACATAAGCACCTAGCCACATGGTAAGCATGCAATCATGACAACACTCACACGCATGCGGTATGCTAAAGCATAAAATACTTACAAAGTACTCCATGCCAAAACAAGAACGTTTTAGCAATCAATGTATGATCCAAGTCCATGTTAAGTGCCTAATGCATCGCATACAAAATGTCACTAGAAGAGGCTCGGCTAATCTAAGGATGGCATATGAAATGCGCAAGTAGCATGTATTCAAGCTAGATTTGAAATACGATGCAATTAGCATGATGCGCCGAGCCCGGTGCATGCAATATTGATGAATGATGCACGCATGCATAGCATAAGGTATGCTAAAGTAAATGTGCCCTAATACTAATCATCGAAAGCAGGTAAGTAAAAGGGAGAAAGAAGTGGGGGTTGGAAGACATGCACACACGCACCCACACTTATTACAAATTTGCCCTCACTCGGAGGGTCCGAATAAACATTACAATTTAATTGACATACAAGCTAATTAAATAATTACAGACAATTAAATTAATTAAGCAAATTAATTAATCTAATTTAAGCAATAAACAGCCTCGGGAAGAGGGTTCGATGCGATGCATGCTCGATTCCGCCCGGAAATCCACCGCCATGCTCAAGATGCCTCTGTTTTCCTTGCTCTGCTCCTCTAAAAATTTCACAACTCCCAAGGTATGCTTCATGGACATTGTGGAGCACCACCGGCTAAAGGAGAACACCACCGGCCATATAGAATGGTCACCGGCCACAAATTTGATCCATCGGCCAACAATGATGGCCGGTCGGCACTGAAGATAGCCGGCCGGCCAAATCTCCCTGTAGAATCTGTATGACAGCAGCAGAGGGCAGACAAGGCATGGCAATGCATTTTCAAAGCAATGTTTGCACCACCACCCTCCTTATCATGTTCATGACTCAAAGGAGGATGGTCTTCGACCCTCGGACCACCAATCGCACATTTCAATGCGTGATGGCCCAAGAAGCCAAGTTGTGCATTTGGATTTCAAATGTAATGCAAACCAAACAAATGAAAGCCCAACCTCTATCATGCTCAATCAAGAGGCAAGGCGTGCATGCCAAATGCAACCTAAGCATGTGAGCTAAGCATGCAACATGAGCATGGAGGCAAGTATGCAAACATGCAATATGTACTAAGCACACAACCTAAGCTAACAAGCATGCAAGGCATGGAATAAGGCAACAACATTTGAGCAACATGTCAAGCATGGATTTAAACTAATTTGGGCAGCCCTATACTAGGCTCAAAACAGTGGCCAAGTGCCATGGAAATGAAGGCCAAAACACATACAAACGTACGTGCACACATGGTCCAACACTTAGGCACAAGGAAGCAACTTTCAAGCACACTTAAAAGAAGACAAACATGGGTATATGGCATGCATTATAAGCTCTGAAATCATGTCATAGATGGTGCCAAACCAAGTAAGCAAAGCATGCATAGAAGCTTGGAATTAGCCCAAGGACTTAAACCATGATCATATGACACATGAAGAAAATGATCAAAGTGAATCAAAACAGTCCCAAATCATGTCAAAGTAAGCCCCAAACACCACTTAGATGGCATCTAAATGACCTACACATGGAAGCATACACAAATGTCTAAACATGGAGCATAAAACACAACCTCTTGTAGCATCAAAGGAGCCATGAAAAACAAGTATACAAGCATGCTACAAGGACTGAAATGGCATGGCAAGTGGTTCCAAACCACTGAAACAAAGCAAGGAAAGCATGCTAGAGGGGTCAACACTCAAGGCTCATAATGGGGATTGCATGGTAGCTATACAAAGCAAAGAATGGTTGACCCAAACAACCAAAAATAGTCTTCAAGCACACTAAAACATGCATAAAAGCTTCACAAAGCTAAGCCAAAACAAGTAAGCATAGTGGTCTAAATGCTAGATACATGTTGAGGCAATTTCATGGCATTACAAGACAAGTATGCTAAGCATGCATGGTGTGTCTAAACCAACTCAAAACAGAGGTAATACATGGAAAAATACTACCAAATACCACTTAAGACATGGCCAACATGTACTTAAATTAGATGCTCAAACATGAGGCTAAAAAGGCCCTTTTCAAGGACAACAAGGAGAGGGGGTGGCCCTCTCCTTCATAGGACCTCAAGGCACCATCCTCACCTCTGAAATCCCTCAAGATTTCAGTGGTGAGGAGGCCCAAACACAATGGTCCCGGAGCTCACTCAAAATGGCACAAAATGAGGTCCTTTCAAGGCTTAAGAGGGGTCAAACAACCCCAAAGCTTAAGGCAACCTTAACCAACTATTTAGAGGGCTAAAAAAAAGAAATTTTTTATGTTATACACTAAGCTCAAAAACAGTTGTAAGGTAGGTAAAAAGAGTGTGCAAAAATGGGGAATAAAGGGGCAAGCTTCTTACCCTTGAAGACCCTTTTCACCAATGGAGCTCCAGTAGCTTCTTTAGGTTGAAATCAGTCTAAAAGCTCCAAAAACAACCCTCAAGGGCCTCAGCTCCAAGAGATGGTGTGATGGTGGGTGTTTGTGAGCAAAAATAGGACAAAACACACACAAGAGAGATATAGAGGTAGGATATGAACAAACCCTTACTCTAAAACTCAAACCCTAAAAAAAGTTGTCTAAAATGTCTAACCTCTCAAAAAGGGAGAGAAGGCTCCTCTTTATAGAGCTTTTGGTCTTGTAAGCTTACAAGACAAGTTTCTAAAGAGAGAGATCCCTCCATACACGTGTATGGAGGGGAGCCAAGTGCATGCCAGCTGCACCAAAATATCTGCAAAAGCAGATGCACAGTAGTCGGCCGCCCAAAGATGCAGTTGATCAAAGAAAGATAGCCGGTCGGCCATCTATAGTGCTAGCCGGCCAAACATTTGGCCGGTGGCAACAAAACACAGCCGGTGGCCTCAAGCCATGGCCGGTGGAGTGTGGGGATGACCCACAAGCCATTCCCTGCCCCTCCAAGGCAAAGCACAAGTATTTGGTGCAAAACCAGACACGAAACAGTCGAGTCAAGAGATCCTGAGGCAAGGCGCGTAGCCGAGACTTCCGGGAACTCAAGACGAACACAAAAACATGGATGATCACCGAGTGTTCAAGCGGTGACGTCCAAGTCTTGAGGACGGTAAAAAATGGGGTGTCTACAGCCACCGATTGGGTTTATGCCCCTTGTTCAATTGATGACCCGATCAAATGCACTGAAAATTGCCCCTAGTGTCCAGCCATTGGCCACTGTTTTCAATATTATGCAGGCACAGGTAATGGGGATCATCAGATTTGTTGTCAACCCATCAGACTCATGCATCTCTTCTGACATATTAAGAGACTTACTCCAGTCCCTTCCAAAGCAGTGACAGATTCCTCATATACACTGATCATAAATGTGCTGCCCCTTGCATGGGCACTCTCAGCTCGTTTATGAATTCCACTTGTTTTCAAGTTAGAGCGAACACTTGTGTATGGAATTTTGACAATGCCACTCTGTTG
The DNA here is from genome assembly GCA_030407325.1 of Camellia japonica. NCBI lineage: Eukaryota > Viridiplantae > Streptophyta > Magnoliopsida > Ericales > Theaceae > Camellia > Camellia japonica. The sequence continues at coordinate 25,025,831 of JAPPVO010000059.1, read as the reverse complement.
AATCTTTTGAGCGACAGACCTGCTAGGGTGACTCGATGAATAGCACTTTTTGACAGCACAACAGACATGTTATGGTGACTCGAATAACGACATGCTATGGTGACTCGATCCAGAGCACAGACTGAGACAAACACTAGGCACGACACAACAGAACTCACAACTGACCCAATAAGCAGAAAAGGACTCAAGGTAATTGATCATTCATAGTGCCCCTAGTTTTACTTATGCTCCCTTTAAAATTCAATTTTAATTCCTGTTTTGCTCAAGAAAGAGATTCTACTGATAAGTTCAAGTATTGAAAATTGCTCCACTTGTCGATTCAAGTTAGTTCTTTCTTGCCTAGCGCAAGTATATGATATGCACAACAGTCGGTGTAGCTCATGGATTGATGTGAAGCTGACGACAGGACTTGGGCAAGGTGATTGAGTTGAGACAGAATGAGATGGATACGATTGAGACCGAACTTCAAGATGAAGCTGCCTACGTATCCCAAGAATGGGAATCAGGTCAACGTAGTTCATGGTTTAAGGTACACTCGGGTATTAACCTCTCCTTTTGCACTCTAACTTTTTCCAAGGTCGCCCCTTCAGGATTTTCAACCTTGCGAGCTCTATTTATTTAATTTCTCATTTTTCATGCTCTAACTTTTTCCTAGGTCACCCTTTTGGGTTTTCGGCCTAGCGAGCCTCTCAAGGATAATGTTACAACATTTGTGGTGAATGTGGTGAATTTGATCAATGGTCATCCTTGCCCTAATCACTGGAACTGACTTCGCCTTGATTTGAGCTTGGTTCTCCAGCATGTCTTCTTTTCTCTTGCTCCATTTTGAAGGTGGGCTCTTCTTGCACTGTGGTACCTCCACACATCGGCTTCTCCGAATTCAGACAGAAGTTCCTTTCCTGATAGTTGATTGGATTTCATTCCAATGGATGCCCCTAGCTTGACGATTGACTTCTTTCCCCTTTTTTTTTCTTTTTTTCTTTTTCTTCTTTTATGTTCTTCTTTCTTTTCAATTATCTTTTCTTCTTTCTTTTGTTTTTTTTTTTGTCCATTTCTTTTCTCTTTGAAATAAAAAACACCAAGGGGAGAGATTCTATGATTTATGAAATCTGAAAGTTGCTTTATACTTATAGGTCTGAAAGCCGCCTTGTGCTTGTCAAAATGATCGCCTAACGGCGAAGAGAATCTCCAGGACAATGTAAAATACCACGCACAATTCTGAACCTAACATCACAAGCTTTGGAAAAGAAATAGTTGAAATTCTTGAAATCGTGAATGACTTTGTGCCGGCAAGTTAGAATTCACTCAAACTATTCAAGGGATCCTTCTCAATACTCGAGCTTATTAGCGAAATTTCATTCAGAAAACAATTTCAAAAACAAATTCAAAGTCTTTTTCTATTTGCAAAAGGTCACACATGGATCACTATAGGCACAATAAAATGATCAAAAACTTGACTCCCATTTTCTTATAAAGATGAAGACCTGAGGGTACATGAGAGCGACTCAAAGGAAAAGACTCAACTGACGTTACAACGCAAGAAAGGGAAGAAAATAGCACTCACAACAAAACTATTTACAAGACACACATCAAAACAAAATAAAACATTTCTGAGACCAAAAGAGATTACCCTTCTCCAAGTCAATCGGCAGAATTCAAAAACAACTTGAAGTAGCCCATAGGAAGGCCCAGACCTGCCTTCAATACACATCCATACCCAAAAGGATTAATTTCAGACTTTTTCCCTAGTTGAACCTGAGGTCCACCCTAGTTGAGACTGAGGTTCCTCATTCCAACCACCAGTGTTGGTAGCATTGCTTCATAAATCCTCCACACATCAAGATCAAGTGAATTTTCGGTCTCTTCAAAGACATTGTTCCTTTTGCTCAGATTGGAATGAGAAGATTCTGGGGTGAACTCAATGGTTTGGGTTCATTAGCGGGTATGATATGTTGGCTAGGGGAATGTTTGGCCATTGGCAAGCTATTTGTGGGTTTTATGTTATGGCATGGCAATCTATTGCGGTCAGGGAGGAGGTCATTGACAGCTTTGGGATTTTCAGGTGGAGTGATGACTTTCTTATCAAACAGGTCTTGAATTTCATGGCGAAGGCAAAAACAATTGTCAGTGCCATGACCGGTTTGTTGATGAAAGGCACAGTACTTGGCCGGATCGTGTGAGAGAGAGAGATTATTCGGGGGAGGCCGAGGTTCAAGGGGTTTGAATGACCTTTTTCGATCAACACACTCATGGCTTTAGATAAGGACATATAAAGCGAGGCGAAGAACCTTTGGCCTCGGGGTGGGTACTTCAAGGTTTGTGAGGTTGTGTTGGATGTACTGGTGAAAGGGTCGGCAGGTGTTGACTAGGTTTGTCGATCTCTTTCGAGTGTAGGACTGGAACTGAAAGGGGTCTTTCTGGTACAACATCCCTTGTCTCGGCTTGCCCCTTGATTCAGAATGCCCTCATCCCGAGTAGCAAAAGTGTCATCCACCGTTTTTGCAACAACTGTAAGCACTTGCTGTCTACTTAGCCCTTTGACATTCAATGCCTTGATAACCCACTGAAGTTGTACATAAGGATTAATACTTGCCCCGGCTTTGTCTTTGCCACTTGCTTCTGTTTAGCCAAGGGATTGGATTGCTATGTCGGAGCGGAGCCCAGTTGTTGTTGCCATGTCACCACCCAGACTTGGAATAGTTTCGGATTGACCTTTTTCACCTACAGTTTGCCCGAAGGTTGAAGACCTTGGTGACTGGATCGAAATGCCAAATGTCAAATCTGCCACTGTTCCTTGAAGGTCTTCAATCATTCCCAACATCTCAGCAATAGTGGGTTCACTCATGTTGCGCCCTTGGCATTCCTGAACCGGATTGGGTGCATCCATCATACACAAATCAGTACTTTCTGGAATGAACACCTCAGGCTTGGGTAAATGGGCCGGGGTGATGTATATGCTGGGGTTAAAGGTAGGCGGTAGTGTATAAATGAGGTTAAGGTAGGCAGGAGATGTTTGGTCATTGGGGTCTGGAGGTGGAGCTATCGTCTGGTTGTCGATGAGCTTCTGGACCTCATGACGAAGGCGGTAGCAACGATCGGTGCCATGACCGTGCTGCTGATGGTACATACAGTACTTGGTGGGGTTATGTCTGGCAAGGAGTGGGTCAGGCAGAGGTTGAGGATCAAGAGGTTTGAGATACCCTCTTTCCATCAAAACTTTTAGTGTGCTGGTTAGGCTCATATAGAGGGGGGTGAAAATTCTGCCTTGAGCTGGGGCTGGGCTGGCTGTTTGTAGGCTTGGTTTGGCAAAAGGGTTGACTGTGGCGACTGTATTGATTTCAGTGGGTTTGGGAGTAGTGCTACTACCAGCATTAGTACTCCTGGCAATCACCTTCCATATTGGTTCACTTGTTCTGGGAATGATCCCACTGTTGAACGCACTCTCAATCTGCACCCCTAATTCATGCAAAGTTTTGAAGGTAAATAGTGGAACAACTATTAACTTCTGCAACAAGTTATGCTCAAGGTTCTGCATGACTATCCGCACTTGGTCCCTCTCAGAAGGGCGATCCGCCATCTGTGCCGCCTTTGCTCTCTACCTTATAACAAATTCTGCAAAAGACTCTGTAGGATTCTGACGAGTTGCTTCAAGCTCTTGAATGGTCACTTCAAGTTGGGTATTGTAAGAGTACTGATTGACAAACGCCTCAGCCAACTCTTCCCAGTTCTGCTTCACTGTATCCTCCAACTTGGCGTACCAAGTGGCTGCTATACCCGACAGGGTTCTCCCATACAGAGAGAGCTTTTGAGGCTTAGTTAGACCTACCGGCTTCAGGATGTCCAAGAAAAGCCGGATGTGTACCATAGGATCTCCAGACCCATCGAAACGGTCAATATATGGCATTTTGAATCTGTCTGGGAGCCGTACGGCAGCCTCGGTGTACCCATCCTCAATGTCGGGAATGAAATCAAGTCCCTGTGCCTTTTTAAATTGCTTCTCAAGATTACCAATCTTTACCGAGGTCAGGTTGAGATCATTAACATCAAGGGGATAAAAACCTCTCATTAGACTGCACCAGGGGTCTGAAAACTCGAGCTCGAGCCACCCCTCCTCGGGGATCCGGACCTTGCACATCTTCAGTTGGCGGAGGTAGGTCAAAGTTCGGCTGGGGGCCCAGGACTGGATGTGTAGTAGATGCCCCAGATGGGCGCTGCATTTCAGCATTGGTCTCATCTTGTATAGCAATTCCCTGGTTTAGGGCCGTTCTCATGGCCACAGCTTCTTTTGGACTTTGAGCCATCATGGGTCTGCTAAGTCGGATAGGTGTAACCTAAATGCTAACCAACAAGGATTTCGACTTGGTTATACCTGATGTATCTGAATTGGATTAGTTTAGACAGGTTTGACTGGATTGGGCTTTTTCAGAGTGGGCCTTTTGCCATTGGCTGGTTCTTTTTTGAGCTGACCTTTGGCAGATCAAATGGATTGGGCCTTTGCTGAGCGGGTTTTTTTTTTCTGGGATTTGAATAGACCGTAATGGGTTAAGGTAAGTACTGCTCCTTCTTTGGCTCAGACAAACCTAGCATTGAAAACAAATGCTCCATTAGATCGGGATACCAGATATGTTGGCCAAAACAAAGCAAGATACAATTTTTCCCTGGGTTCTGGTTCTGGTATATTTCCACCATATTGAACACAAACCCCTAAATTTTGACCCAAATCTGATTCTGATATGATCCCTAAGGTTTGAAGAGGTCCTCCTCCATATTAAGACTCTCAAAGGATTGTGTCACACATTCCCAACGAGTTCACATTTTGCACAAAAACACTCAAAACACCCCTATGAGAGGTTAGGGTTTCCCTGTCCTACTTTGTCAAGAACTAGGGGTTCACTATGCAAACACGCAGTTTCACACAGTCCTGCATTCGGGTAAGCAACCTGCCATAGTTTGGAATGGTCACTATGGCTTCCGAATTGCAACTAGGTCGAATGGTCGAAAAGGGTGCCTTGGTAAAAACCGAGGTTTGTGTTCCCATCATGGCAGAGCCCGTAACCGGTCAGCCTTATGGCATGCTTTTCCAAGCAAGCCTCTGACAAAACGTTCAGGAATAGCAGATGGCAAACACAGTGTCCTAGGTGCACCAATGCAACTGCAATGCAAAGAAACACATAAGTGTAGACAAAACAACTTATCATGAGTTCGAGTCAAGTTCTCTAAATCCCCAGCAGAGTCGCCAGAAACTGTAGACTGCCCAAACTCCGCTCCGCGCGGCCCCCTTTTGGAGAGGGCGCGAATTGTGTTCTAGCTACTACAGTTCGGACTCCTGTCACGATTTTGAATCTAATCTCACAAAGTGCAATGTAAGACTGATAAATCACCAAAGAGTCCAAATCCGGCAAATTGTTTTGCAAAATCGATTTTGAGTCAAAAGTGCCAAACATGGACTGCTTTGCCAGATTTCAGAGTCGCCACCTAAATATTTTATTTTTGGAAAATTTAGAAAACCCTGACTCGTGCCTAAAGCCATGTGTCTGTCATCACCAAAGTTGCCTCGGCTCGGGAACTTGGGTACGAGAGGGGAAGGTCCTGAAATGAGCACCCCCACTCGTCCGATGAAAGGATCGACCTCTACTAACATGATATGTTGTTTTTGAAAACACATGCGTTCTTATTCCGGTTATTAATCTAGAATTACTATGTGATGCGCACAACATACAAGTATAGACTAAATCACTCGATTTGGAACAAAATATCTCATGTTCATTTTTTGAAAATGGTTTGGAAGTGCTACTCGCAAGTAGGCTAAAATGCGGATTTGCCACCCTCAAGTGGGCTTAAAACAACATGATTTGCCACTCCGCGAAGTGGGCTTAAAACTCACATTTTGATGAATTGTTCCAATTCAAGCAATGAAGCCTTCATCCATAGGCATTCATGTAATTTAACACTTAAGCAAATAGCCTCATGGCAAGCATGCTATCATGAGAGTCACTTACACACATGTAAGGATACTAAAGCGTAAACACTCACAGTGTACTCCGAGCCAAAAAAGAAGCTAGTTAGTAATCAATGCATGACCCTAACTATGTTAACAATGCTTAATGCAACACATGCAAAAATGCAACTAAAATAGGCTCGGCTGGCTAAGATGGCATATGAATGCAACAATTGATAACATGCTTTGAAGCACGTATTCAAGTAAGTATTGAAAGACAATGCAGTTTGTATGATGCACCGAGCCCGGTGCATGCAATACGAATGAATGATGCACGCATACAAAGCATAAGTATGCTAATTGAAACATGCCCTAAACTAACCATCGAAAGCTGATAAGTAAAAGGGAGAAAGAAATGGGGTTGGAAGACATGCACACACACACACACACACACTTATTACAACATTTTCCCTCTCGACGGAGGGTCTGAATGAATTAGCTAAAATAACTACACTAATTAAACTAATTATTACAAACCAACTAATTAATAAAATTAATTAAATTACAAAACCAACTAAGTATGAAAAGCATCTAAATTAGGCTGCCATAGCACCGCCTTGAACAATGAAGGATGCATGCTCGATCGCATCCTCCCGGAAATCCACCACCTTGCCTCAAGATGCCTCTGTTTGCACACTTCTGTACTTCTGAAAATTATGCCAACTTCCAGAATGTTTTTGACCCACCTTAGGAACATGCTGAGGAATGGTCGGCCAAGAGGGATGGCCATCGGCCAAAGCTGATGGCCATCGGCCACTTTTGATAGCCGATCGGTAGCCTTGGTGGTCGGTCGGCAGATTTGATGGCCGGTCGGCCACTACTTCTTGCAATTTCTCATTTTGCTGCAACAGAGCACAAACAGAGGCATGGCAGTGTATTTCCAAGGGAATGTGTGTGCAACTACACTCCTTATCACGTCTCAAGCTCAAAGGAGTGTAGTACTCGGCTCTCAAGCCACCAACCACGCATCTCCATGCATGATGGCCAAAGAGTCAAGCTTGCACAAGTCAATGTCAATGAATGCACAAATAACACATAAGGGCCTCCACCTCTATCATGCTTGATCAAGAGGGTCGGCAACCAAGAGATGAGGCGCGTTTCATCACTTCGAGCATGAAACGCCCCTCGTTTCTCGTGTTTGGATTAACATCCTATCCAAACACAATGCAATGCAACACACATGCAAACAACATGCTTATCTATCAATGCTAGAGTAGTATGCACAAGGCTCTATCATGTAAGCAATGCATGCATGGCATGTTTAGGAGCTAAGGCATCAAGGAAAGTGAAGTGTATCACACATGAAGCATCTACTACAATGCTCAAATATTCAAAACCTACCTCATGCCACAACAATGGTAGAATCATGCTAGAAATGAGGCACCAAAAGCTACAAACATGTTCATGCATTGGCTAGCAAGCCATACATTAAACACAACTCTCAAACACAATGAAGAAGCGATAAATAAGAGAGTATGGCAGAGATGTAGGCATTGAAATCACATACCAAATGACGCTATATCACACAAACAACACAAGCATAGCATGACTCAAGCATTAAAGCTAGTGAGGTACACAACACTAGGACTATGTAATACCATGCACAAGCACCCAAACCAGTCCCAAAACACAACTCATGTATGTCAAAACAGTGGCCAAAAATCAACAAAACTTAGGCACAAAAGGCAAGGAATGCATACTCAGCTCATGGCTCGTAAGCAAGGCATAAAGGCACCACTCTTAAACACAATTAAAGAGTGATAAACATGAGGGTATGACAAGGTTATATGCTCTGAAATCATATGCCAAATGATGACAAAACATGCGATCATCACAAATATAGCATAGTAGGGTGCTCAAAACTCAAGACTAGCTAAGGCACTTACACCATAACCACACAAGGCAAGCCCCAAAGGGCCAAGATGACTCAAAACAGTCCCAAGGTAGGTCAAAACAATGCCAAAACAGGCATGGAGTAGAGCTAACACATGCTAGAATGGGAGGCATAAAACATGACGCATGCAATGCCAATGAGTGGGATTACACTACACATACCAAAACCAAGCATGAGGTGACTTCACCAACAAAAATCAGAGTTGTAACATGGTAAAATAACACCAAAAACGTGCTGAGATGATAGCCCAAAAGCTTAGGCAAGCATGCATACATATTGGCTCATAAATGAAGCATAAGGCTCAACCCTCAAACACAACAAAGGGATGATAAATGTGAGAATATGGCAGAGGTATATGGTCTGAAATAACATGCCAAATGATGTCATGCCATGCACAAAGCTCAAATATAACATGTTAGGGGTCCCAAAGCTTAAGGCTAACAAGGCCAATTGCACTATAGCTGTACAAAGCAAGGCATGCATGACCAAAACCACTCAAATCAGAACTAAAGCATGTTAAATCAAAGCCAAAAAGAGGTGCTGGAGTAGAGCATACGCATGCTAGATCAATAGGCCAAAACACCAAACAAGCTAGGCTAGTGAACAAGCTTGCACTACAAGTGCATAAACCATGCAAGAGGTGACCTTGTTGACCAAAATTAGAGCTAAGGCATGCCAAAATATGAGTAAAAGCCTGCTAGAGTGGAGCAAAAAACATGCTAAAATGGTGGTCCAAAGCATAGAGCATGTTAGGCTAACTAAGATGATTGCACTACAAGTACATGAAGCATGTAAGAAGCAACCAAACCAACCCAAAACAGAGTTATATCATGGCAAATAATGGCTAAAAACATACTTGAACTAAGCAAATTCAAGGCACAAAGACATGCTACTTTGCAAGGCTACAAGTAGGATTACACTACAAGTACTAGAAGCATGCAAGAGGTGACCAAGACAGCCAAAAATAGAGTCATGGCAGGTCTAAAAAGTCACAAAAAAGTGCTGAAACAAAGCCTCAAGAAGATAGAAATACATGCTCTTTTGATGGACCATCAACACAAGCAAACAAGAGAAGAGGAGGGGGGACAACCCCCTCCTATTTTGGACCTCAAAACCACATTTCTACTACTGAAAATCCACTGGATTTCAGTATTTAAAAGGCCAAATAAAGATTGCCTCAAAGGCCTTAAAAGATGGGACCAAGCTCAAGCCAATAAGGCACACAAGAGGGTAGAACACCCTCAACACCAAAGAGACCTCAAACAACCATCTTTAACACTTAAAAAAAAAAAATTTGTAGTTGAAAGCTAAGCTAAAAGAAGCATGCAAAGATGGCTAAGTAAGCAACTAAAACAATGCTCTAAAGAGGGTAAAGACTCACCCTTGAAGAACCACAGCAAAAGCAGCAACTTCTGAGGCAAAAACCAAGCCTTTGAGCTTCAAACAAACCTTCAAGTATCTCAGCTCAAGAGTGAAGGTGTTCAAGTTTGGTTAAGGGTGCTTAGGCAAAGGAGAGGTGTATCTAAGCTTTCATGCACAAAAGGGCAAGATGAAGTGAACTTCTAGAGAGAGGGGCAAAGATTTAGCTCTGAAAATTCTAGAGAGAGAGTCTCCCAAAATTGCTTCAATGTTCTCCCCTTGAATATATCAGATATAGCTTCATATATAGCAAAAAGAGAGCATTTGTTCGAAAATATCTGAATTAGGATAGCTGGCACAAGCTGGAAACAGCTGGAGGAGAAATATCTTCAAAAATTTTGAATTTGGGTCACTCTTGGCTGGCCGGCCATCTTTGGGGCTGACCTGCTACTTGTGATGGCCGACCGGCCATCTCCATGGCCGACTGTGCACATTTGTGGCCGACAGGAGATTCTATTTTGTAGGTCCAACTTCAAACGGGCATAACTCCTTCATATGGACTCATTTTCAGCTCATTCTTGTGTCCAAATCGAAGCCCCAGAAGTAAGCTTTCCAATGGTGGCAACCTTGCATCAAAATTCCAACTATGGTAAGAGATATCCCTCTTTTAGTGAAGGCTGCTCAGTTTCGGTCCAACCGGAATGATGCCTAACTTCAACCAATCATATCTCCCCCATCCGGGCTCGTCTTTAGGAGATTCTTGCGTGAAAAATGAAGCCCTGAAAGTCTTATTTCCAACGGTGGTGGCCTCATAACTGAAATACAAGGGTGCAAACAGATAGGCCTGATTTAACGAGAGCCGCTCGACTCTTTCTTTGCGATTCATGCCCATCTTCTTCTCCAACTTGGTTTCTTCTCTCCTCTCCTCTTTTGTTCAACTCCAAACCCCTAAACAAGATGTTTTGAAAGATTTTTCGGAGATTTCAACTCCCTTTTATTCATTTCCACTTTCTCCTTGCTCGATTTACCGAAAAGCGTAACATTTAACGAAATGTGAACCTCGAAACATCGCAGAAACCTTTTTCAAAATATTTTAAAAGAGAGGGTTTTAAGATCTAAAATCTTTTTGGTCCAAAAATGGGGTGTGAGGTTTGGATTTGACTCTTTCCTTGCCTGAGAAATTGAACCTTTGCACTGCACACCTTTCACCACTAAGTAAACAATCAGTAGCGCCCAAGTCTTAAGGGCGGTCAAAAATGAGGTGTCTACACCAAGCATCTCAAACGTTTTCACCATATGTTCCAGCCATTCATCTGCCTTCAGTGATTCCTTTAGGTCGCCCAAAAACTCATCTGGATTTGATCAGAAGAACTCCCTTTTCAGAAAAAAAGGCCCTGCCTCAGCTACTTGGGCCTGGACTTGATTCTCAGCTCTGAGCATGTCCATTGATTCCCTCAATGCTTCAGCCTTTCACGGGCTAAGGCGCCCATGGCCTGCTGACCTACTAGTTCGGCCACATTGGCCTGACCAACCCCTTCCTCCTGCGCCGGAATCTCATCCTGTATAGGCACCTCAACTCCCTTTTCAGAAAAGAAGGCCCTGCCTCAACTACTGGGGCCTGAACTTGATTCTCAGCTCTGAGAATGTCCATTGATTCCCTCAATGCTTCAGCCTTTCACGAGCTAAGGCGCCCATGGCCTGCTGACCTGCTAGTTCGGCCATATTGGCTTGACCAACCCCTTCCTCCTGCGCCGGAATCTCATCCGGTATAGGCATCTCGTGCCTCCTAGGCCTACCACACCTACCTCCACGACCACATCCTGACATCCTAATAAAGGTAACACAAGAAATTAGCACATTCACAAATGTGCCGAGGCTAATTCACTCGCATCCTAATACATTGAACAATAGTAATTCACTCCACATAAGCATATAATCACGTAAACACATACGAATTTCATAAGCAGTGATCAAGTGCCTTTCTAACAGGACTCCTAAAAACCCGTAGACCCAATCAACATCCAAGAAATTTAATCCCACACCCAAATAATCGCATAAGCATGTTGTCATATAAGCACATATCATTCACACTTGAGTCTCTAGCAAGCGAGACAAACCCATTGTGGTACTAACCACTTCCCACGTACCCAAAGTATTCAAACCCGATACGCTCTGATACCAAGTTGTAACGCCCTCAAAATAATAAAAATAACCCAACTCATAAGAGAAATGAATATAACATAATTGGTACACTTTCTCATAACAGAATTCGTATTACAAAAGGGATTACATGCATTATACATTCATAAACGTTCATTCTAAATCTACAACATGTAATGCAAATTAATAACAACAAATTAAATGCCCTATGGGCTTACATCTTTCCAAGACATATCTTGGTTACAATCAAAAGTGAGCTTCGCTCATTACATCTTAAGCCCTCGGCTTTACAAAAATATACAATCAAATAAGAAGCCCTTGCTTCCAAAAGTTTCTCCAACATTATTGCTTTGGTGGAGGCATGCCGTCATTATCTGAAAATGTTATTCCCAAGTAGGGTGAGCCACAGCCCAGTAGAAACCATCTAACACAGTATATGAAATTTAGCAAAGGTATAAGTACACTATGCATATACAACGTCAAAGATAAAGGCATCCACATTATGTATAGTCTTAAATTACCAAACTCAATCATTAAGCCATTTCCCTTCATTTCATTTAATCACATAAGCCAATTTCATCATTTCTCAACAACCCAAATGAGATTACAACTCATTAGTACTAGAACCACATTATTAACACGTAAGCACTTCAAACTTTTCTTTCACGGATATTTCGTCCGCAGGCAACCGTCAAACGGGACCCATGTATTCTTTCACAGATATTTCGTCCGCAGGCAACCATCAAACGGGACCCATGTATTCTTTCACGGATATTTTGTCCGCAGGTAGCCGTCAAACGGGACCCATGTAAACGTAGGCTATACAAGCACTACAATTGCCATTTTACGGATATTTCATCCACGGGCTAGGAACCCATGTATAATTTTGGGACATTCACCCAGGACACTCCGGCCAAATTAATTATAATGGAGTCCATCCCATTTCTCCTCCCAAACAATCATTCATGCATATGCAATGTATTTAATCACAAACTCAAACAATGGAATACATCCACTTTCCACTCCAAAACAACCATACATATACAATGTATATAAATATAGTCATATTCAATGACAAGCACAAGTGATTAGTTTCAATTCATCTAATCCGCATGCAATTTCTACAACAATCATAGCTATCCTCCACCGATAGCCCAATACAGTTATTTCTAAACAGATATAAAATCTCATAACAGATAGTTTATTCGAAACTACCAAAGAATGGAATAACACATAACTAATCCCACCATTCATATCAATACCCTTTCAATTTCACATTTTTAATGTGAATTTCCATTATTTATACAAAGTAATAATTTGATTCAATTAGGGCAAATTCTCTTTTTCCCCAAATATTAGTCAAGTGCCAAAATCGTCAAATTATACACAATACAACATCATTTTCAAACCCCTCAAGCATTTACTTCACCTTCACCCAAAAACCCCTCTTTCCATTTTATGCCTAAACCCTAGCTTTGCCTTAAACACCCCCAAATCACATCATTGTTACACAAGATACAAATAACTAAGCTAAATATCATATGGAAGTGTAGAAAAGATCCCAACCTCAAGCTTAGATGAAAGAGAAGAGAGAAAAGCTCAAAAGTCGACGGTGACGAAACAATGATTTGCCCCAATCAAAATGAAGCCCTTGACAAGCTCTACACTTAATCTCAAAGGAGCAAGGTGAAAAGATCACTCTAGGTGAGTAGATCTAGAGATTTAAATGAAAAAGTTTGAGTTTTAGAGAGAGAGAAGAGAACTCACGGTTTGTCACGCCCCAACATTTTAATTAATCGGAAACATTACCAAAGCCTGTAATTTAGGTCCAATTTTATATATATATATATATATATCTATTACCCTTGGGTGATAGAAACATAATAATACATGTTCTTTCTCTCATTGAAAACAACAATGTAATAATACATGCCAAGCTTCTGCTGCGAAGCTACAAATAAATAATTACAAACCACATGATACATTTTTCACTCCTTTAACATCTATGCTAAAATTACATACATAAGGTACATGGAAGCCATACTCTTCAACTAATGAATCCGAAATTCTCTTTCTGAAAAAGAATAAAACAACGAGGGGTGAGCACTAATGCCCAGTAGGAATCTCACAGGTCTACAACAATAGCTAATACATAGATAGAAATGATCATGCATGCAGAGTGATACCATATAGCAATGTGACATTTTGTAAGTTCAAAATATTATACAAAAAGTATCTTTTCTTAAAATTTCACTTGAACCTTTAAGAAAACTCCCTGCCATAAATGTAGTCTCTCATCATTAGGAAGCCATAGATTCTCTTTGAAAACAAGTATACTTAAGGAAGAACATCATCTTAAATTTATCAACCCAATTCCAAATTATTCCTCATTTCGTTTCCATTTTAATATTCCACATTTCATATCCATTTCCAATTACCATACTCAATAACATCAAAATCCAAAGGATTAGAGTTCAACATAACACAAGAATCACAAACCCCTTTTTAATTCAATTTCCCAATTACTTACAAAACAAAACTCATAATCTTCCCTTTTGTCACAAGCAATCCATTGAGTTCATCATCACTAGCCCCTAATCCAATTACCCACATGATGCCAATTTCAATCCTTAATCCATTTTCCTTCAGTTCATTTTCAATTCATTTATTCTTCTCAATTCATGAGTCAATTTCATTATTTCACAACAACCAAACTGAGAGTACAACTCAGTAGTTTTCCCAATCATACAAAATACACATAAAGACTTCAAACTGGCATTTTACGGAAATTTCGTCCGCGGGATCGACACCCATGTATAAATTTCGGGACTTTCACCCAGGACACTCCGGCCAACTTAGTTATAATGGAGTCCATCCCCTTTCTCCTCCCAAACAAACATACATATACAATGTATTTAATCACATAATCACACATGGAGTACATTCCCTTTCTCCTCCCAAACAGTCATACACATACAAGGTATTAAAACACACAGTCATATTCAATGACAACCATTTCTCAGACTTGTCATATTATTTACTCTTTTCAACTAGCACAATACATGTGATCCAAAACATGATTTTCAAAATGAAACAAGTGCACTTAAAACATAACACAAGAATTTCCAAAATCTCTTTCCAAAACATACAGTTTAAATCCTCAAAATCCATTGCATGCTCCATGATATGCATGATTTATAAGTAGTCCGGTTTGCCTAGTCAACATGCAATTTCTACAACAATCATAACTATCCTCCACCGATAGCCCAAAACAAATATATCTAAACCAATAAATAAATTCCTTTAAAGATACGATTTTTTTTTCTTTTTTCTCCAAATCTCGTATGGGAGTGATAATGCATATCAAGCTCCACCATCATCATTAATGATCCTCCGATTTCACATTTACAATGACAATTTCAATTATTTATACAAAATAACAATTTGATCTAATTAGGGCAAAACTCCCCTTTTTTTTTCTTTTTTTTTCAAATATCAACCCAAACTCAATACAACCCAACACAACTCAACTTAATTCAACACAATCCAACATAATCAACACAATTCAACATAATCAACACTATTCAACATGATTCGATTCAACACCACTAAATGTAATTCAGCATAATTCAAGGTGAACTCTTAAATCCCCATTTCATCTTTTCATCCCAAGTCTCATGCCGTCCAAATCATCAACAAATCTTTTCCCCCAAATTTCATTTCATATTATAGCATGATTTACAATATCCATAATAAAGGTTCAATCGCTAATTTTTAACATAATTTTCAAACACTTCCAAAATTCAATTAAACTTGTATATATATAATTCAATACCTCAATTTCGTGATTCTACTTACAATTTAGGCAAAATCATTAATTATCACTGTGAATCAACTTAGGGTTTTCAAGAAAAATCAAGAATTTCAAGAACAATTGGAACTTCTCACACCATTACTTCTAATTACAATTTTTCCCTTGATTATACACCTAAGGTTCATAATCCACAAGCTTAACCCAACAATTGAACCCCAACATTTCAAACCCTGAACCCCCAAATTCTATGATATAACACTATATGCTCAAAAATGGAGATTTTGTATTTATATGATCAAAATACCACAAATCTATCTATAAATGCAAGTATTGAAGAAGAGCTAGGACCCCTACCTCAAGATTCAAGCAAAAGAGTAAAGCTTTAATGAGATTCCTTCACAAATCCAAACTTCAATCGGTTGAAAAGTGAGATCTTCAAGCACTCTTCACTTTTTGCACTGCAGGAAATTTAACTTTTAGTGGCGTTTAAAAAACGCCGCTATAAGTGTCAAAAATGCCGCCAATTCTTTTTGTGACGCTTAGCACCAAACGCCGAGGACGCAGCCGTCGCTATAGCTTTATGGCGTTTCAAAAACGGCGTGATATTAGTATAGGCGGCGTTTTTAAAAACGTCGCCAAATGTCCCACTAAATACATGCTGACGTCACTGACGATATTTAGCGATGTTTTGGAAAAACGCCATTATATCTTTTTTTAAAAATATAACCGTTAGTATGCAGGGTTTAAGAGGCGTTTGTAGAAACGCCGTCATATCCTCTTTTCTCCCTTTTTCTTTTTTTTTTTCTTTTTTTTGAAATTGTGCTAATTTTATTTGATTGAACTAAAAAAATACCTGTAATAGCACTAATATAAAATAATAACTCCCATTCAAATAGTTGTAATGAAGCATTAATTCACTTTCTCATTCAATTAATATCTAATCACCATTACCCATAAAATTAACATATCCAAAATCCAAAAATCATGTTTTAACATTAACCACAAACTAACATATATCCAAAAATCATGTCTTAGCATAAAAGTTGTAGTCTGGTCTACATGCCTGCATCAGAACATAAACTGCAATCAGATTCACTAAAATAAATACAAATTGAAAATTTTGTACCCAATACTTATAAATAGTACTTAAAACTTGAAGAAGCACTAACAATAAGATTTTATCACATACCAGAAGCACTAAATACATATAAAGAAAAGGGCATACCCAAAGACAATACATACACAGATGAGAATCATGTAAAATTAAATAAATAATGCTCTCATAGCATAAACAAGTTTAGAGGCCATTTGATCTAACTCCCCCTCATCAGAATCTACAAAGTAATTTTTCATATAGCCAACCATCTTAACAAAATTAGTCAATATGGACCTATTTTCATCAAGCAATCACAAAAAGGTCATTCATGATTTAGATCATACTGCACTTACCAATTTTGAGATGAACTTGAGTGATTTATAGCTTTTGGTTTAGTTAGCTATTTATTTTTAACTGAGAATATTTTTGTTATTTTTAGCCATTTTGGTTTTGCTATTTATAAATTGTGTAATCTAACTCTGTGGGTGAGCTGTCAGGGTTAATGTAATAATATTATTATTTTCTCTGTAAACTTACACTCCCCAAGGGTCCATTCAGTTGTTAGGAAAAGGAAAAAAAAAAAAGTCCAGGAAAATCAATCTTCCCACAAATTTTTCCATGTTCATTTAGCAAGAAAGTAGTGGGACTCATATTTTTAAAAATAAAAATAAAAACGCTATTGAGAAATTGCAGACCGTACTACTTGCAGACCAAATCAAGTGTGAACTCTCACCACAACAATTATCAAGTACATATCCCACCATACAAGAAAATCATGAGAGTCAATTTTCTTTCATGATTAGCTAAAATACTAATACATTTAATGGTAACCTACAGAAATCAAATAAATTTCAAATACTCACAGACTAACCTCTTCTTATGCAAGAGCTGAAAATGACACCCTCTAAAGTTATATATGCTTAATTAAGTAGTTAAGCACAAATTAGAATTATGGACAACATAAAGCATTAATTGATCCAAAAATACACTCAGACTAACTAACTAGAGTAGTAGAACACTTGCTAACCTGAACCCAGGTGTGTATTGATTTCTGAGCAAGCATGTTTATCTGGCAATTATGCTGAGAGCTTTGTAGATTTCCCAGCAGAGAGAGATATGTATGCTGAAAAAAAATTCTTTAAGCAACCTCTGGCAGCACATGGTCAAGGTGTTTTAGGGCATGTAGAAGTGACAAAAAAGTGATAAATAACTCATGTGCATTTCAAACAGGTAACTAGTAGGAAATTTTATAATACTAGACTTTGGATATCAAGTAAACAACATGTACAAATAAAGTCCCAGTTGAGATTTAAGAAATACCACTAGAGAGTCGCGGAAGCCCAAAACTACTTTAGGTTCAGCAATCAATATACGTTTTGTTTCCTCTACTGTCGATAGGTTGTATATACCAGGTCCCGTCTTCTTTTTCACCCAACTCACAATAGCATCCCTACAAAAGATGAGTAATAAGACAATAAGACAACGGTATTGTTCCATATTGTTCCAACCACCTACAAGAGAAACAAAAGTCAGAGATGATAAATTGACCATCATACAAAATTTCCACCTAAAAAAATGAAAAAACACAATATTGTTTCAAAAACTAGTAAATTTTGTCTCATACTAAGTGCAATCTCAAAAAATAATATGGTTGCAAATAAAATAAAATAAAAAATTGGATAAGTTGTCACTTTTGAAGTGAAATTCATTATAGTTATAAAGAACTAATATACATGCTTAACTGTGTCCAACATAAAGCTCACGTTTACTTAGTGAAGAGTAGCTTGCCTCAGAAAGTGCCCTGAATCCACGATCCCTTGATATCCAGCATTCCAATTGATATTGTTGTATCAAGAATTAAGTTTCATGTATAACCATTAAACAAGATAGTTTGCTAGATTCTGGCCTAAACTAACATAAAAAATGCCACAAGCCAAAGCCCCTAAAAATAAAAGAAAAGAAAAAAAAAAACACAAGAAGGGAAGTCATGTTACAATTAATAGTGCCATACCATGTTATTGGCAATTGCCAGAGTATGTGAAAGCCTGACAGAGAACTGACATGAAGATGAAATCTCTTTTTGTGAGAAAAGGTCAAGAAAAGAGCCAGCTTCGATTGTTTTTCCATCAAGAGTTCTAACAGAATAAAAGCCACATCCAGCCTAACAAAAAAATAATAAGCTTTTTCCCACCCCATCAAAAATAAGAGCTAAAGTACTTGAAGGATAAAGAAGTACCAGGTTAAAGGAGATACCACTTCCATAGTGTCATTCCCAAGATCCTTTCCACCCATAGAGAGAGCGTTCATAGATACGTACACAATCATCTCAGTCGACAGTAGAACATTGAAAAAGTTAACATACAAATAATCTAACAAATTTGAATTGTTAGGAGAAAATAACAGCAGAATCTTCAAACATTCTAGTTTCAAAGATGCATCCAATTTGAAAGTCACTTCAATGGAGAACTAGAGAGCAATTATACACCGAACTAGAAAAATAGATTATGAAATCAATGTGGTAGAAGTAGGGCAACTATCAATATGAAAACACAATGCAGTGTTCAATAACAAAGAAGAGAACACTCAAAGACTGCAAGTACTTTTAAAAGAATTCCATATATATAATTTACTCCCTAAATGAAGTACAAAAATGAAGAACCTATACCATGTAGGTGTTTTTATCCTCCATCACATTGAACTTTCTAAGAGCAGAACTGATGCATTTGTTATGACATTTCTCTGTGGTGGGCCAAAAATGATGAGTGGCCTGAAAAGAGATATTAAACCCCAAAAGAAAAAGTATATAAGATGACAAGAAAATCTGAATCTCTCATTTGAAACTCTTGCCAATATGAATCTTAACATACTTTAACTATCCAAGACATTGTTGGATCATCATTGTCAGCAGGTCAAAAATAAAGCAGATTTATTTATCAAAAACAAAAAAATAAATCAAGCAGTTTTAAGTGAATCTCAAAGTATTTCTACTCTTCTAAGAAAAATTCAGTTCCGGATAAATATTGTCTATAGAACATTGGTCCTGTCTTAACTTTTGTACTAGTTGAATCTAAAATAAAGAAGGGAAAGGATAACTGAGAGATTAGAACCTTGGAATACCTGGTTGAGAGCTAACTCCTAAGATTGAACAGCCTTCTCAAATGTACAAAGGGAAGAGTCATCCCATACCATTATTGAACCATACCAAGCATGAAAAATTTAAGTCCATGTTGTTTAAATGCATATTATTCACTAGAAAAACATGTTAGAACAGTTTGTGGGCAGGACATTGACACATATGTGCATCCTCAACCCAAATCAACCAATTTATATTCAAGTGTCAACCCAACCCAACAAATATTCCCTTAATCCTCATCCTTACTAACCCATGATCTAATTACTTCATACCCAACCAGTGAATATTTTGGCAAGGAACCTGTTATCTCACACACTGCCACCTAAGAACCTCCACAGAATCTTTGACGACATATTTCATTATGACAATTTAAAAAAAAATAAAAATAAAATAAAAATAAAGAGAGAGAGAGAGAGAGAGAGAGAGAGAGAGAGAGAGAATGAAGAAGAAAAAAAGAAAGAAATGTTATGCATTAATGCATTAATATCTAAAACAAGTACCATCTTGTTAAGCAAATCCAACAGTGGGTATACCCAGCCTTTCAATTGGCCACAACCCACATACAATCTCCATCTACATGTTATTGTCTAATTAAAAAAGGAAACTCCTTATGCATCACGACAAGCTTATACACATCTAAGGTCTAACTGAAGCTCCTTGGCTGCTTAAATACAGTTAACATGATTCTAAAGACATAATTTGAAGAAATTCACTTTTAAAATAGAATATGGCACATCACAACAAGTAAACCAGACATTCATTATCTTCAGATCAAAAAGAAGGTTGATATATGCACCTATGACCAAAACATAACACCGGCCAAAAATGCAAGGGTGTGTGCACTATTTCATTCTCTGTTTTGAGACCCATGTACACAAGAAAGTCTCTTGATCTCTGGAGTAAAGAAGAAAAATTAGATACAGAGACTAGTGTTGCAGCACAACCAATCCATAATCTAACAACAAACCACTCACCTTCCATTATTTGTTGCAGTACTATTTCATTCTCTACGTTGACAATCAGTAATGAAATAGTACCACAGACACCATAAGATACACACCATGGGAAGGTTGAACTAATAAATTAATGTTTCACCTACATTTTTTCCTTCACCATAACAAAAGTTATTCATCAATGGACTTGAAACTGCAAGATTTTAAATGCTCAATTAAATGATGCTACTATCACAAGGGGAGAAATTATGCTGAAGTCAGGCACAACTAAAAGTACAATAGGCATCCATGAAGTAACTAGTTAGTCTCTATCAATTCATCCTAATTGAGTGCACTAATTCTACACAGCAGACAAACCCAAATGATCTTACTTTTCTTGTAGTGACTCCTTGTAACTTGACGTTGTTGCAGCTATTGATCACAATGTGGAACATCTGACTATTCAGCGATGTTAACCCGCTGACCACGACGTTGTTTAAATTGCTGAATTCTAGGGTCTGCAGTTTAATGTTTCAATTAATTACTTCAATCAATCATCTAAGAATAAAAAAAGCAACTAAATTAGGAAATATATTGTTATTGGTCCCAGCAAAATATAACTATTGATATTGGAGAAGCACTAAAATCAAACTTGTCTTATTTAATTCTAAAATAAGACTAAAATATCAAATATTACCGTGAACATTCATTTTTATTTCTTATCTCTTATATATATGTCTATATATCTATATAAACCCTATCACTTATAAATCATTATCCATAATATACTATATCACTTTCATTTTTATTAGTATTGTCATTTTTAAAGTTGTAAAATTAACCTGCCCACTGTTCCTCCTCCTTTGCCACCTCCCTGATTTGCCCTACCCCCAATATGATTTGAGGCGGGGGTGCGGCACTACAAACCAGTCTCCGCTGCCATCCCTAGCTGTGATTTATAAATATATGATGAAATGCAATATATACTCTACCTTGGTAATAGTAGGATCAAGATTGCCAAGTATAGACAAGATGGATATAACTGAGATGTAGCCATCGCTAGCCTTGTGGATATAACTGAGATGTAACAAAGAGTTAAAACATTGTTGGTTGGGAGGACATGAGGAGCAATATTCTCTTTTGATCTTAAATCTCTGTTTCAGTGTCAAAAAAAAAAAAAAGATGAAGAAGAAGAAGAAGAAAAATTGGAAACTAATTTCTTATACTTTCTCCCCTACTAAAAAATGAAATTAAAAATTGCTAAAAAATTAATAAAACAACATATATATATATAGAGAGAGAGAGGGGAGGGGGGGACATATACCCTCTAGCTGTATGGCTGTAGGAATGGCAAAAGTGTGGAGAAAGAAGAATGCAGTGGCTATAATAACCAAGAAGGTGAGTAGGGCAGCCATTGAAGGTGCAATTCTGTTTAGAATTCAATTGCAAATCTAATATTACTATAAAGGCTAGGGATACTCTTTGAGATCGTGTTTCGATTATAAATTTAAATTTTTTTTTTTTAAAAAGGCAATGATAATATGAATAGAACATAAATTAATTGTTTTTCTTCATTTCGCTTTACCTTTCTAAATGTCGTTAATTAAACGAAGAAGAATCACTGAACTAAAGAATAATCGAAGAAGATCACTGAACTAAAGAAGAATCGAGAGAGATTTGAGTGAGAGAAAGAGAGAGCAACTAACCTCTGATCGAAGAAGACGAAGAGTTCCAAATCCACGGAGATAAATCACGAAGCTATGCTCAAAATCAAACTTCGAAATCGCAATTCGAGATGAACCACCGAACTGAAGAAGAACCGAAGAAGAATCACTGAACTGAAGAAGAATCGAGAGAGACTTGAGTGAGAGAAAGAGAGAGCAACTAACCTCTGATTAAAGAAGACGAAGAGTTCCAAATCCACGGAGATGAATCACGGATCTATGCTCAAAATCAAACTTCGAAATCACAATCCCGAGATGAATCACCGAACTGCAGAAGAATCGAAGAAGAATCACTGAACTGAAGAAGAATCGAGAGAGATTTGAGAGAGAGAGAGAGAGAGAGAGAGAGAGAGAGAGAGATTTGAGTGAGTGAGAAGGAGACGGCGGTGCTCAAAATAGGGTTTTCAAAATATAAGTTTAAAGAGATAGAAGAGTGTGTGAAGAGAGACAGAGAAGAGGGTGTGAAGAGAGACAGGGTTTGGAGGCGCTTTTTAAACGTCTTCTATTTACAAAACGGTACCGTTTTACCTAACAACAAAGGTGATGTTTAAAAAACGCAGTTAATTATCAAAAAAAGTGACGTTTAATAAAACGTCGTTAATTAAACGTCGTTAAATCCTCATTTTCCTGTAGTGTTGGTAAGAGATCATGGCCAAATCTTTGATGAATGGAAGGTATTTGGGTCAAGAGATCAAGGGTTTTCGGACCTAGGATGAGAGGAAGGAAGAAGGAAAAGAAAAGTGGAGAGAATGATCTAGAAATTCACTTTTTAAGTCGCTGAATTCGCGCAGTCTGCTCGAGCGGACCTGCTTCCAGCACAGATACTAAAACTTCAAACGGGTATAACTCTTCCATCCGGACTCCGTTTTAGGTCGTTCTTGTGTCCAAATTGAAGCCCCAGAAATAAGCTTTCCAATGGTTCTAGTCTTACATCCAAATTCAAAGTGTGGAAAAAGAAAAGAGCAAAAGAGTGACGGCTGTTCGTAGGAAGATTATCCGAATTAAATTCTTGGCCCAATCTTAATTTACCATCATGTTACCACTTCGATCAATGACCCAAAATAAAATAGGGAGGCTCCAAACACAATAATAAAAGGTCAAAAAACTGTTGGACAATCTTCACTGTATTTAAAATATTTTAATTCTATTGTGTACAAAACAACAATTAGAATTTAAAGAAATAAAGAAAATGAGAGAATTTGTTTGATTACAAAAATCAAACTCGAAATAAAAATAAATAAAAAAAAATAAAAACAGATTTTATTTTGTTACAAAAACAAAATTAAAATCTGATTTAAATAAATAAAGAAACAGAATAATAAATTAAACAACTTACTTGATTAATTTCTTTGAATAATTATCTGATCAAGTCCAGTGTTTGGCACTGTGTCCTTAAGACAGATTCATCCTCTCCACGGTGCTTTCAGAATGTGGACGTCTATCTCCCAGGATAAAATAATCTACTACAAACAATAGCAGCACTACAAATTGTTTGCCTAACGAACACACTAAGTATTTATACTCTCTCTGACAAGAAAATAATGCAGCAACATGAAGAGAATGCTTTTAGAATTATGAAGGACGAAAATTAGAGTTCTAAATCCAAATGAGAGTTGTCCTATTTATAGATGTAATGGTGGCTGTAGGATTTGAATTGAACAGGTATGAAACCTGTTGGCTTTGAATTCAAACAGATTTGAATCTGTTGAATTATATTTCAAACAGTTATCAAAAACAAGAAGGGCCCTGTTTGGGTGTGCACTAATGCCAAACCTGTTTATTTTCGGGAAGGGCCCTGTTTAGATGTACAATAAAACCAAACCAGTTTAATTTCGGGAAGGGCCCTGTTTGGATGTACAATAAAACCAAACCAGTTTAATTTGAATTTATTTTACCAAAACTAAAATTAAATTCAAATGTTTTTTACCCAAAAAGATTAGTATTGGGCCGAACAAGCCCAACCCAACTTCACACCACGCACCCGCGCCCAAGCCCAGGCCCAGCCCGCCCGACCGATCGGACGGACGGCGGCGGCGGCGCGTGCGTGTGTGGTGGTTTTTGGATCCAATGGGTCTAGCCCATTTTGCCCATAACCTCTCCCTCTAAAACACTTGGGTACCCCTTGGGGCACACCCCAAGTACCAAACCCGTGCCTTATAAACCCTTTCAAAACCTCCCACCAAATCAATGTGGGACAAGCCTTTATTCAATACCTTTAAGGATTTTCCACCAAAAACTCCATTTCTATGGAGCACACTTTGGCTTCAATTTCCCATTCACTCGGTAATGGTTTTGAGCAACCAAATATACCAAGTGAATCACAACGCGGCATAGAACGCGTTACCACTTTGACCCGCGTAAATCGACGCACGGGGCCCACCTAAATATTAGACCAAACTTAGGATAAAAATTCTGGTTTTACCCAGAATTTTATAACCATTTCCAACAATCCCCCACATGAATGGAATTTGATGATAACGGAAATGCAACAATATGCAGATTTATCGAAAGAGTATAAGTCGAAAATATCTTGCATTAGGATAGGTAGTTTTCGGCCTTGAACCTTCCCTAGTGATAACCTATCGGACTTATTGGCTAACCAATGGACGCGATGCCTTGAATTGTTCAGCCGTTTGTGTAAGCCAAGACAATAGATTTCACACAAAATATCTTCTGACACATCGTGGTTCGCACTGTTGTGTTCATTTTGGCCTTGAACGCACCTGGTTTTCATGAGTATTTCTAGAGAATGTAGCCTATTTCATTCTCATAGAACCGGCCCCAATTCAGCACTCATATAGGTGATTCTTATTGTGAGTATCTCCTTATACTCGTCTTGGTTTTATGCCTTAATCAAGATATAAGTAATCATTAAAAGCAAAGCTTATCCTTATACCCCTGCATATAACATATGTTGCAGATATCACTCTCACCATAGGAATGGGTAAGGAATTTTAATCCCTTGGTGATTTCTGGCGAGCCATACATAACTTAGTTGTCCCTTTGAACTTAGTTCTTGGGATCTCCAGTCATATAAGTAGGGTTACCATTATGACGACTCTTATGTAATAGGCTTTAATCCCATCTCCTTCGATGAACTATACACTAGCTCTTTTGTCAAACCTTTTGTTAACGGATCCGCAATATTCTCTTTAGATTTTATATAATCTATTGAGATTATTCCATTTGACAACAATTGCCTTACGATATTATGTCGACGACGAATATGTCGTGACTTACCGTTATATGATTCTGTGCCCTACCTATTGCAGAGTGACTATTACAATGAATGCAAATAGCTGGCACAGGTTTTGGCCACATTGGAATGTCTTCTAAGAAGTGACGAAGCCATTCTGCTTCTTCACCTGCTTTGTCTAAAGCAATGAACTCGGATTCCATTGTGGATCGTGCGATACAAGTTTGTTTCGTGGACTTCCATGAAACAGTAGCGCCTTCTAGAGTAAAGACATATCCACTAGTGGATTTTGAATCTTTAGAATCCGATATCCAATTGGCATCACAATAACCTTTGAGTACTGCTGGATATCGAGTAAAGTTCAAACCATGATCACAAGTAAATCTTAGATATCTAAGAACCCGAATGATCGCTTTCCAATGGTCTTCTCCAGGGTTACTAGTGTACCTACTCAATTTACTGATAGCATAAGCTATATCAGGACGAGTACAATTCATTAGGTACATTAGGCTTCCAATGATTTGGGAATATTTTAACTGAGACACTGCATCACCTTTATTTTTCGATAAATAAAGACTGATGTCGACAGGTGTTCTTGCTAAATTCAAATCATCCTTGATAAATTTATCAAGAATTTTCTTAATATAATGAGATTGAGATAATGCATATCCGTCAGATGTTTTAGTAATTTTCATTCCTAATATAACATCTGCGACCCCCATATCTTTCATATCAAATCTTTTGTTAAGCATTTGCTTAGTTGATTTGATCATGTTTTGACTGCTTCCAATGATAAGCATGTCATCCACATAAAGACAAACTATGACATATCATTGGTCAGTGTTTTTAACATAGACGTATTTGTCACATTTGTTTATCTTAAACCCATTACTAAGCATTGCATGATCAAATTTTTCATGCCATTGCTTAGGTGCTTGTTTTAATCCATAAAGGGATTTTACAAGTCGACAAACTTTCTTTTCTTATCCCGACACTACAAACCCTTCGGGTTGCTCCATATAGATCTCTTCATTTAGATCACCGTTTATGAAAGCTGTTTTAACATCCATTTGATGTATTTCTAAATTAAACAACGATGCTATAGCAATAAGCATGCGAATGGATGTTATTCTTGTCACAGGGGAATATGTGTCAAAATAGTCCAGACCTTCCTTTTGTCTGTAACCTTTAACTGCAAGTCTTTCTTTATACTTGTCAATTGAACCATCTGCTTTCATTTTTCTCTTGAATATCCATTTATATCCAAGAGGTTTAGAACCTGGTGGAAGATCCACCAATTCCCAAGTATGATTTTGCATAATGGATTCAATTTCATTATTAACAGCCTCTTTCCACAAAGGTGCTTCAGGACCTATCATGGCTGCCTTAAAGCTTTGAGGTTCATTTTCTAACAAGTATGTCAGAAAATCTAGACCAAAGGATTTTGATGTTCTCGCTCTCTTATTTCGTCTTGGTTTATCATCAGTTAAATCCTGTTGATCGAGACCATTATTAGTCTCTTGTGCTTGATTGTCATTAGTCTCCTGACCTTGTGTACAATCATAAGTTCTTTTCTGTGAACTTAATTACTGTCCTTTCTTGTAAGGAAAGACATGTTCAAAAAACACAGCATTCCTTAACTCTATAATAGTGTTCACATTTATATCAGGTATTTCTGATTTATAAGTCAGAGACCGATATGCACTACTATTCTGAGCATAACCAATAAACATACAATCTACTGTTTTTGGTCAAATCTTAGTCGTTGTAGGAATAGGAACTTCAATTTTTGCCAAACACCCCCACACTTTTAAGTATTTGTAGGAAGGCGGTCGACCTTTCCATAATTCATAAGGAGTGCTGTTGGTTTTCTTGTAGGGTATTCTATTAAGAACATAAATAGCATACAATATTGCTTGCCCTCACAAGTTCTGTGGTAAGCCTGAACTTAATAACATGGCAATCATCATTTCTTTTAGGGTTCTATTCTTCCTTTCAGTAATACCATTTTGCTGAGGAGAATAGGGTGGTGTAATTTGGTGAATAATGCCATGTTGTGCACAAAATTCATTTAATAGTACATCATATTCACCACCCCTATCATTTTTGATTAAAAACAAAATATAACATTCATCACTTGTTGTCTATGATGTGCTTGATTCATAAATTTCAAAACATGATTCATAAATTTCAAATGAAAAACCCACAATAATTATGACTACACAAATCAGAATTAATGTTTTGACAAAATCATATCCTCATAAAAATTTTGCCTAAGAAACGAACAAATCAAAAATCTTATTTGATTGCATAAATTCTTGCAACTCATTTACGAATAAGTAACACTGTCATAAAAATATTTGTGACAGAAGAAAATTAAAATATCTCATCTAATGCAAGAGATACACCCCCATATAAATAAAATGGTTTATGGTTTAACAAATTCTACTACGCAAGTAAAATAATAATTGACAACATTTTATGTCACATATTCAACAAATAATAATCCACATAAAGGTTTTTTCAAAAATTACTTTCAATTAAATGGAACAATATAACTACATACATCTTCCTGTTTAAATTTCTCTGGTGTTTAAACACCCATTCAAAATTGATTAGAAAAAATTCAAATTAATCTGCTTATGTCCAAAGTCAACATAACAATTTATCATTCCAACTCACATGACATTATTTTTAAAGAAATAACTTGAGTTGATATCAATACATGCATATCAAGCGCATCAACTAAAAAATAATAAATTAGCAAAATAAATTAATCATGCATAATCCCTTAACTTGCATCATGAAATAAAAGGATTCTCAACTCATAAATAAAATCCAACGCATTTAAACTTTAAACTTCAAAATGACAAAACATACCTTCATTTAATAAGTTTGATTTGTACATAAATAAACAAATTAAATATGCATTAAAATATTCTTGTGAATATATATATATATATATATTTTCCGACTCAAGTGCAGAAACAATTCAAGACAATGAATCCACATTGTAATACAAATAAAATTAGTTTGTAAAACTAATATTTTACTCTAGAAACAAATTCTTCCATGTATACTCACGATGAACTATGATAAATTCAAAAGAATTAACACATTTTCACAAAGGGTTCAAAAATAAGTGGTCTACCAAACGAAACCATAAGTCACTTACACAATTATCAGATTGTGACCAAGTCACAAAGTTACATGATTGATTAACAAAATTAATTTTCTAGTTACTAAAACCAGAAAATAAATTACAATACAAAATAATTTTATTTCCCTTGTTTACTAAAACTAGTAAAATAAAATACCGAAATAATATCTGATTACAAAAATCAGAAAATCAAACCACAAATTAATTTTCTAGTTACTCAAATCAGAAAATAAATTATAACACAAAATAATTTTATTTTTCTTGTTACTAAAACTAGAAAATAATATAATTTTATTTTCCTTGTTACTAAAACTAGAATATAAAATATCACAAAAATATCTGATTACAAAAATCAGAAAAACACAAAATAATTTTCTAGTTACCAAAACCAGAAAATAAATTCTAGTTACTAAAACCAGAAAATAAATGATAACAACAAAATAATTTTATTTTCCTTGTTACTAAAACTAGAAAAATAAAATACTAAAATAATTTTCTGTAACACCAAATAATATTCTGCAATTGTTAATGACACCAGTATATTACTACTAGTTGTCAAAGAAAAGAGACAGTATATTACTACTATCTGTCAAATAGCATAAACCACTATTTGTTTTTCCAACCAGAATATTACTTTGGAAACACAGAAAATTAAATACAATGAAGATACCAAAAATAATCTGTCTTAAGATTGTTGGACAATCTTCACTGTATTTAAAAGATTTTAATTCTATTGTGTACAAAACAACAATTAGAATTTAAAGAAATAAAGAAAATGAGAGAATTTGTTTGATTACAAAAATCAAACTCGAAATAAAAATAAAAATAAATAAATAAAAACATATTTTATTTTGTTATAAAAACAAAATTAAAATCTGATTTAAATAAATAAAGAAACAGAATAATAAATTAAACAACTTACTTGATTAATTTCTTTGAATAATTATCTGATCAAGTCCAGTGTTTGACACTGTGTCCTTAAGACAGATTCGTCCTCTCCACGGTGCTTTCAGAATGTGGACGTCTATCTCCTAGGATAAAATGATCTACTACAAACAATAGCAGCACTACAAATTGTTTGCCTAACGAACACACTAAGTGTTTATACTCTCTCTGACAAGAAAATAATGCAGCAACATGAAGAGAATGCTTTCAGAATTATGAAGGACGAAAATTAGAGTTCTAAATCCAAATGAGAGTTGTCCTATTTATAGATGTAATGGTGGCTGTAGGATTTGAATTGAACAGGTATGAAACCTGTTGGCTTTGAATTCAAACAGATTTGAATCTGTTGAATTATATTTCAAACAGATATCAAAAAAGGAAGGGCCCTGTTTGGATGTACAATAAAACCAAACCAGTTTAATTTGAATTTATTTTACCAAAACTAAAATTAAATTCAAATGTTTTTGACCCAAAAAGATTAGTATTGGGCCGAACAAGCCCAACCTCACACCACGCACCCAAGCCCAGGCCCAGCCCGCCCGACCGATCGGACGGACGGGCGGCGGCGGCGCGCGCGTGTGTGGTGGTTTTTGGGTCCAATGGGTCTAACCCATTTTGCTCATAACCTCTCCTTCTAAAACACTTGGGTACCCCTTGGGGCACACCCCAAGTACCAAGCCCATGCCTTATAAACCCTTTCAAAACCTCCCACCAAATCAATGTGGGACAAGCCTTTATTCAATACATTTAAGGATTTTTCACCAAAAACTCCATTTCCATGGAGCACACTTTGGCTTCAATTTCCCATTCACTCGGTAATGGTTTTGAGCAACCAAATATACCAAGTGAATCACAACGCGGCATAGAACGCGTTACCACTTTGACCCGCGTAAATCGATGCACGGGCCCCACCTAAATATTAGACCAAACTTAGGATAAAAATTCTGGTTTTATCCATAATTTTATAACCATTTCCAACAAAAACAATCCCACTAGTCTCAGAAATTCAAACTCAACCAGGCAAACCGCTCGAGCGCCCAATCTTGCGCTCGAGCGCGCAGACCAACAAAGTCGGCCGCTCAAGCGACCACTGCTACGCTCGAGTGGAAATTCACAACTCTCAGAATCTCGGACAGACTGCAAAAGTACTGGAAGCCTCACAAGTCCGCTAGAGCGTCAACTCCCCCGCTTGAGCGGAGGAAAAAAATTCTGGATTGCTACAATCTTCCCTCCTTAAGGAATTTCGTCCCCGAAATTGCATCCATTCTCAAAACCATAACAAAATATTGCAACAAACCCCAATCTAATAACAAGGCATGAAAGCAACAATATATATATACCTATCCATCCTTAACATCATCCAATTACACCTCATATCAATTTTAAACCCAAAAGTATAAAGTGTTACAATCTCCCCACCTTAGGAAATTTCATCCTCGAAATTTAGAGAAATCGAAACAATAGTCAACCCGTCGCGGATGGAGCACCACTCTTAACTTAACACTCTTGAAATGTTTTCCCAAATTTAAAATAAGTGGCGAAATGAAAACTACTCTAACCCAATGGTAAGACATCACCACCAACCAAAAGCTAGGCTCTACTCGAGATAAATTATCAAGTTTCGGTTCAATACCTCAATGCCTCGAAGGCAACTGAACAAGAAGAATCACAAGGGAGAGATCACAAATACCTTTCGATCAACACATACATCGGAATCCAACGGGTAAGGAGCGATATCAACCACTTAATATCTCGAAATCCACAATAATTTCCCAACCAACAACAACATGGACAATGACTATGGAATGGCTAAAACTCAATTTCATAAAAAAAAAAGAAACCACTGTTAAACCAAATACCAGGTCAATACAAGCAAAAATAAATGATATATCACATTGTACGGTCCAATACCACTATTGTCAATTGCATCTCAAATAGTGACATTATCAATTCTTTATTCAACGTAGCATTTAAAACTGGAACAGTGAAAATCATTCATAAACATGTTCAGATTAAGTTTTTAACATTTAGTTCAACCGTGCTTTCCCAGGCCACACACAAGGAAAAGAAAGTTTTATTTTCCACATCAGTCTCAACATTCTCCCGGTGAATTCCAATCACCACCAAATAACCTCCGCCACCCATCCGGTGACATCACAACACATTTTCCATACATACTTGTGTTAACAAAGAATAGAAACAATTACAGTGCATCCAAAAAGTAGCATAGCACATGCGGCTTCCCACAAGTTAGAAGTCTCCCTATCATTACAAATATCAACACTAGCAATCGAGATATACATTGGCACAAGTGCGCTTACAACAATTTACATTCGAACATTTTTAACTCAATTAGAGTGGTTTCACAATTTCACATCAACAACGTACATATATATACGAGTAAGATCCCATGTCTTCATGTGCCACCTAAGGCACTACCCAACCATATCTTTTTTTATCCGAAACAAAGCAAATTCCAAGATAATTAGGCATAAACTGAATTCAAATAGCATTTATTGAAACCATCGGTTGCAAGTCAAACCAAAACAGACTAACCCAAACCAATCCTTAAATCCCACAAAAGGAAATGACTACAAGAATCCATCTCTGTAAACTAGCCCAAATTACTAATTAGCCACCCTCACGACTCAAATGTCGATACATACATCATTTCACATCTCACAATTCATGATCATCATAATCACCAGCACCTATTATTCTCACACAAATAGAGCCAAGAAGTTCATAACAATCCTCCCCCATACTCGGATTACCAACACTTATATGTTACTTCACTCTGTCTACTCCGAGATGGAGCTTCATACACCCTCCTATACGTTTCTAGAATCTCACTGGACTTCTCGAATATGTGTGGCACTAGCACCATTCCCAATAGTCTCATCATTCTCAAGCCAATATAATAACACCTATTTTGAGTCACACAAAATAATTACCATCTGCAAAACACTCACTACTAGGAAACACAATTCATATTTCCTCCCAAGAACCACTTCTAGCATTTGTTCATACTCATGAACCCCATACTCCAATTCTGCTAACTCCTTTACACACACCCAACCACTAGCTCACAACACCTTACGCCAGCACTACTTTTATCACCATGAAGCACAATTTTCATACCACCACTAAACACTCTCACAATTTCCTAAGTAACTCAAACTAACCTCATACCATCCTAGGGTTCCCCCTCGTCCCAACTATGCTCCCTTGTAAACCATACAACTCCCACTTTCCACAAACATCTTAATTCAACTTTTAAAGCTCATAAATCAATGCACACCCCATTTGAAAAAAAAAAAAAAAATAGGAACTGTTACACTCACTACTAGGAAACACAATTCATATTTCCTCCCAAGAACCACTTCTAGCATTTGTTCATACTCATGAACCCCATACTCCAATTCTGCTAACTCCTTTACACACACCCAACCACTAGCTCACAACACCTTACGCCAGCACTACTTTTATCACCATGAAGCACAATTTTCATACCACCACCAAACACTCTCACGATTTCCTAAGTAACTCAAACTAACCTCATACCATCCTAGGGTTCTCCCTCGTCCCAACTATGCTCCCTTGTAAACCATACAACTCCCACTTTCCACAAACATCTTAATTCAACTTTTAAAGCTCATAAATCAATGCACACCCCATTTGAAAAAAAAAAAAATTAGGAACTGTTACACAACAAAATTTGAAAAGTATAACTTCTTATAACATATCCCACTATAAACAAGTTCCAAGTTCAATTACATGTCCCCTACCTACATCCTTAGTCCCAACGTGATCTCTTCTAGCTTGCCTTAACATTCTATCAATAACAACCTCAAACATCGATCAACCGACCTCTAACCGTTTCCTGAGACACCTACTTCTCCTACCAAGGCACAAACCAACTTAACGTATAATCACACAGCACATAAACAAATTTTAAGCAACAAACCACATGATTGAGTCAAGTCTACAAGGATGACCACTTGTCCCGGAACTTCCAAGGAACTCCCATTAGAAACCAAGTTGATCAGACGCGTTTCTAATGGGATCTCGAAGCAAGTTAGCCGGCCACAAGCACTATCCATGAAGCTCAACCCATGTTCACACAATCCAACACAAAATGTTCTACATGCAAATGTCCTCACAAAGCAAAACCAACCCATTGTGATAAAAACCACTTCCCACGAGCTCCAGGTGTTCAAACCCAGTTAGTGTAGACACCCCATTTTTGACCGCCCTTAAGACTTGGGCGCCACTGATTGCTTAGTCGATGGTGCAGGCTATCTTGTGTAAAGGTTCGATTTCTTCGGCAAGGAGAACGTCAAATCCAAACCTCACACCCCACTTTTGGACCAAAATATTTTAGACCTTAAAACCCTCTCTTTCAAAACATTTTTGAAAATGCTTCTACGATCTTTCTGAGGCTCGTATTTTGTTAAATGTAATGCTTTTTGGTAAACCGAGCAAGGACAAAGTGGAATAAATGAAGGAGAGGTGAACTCTTTGGAAAAAAAATCTTTAAAAAACCTTATTTAGGGGTTCGGAGTTGAAGAAAATTGGAGGAGAGGGAAGAAACCTAGTTGGGGAAGAAGTTGGGCATGAATCGTTTAAGGAGAGTCGAGCGGCCCTCGCTAAATCAGGCCTATCCATTTGCACACTTGGATTTCAGCTATGAGGCCACCACCATTGGAAATAAGACTTTTGGGGCTTCATTTTGCACTCAAGAATCTCCTAAAGCTGAGTCTGGATGAGGGAGATATGGTTGGTTGAAGTTGGGCATCAATCCGATTGAGTTGGAAATGAGCAGTCTTCGCTAAAAGGAGCATAACATTTTGGACACTTGCAATTTTGATGTGAGGCTACCACCATTGGAAAGCTTACTTCCGGGGCTTCAATTTAGATACAAGAATGACATGAAAAGGAGTGCAGATGAAGGTGTTATGCCCATTTGAAATTCGGCCCGAAAAGCATATTTTTGTGGCCGGTCGGCCACCAGTAGTGGCTGGTTGGCCAGAAAAGTGGGTTGTCGGCTACTAAAGTGGCCGGTCGGCCACTAGTGTCCCAAACTCAGATATTTTCCTTCCAGCTGTTCTACATAACCTCCAGCTGTCCCAATTCAGATATTTCGACCAAGGCTTGTATTTTTGCTATATATAGAGGCCATATCTCTCATTTTGGAAGGTTAGAAAGTTTGGGAGCTTCTCTCTCTAAAATCTCTCTCTCTACAAAATTTTGTGAGCAAAATTTCCTCTCTCTCTCTCTCTAGAATCCTCTCTCTCTCTCTCTCTCTATATATATATATATATATTGTGCTTGAAAATGAGAATTCTCTACACTCTTGCATACAACCCCTTAACCAAATTAGACCACCTTGAAGCTGAGGCATCTTGGGGCTCATTTTGGGCTGTTGAAGGCTAGTTTTAGCTCAGATAGTGGCTGTTTAAGTGTTGTGCTTCAAAGGTATAAGACTTACCTTCTTTAAGCTTGTTTTGCACACTTGTTTTGCCATCTTTTCAAACTATTTTTGGCTTGGTTTTCAACTACAAAAACCTCTATTTTTAAAGTTTAAAAATGGTGGTTTAAGCCCTTTTTGGAGTTAGGGGTGGTCCACCCTTCTTGTAGCTTGCTTGCTAAGTTGTTGTGCCATCTTTCAAAGTTGTTTTAAATTAAAATTTTTGGCCTTTCTAACCACTAAAAATCAGAGAATTTTCAGTGGTAAAAACCATGTTTTGAGGTCCAAAATAGGAGGGGGTGGCCTCCCCTCCTTGTGTCTTGTTTGCAAGTGTAGATAGCCTAACATGTGAGCATGTATTTCTCCCTTTTTATAGCTTAACTCAAGTATGTTTTAGGCTCTATTTTGACATGTTTCAACTCTGTTTTTGGCTGGTTGGGTCACTTGTCGCTTGCTTCTTGCACTTATAGTATAATTGTGCTTACTAGCCTAGCATGCCTAATGAGTTAGCCTATCATTCTAGCTTGTGTTAGCTTGACTCCAACACATTTTTGCTACTAATTTACCATGCTTTAACTCTATTTTGAGTGGTCTTGGTTATATGATCCTTGTTTTGCATAGCTATAGTGCAAGTGTCTTCACTAGCTTAGTGTTTTAAGGCCTATAACATGTCTTGCATGAGATGGTTGCATGCCATAGCATCATTTAACATGTGATTTCAGTGCATATATCTGTGTCACACTCTCACATATTTCACTCTTTCATTGCTTTTGAGAGTTGTGCTTTGAGCCTTGTTTGTGAGCCAACATGTGAGCATGTTTTTCTTGCTTTCTATGCTTCAATTCCAGCATGATTTAGCCACTGTTTTGGCATGTCTTAGCTTCGTCCAGAGCTGGTTTGGTCATTTGAGCTTGATATTGCATGCCTCTACTGTAGTGCTCTTCACTAGTTGAGTATTTATGACTTTTGAACATCACTTGCATGCATTGCTTGCATGATTTAGTGTCTTTAGCATGCAATTTCAACACTGAAAAGTCTGCAACCTCCCCCTATTCTTCACTTTTTTAATTTTCTTTGAAAGTGCTCTTGAGCCTCTTGTTGGCTTGAGTGTGAATTTGAGGTCCTCATGCCCAATGGTTTTAACCCTCCCTTGAGGGTTCCTCCTAACCAACAGCATGAGACCCCTTTCATGCTCAAGACACTTGTGGCTTAGACCATCTTTCCAATTAGAGGACTTTTCACATTGAACTTAATCGGTTAAAGGACTAATCGGTAATGTAAAATGTGTAAACAAGAATTAGACAAGTAAAACATGAATAAGATAAGCATTTTTGTTGCATTGCATGTGTTTGGATCAGACGTTAATCCAAACACAAGAAATATGGGACGTTTCATACTCAAACTGATGAAACGTGCCATGTTTCTTGGTCACCGTCGCCCTTGATCATGTATGATAGGGTGGTGGCCATTTGAGTCTATTTGTGCATTCATCAAGCTTGTACAAGCTTGGTTCTTTAGCCATCATGCATGAAAATGCTTGATTAGTGGCTTGAGAGCCAAGTGTCACACTCCTTTGAGCTTGAGAAATGATAAGGAGGGTGGCAGTACACACATTCCTTGAAAAATGCATTGTTTTGCCTATGTTGTTCTCTACTGCAGCAAAACCAGAAGCCTGGAAAAGGGGTGGCCGACCGGCCACTTATTCTAGCCGACCGGCTAGTTAAGGTGGCCAGCAGCGCCCTTTTGTGGCCGACCGGCCACCAGTCCATTTTTGTGCAAAAGTGTATCTGAATTAGGGCAGAAGCAATCTGGAAGTTGATACAGTGTTCAGAGATCAAGGCGAGTGCAAACAGAGGCAACCGATGGCAAAGTGATGGATTTTCGGGAGGAGCCAACCGAGCATGCATGCCTCCCTCGCCCGTGAGGCCATTTAATTGTTTAGAATTGTAGCTAATTCATACATGTGTTGTAAATTATTTAGCTCAAATTCATTTTGTATCTTAATTAGCTTGCGTAGTTAGTTATTCGATTGTGTAATAATTAATTAGCTAGAATAGTTAATTAGTTTCATTTTGTAGTAATTAGCTTAGCTTAGTGTAGTTAGCTTATTTATTCGGACCCTCCTTCGAGAGGGTGCAATATTGTAATAAGCGTGTGTGTGTGTGTGCATGTCTTTCAACCCCACGTCTTTCTCCCTTTTATTTAACCGCTTTCGATGGTTAGATTAGGGCACGTTTCAATTAGCATACTTTATACTTGCATGTTTGCATCATTCATTTGTCTTGCATGCACCGAGGCTCGGCGCATCATTCAAACTGCATTGTCTTTCAATACTTATTTGAATACGTGTTTCAAAGCAGGTTATCAAATCGTCGCATTCATATGCCATCTTAGATAGCCGAGCCTATTAGTTGCATATTACATGTGTTGCATTAGGCATTCTTGTATAGTTAGGGTCATACAGGATTTCTAACTAGCTTTGGTTTTGGCTCGGAGTACACTGTAAGTGTTACGGTTTAGCATACTTGCATGAGTGTGAGTGTTTCCATGATAGCATGCTTGCCATGAGGCTATTTGCTTATGTGATTAAATGCATGAACGCCTATGGGTGAAGGCTTTATTGCTTGAATTGAAATAATTTGATAAATGCGTGTTTTAAGCCCACTTGAGAGTGGCACCTTCAAACCATTTTCGAAAACAAACATGAGTTGATTTGTTCCAAGTCTTGCGACTTAGTCTATACTTGTATGTGTGCGCCACATAGTAAAGTAAGCTACTAACTAGATAAGAACACATGAGGTTTATAAAACAATATATCATGATTAGTAGAGGCCGATCCTTTGATCGGGTGAACGGGGGTGCTCATTTCATGACCTTCCCCTCTCATACCCAAGTTCCCGAGCCCAAGCAACTTTGGTGATGACGGACACGTGGCCTTTGGCACGAGTCAGGGTTTCCTAAATTTTTCAAAAATAAAATATTTAGGTTGCGACTTTGTAATCTGGCAAAGCAGTCCAGTTTGGCATTATTTGATTTAAAATCTGATTTTCCAAAATGATTTGCCGGATTGGACTCTTTGGTGTTTATCAGTCTCACATTGCACTTTGTGAGATTAGATTCAGAACCGTGACATGAGTCCGAACTGTAGGAGGCCAATTCGCGCCTCTCCGAAAGGCGGGGTGCGCGAAAAAAGTCGAGTCTACAGTTTCTGGCGACTTTGTTGGAGATTTAGAGAACTTGACTCGAACTCATGATATGTTGTTTTATCTACATTTGTATGTTTCTTTGCATTGCATTTGCATAGGTGCGCCTAAGTCACAGTGTTTGCCATCTGTTATTCCTGAGCAGTTTGCCGGAGGCTTGCTTGGAAAAGCATGCCATAAGGCTGACCGGTTACGGGCTCTGCCACGATGGGAACACAAACCTTGGATTTGGACTACCGCCGTACCATTTGATCCTCCTTTCACTTCTCGGTGTTAGGAGCAAGAGGTATATTAGATGGTCTTGTTGAGGCACCCCTCTTGACCAATTGACCTAGTTGCATATCGGAAGCCATAGAGATTGTTCCAAACTAGGACAGGTTCCTCACCCGAATGCAGGATTGTTTGAAACCGCATGTTTGCATACTGAAACCCTAGCTCCTGACGAAACTAGGACAGGGTAACCTTACCCCATCATAGGGGTGTTTTGGCTCTCTTTAACTGGTATATGCATTATAGTGAAACTGTATAGGGATGTGCAAATCAGTTGCCAAGTTGGTATCAGTTTGTGGGGCAGAATTCAATGTGGAATACAGTTATTTAGCATTCCTCATATCCGTTCTAGTGAAATTGGGTTGAGATGCTGCCTATTTTCTCTTTTGCAAGGTAGTCCTGGAACTATAGCTTCAGAAGGCTCCGATATCCCCCGGGTACATTGGACTTGTGTTGATAGACTTTGTCAGGTCAGGAGATTTAGCTCAAGAGCAACTAGTGTTTCCTTCACCAGTGGCAGAGCAAAGAAGGGCCAGACAGGGATCATTGGTTCAATTGATCCGACAGTCACCAGTCACATCACCTTTGTTCAAACTCAGCAGACCATGATGGCACAGGGTTCGGAAGAAGTTGTGGCCATGATAGCGGCATTAAACCAGGGAATCGCCAGGCA
This sequence comes from Camellia japonica, assembly GCA_030407325.1. Taxonomy (NCBI): domain Eukaryota; kingdom Viridiplantae; phylum Streptophyta; class Magnoliopsida; order Ericales; family Theaceae; genus Camellia; species Camellia japonica. Next base: position 24,986,804 of record JAPPVO010000059.1, on the reverse strand, counting down.
GGCTGAGACCAATGTCGAAATGCCCATCTGGGGCGCCTACCACACATCCAGTCTCGGGACCCCAGCCGAACTTTGACCCACTTCCGCTAGCTGAAGATTTGCATGGTCTGGATCCTCGAGAAGGGGTTGCTCAAGCTTGAGTTTTCAGACCCCTAGTGCAGCCTAATGAGAGGTTTTATCCCCTTGATGCTAATGAGCCCGACCCGACCTCATTAAAAATTGCTAACCTTGAAAAGCAATTCAAAAAGGCACAGGGCCTTAACTCCATACCCGACATTGAGGATGGGTACACCGAGGCTGCCGTACGACTCCCAGACATATTCAAAATGCCACACCTTGACCGTTTCGATGGGTCTGGAGATCCTATGGTACATATTCGGCTTTTCTTGGACGTCCTGAAACCGATGGGTCTGACTAAGTCGCAAAAACTCTCTTTGTATGGAAGAACCCTGTCGAGCATAGCAGCCACTTGGTATGCCAAGTTGGAGGATACAGTGAAGCTGAACTGGGAAGAGTTGGCTGAGACCTTTGTCGATCAGTACTCTTACAATACCCAAGTTGAAATGACCACCCAAGTGCTTGAAGCAACCCACCAGAATCTTGCAGAGTCTCTTATGGAATTTGTTGCAAGGTAGAGAGCAAAGGCAGCACAGATGACAAATCGGCCTTCTAAGAGGGATCAAGTGCGGATAGTGGTACAGAATCTTGAGCCTGATATGTTGCAAAAGTTAATAGTGGCTCCACTATTCACTTTCAAAAGTTTACATGAATTGGGGGTTCAGATTGAGAATGCGTTCAATAGAGGGATTATTCCCAGAACAAGTGAACCGACAAGGAGGGTGATTTCCGGGAGTTCCAATGTTGGCGGTAGCACTATTCCTAAACCCACTGAAATCAATACAGTCGCCATAGCAGACCCTTTTGCCAAGTCAAACCCACAAACAGCTAGTCCAACCCGAGCTCAAGGTAGAACTTTCACCCCCCTCTATATGAACCTAACACCGATCGTTGCTACCGTCTTCGTCATGAGGTCCAGAATCTCATCGACAACCGGACGATAGCTCCACCTCCAGACCCCAATGACCAAATATCTCCTACCTACCTCAACCTCATCCATACACTGCCATCCACCTACAACCCTAGAATATACATCACCCCAGCTCATTTACCCAAGCCTGAGGTGTTTATCCCAGAAAGCATGGACTTGTACATGATGGATGCACTCGAACCCCAATCATCTCAAACCCGTGAACCCACTACTTCTGAGCTGATGAGAATGATTGAAGATCTTCAGAGAATCGTGGCAGATTTAGCCTTTAGGGTTTTGGCTCCATCATCGACCACATCACATGCCAGAAATTTCACGCCAAAAAGCTCCCCAATCTTGGAGCAGGCTGCTTTGGAAGAAGGCCAATCCCTCGGCAAAGTGGAGGCAACTGGCAAGAACAAGGTAGGGACAGGCACTGATCCCCATGAACACCTTCTGTGGGCTATTGAGGCTTTGAAGGCTGAAGGACTGAACAAACAGTAAGTGCTCGCAGTTGTTGCAAAGACTGTGGATAGCATTTTTGCCACTCGGGATGAGAGTATTCTGAATCAAGGGGCAAGCCGAAAAAAGGAATGTCGTACTAGAAACACCCATTTCAGCTCTAATCCTACACTCGGAAGAGATCATCAAAAGTCAGCACCTACCAAACCCTTTGTCGGTACACCCAATCTAACTCCATAAACCTCGAGTCATCAACCCCAAGGCCAGAGGGTCTTCGCTCCACTTTATATGTCCTTATCCAAAGCCATGGGCATGTTGATCAAAAAGGGCTATCTCAAACCTTTTGAGCCTCAACCTCTCCCGGATCCCCTTCCAGCCAAGCATGATGCTGCCAAGTACTGCGCCTTCCATCAACAAACCAGTCATGACACTGGCCTTTGTTTTCGTCTTCGCCATGAAATACAAGATTTGATTGATAAAGAGGTCATCGTCGCACCAGGTCCTGCAAAGTCTATCGGTACTGGATCGATGAACTTGGGGGATAATGTGATTATGTGATCGGGAGATGAACCACCTGCTGATGGCGCTCATTTTACTCCAGATATGGGGATGGCATGCACTGTTTTGAGCAATATGCAAATGCTGGTTATTTTACTTTCTGACTTGGATATTGAGTCAGTTCTGTTGTGTTGTATTGTATTGACTCTGTCTTGTTGTATCGAGTCTGTCTTGTTGTATAGAGTCTGTCCTGTTGTGTTGTATTAGAGTGGGGTGATTTCGGGGGTGTTACCTCGGACATCACTATCTTATTTTGTGTTTGTCTTTTACACCCTTTCTTTTGCGTCTGTTTCTGCCTTTGAACCAATTATGCCAAAAGTTCTGAATGAAACGGCAGAGATTTTCACCTACTTTTCTGTGCCTTGAAATCATTGTATTGACCTAAGTTTTTCAAAACTTTTCTAACACTATGATGAAAACAAAAAGGAAGGAATTCCTCGGGATTTGCAAAAATTTGATCAACTAAGAGAAAGAGAGGCATGTTAAGCCCTTAGTGAATGAGATCATGTTTGTTAATGTGAGTACTGAGAAGGATCTTGGCTTGATCCAGATTGGTTCTACATTGTCTTCAGCGCGAGCGACTAGTCGCTTTCTTAAAAGATTTCAAAAAATGTTTTGCGTGGTCCTGCGAAGACATACGTGGAATTGATCTCGAGATTGTGCAGTATGGGATCGCTCTCAGCCTCAAGACTCAACCCCTTTTGCTTTCAAACCTTGAACTTGGGTTCAGAATGTTCAACGGTCAACCACAATGTGAGGCTTGCATGGCTAGATTTGAAGCAGCCCATGAACCAGGGGCAATAAGGTCGTATGACATCAAAGGAGGCCCGCCAGGCCAGATTTGAAGCAGCCCTTAAACTAAGGGCAAGAAAGTCAGATCAAGAAGATCAGATGTTATCAAAGAAAGCTTACGAAGCTAGATCAGAAGCATCCTTTGAACTAGGGGCAAAAATGTCAGATGTGCTCAAAGAGTGAAAGATAAGTCATTTCTCAAGCTAATGAAGACTGGCCAGAAAGCCAAATTCTAGAAGCTGGAAGAAGAAAATTTATTGTTGAAGGACAACCGAGTTCCTATCCACAACACTTGGGGCAAATTCAGCCCCCATTGGATGGACTCCTACATTATCAGTAAACAGCAGCCATTCTCCTGGATTCAGATGGCTTCGAGATCCTATGACCATTCAACATGGACAAAGTTAAACTTTTTTTTATCCTTGAGAGGCTCTCTGGGCCGAAAACCCGGAAGGGCAACCCAGGCAAAAGTTAGAGCAGAGAAAAAGAAGAAAAAGAAATGAAAGAATTGAAAAGAAAAAAGAAAAAAAAGAAATGAAATGAAAAGAAGAAAAGAAATGAAAAAAAAGAAGAAGAAAAACATAGCTCACAAGGTTGAAAACCCGAAGGGCGGCTTTGGCAAAAATTAGAGCACAAAAGGAGAGTGTTAATACTCGAGTGCACCTTAACCAGGAACTACGCACGGCCTAATTCCCATGTTTGGGATACGTAGACAACTTCATCCTGAAGTCTGGCCCCAATCATTTCCAGCCTGCTTGGCACATCCATGTTGATTGGTTTATCCTTATTCAAACTCGGCTATCTTATCCATGTGTAAATTTGCTCGTCTTCATTCAAAATCGGTTGTCCTATTCCGTTAAAAGATTCAGCTGCAAGACAATTCAAGTTCAATTTGAGGTTGTGCATCTTAAGATTAGATTCCGTATTGGTCGAGTAATGGCCGTTTGCAAAAATAGCTTTTGAGAATTTTTAATGAGGTTGATTAATTCTCTCAAAAATTATTCTATTTCAAAAATTGGATCATTTCTTGGACCCAAAAAAGGAAAATTTTTAGTACTCACAACCTGACTTGCATGATTTCAAATCAAAAAGTCGAACAAGTATGTTAATCAAATTCTCATGTTGGTCAAAATTGTTTTAGTAGAAAGCCAAAACAAAAAATGGTCAAAATGATGGACTAGGGGCACAGTTGAGTCAGGTTCTCTGTCTTTTTCTTGTTGTCAGCAAATTTTCCAAAAAGGGCAGCATACTTGCCAGGAAAGGGCACCATATTCGCCAGAAAGGGCAGCATACTTGCCAGGAAAGGGCACCATATTCGCCAGAAAGGGCAGCATACTTGCCAGGAAAGGGCACCATATTCGCCAGAAAGGGCACAACTAAAGCTAGCAGCAAAGGGCCGAAAGCTCTCTCATCCTCCGAGCAGCGAGGTATTAAGCCGAGTGTGAAGCATGAATTGAAAATGAAGCAGGGTATTCCATTCCCTCATCTGGACAGGTTTGATCACACCCAAATTGGCATCTGACCCAGAATGTGTCAGACAAATCAATTGTATACCTGGCTGGTGGGACATGTTGTAATTCATCTCGGTCAAGCTAAGCCAAGGGCATCGTCAACCAATGTCAGTTGCAGATCTGTTGTACATCCAGTCGCACCACAACCCTTCTGTGGAAAAGTTCATGAGCTGTGAGCGAAAAAAGGAGAATCTAGTAGAATACTAGGGGCAAGAGCCCACAGCTTCCTATTTATCCATCAACCACTCGAAGAAGGGATAAAAAAAGAAGAGAGATTAAAGAATAGAGAGATGTGCACTGAGAGAAAAGTGAGGAAAGGGCTTTTTTAGAGGAAAAAAGATTGAGTGCCAGAGTGATGTGAGAATCACAAATGAGAAAGGGTGGGAAACAATACCTGAAGAAATAGGCTCATCGTTAACCGAGAGGTCTCTCGCCCTTGTAACACATCTGAATGTTGTGTGTGTGTTTTTGTTTGTCTCAATTCTTGTTTTGAGTCGTTTTGAGTGTCAATAGATGTGTTTAGGTTGTTTTACCTTTGTTTTCCTTTGTTGAGCCGTTTTGACTGTGGTCAGTCGTAAGCTCAATACCCGGTTGAGAACTTATTTCTCAATTTCAAATTCAAAAAAATCATTTTGTGCTCAGAGTGCTGTGCCATTCTCCACATTTGTACAAAACAAGATCCTTTCTTTCATGAACTGCAGGGTTCAACCCAGGTCATACGAGAACAATCGAACCAGGACCTATTTGAAGCTATATAGGTTCCGAACTACAAAGCAAAAGAAAAGAGGGAAAACTTGGAGCATCTTAGTGTGTTTTAACTTCGACAAGTTCCAAGACTGCATTCCAGGTGCACCTTCTCAGGCCTCGCCATTTCTCCGGAGTATGAGTGTATTTCGACCCCAAGTGTAGGCATGCTTCAAGTCAAAATGGCAATTAAAGCAACATGCAAATGTTACCCCTCGCCAATATGAACAGGGTGTGTCCTTTTTGAGTTAAGCACGTTGCAAAGTCCTTCGAGATGTAAATCGAAGGCACCAAAGTACATATTTACCCCCTTTTCTTGCATAGAATGTGCACTTTCATATACACTTTTGTTGCATGCGGCGCATCGTTTATGATTCTTGCATAGAATATGCTTGTCTCTTGCATAGAATATGCTTCCAATATTGCATTGAATATGCTCTTGTTTCATGCATAGAATATGCTTTCAGTGTTGCATAAAATATGCTTTTGTCTCTTGCGTAGAATATGCTTGTTTCATGCATAGAACATGCTTTCAATTAACATCATGCATCTATCGCACAATGATCTTACTCAGTGCATTTATTTCACAATTTCATATCACTCGTACTGTCTTGTGCACTTTGTGGTTGTGTGCCACTCATACTGTCTTGTGCACCTTGTGGTTGTGTCCCACTCGCACTGTTTGTGCACCTTGTGGTTGTGTCCCACTTGCAATGTCTTGTGCATTCTTTGGTCTAGGAGACCTTAAAATCCTGCGTTTACACTCACGCTTTCTTGCTCATCGCACTTTTTTGTGCAGTTTACACTCGCACTTTCTTGCACATTGCACTTTTTTTGTGCAGTTTACACTCGCGTTTTCTTGCGCATCATACTTTTTTGTGCAGTTTACACTCGCGCTTTCTTGTGCATCGCACTTTCTTGTCCAATTTTACACTCGCACTTTCTTGCGCATCGCACTATCTTGTGCATTTCATTACATGCTCTCATCTTGCATAGAAAATGCTCGTATCTTTTACATAGAACTTGCATCGCGCTATTTTGCGCACCTTACCTGCACTCGTTAGTGCATTGCTCGCGCTATTTTGCGCACCTTACCTGCACTTGTTAGTGCATTGCATCGTGCTATTTTGTGCACCTTACCTGCACTTGTTAGTGCATTGCCTCGCGCTATTTTGCGCACCTTACTTGCACTTGTTTGTGCAGTGTATAGCACTGTTTCATGCATTCCTTTTGCATCGCACTGTCCTGTGCACTTGCATCACACTGTTTTGTGCATCTTGTTAGCACTGTCTTGTGCATTTCAACCTGCATCGCACTGTTTTGTGCACCTGTATCGCACTGTTTTGTGCACCCCGCATCGTGCTGTCATGTGCACTGTCTTGTGCACTTGCATTGCATTGTTTTGTGCATTTAACCCATATTGTACTGTCTTGTGCACTTGCATCGCACTGTCTTGTGCACCTATATAGCACTGTTCTATGTATTCACCCTACATCGCACTATCTTGTGCACCTGTATAGCACTAATTTGTGCATTCACTCTGCATCGCACTGTTTTGTGCACCTTGCATATATCACTGTTTTCGCACTGTCTTGGGCACTCTCTGGTCTAGGAGACCTTAAATCCTCTAAAGGCGCAATTCCTTTGGTGTTTGTCGTGCCTGAACGACTTCCAGTGGCCTGGTATAGCCACCTGCCTGTGTTTGCGATGAGTTCCTAGGAGATCAACTGAGACAGTGGAAACTAGAGTTCAAATGGCGATGCCAAGAACGCAAAGGTTCAGAATTTTCGAGACTAAAGTCTGGTTTAAATACCCAGAGGTGTATCCTCCGCTTGAAATCTATATGGAAGCCCCATAGGTTGAGGTAGCGTGTATGCGCCTCGATTCTGGATACTGACCCAACCTAGTCTGTTACCCTGTTGGAGAATAGAGAAAGTTGTGAACATAGTCAGGAAGAAAAGTATTATTGTGGTTCGGAAACGCAAGATGCAGAAGAGGGAGACCCACATTATCATAAGGTGAGTCATCACCAATTGCCCCTATAAGGGACTTTCACTTCCCAGCTGCATCGCGTTTCATCATCTATTACTTCTATTGCATTGTATATAGCATTTATCGCATGCATTTGCTGCATTATCCATTTTATCGCCTACATCCTTTCCACGTTAAGCTTAGTTTGGCATGTGGTCGTACATTTCCTTTGTTGAAGCATGGTTTTGTGGTAATGTGTACGTGCCTATTCCACTAAGAGAATTGTGGTTTGAGGGTTTCGGCACCTTTTCTATGTTAGACGTGGTCTAGTTTGTGTCCATGCCTTTTCTAGGCAAGATGTGGTTTGGCCACGCGCCTTATTCACTGCATCCATTGCATCCATTGCATTGTACTTTGTTTTGTTGCATTTAGCATTTGTGATCACGATCTCTCCTTAGCAGATCATTCCTCACTCATATCATCCCACCCAATTACTTGTATTCTTTCTGCGAAACACAAAGTTCTACATGTGTACACGCATATTCCACTAATAGAATTGTGGTTTGAGGATTCTGGCACTTTTTTGGTGTTAAACATAGTTTGATTTTGCATCTCCATCCCTTTATGGTATTTGTGTGGTTTACACTACTTCTGGTTTGATTATTTCAATTACATTGCATATCATATGCATTGTTTCATTGCATTGCATATCATTTGTATTGTTTTGTTGCATTGTGTATCATTTTGCATTCTGCCCCTGAACTACGCTGGTTGGATTCCTTGCAAATGGATATGTAGGCAGCCTGTGGGCGCAACCATTTATTTTTGTCTTGTTTGTTTGCCCAAGTCTTACGGCCTTGTCAAAAATAGGTCGTCTCTGGGCTTTAACATTCACTCACGTCATTTCATGACTCTAAGCTCTGTCAAAGAGGGGCAACTGTAGACACCCCATTTTTGACCGCCCTTAAGACTTGGGCGCCACTGATTGCTTACTCGATGGTGCAGGCTATCTTGTGTAAAGGTTTGATTTCTTCGGCAAGGAGAGCGTCAAATCCAAACCTCACACCTGTAGACACCCCATTTTGACCGACCCTAAGACTTGGGCGCTTTCTTTTGATTACCCGATGATGACAATTAGAATGTGTTTCTCACAAAATTCTCAATAAGAAAGACGGAATTTAAGTTTTAATCCCAACCTTCACCCATTTTTTGGCCAAACTATTTTAGACCTTAAAACCCTCTTTTCAAAAATTTTTTTTTTTAAAAATGTTTCTACAATGTCCCGAAGCTCCTATTTCGATTGAAATGTTGCACTTTTTAGTAAACCGAGTAAGGACAAAGTGGAAATAAATGGAAGGGGGGTGAACTTTTTTGAAAAATATTTAAAAACATCTTCTTTATATGTTTGGAGTTAAAGGAAATAGGAGGGGATGAAAGAAAACTGGTTTTGGAAAAGAATGAGTATCAAATCATTAAGAAGGAAATGAGCAGCCTTCACTAAATTAGGCATTTCTCTTTGTACACTTGGAATTTAAATGTGAGGCCACCACCATTGGAAAGTAGACTTCTGGGGCTTCAATTTAGACCCAAGAACCACCTTAGACCAAGTCCAAATAAGGGAGATATGCCTATTTGAAGTTGGGCTTCAAAGCAGATTTTGTAGACCCAGCCCGAGACAGCCTTTACTAAATTAGGTATATCTCTTTGTACACTTGGAATTTAAATGTGAGGCCACCACCATTGGAAAGTATACTTCTGGGGCTTCAATTTGGACCCAAGAACCGCCTAAAACCAAGTCCATATGGGGGAGATATGCCCATTTGAAGTTGGACTTAAAAGCAGATTTTGTTGACTCGGCCCAAAGCAACAATAGCCCATTTTTTCTTGGTTTTGGTTCAGTTGGGACAACCCATTTACCAATTTTCTGAGCCATTCAAGTGCATCCACTCATCCTCCATTATACCAACTCATCCCCCATTGTCAAAAAGAGGTTTTGTTTGCATTCATAAAGGAGTATCCCATGCAACCACCTTGAAAATTTGCCCTCCTATCACATTCTTGTCTCCCACCTTGTCTCCCACCTTCTTTTTGACCTTTACTCTCCCTCATTGCCTACATAGAATGATCATATTGTAAGAGAGAAAAAAAGACCACGAAATTGAAGAGAAAGGAGTGAGAAAAGAGTGAAAAAAGAGAGAAAAATTGAGTTTTTGAGCCAAAAATATTCCTATCTTCCATATACACCCCATACCTTCCATAGCTACTGAAATTCCTCATTTTCATACACCAAAACCACTCCAAAAATTCTGATATAGCCAAAGATCAATTGCCTTGATCATAAGGAAGAGTGTTTAGTGATTGAAAGTGAGAAAAACTAGAGAGTTAGCCACTTTCTATACCACAAACTCCATAAACTCCATAATTTCGAATTGAGGATTTGAGAACACACTTCCTACACTTGAGGGTGATCAAGAGGAAGTTTGGAAATCAAAAAGTTCAATCTTTCTTTGGAAGGTGAATTGTTAGTCTTTCATTTTCTTATATTTTATATCTTATATTTATTTTCATGCTTCTTATTTCATTGTGTTTTGTTATAATCTAAGTGGTTTGTTTATCTCATATTTATTTTCTTACTTTATATTTCATAGTGTGTTGTTATAATCCTAGTGGTTTGTTTAGCTCATAATTATTTATTTATTTATTTATTTTTATTCGCATGCTTTAATTTCATAGTAGTTTTGTTGTAATCTTGCATGTTCTACCTCATATTTATTTTTATTGCTTTAAGTTTATGTTGTGAGTTTGCACTTTTTATTTTATTTTATATTTGTTTTCTTGTTTTTTTTTAAAATCTAACCGGTAGTGGTTAGTTGAGCCACCTACATATTTTTTGTTTGTTCATTTTCTTGGTTTCGCAACAAGACAGGTTTTGCTTGGCCTAGTTGGCCGGCCGGCCTAGTTGGCCTGCCGGTTAGCTTCTTCCAAACAAGATGGCGTAATCTCCCAATATTGACCAATTTCCGCCGACGGTTCTAAAGAACATGAAGCTTTTATTTTATTTATTTTTTATTTTGAGTGTATTGTGAGGTTTTTATTTTGTTGTAATATTCTCCTCATCTCTCTCTAATTTGATTTGTAATTATTCTTTAAAATGTTGTAATAATTCCCCGCCCCGCTTCTTTCTATCCCGTTCTTTTACTGCTTTCTTTATTTGTACATAAACATCATATTTATTTTTCATCATAGTTATGCTTTGCATCCATGTTTCATGCATCTTGATTCGGCTAAGTTTGCATTTGTGGATTTAATCAATTCCTATGTGATTATGTGCGCTACCTCATGTTCTTGAGATGATTCACATATCATATTTTAGAAGCCGAATCTTTAGTTGCATCTCATGAGTGAATTGCATTAGGATTTTGTATATAAGATCATGCATATTTTACTAACTTTGTTTTGTAGCTTGTTCGTGGGACGTCAAACATGTAAGTTTTTATGCTTTAGCATCCCGTTTGTGTGTGTTTTCCTTACTATGTCTAGCATTCTACCATGAGGCTATTTGCTTATGTGATATAACTCTATGAATGCCAGTGGATGGAGGTTGTGTCGCTTAATTTGGAATGATGTTGATTTTTCATGCTTGTAAACTCAATTTATTTGGGTTGTACATCGTCAAAACTCTTTCAAAATGCATGATGTCAAATTGTTCCAAAATGAATGGCATAGTCTATACTTGTATGCTTCACATAGTAAATTTTAGGATTTATTAACTAATCAGAACATGAACATATAAAGAAAATAAAAGTCATATCATGGTTTAGTAGAGGCCGATCTTTTGATCGGGTGAGCGGGGGTGCTCATTATTGACCTTCCCCTCTCATACCTAAGGTTCCGAGCCAAGCATCCTTGGTTACGACGAACAGTGGCCTTGGCACTGAGTCATGGGTTTCCTAATTTCCCAAAATATTAGGTGGCGACTTTGAGATCTGATGATGCAGTCCATTTTTGACAAAATTGCAATAAAATGGATTTTCACTAAAAGTTTCCAAATCTGGACTCTCATCTATATTTCACATTGCACTCGTGAGACCTGAGATCAAAGAGATCTCGGGGGTCCGAATTGTTTAACGCGCGCGGGTACCCCCCGGGCATGTTACAACACCCCACTTTTGGACCAAAAGATTTTATACCTTAAAACCCTCTCTTTCAAAACATATTTGAAAATGCTTCTACGATGTTCCGAGGCTCACATTTTGTTAAATATTGCACTTTTTGGTAAACCGAGCAAGGACAAAGTGGAATAAATGAAGGAGAGGTGAACTCTTTGGAAAAATATTTAAAACACCTTATTTAGGGGTTTGGAGTCGAAGAAAATTAGAGGAGAGGGAAGAAACCCAGTTGGGGAAGAAGTTGGGCATGAATCGTTAAGGGAGAGTCGAGCGGCCCTCGCTAAATCAGGCTTATCCGTTTGCACACTTGGATTTCAGCTATGAGGCCACCACCATTGGAAAGAAGACTTCTGGGGCTTCATTTTGCACTCAAGAATCTCCTAAAGCTGAGTCTGGATGAGGGAGATATGGTTGGTTGAAGTTGGGCATCAATCCAATTGAGCTGGAAATTAGTAGTCTTCGCTAAAAAGGAGCATAACTTTTTGCACACTTGGAATTTTGATGTGAGGATGCCACCATTGGAAAGCTTACTTCCAGGGTTTAATTTAGACACAAGAATGACCTGAAAAGGAGTGCAGATGAAGGAGTTATGCCCATTTGAAGTCGGGCCCGAAAAGCATATTTTTGTGGCCGGTCGGCCAGAAAAGTGGGTTGTCGGCTACTAAAGTGGACGATCGGCAACAAAAAGTGGCCGGTCGGCCACTAGTGTCCCCAACTCAGATATTTTGCAGATCTTTTCCCTCCAGCTGTCCCAATTTAGATATTTCGACCAAGGCTTGTATTTTTGCTATATATGGAGGCCATATCTCTCATTTTGGAAGGTTAGAAAGTTTGGGAGCTTCTCTTTACAAAATTTTGTGAGCAAAATTTCCTCTCTCTCTCTCTAGAATCCTCTCTCTCTCTCTATATATATATATTGTGCTTGAAAGTGAGAATTCTCTACACTCTTGCATACAACCCCTTAACCAAATTAGACCACCTTGGAGCTGAGGCATCTTTGGGCTTATTTTGGGCTGTTGAAGTCTTGTTTTAGCTCAGATGGTGGTTGTTTAAGTGTTGTGCTTCAAAGGTATAAGACTTACCTTCTTTAAGCTTATTTTGCACACTTGTTTTGCCATCTTTTCAAACTATTTTTGGCTTGGTTTTCAACTACAAAAACCTCTGTTTTTAAAGTTTAAAAATGGTGGTTTAAGCCCTTTTTGGAGTTAGGGGTGGTCCACCCTTCTTGTAGCTTGCTTGCTAAGTTGTTGTGCCATCTTTCAAAGTTGTTTTAAATTAAACTTTTTGGCCTTTCTAACCACTGAAAATCGAAGAATTTTCAGTGGTAAAAACCATGTTTTGAGGTCTAAAATAGGAGGGGGTGGCCTCCCCTCCTTGTGTCTTGTTTGCAAGTGTAGATGGCCTAACATGTGAGCATGTATTTCTTCCTTTTTGTAGCTTAACTCAAGCATGTTTTAGGCTCTATTTTGACGTGTTTCAACTCTATTTTTGGCTGGTTGGGTCACTTGTCACTTGCTTCTTGCACTTATAGTATAATTGTGCTTACTAGCTGTAGACACCCCATTTTTGACCGTCCTCAAGACTTGGACATCACCGCTTGAACACCCGGTGATTATCCATGTTTGTGTTCGTTTTGAGTTCCCGGAGGTCCCGACTGCGCGCCGTGCCTCAGGATCTCTTAACCGGTTTGTTCTGTGCTTGGTTTTCCACCAAGGCTTGTGTGTGTTTGCATTTGAGGGTAGGGGAAGGCCTGTTAGCCATCCCTAGAACCCACCGGCTGCCTCACACCTCCACCGGCTCTCCCTAGTAGCCATCGGCACTCTTTTATCCAGATCCTTGGCCGATCGGCACTGTATGATGCCGGCCGGCACTTTTTTGTGCCGGTGACTGTTTTGGCCGGCCGGTGACCCTTCTGAACCCCTCTGAGGATGGTGCATGACAGCTGTGCCAGCTGGATTACACCATCACTCCTCCCCGTGCATAACATTGCACCCTTTGCCCTTTTGAACCCCCTTGAAGCTTCTAGAAGCTTGAACCCTTGGCCAAGCTTCTTGGAGAAGCTTGGCCAGCTGTCTTGGCTTCCCTTAGAAGCTAGGAACCCTTTGCACCCCTTGAACCCTTTGGCCTTACTTAGTCATTAAGTTTTGGCTTAGTTTTTGGCCTATATATACTTGCATTCATCTCCATTGTTTAGGGTTAGCAACTTTAGGTCAAAAACCAGAGCTTAGGCATATATTCTCTGATATACATCCATATATATCTATATCTCCCTTCTCCCTCCTTGTGTGTGTGTGTTTTGGGACCAAATAGTGTGATTTACCTTACTTTTGCACTAAAACACTTACACCCTAGCTCGAGATTAGGAGGCTTGGAAGGTTGTTTGTTGAAGTTTTGGGCTGGTTTTGATCACTAGAGGGTGGCTGGAACCTTTGTTCTTCAAGTGTTCTTCAAGGGTAAGCTTGTTGCTTTAGATTCCCCATTCTTGCAACCTCTTTCTACCCTCCTTACTTTGTGTTTTTGAGTTTGTGTTTAAGATAAAAAAGTCTTGTTTTTACTTGTTCTTGAACCTTCATTAAGGTCATTTTATGGTTTGAGTTAAGCCTCATCACTTTAAGCCTTGTTTGGCCATCTTTGGTGCCTTTTTCTTAGGCCTTCTTGTTTTGGTGTTCTTTGATCTTCTCACCACTGAAAATCAGTGGATTTTCAGTGGTGAGGATGATATTTTCGAGCCTCAAATAGGGGAGGGACACCCCTCTCCCCTTAGCTCTTTGTTTGCCTTTGTTTTGGGCTCATAGCATAGCATGTGTGCATGTTTGCATTTGGCTTCATTTCAGGACTTTTTGGGCTGTTTTAGGTCATGTTTGATCTCTGTTTTTGGTTGGAATTATAGCCTCTAACATGCTTCTCATACTTCCTTTGAAATGCTCTTTTATGCCTAAAAGCATGCCATATGTCCAAGCCATATTTCTCGCATGTTTTAGCTTGATTTTATGAAAATATGAGTATCATCTTGTCATGCATAAGGGCTGTGAGCCACTGTTTTGGCCATGTTTGGCATGCTTAGCATGGTTGCCTTGTTTGTTGACTTGTAGGCCTTGCTTGTATGGAGTTATAGCATGCTTAACTTGACTTTATCCCATGATTTGGCATCATATTAGACCCTATTCCAGTCCATTAGTCATGTTTGTATGTTGGCATATGTGGCTTAGTTCATACTTTAAGGGTGTGCTCTTGTATGCTTTGAAGTAGGCCTTTGCATGCTTACATGTTTAGTGCATTTTCGGGGATGCCATGAAGGGGGTTTGGGTGCTATTTTGTATGCTAAAAACCTGTTTTGGTTGCCTCACATGTGCCATGTTTGGTCTTGTTAAGTGGTGATTCAATGTCTCACTTTGTGCCTTAGCCTTGAGCCTTATAGCTTGCATGCTTGTGTAGCATTTTGTTCATGTTTTGAGGCATATTTTGCCACTGATTTAGGGAGTTTTGAGGGCTGCCTCATTGAGCTTAGTCCACCTTTGCATGCTCACATCATGGTTGTTGCATGTTTGATTGATGAAACCTAGTATACATGCTAGTTCCATGCTTAATTGGTCCATGTTACATGACATTTGTACCTTGCATACTTTAGCTCTTTGCATGCCTAACATGATAGGTTGCATTGCATTTGAGCCATGTTGCATGAGTTGCATTCCATGGTTTGGTTTGGGGTTGTCAAACCAAGCATGAAGATTGAGAGGAGTTCACACTTGAGTGGTGAAACTTGTCTCCATCCTCAAGTCCCTAAGGCCCTTGATCTCCATATGATAGGGACTTAGTCTTCATTTGTTTGTGTTGCATGCATTTTCATATCAAAAGAGCAACCTTGATTCCTTAGGCTATCATGCATCAAATGCACAATTGGTGGCCCTAGAACCAAGAGTCTTACCTCCTTGAGTCCCCAAGCATGATAGGAGGCAATGACCATGCTTACATGTACCCCAAAACCCATGCCTTGCATTGCTGTCTTGCTGCTGCTGTCAATCTGTCTGCTGCAGGGACTTTCTGCCGGCCGGCAGTTTAATGTGCCGATCGGCACTTTATTTGTGCCGATAACCACCACATGCAGCCGGTGGTCAATTTCAGCAGCCGGTGAGCTCTCCCCCCAGCCGGTGAAGCATATCAGACCACTTGGGAGGTATTTCAGAGCTTTGGGAATTTTTGGGGAGGCAGGGCAGTAAAAACAGAAGCAGCAATGCCATGACACGGGTTTTCCGGGCAAGTCGCGACGAGCATACATCATTCGCGCATTCTGAGGCAGGGCTGAGGCTCCATTTATTTCATTTGTTTAATTTAATTTGATAATTAGAGTTTTGTAATATTTATTCATTTATTTTTGGACTGTATATTATTCTTTTGGTCCCTCCGTGTGAGGGCATGTTTGTAATAAGGGTGTGTGAGTGTGTGTATGTCTTCCAACCCCCATTTCTTTCTCCCTTTTATTTACCTGCTTATGATGGTAGATTAGGGCATATTTAATTTAGCATACCTTATGCAATGCATGCGTGCATCCATGCATTTGTTGACATGCATCGGGCTCGACACATCATACAAACTGCATCGTACTTTCAATTCCAAATTGAATACGTGTTATTTGTAGCATTCCATATGCCACGTTTAGGATAGCCGAGCCTGCCTAGATTACATCTTTGCATGTGTTGCATTAGACATTTCAGTATGCTTAGGTCCATGCATGGATTTCTAATAAGCTTCTGTTTTGGCTTGGAGTACTAGGTGAGCTTTTATGCTTTAGCATATCGCATGTGTGTGAATGTTGCCATAATAGCATGCTTACCATGAGGCTAAGTGCTTATGTGATATAACTGCATGAATGCCTGTGGATGGAGGTTGAATTACCTAAATTGGGACAACACATTAAAACTGTGAGTTTTAAAGCCCACTAGATAGTGGCAAAACCGTCTTTTCTAAAAGCCCGCTTGAGAGTGGCAAAACCTGCATTTTAGCCTACTTGTGAGTAGCAAATCATTTTCAAAACAAACATGTGGTGTTTTGTTCCAACTTAGGCGATTTGGTCTATACTTGTTTGCTGTGCGCATAATATAGTAATTCTAGGCTAATAACCGGAATAAGGACGCATAAAGTTTTCAAAAACGGATATCACGGTTAGTAGAGGCCGGTCTTCGGACCGGGCGAAAGGGGGTGCTCATAGCTGACCTTCCCCGATCGTACCCAAGCTCCCGAGCCAAGACCACTTTGGTGATGACGGACATGTGGCCTTCGGCACCGAGTCAGGGTTTCCTAAATTTCCCATTTTAAAATATTTAGGTGGCGACTCTGTAATCTGGCAAAGCAGTCCATGTTTGGCACTACTTTTTCAAAAATCTGTTTTTCTTCAAAACGATTTGCCGGATTTGGACTCTTTGGTTCAGATTTAGAACCGCGACACAAAATCGAGTCCGAACTGTAGCAGCCGAGGTCCCCCGCGGACGTGTTACACTAGCCTAGCATGCCTAATGAGTTAGCCTATCATTCTAGCTTGTGTTCGGTTGACTCCAGCACATTTTTGCTTCTGATTTACCATGCTTTAACTCTGTTTTAAGTGGTCTAAGTAATATGAGCTTTGTTTTGCATAGCTATAGTTCAAGTGCCTTCACTAGCTTAGTGTTTTAAGGCCTCTAACATGTCTTGTATGAGATGGTTGCATGCCATAGCATCATTTAACATGTGATTTCAGTGCATATATCTGTGTCACACTCTCACATATTTCACTCTTTCATTGCTTTTGAGAGTTGTGCTTTGAGCTTTGTTTGTGAGCCAATATGTAAGCATGTTTTTCTTGCTTTCTATGCTTCAATTCCAGCATGATTTGGCCACTGTTTTGGCATGTCTTAGCTCTATCCAGAGCAGGTTTGGTCATTTGAGCTTGATATTGCATGCCTATAGTGTAGTGCTTTTCACTAGTTGAGTATTTATGACTTTTGAACATCATTTGCATGCATTGCTTGCATGATTTAGTGTCTTTAGCATACCATTTCAGCACTGAAAAGTTTGCAACCTCCCCCTATTCTTCACTTTTTTAATTTGCTTTGAAAGTGGTCTTGAGCCTCTTGTTGGCTTGAGTGTGAATTTGATGTCCTCATGCCCAATGGTTTTAACTCTGTCTTGAGGGTTCCTCCTAAACAACAGCATGAGACCCCTTTCATGCTCAAGACACTTGTGGCTTAGACCATCTTTCCAATTAGAGGACTTTTCACATTGAACTTAATCGGTTAAAGGACTAATCGGTAATGTAAAATGTGTAAGCAAGAATTGGACAAGTAAAACATGAATAAGATAAGCATTTTGTTGCATTGCATGTGTTTGGATTGGACGTTAATCCAAACACAAGAAATATGGGATGTTTCACACTCAAAGTGATGAAACATGCCACGTTTCTTGGTCGCCGTCGCGCTTGATCATGTATGATATGGTTGTGGCCATTTGAATCTCTTTGTGCATTCATTAAGCTTGTACAAGCTTGGTTCTTTGGCCATCATGCATGAAAATGCTTGATTGGTGGCTTGAGAGCCAAGTGCCACACTCCTTTGAGCTTGAGAAATAATAAGGAGGGTGGCAGTACACACATTCCTTGAAAAATGCATTGCTTTGCCTCTATTGTTCTCTGCTGCAGCAAAACCAGAAGCCTGGAAAAAGGGGTGGCCGACCGGCCACTTATGCTAGCCGACCGGCCAGTTAAGGTGGCCGGCAGCCCACTTTTGTGGCCAACCGGCCACCAGTCCATTTTTGTGCAAAAGTGTATCTGAGTTAGGGCAGAAGCAGTCTGGAAGTTGGTACAATGTTCAGGGATCAAGGCGAGTGCAAACAGAGGCAACCGATGGCAAAGCGATGGACTTTCGAGAGGAGCCAACTGAGCATGCATGCCTCCCTCACCCGTGAGGCCATTTAATTGTTTAGAATTGTAGCTAATTATACATGTGTTGTAAATTATTTAGCTCAAATTCATTTTGTATCTTAATTAGCTTGCGTAGTTAGTTATTCGACTGTGTAATAATTAAGTAGCTAGAATAGTTAATTAGTTTCATTTTGTAGTAATTAGCTTAGCTTAGTGTAGCGTAGCTTATTTATTTGGACCCTCCTTCGAGAGGGCGCAATGTTGTAATAAGCGTGCGTGTGTGTGTGCATGTCTTCCAACCCCACGTCTTTCTCCCTTTTATTTAACCGCTTTCAATGGTTAGATTAGGGCACGTTTCAATTAGCATACCTCATTCTTGCATGTTTGCATCATTCATTTGTCTTTCATGCACCGAGGCTCGGCGCATCATTCAAACTGCATTGTCTTTCAATACTTATTTGAATACGTATTTCAAAGCATGTTATGAAATCATCACATTCATATGCCATCTTAGATAGCCGAGCCTATTAGTTGCATATTACATGTGTTGCATTAGGCATTCTTGTATAGTTAGGATCATTCACGATTTCTAACAAGCTTTTGTTTTGGCTCAGAGTATACTGTAAGTGTTATGCTTTAGTATACTTGCATGAGTGTGAGTGTTGCCATGATAGCATGCTTGCCATGAGGCTATTTGCTTATGTGATTAACTGCATGAATGCCTGTGGGTGAAGGCTTTATCACTTGAATTGGAGCAATTTGATAAATGCGTGTTTTAAGCCCACTTTGCGAAGTGGCAAATCATGTTTTATGCCCACTTGAGGGTGGCAAATCCGTGCTTTAGCCCACTTGAGAGTAGCACCTTCAAACCATTTTCGAAAACAAACATGAGTCGATTTGTTCCAAGTCTTGCGACTTAGTCTATACTTGTATGTGTGCGCCACATAGTAAAGTAAGCTAATAACTAGATAAGAACACATGAGGTTTATAAAACAACATATCATGATTAATAGAGGCCGATCCTTTGATCGGGCGAGCGGGGGTGCTCATTTCATGACCTTCCCCTCTTGTACCCAAGTTCCCAAGCCCATGCAACTTTGGTGATGATGGACACGTGGCCTTTGGCATGAGTCAGGATTTCCTAAATTTCCCAAAAATAAAATATTTAGGTGGCGACTCTGTAATCTAGAAAAACAGTCCAGTTTGGTATTATTTGATTTAAAATCTGATTTCCCAAAATGATTTGCCGAATTGGACTCTTTGGTGTTTATCAGTCTCACATTGCACTTTGTGAGATTAGATTTAGAACCGTGACAGGAGTCCGAACTGTAGGAGACCAATTCGTGCCTCTCCGAAAGGGGGGCGCACAAAGAAAGTTGAGTCTACAGTTAGCTCTGATACAAAGTTTTCAAGCCCCAACATTTTAATTAATCGGAAACATTACCAAAGCCTGTAATTTAGGTCCATTTTATATATATATATATATATATATTACCCATAGGTGATAGAAACATAATAATACATGTTCTCTCTCTCATTGAAAACAACAATGTAATAATACATGCCAAGCTTCTGCCGCGAAACTACAAATAAATAATTACAAACCACATGATACATTTTTCACTCCTTTAACATCTATGTTAAAATTATACACATAAGGTACATGAAATCCATACTCTTCAACTAATGAATTTGAAATTCTCTTCCTGAAAAAGAATAAAACAACGAGGGGTGAGTACTAATGCCAAGTAGAAATCTTATAGGTCTACAACAATAGCTAACACATAGATAGAAATGATCATGCATGCAGAGTGATACCATATAGTAAGGTAACATTTTGTAAGTTCAAAATATTATACAAAAAGTATCTTTTCCTAAAATTTCACTTAAACCTTTAAGAAAACTCCCAGCCATAAATGTAGTCCCTCATCATTAGGAAGCCATAGATTCTCTTTGAAAACAAGTACACTTAAGGAAGAACATCATCTTAAATTTATCAACCCAATTCCAAATTATTCCTCATGTCGTTTCTATTTTAATATTCTACATTTCATATCCATTTCCAATTACCATACTCCATAACATCAAAATCCAAAGGATTAGAGTTCAACATAACACAAGAATCACAACCCCCTTTTTAATTCAATTTCCCAATTACTTACAAAACAAAACTCATAATCTTCCTTTTTGTCGCAAGCAATCCATTCAGTTCATCATCACTAGCCCCTAATCCAATTACCCACATGATGTCAATTTCAATCCTTAATCCATTTTCCTTCAGTTCATTTTCAATTCATTTATTCTTCTCAATTCATGAGTCAATTTCATTATTTCAAAACAACCAAATTGAAAGTACAACTCAGTGGTTTTTCCAATCATACAAAATACACATAAACACTTCAAACTGGAATTTTACGGAAACTTCGTCCGCGGGATCGGCACCCATGTATAAATTTTGGGACTTTCACCCAAGACACTCCGGCCAACTTAGTTATAATGGAGTCTATCTCCTTTCTCCTCCCAAACAAACATACATATACAATTTATTTAATCACATAATCACACATGGAGTACATCCCCTTTCTCCTCCCAAACAATCATACACATACAATGTATTAAAACACACAGTCATATTCAATGACAACCATTTCTTAGAGTTATCATATTATTTACTCTTTTCAACTAGCACAATACATGTGATCCAAAACATGATTTTCAAAATGAAACAAGTGCACTTAAAACATAACACTAGAATTTCCAAAATCTCTTTCCAAAACATACAGTTTAAATCCTCAAAATCCATTGCATGCTCCATGATATGCATGATTTATAAATAGTTCGGTTTGCCTAGTCAACATGCAATTTCTACAACAATCATAACGATCCTCCACCGATAGCCCAAAACAAATATATCTAAACCGATAAATAAATTCATTTAAAGATACTTTTTTTTTTCCAAAATCTCGTATGGAAGTGATAATGCATATCAAGCTCCACCATCATCATTAATAATCCTCCGATTTCACATTTACAACGACAATTTCAATTATTTATACAAAATAACAATTTGATCCAATTAGGGCAAAACTCCCCTTTTTTTTTCTTTCTTTTTTCTTTTTTTTTTCAAATATCAACCCAAACTCAATGCAACCCAACACAACTCTTAATTCAACACAATCCAACATAGTCAACACAATTCAATATAATCAACACTATTCAACATGATTTGATTCAACACCACTAAATGTAATTCAACATAATTCAAGGTGAACTCTTAAATCCCCATTTCATCTTTTCATCCCAAGTCTCATGCTGTCCAAATCATCAACAAATCTTTTCCCCCAAATTTCATTTCATATTATAGCATGATTTACAATATCCATAATAAAGGTTCAATCGCTAATTTTTAACATAATTTTCAAACACTTCCAAAATTCAATTAAACTTGTATATATATAATTCAATACCTCAATTTCATGATTCTACTTTCAATTTAGGAAAAATCATTAATTATCACCGTGAATCAACTTAGGGTTTTCAAGAAAAATCAAGAATTTCAAGAACAATTGGAACTTCTCACACCATTACTTCTAATTACAATTTTTCCCTTGATTATACAGCTAAGGTTCATAATCCACAAGCTTAACCCAACAATTGAACCCCAACATTTCAAACCCTAAACCCCCAAATTCCATGATATAACACTATATGCTCAAAAATGGAGATTTTGTATTTATATGATGAAAATACCACAAATCTATCTATAAATAAAAGTATTGAAGAAGAGCTAGGACCCCTACCTCAAGATTCAAGCAAAAGAGTAAAGCTTTGATGAGATTCCTTCACATATCCAAACTTCAATCGGTTGAAAAGTGAGATCATCAAGCACTCTTCACTTTTTGGTAAGAGATCTTGGCCAAATCTTTGATGAATGGAAGGTATTTGGGTCAAGAGATCAAGGGTTTTCGAACCAAGGGTGAGAGGAAGGAAGAATGAAAAGAAAAGTAAAGAGAATGATCTAGAAATTCACTTTTTAAGTCGCTGAATTCGCGCAGTTTGCTCAAGCATCACTTTTCCCGCTCGAGCGTACTTGCTTCCAACACAGATACTAAAACTTCAAACGGGTATAACTCTCCCATCCGGACTCCGTTTTAGGTCGTTCTTGTGTCCAAATTGAAGCTCCGGAAATAAGCTTTCCAATGGTTCTAGTCTCATATCCAAATTCAAAGTGTGGAAAAATAAAAGAGCAAAAGAGTGACAGCTACTCGTAGGAAGATTATCCGAATTAAATTCTTGGCCCAATCTTACTTTACCATCATGTTACCACTTCGATCAATGACCCAAAATAAAATAGGGAGGCTCCAAACACAATAATAAAAGATCAAAAAACAATCCCACTAGTCTCAGAAATTCAAACTCAACCAGGCAGACCGCTCAAGCACCCGCACCCACTCTTGCGCTCGAGCGCACAGACCAACAAAGTCGGCCGCTCGAGCGACCACTCCTACGCTCAAGCGGAAATTCACAACTCTTAGAATCTCGAACAAACTGCAAAAGTACTGGAAGCCTCACAAGTCTACTCGAGCGTCAACTCCCCCGCTCGAGCGGAGGAAAAAAATTCTGGATTGCTACACGGTTTGAAAGGAAAAAGGGGAGGAAAATAATGAGAGAAAAGTGGCTTGGGCCTATTTATAGTAGTAGCAAATAGCCCTAAGGTCAAATAAAATAATACACCCACAAACCCCCCAAAGGTAGGGACCATTCAAACCCCAAAATTCTAAAAAAACACGCAGGGGTCGACCCTTCAGGCAGAGGTGTTGACCCTTTAAGTGGAAAAAACAAGTTGGAAACAAGCAGGGGGGTCGACCCTTAGACAGGAAGGATCGACACTAATTTCTAGCAACTAACACACATATTCTACAATATACAAGGGTCGACCCTTCCCAGACTGGTGTCGACCCTTGTGGACAGTAACAAGAGGCAGGTGTCGACACCACTAAGGCTGGTGTCGACCTTAAATTCCAACAACACTTCCAGAAACTTCATCAACAAGTAAGGGTCGACCGTTATGAAGGCTGGTGTCGACCCTAGAATAGAATTTCTATGTCTCCAAGAAACTTTTGACAAGAACAAGTGCGAACAAACAAAACCAACGAGTTTAAATCGGATTATAGTCCTCTAAAACCAACATACAACAACACCAAAGATTTCCAAAATAAAATAAAGAATTCAAATACACTTCCCAAAACCTTCGAAGGATACAGGTGCTACATATAATTTGGTAAAAAAAATATATTTTTCGAGTGTAAAAAAATTAAAAATTATTTTTTTAATATTTTTTTTGTCAAATTAATTTTCATTTTATCATAACTATTTCAAAAAAAAAAATTAAAATCAAACTAAACATGACCATTTTTTAATTTATTTTTGTAAAACTCAACATTCATTTTTACTACACTTACTCTCTAAATTAGCGAGTGTTTGGGTAAAATTTCTTTTTTTGACTTTTTTATTTATTACGAAAAGATGTGTAAATAAAAATAAAAATAGAAGTTGAATAAAATTGGAAGCTAAATAAAAATAAAAATTGTAACGCTGTAGACACCCCATTTTTGACCGTCCTCAAAACTTGGATGTTCTCGCTGGTACATCCAGTGATGAGTCTAATTGCTTGTCAAGCACTCGAACTTTGCGGCGGAATGCTCCAGGTTTGATCTTTCCAAACTTTGTTTCCATTCTGTCTCATATTTGGACCATGTGTTGGTCTTTTCAGAGTGATGTTCTTGATGGCCTGCCGGCCGTCATTGAGGGCTATCGGCCATGGGCTTTGCCCTGCCAGCCATCAATGAAGCCCTGTCGGCCACCACTGATGGCCAGCCGGGCACCAATGCATCAGTAGATATTTTTGTAGATATTTTGACAGTTGTTTGCACAGATGAGCCCATCTGCTTGCATGTGGATGGCTGGATCTCTTCAAGGAGCCTTTGTATCATCTATATGCATGCAAGGGGTTACAAAAATTAGCCGAGCTAATATTTCTCTCTCTCTCTTTCTAGAATCCTCTTTCTCTCTCTCTATATATATATATTTTGTGCTTGAAAGTGTGCTTTCTCTACACATTTGCACTAGCACCCTTAGCCAAACACCTTCACCTTAGAGTTGAGGATCTTGGAGGCCTTGTTTGAGCTCCTCGAAGTGGTTTTGGCTCAGAAGTTTGGCTGTTTGCTTGCTGTTTTAGTGCTGTGCTTCAAGGGTAAGGATTTACTCATTTTGAGCTTTTGTCTTAGTTCATTGCTTGGCCACCTTTGTATGCTACTTTGAAGCTGGTTTTAGTCTCTAAAAAGTTCTGTTTTAAAAGACTTAACATGTTGGTTTGAGCCTTGTTTGGTTGGGGATTGTTCCCTCTCTTTGCTCTTTGGCTTGTAAAGCCTCTTGAGCCACCTTTCTAAGCTTTTGTAACACCCTTTGTTTGGCCTTTCTACCACTGAAACTCAGAGGTTTTTCAGTGGTAGAAAGTTGGTTTTGAGGACCAGAATAGGAGGGGGTGGTCCCCCCTCCTTATATCTTGTTTGCATGTGTTGATGGCTTAATAGTTGAGCATGTTTTTCTATCATCTCTTGGCTTGATCTCAGCATGTTTTTGTGACTTTTATGACCTACTTGAGCTCTATTTTTGGTTGGCTAAGTCACTTGTTGCTTGCCTCTTATACTTGCAGTGTAATCATGCTTATTAGCTTAACATACTTGATGATTTAACCTATTATTCTAGCATGTGTTGGCTCCATTCCAGCATGTTTTTGGCCTTGCTTTGACATGCTTAAACTCTGTTTTGAGTGGTCTTGGTCCCTTGAGACTTGCTTTGTATAGCTATAGTGTAGTTAGCTTCACTAGTTTTGTGTTTCAAGGCCCTTAACATGTTTTGCATGAGATGTTTGCATGATATATCATCATTTAGTATGTTATTTCAGTACATATACCTTTGTCATACTCTCACATACTTCACTTCTTCATTTCTTTTGAGGGTTGTGTATTATGCCTTGCTTATGGGCTAACATGTGTGCATGTTCTCTTAGTCTTTTGAGCTTCTATCTCAGCATGTTTAGACCATTATTTTGGCATGTTTGAGGTATGTCCAGAGTTGGTTTGGCTATTTGAGCTTGATGTTGCATGGTTCTAGTGTAAAGCTCTTCACTAGTTTTAATGCTTAAGTCCCCTAACATGTTGTACATGAGTTGTTTGCATGTTAGAGTCTTGTTTTTCATGCCATATCAGCATTGAAATTTCTGCCATCTCCCCCATTTCTTCATTTTTCTATTTGTGTTGGGGGTTGGTTAGTCCTAAAGTTGTGTTTAAGCTTGAGATTGAAGCTTGTGCTTAAATGGCTTTAACTCTCTTTTAAGGGTTCCTCCTAGTCAAAGGCATGGTTTCTCTCATGTCTTAAGTCATCTTTTTGATTGACCAGTTTCTCATTAGAGGACTTTCATATTTAGACAAATCAATTAATGAATGGCTTGGTAATCTTAAAATGTGTAAACAAGAATTGAATCAAGTAAAACAAGGCCAAGATAAGCATGTTGTTTGCATTGCATTGTGTTCAATTGGACGTTATATTGAACACAAAGTAGATTGGTCCATTTCATACTCAAAGTGATGAAAATGAGCCAATCTTCCTTTGTCTCCATTGCCCTTGATCATGCATGATAGGGTAGTGGTCCGAGAGTCTTGTTTGTTTTGCATTTATTGAATGTGTACAAGTTGGATCTTTGGCCATCATGCATTCAAAATGCTTGATTGGTGGTCTTGGATTCAATGGTGCAACTCCTTTGATGTTTTGAGATGATAAGGAGTGGCACAGTACAAATATACCCTTGGGAGACCCTCCATTTTCCTCTGGTTTGAGCTCTGTTGCAGAATGGTGATGCAGCACACCAGTGGCCAGCAGCGCCTCACTGATGGCCAGCACTGTTTCATCCTTGTCGGCAGTGCACATCTTTGGCCGGCAGGTGGCCGGCAGCAAGCTCCCATGGCCAGCAAGCCACTGGTGCACTCCCCAGCAGTGATTTGGTAAAATGGTGCAGAAAGTTCTTGGAGTAACCTTGCAAACAAAGCCTCTCAAGAGCAAACCAGAAGGCTTTTTGAGGCGAGAAACCGAATGCATGCATGTTCAACTTCCTAGAGCAGAGCTAAGGCAGCATTGTTTTTAAAGCTTTACTTGTTAGTTAGCATGAATTTGTAATTTAATTAATTAATTTGTTAATTAGTTAAAAAGTTATAATAATTAGTAAGTAGTTTGCTAGTTATTCATTTGTTTTGTAATAATTAATCTAATTAGATTAGTTAGATTAGCTTAGCTTATTTATTCGGACCCTCCTTTAAGAGGGCGCAATGTTGTAATAAGGGTGCGTGTGTGTATGCATGTCTTCCAACCCCACTTCTTTTTCCCTTTTACTTAACCGCTTTCGATGGTTAGTTTAGGGGAACATTTCGATTAGCAGACCTTATGCTTTGCATGTTTGCATCCATTCATTTGTCTTGCATGCACCGGGCTCGGCGCATCATTCAAACTGCATCATATTTCAATACCTATTTGAATACATGTATCAAATTGTCGCATTCATATGCCATCTTAGATAGCCGAGCCTATTAGTTGCATTATTGCATGTGTTGCATTAGAAATCTAGCACAGTTAGAATCATGCATTGTTTCTAACTAGTTTTTGTTTTGGCTTGGAGTACACTGTAAGTCTTTACGCTTTAGCATACTTGCATGAGTGTGAGTGTTGCCATGATCACATGCTTGCCATGAGGCTATTTGCTTAAATGCTTAACTGCATGAATGTCTGTGGGTGAAGGCTTTGTTGCCTGAATTGGAACAATTCGATCATTGTGAGTTTTAAGCCTACTTTGCGAAATGGAAAAATCATGTTTTAAGCCCACTTGAGGGTGGCAAATCCGCGCTTTAGCCTACTTGCGAGTAGCACTTTCAAGCCATTTAAAAAAACAAACATGAGTTGTTTTGTTCCAATTCTCACGATTTTTAGTCTATACTTGTTTGCTGTACGCATCACATAGTAAAGTTAGCTAATAATCAGAATAAGAACACATGTATTTATAAAACAACATATCATGGTAGTAGAGGCCGATCCTTTGATCGGGCGAGCCAGGGCGCTCATTTCAGGACCTTCCCCTCTCGTACCCAAGTTCCCAAGCCCAGGCAACTTTGGTGATGATGGACACGTGGCCCTTGGCACGAGTCAGGGTTTTCTAAACTTCCCAGAAATAAAATATTTAGGTGGTGACTCTGTAATCTGGCAAAGCATTCCATGTTTGGCGCTTTTTGATTCAAAATTGATTTTCCAAAACCAATTGCCAGATTTGGACTCTTTGGTGTTTATCAGTCACATATTGCACTTTATGAGATTAGATTCAGAACCATGACAGGAGTCTGAATTGTAGTAAGACCAATTCGTGCCCTCTCCGAAAGGGGGGCTCGCGAAGAAAGTCGAGTCTACAAACGCCCTCAAAATAGAGAGGATAATCCAACCCATGAGATTCATAAACATAATAGAAAATGTTATATTATCATTCATCAGTGTTTATATTACAAGAGATATTACATGCATTATACTTTCATAAATGTTCATTCTGAAACTACAGCATGTAACACTGATTAATTGCAACAAAATAAACGCCCTACGGGCTTACATCTTTCCAAGACATCACTTGGTTACAACAAAAGAGTCCTACGTTCTATACATGTAAAGCCCTTGGCTTGAATTAACATTTAAACACCGAAAGTAATAAAACAATGCCTCCAACTCCTAAGCCCTCCCAAGCTACGCCCTTGGAGGAGGCACGTAACATGTACCTGAAAATGGTTTCCCAAGTAGGGTGAGCCAAAGCCCAGTAAAGATATACTAACACAATATATGAAGTTTAACTAAGATATATGCATCAGTTAAATGTTCAACATTCGCAACCGACTTACATACTATCCATGATCACCCGGTATTGATATTGACATTTCAATCTATTTCCATTCATTCATTTCCAATCAATTCGTGAGTATAGTTCATTATTATCAAATCAACCCAAATTGAGACTACAACTCAATGGTTCATCATTTAATACATTTATCACTCCAACACTTCTATTTTGGCCATTTTACGGAATTCTCATCTGAGGGAATCGACACCCATATATACAAGATTTCGAGACTTTCACCCTAGACACTCTGACCAACTTAATTTTAAATGGAGTCCGTTCCCTATCTCCTCTCAAAACAATGGAGTACATTCCCTATCTCCTCCCAAACAAAGATACATATACAATATATTTAAAGATATTGTCATATGCAATGACTATCCAAATCACATATTCAATGGTTTAATCAAACCGTCATATTCAATGACATAATTCAAATGATTAGTTTTAATTTACCTAATCCTCATGCAGTTTCTACAACAATCATAGCTATCCTCCACCGATAGCCCAAAACAGATATTTCTAAACAGATATACTATCTATCAATAGATAATTTATCAAATTTTCCATCAGTCAGTGATTTATCAAATCCAACTATATCATTCATTCATATAACCTCCCAATTGCATATTTTCCATATCAATTTCATTATTTATACAAAATAATTATTAAGCACAAATTACGGCAATTTTTTCCCTTTTTTTTCAAACATCAACCTCATATTAACCTATATAACCTCATATTCAATACCCCATATATATATATATATATATATATATATCATGGAGCCCAATATAAAAACCCCTCTTTCAATTTTGAATCCAAACTCTAACTTCACCAAAACCTTCCCAAATCCCACCATTTATACATAACAACAAATACCTAGGTTAAAAACCATATTAATGTAGCACCTGTACCCTTTTAAAACATTTGGGAAATGCATTTCAATCCTTTATTTTATTGTGGAGATCTTTTGTGTTGTTGTATGTTGGTTTTGGAGGAGTATGATCCGATTTAAACTCGTTGGGTTTGTTTGTTTGCGCTTGTTCCAGTCAAAAAGTTCCTTGGGAACTTAGAAATTCTATTCTAGGGTCAACACTTACCTTCCTAAGGGTCGACCCTTACCTGTTGGTGAAGTTTCTGGAAGTGTTGCTGGAATATAGGGTCGACACCAGTCTGGAAAGGGTCGACTCTCTCATATTGCAGAATCTATGTGTTAGTTGCTGAAAATTAGGATCGAACCCCTCCTATCTAAGGGTCGACCCCCCTTGCTTGTGCCAAATTGTCTTTTTACCTAAAGGGTCGACCCCCCTGCCCGAAGGGTCGACCCCTGCGTGTTTTTTTTTCAGATTTTTGGAGTTCATATGGGCCCTACCTTTGGGGTTTTTTTGGGCCTATTATTTTATTTGACCTTAGGGCTATTTGCTACTACTATAAATAGGCCCAAACCACTTTTTCTCATTATTTTTCCTCCCCTTTTCCTTTCAAACCGTGAGTTCTCTTCTTTCTCTCTAAAACTTGACTTTTCGCACCTAGATCTCTAGATCTACTCACCTAGAGTGATCTTTTCACCATGGTCCTTTAAGAAAGATTGTAGATCTCGTCAATGGCTTTCTATTGATCCAAGCAGTTCATGGTTTTGTCGCCGGTGATTTTTGAGTTGTTTTCTCTTCACTTCAAGAGGTAGGGATTTCTTTGCTCCTTTCCAATACTTCAGCTATAGATAGATATGTGGTAGATTTTATTTCATAAAAACCATATTCATTATGGATTTTCTTGAAAGCCATGAAAGGGGATCTAGGGTTTGATATTTGTGATTGGAGTTGTTAAGTTGTTTGTTGTTGGGTTATTTGGGAAATGATTTTTATGTTTGTGAAGAAAGGGGGGAAAGACCTAATTTAATATTATTGATTTAATGGATTTAAAAGGGAGGAAAGCCCTAATTTAATATTATTGAATTAATGGATTTAAAAGGGAGGAAATTGAATAATTTTTATATTTTGCTAATATGGGTTGTATAATTGTGTTTATATCAAAAGAAAAATAAAAAGAGAAGTAACCACAGTGTTGGTATTGTTTTAGACTAATCATGTGAAGTTGAGTTGAGTTATGGTGTTGATACCAATGGAATTGGTTTTGTAAAATAAAGTGGATGGATTTGGTTTTGGTTTTGTAAAATGACGAGAATGAATTCTTAGAAAATGGTTGGAGTTGTGTGGATTGGAAAATAAACAAAAATGGTCTTTTTGAAAGAAAATGAAATCATCACCCTTTGTAAACGAATAATGAACTTGAGGTCAGATCTTGGAACCTTTACATATTATCATTGTTATTGGATTGAAAGTCTTGCGAGAATTGGATTTTTGTTTTCCTTTCGTATTAGATGTAGAAATAGATAGATATGAATGTAAATGGTGGAGTAGGATATTTGTAATCTCTCACCTATGAAAATATGGATAGTTTATCTATTTTGGAGATTGTATATATGTTTAGAAATATATGTTTTGGGCTATCGGTGGAGGATAGCTATGACTGTTGTAGAAATTGCATGTGGACTTGGTGAATTGAAACAAATCCTTTGTTGGTTGTCATTGAATATGACTATTTTTATATACATTGTATATGTATGATTAGTTGGGAGGAGAAAGTGGATGTACTCCATGTGTGATTATGTGTTTATATACATTATGTATGTGTTACACTTGTGTTATTATGCATTCTTGTATGTTGAGATGGTTGGGAATGTGCTTGCGCTTCAAATGAGAGGTACCATTACCTTCCAGCTAACGCTTGGAGAATTAGCCACGCTTCGAATGAGAGGTACCAGTGCCTTCCAGCTAGCGCCTGGAGAACTTGGCAGATGTACCATTACCTTCCAGTCGGTGTCTGGTAAATTGGCATTTTGTTATGGAAATGTATATCCTTGACTTGGCATTTTGTTATGGAAAGATGTATCCTTGGCTTGCCGTGCTTAAGGCAAGTAGAGCGGAACTTGTTTATCATTATTGTCTCAGTATATCTGTGTATATTATGGGTTATGATGGTTATGATTCTGGAAGGTCGAGTTGCCTTATTTGTTGAGTAGATAGTTGTTGGTTGCTTGTTGTTTTCCCTTTGTACTGAATGTATATATATGTAAAGACATGAATGTGTTGGAAACGGACATAAGTTCTATAATGAGATTGTAAATAATGTGAAGGACATCAGATACTTGTGAACATGTTTCAAAAAGGCAAATCAGGTGTACATCCAGAAAGTGTGAGAAAACGTAACGGGCTTTGTGAGATTGTTTTCAGGAACTTGTTATTGTCATATGAATTTGAAAAAAAAAAGTAACATGAAGAAAGAAAAGTAAAATGCTTATGTTGTTGAACGAAATGAATGATTTTTTAGAAAAGTTCCTATATAAGTATATTTCTGTATAAATCGTCACATTATGTATATGATATAATTTAAAGCATTCATGATCATAGCTATCTGTATGTTGTTATTGTTTAGGATCATATTGGGATCCTTACTGGACTTTATGTTCATCCCACGTTGCTAATCCTTTTTCAGGTGAACGTCGAGAAGGGTTTCAAGATCAAGGATCTTCTTTATGTGTTGGCCACGGGGCCTTTTATTTGTAGGCGGAATGCCATTGATGTAAAAGGGTTAAACCCTTTCTTTTAATTTAAAAGATGTAAGCCTACGGGCAATTTATTTATTTTATCTCATGTTACATTCATTTCATATTCGAATGAGAGAACCTTTAATAATAGCACTCGTTAATGTATTAAATTTCTTAGCATGATCTCTGAAATTGTGTTATAATGAAGGATTTGGTAATGGCATCCGTTGACATAAAAAGTGGGGCGTGACAATTAATGTGTAGAATATTCCTACCTCAAGTGTAGAAGCTCAAAGGAGAAGATAAAGAACTTCAAAAATGCTCCAGATTCGATTTTGTTCGGATCAAGAGGAAGCCCATGAGATGCTCTAACTCTTTAACAAAGGGACTAGGGTTGAGAGATCCTTAGATCATGGAGTATTTGTAGAGAGAGAGTATTTGTGAGAGAGAGAGAGGATACCGGATTAGGGTTTTGAGTGAAAAGAGATACAAAAAGTGATACAAAAATGCTCTGTTGCAAACTAATGTACGCAATCCTCACTCGAGCGAAGTAGTGGTCGCTCGAGTGACCAGACACAACAAGTGACCTCGCTCGAGATCAAGAAGTGTCGCTCGAGCGTAGAACACATACCTTCAGGTATTTCACAGACGCACACCCTCGCTCGAGGGCAAGAAGCCTTGCTCGAGCGAAGAACTTCATCTTCCCAGAAATGCTACGTCTGGGAAGAAAACCTGAGAACCCTCAAAACTCGCTCGAGCGAAGAAGTCAAAATTTGGGCGGCAACAATCTAGACCAACTAGCAACCAACCTGTTGCAAACACGTCTAACATATTCCAAAACAAATTCAAAGAGTTAAAAGAGGAAAACAAGACATGGATACAATACTAAGCCATGAAACCCGAGTTCGGAATACAACAAAGGTCGAGTCAAAACCGGGATCGCTATAAAAATGAAAGTTAAATAAAAATGCAAGTTGATTAAAAAAACCACTGATTCCTTAACGTTGTATTTGGAAGTTGAATAAAAATGGAAGTTTAATAAAGGAAAACAATTTTAAATCTGTTTTCTGAAGAAAAAAAATTAAAAATTATAATTATAATTAGGTGAAAAAAGATTTATTTTTGGAGTGTAAAAAAATTAAAAATTATTTTTTTAATATATATATATATTTTTTTGTGAAATTAATTTTCATTTTGTCAAAACAATTTCAAAAAAAAAATTTTAAATCAAACTAAACATGACCAATTTTTAATTTATTTTTGTAAAACTCAACATTCATTTTTACTACACTTACTCTCTAAATTGGTGAGTATTTGGGTAAAATTTACACTTTTGAATTTTTATTTATTACGAAAAAACGTGTAAATAAAAATAAAATGGAAGTTGAATAAAATTGAAAATTGAATAAAAATAAAAATGGAAGTTGAATAAAAACACAAGTTGGTTCAAGAAACTACTAATACCTTAATGCTTTATTTGGAACTTGAATAAAAATGAAAGTTGAATAAAGAAAAAAGATTTCGAATCTGTTTTCTGAAGAAAAAAATTTAAAATTTAAAATTTAAAATTATAATTAGGATAAAAAAATTATTTTTTGAGCATAAAAAAATTAAAAATTATTTTTTTAATATTTATTTTTGACAAATTAATTTTCATGTTATCAAAACAATTTCAAAAAAAAAAAATTTAAATCAAACTAAACATGACCATTTTTTAATTTATTTTTGTAAAACTCAACATTCATTTTTACTACACTTACTCTCTAAATTAGTGTGTGTTTGGGTAAAATTTATTCTTTTGACTTTCTTATTTATTAGGAAAACACATGTAAATAAAAATAAAAATTGAAGTTGAATAAAAATGCAAGTTAATTCAACAAACCACTGATACCTTAATGCTCTATTTGGAAATTGAACAAAAATGGAAGTTGAATAAAGAAAAACATTTTCAAATCTGTTTTCTGCAGAAAAAAATTTAAAAATTATAATTACAATTAGGTAAAAAAAATTATTTTTTGAGCGTAAAAATATTAAAAATTACTTTTTTAATATTTATTTTTATCAAATTAATTTTCATTTTATCAAAACAATTTTTAAAAAAATTAAAAATCAAACTAAACATACCATTTTTTATTTTATTTTTGTAATACTCAACATTCATTTTTACTACACTTACTCTCTAAAATAGTGAGTGTTTGGATTATTCTTTTAATTTTTTATTTATTACGAAAAGATGTGTAAATAAAAATAAAAATGGAAGTTGAATAAAAATGGAATTTAATAAAAATAAAAGCAAAAGTTGAATAAAAACGCAAGTTGATTCAAAAAACCACTGATACCTTAACACTCTATTTGGAAGTTGAATTAGGGAAAACAATTTCAAATCTATTTTCTGAAGAAAAAATTTTAAAATTATAATTATAATTAGGAAAAAAAAATTATTTTTCGTATGTAAAAAAATTAAAAATTAATTTTTTAAATATTTGTATTTGTCAAATTAATTTTCATTTTAACAAAACAATTTCAAAAAAAAATTAAAAATCAAACTAAACATGACCGTTTTTTAATTTATGTTTGTAAGACTCAACATTGATTTTACTACACTTACTCTCTAAATTAGTAAATATTTGGGTAAAATTTATTCTTTTGAATTTTTTATTTATTAGGAAAACTTGTGTAAATAAAAATAAAAATAGAAGTTAAATAACAACGCAAGTTAAATCAAGAAACCACTGAAACCTTAATTCTCTATTTGGAAGTTGAATAAAAATAAAAGTCAAATAAAGAAAAATAATTTCAAAACTCTTTTGTGAAGAAAAAAATTAAGAAATTATAATTATAATTATAATTAGGTAAAAAAATTATTTTTTTTAGTGTAAAAGAATTAAAAAAAAATTTTAAAATTTATTTTTGTCAAATTAATTTTCATGTTATCAAAACAATTTCAAAAAAAAAATTAAAAATCAAACTATAGCGATCCCAGTTTCTAACTTGACCTTTATGGTGTTTCAGACTCGGGTCTTGTGTTTTAATGTTGTTGTTTATGTCTTTCCCTCTTATTGCCCTTGAATTTGAGTTTTGCAATGTCTTGGGCGTGTTTTGAACAGGTTGGTTGGTAGTTGGTCTAAAACGTTGTTGCCCAGAATTTTGGTCTTGCGCTCAAGCAGGGTTTGCAATCACTCAGTATTTTGTGCATCTACAAAAATACTGCGAAAGTGTTTTTCACACTCGAGCGGATTTCCTTACGCTCGAGCGGTCCCTCTGGCGCTCGAGCGGCTGTCTAAAGTCTGTGAAAATATTGGAAGTGTGTATTCTACGCTGGAGCAGACCTCATTGCGCTCGAGCGGGTATTACTTTGTTATTGTGTCTTGGCGCTCGAGCGGCCTTTCTTACGCTCGAGTGGGTCGAATTTTTGTGTCTGACGCTCGAGCATCAAACTCTCCGCTCGAGTGGACTGTATGTATATCAGATCGCGAAAATGACATTTTAAATCACTTTTTTTCTATCATTTCTCTCTCTAAAACTTTCCAAAACTCTAAGTTGAGAGCTTCTCTCTCTAAAGTACTCTCTCTCTTTACATTTTGGCCTTGATCTATTGATTTCCAACCCTTATGTCTTCATTAAAAAGTTGGAGCTTCTCAAGATCTTCCATTTGATCCGAGTAAAATCAAGTTTGGGCATCGTTGAGGTTTCTCCACTCCTCCTTTGAGCTTTCTACACTTGAGGTAGCGATATTCTACTCTTCTATATGGGTTTTAACCTAAGTATTAGTCATTTTGTATAAATGGTGGGTTTATGGAATATTTGGGTAAAGTTGAGGTTAGGGTTTTGATATTTGTAAAAGAGGGCTTTCCTATTTTGGGTTCTATATATATGTGAGACCTTGAGAATAGGGTTGTTTGTGTATAATGGGGAAAATTTGGCCTTGGGTGCTGTAGACACCCCATTTTTGACCGTCCTTAAGACTTGGATGTCACCGCTTGAACACTCGGTGATTATCCATGTTTGTGTTCGTTTGGAGTTCCCGGAGTTCTCGGCTACGCGCCTTGCCTCAGGATCTCCAAACTCGACTGTTTTGTGTCTGGTTTTGCACCAAACACTTGTGTTTTGCCTTGGAGGGGCAGGGAATGCCTTGTGAGGCATCCCCATACACCACCGGCACTAGCTAGAGGCCACCGGCTGTTTTTTTTTTGCCACCGGCAATATATATTGCCGGTCGGCACTCTTTGTTGCCGGTCGGCAGTCATTTTTGTCAAAATGACATTTTTGGCCAGCCGACTACTGTTCATCTGCTTTTTCAGATATTTTATTACAGCTGTCTGGCATTGGCTTCCCCTCCATACACGTGTATGGAGGGATGCTCTTCTTGTTAGCTTTCTTGACAAGCTTTACAAGTTTGGCTCCTCTATAAGAGGAGCCCTCCCCCCTTGGCTTTAGGGTTGGCTTTTTAGTGAGAAAACAACTCAGAGCAAGCTCTGGTTTTAGGGTTTGAGTTCCATTCATATCCTATCTCTATATCTCCCTTGTGTGTGTTCTAGGTGCTTTGTGTCTTACTATTGCACACAAACACCTAGTCTTTCACTTTTTCTTGGTTTCTTCAAGGACCAGAGCTTGTACTTGAGGTCTTTGGTTGGATTTGAGCCCAAAGAAGCAACAATATCAACATTTGTGAAGAAGGTCAACAAGGGTAAGAAACTAGTCCTTTTTATCCCATTTTTGCATCCTATTTCTACCTATCTTAGAGTTGTTTTTGTGCTTAGTGTTTAATACAAAAAAGTTCTGTTTTTAAGCCCTCTTGATAGTTTATTAAGAGTGTTTTGTGCTTTGGGGAAGTTTGACCACCCTTAGGCCTTGAAAGGCCCTTGTTTTGTGCCATTTTGTGAGAGTTTCGGGACTTTGGTGTTTGGGCCTCTTCACCACTGAAATCTCCAAAAGGGGAGGGCCACCCCCTCTCCTTGTTGTCCTTGAAAGGGACCATTTTTGGCCTCTTAAGGAAGCCTTTGTTCAAGTGTGTGTTGAGCATGCCATGACTGTTTTTCATGCTTATATTGCCATAATATAACATGGTTTTAAGTTGGTTTTGGTACACCATGCATGCTTAGCATACCTACCATGTAATGCCTTGTAATTGCCTTAATATGCCTTAGGTTGTTAACCTTTGTTCGAGCATGTTTTAGGCTTAGCCTTGTGAATGTTTTGTGCTTATTTTGCCATGCTTTAGGTCTGTCCATAGTTGTTTGGATCGATTTTGGCATGCTTAGTATAGCTCCTTTGCATTTGTGGCTTGTCGGGCTTGTATGCCTCAAGTATGTGAGTATGTAGCATGTGTTGATTGCATCATTTTGGTGGTTTGGAACCATCCAACATGTAATTTCAGTCCCTTTGGCATGCTCATATGCTTGCCTTAGCTGCCTCTTTGTTGCTTTGAAAGCATGTGTTGTATGCCCTATGTTTTGACCATTGTGCATGCCTTTGAATTTGAGCCACTTAGATGCCATCTAAGTAGTCCTTTGGCCTTGTTTTAACATGCTAAAAATCTATTTTTAGTTGTTTAATGCATGCCATGTTTGTTGTGATAAATGTGCTTCAAAGCTTCATGACTTGCCTCAAGTACTTGGACCATGCTTGCATGCTTATGCTTGTCTCATTTGGGTTGGTTTGGCACCACATTTTGACATGATTTTAAAGCTTTTCATTCCATGCTAATTGTCCATGTTTAGCCTCTTTCAAGTGTGTTTGAGAGTTGCTTGTTTAATGCTTAGGTTTGTACCCTAACATGTGCATGCGTGTGTGTGTGCTTAGCCTTCATTTTTGGGCACTTTGGCTACTGATTTTGGGCCTATTTGGAGTTGCCTAAGTCATGTTTAAGTCCACCCCCTTGCTTGGTTTACATGCTTGCCTTGTATGTGTGTTTGCATATCTAGTTGACATGCTTAGGATTGCACACATAGACATGCATGCCTTGTCCCTTGATTTGGTGATGGGAATTGGGCCCCTTTATTTGTTTGGTTTGCATTTCATTTGAAATTGAAGTGCACACTTGATTCTTTAGGCCATCATGCATGGAAATGCGTGATTGGTGGCCCGAGAATCGAGGCACATCCTCCCTTGAGTCGCAAACATGATAGGGGGCATGATTGGTGCATACATAGCTTGAATAGCATTGCCATGCAAGATTCTGTCCTCTGCTGCTGTGAGTTGCAGGTTCTGCAGGCATTCTTTGCCGACCGACAACATATTGTGCCGGCCGGTAGTAAATCAACAGCCGATGGATGAATTTTGTGCCGGTGACCACAATTCACTGCCGGTGGTAATTCTATTTAGCCGGTGGTATTCTCCAGTGTCCAGAGAGGCATCCTTGAGACTTTGGCAGTCTTCAGAGGAGCAAAGCAGGGAAAACAGAGGCAAGCTATGCATGGCAGTGCGATTCCGAGCAAGTCCCGAGCATGCGCTGCATCCGACCCGCTTCCCGAGGGCTTTACTGTTTTAATTAGATTAATTAATTTGTTTAGTTAATTTAATTAATTTGTAATATTTAATTAGCTTGCGTAGTTAATTAATTTGTATATTTATTTGGTCCCTCTGAGCGAGGGCAAATCTGTAATAAGTGTGGGTGAGTGGTGTGTATGTCTTCCAACCCCCATTTCTTTCTTCCCTTTTATTTACCCGCTTACGATGGTAGATTAGGGCACGTTTATTTTAGCATACCTTATGCAATGCATGCGTGCATCCATACATTCGTCTTACATGCACCGGGCTCGGTACATCATACAAACCACATTGTATCTTCAAATCTAACTTGAATACGTGCACCGAATGATTGCATTTCACATGCCATTTTAGGGTTAGCCGAGCCTATCCTAATCACATTCTGTATGCGATGCATTAGTCACTCTAACATGAACTAGGACATGCATGTTTGCTAACTAGTTTATTGTTTTGGCACGGAGTACGATGTAAGTTTTTACGCTTTAGAATCTCGCATGCGTGTGAATGTTAACATGACAGTAGGCTTACCATGTGGCTAAATGCTTATATGAGATAAACTGTTTGAATGCCTGTGGGTGGAGGTTGGATTGCTTGAGTTGAAAAACTCGTTGAAATCCGTGTTTTAGCCTACTTGCGAGTAACAAATTCCGAAACACTTTCAAAACGAACGGATATGCAATGCTTATTTCCAAATTAGGCAATCTAGTCTATACTTGTTTGCTGTGCGCATAACATTGTAATTCTAGGCTAATAACCGGAATAAGAACACATAACGTTTTCAAAATCGGATATCACGGTTAGTAGAGGCCGGTCTTCGGACCGGGCGAAAGGGGGTGCTCATAGCTGACCTTCCCCGATCGTACCCAAGCTCCCGAGCCAAGGCAACTTTGGTAATGACGGACACGTGGCCTTTGGCACCGAGTCAGGGTTTCCTAAATTTCCCCATTAAAAAATATTTAGGTGGCGACTCTGTATCTGGCAAAGCAGTCCATGTTTGGCACTTCTTTTCAAAATCTGTTTTTCTCAAAACGATTTGCCAGAGTTGGACTCTTTAGTTCAGATTAAGAACCGTGACAATTTGAGTCCGAACTGTAGTAAACCCAATATGAACGGAATGGGACTTAACCCTCCCGGGGCGTTCGGGGACGTCTACAGTTTCTGGCGACTCTGCTGGGGAATTTTAGAGAGCTTGACTCGAACTCGTGATATCCTGTTTTGACTTCATTTATGTGTCTCTTTGCATTGCATGTGCATTGGTGCGCCTAGGACACCGTGTTGGCCATCTGCTATTCCTAAGCGGTTTGCCGGAGGCTTAACTTTGTCAAAGCATGCCATAAGGCTGACCGGTTGCGGGCTCTGCCAGTATGGGAACACAAACCCCGGTTTTACCGGGGCACCCCTTTTGACCAATCGACCTAGTGCATATCGAAATCCATAGTGACCATTCCAAACTAGGACAGGTTGCTTACCCGATATAGGTTGTTTGAAGCCGCTGTGTGCATAGTGAAACCCTAGCTCCTGACAAAATAGGACAGGGAAACCCTACCCCAATATAGGGGTGTATTGGCTCTCTTTTACATGCTATGTGCTTTTAGAGTGTATCTCTACAGGAACGCGCATATCAGTTTGCAAGTTTGAGCATCAGGCCCGAGGGCGCTAGTATCAGTGTTGTTGAGAATCAGTTATGTCTGCGGGTGTCAGTTCAGTTTTGA
This sequence comes from Camellia japonica, assembly GCA_030407325.1. Classification (NCBI taxonomy): domain Eukaryota; kingdom Viridiplantae; phylum Streptophyta; class Magnoliopsida; order Ericales; family Theaceae; genus Camellia; species Camellia japonica. Next base: position 24,946,888 of record JAPPVO010000059.1, on the reverse strand, counting down.
ACAGTGATTCTGGGAAACAGTGATCAGTAGTAGAGTGCAGTTGCTCGGCTACACCCGTGTTTGATCTGTTTGGGGCTGAAATACTGCTTGTTTTCCGTTTCAGTTCAGAGATTCAGAGAATTGATCCAGAACAGCTAGTGTCTTCTCCTTGCTGAGGCAGGACTTAGCATGACGCAGAATTCAGAAGAGATCGTGGTCATGACGGCCGCATTGGATCAAGGAATCACCCTACATAGTGAGACTACTGTTGATATGCCGCATCCACCCAGGTCGCCTGCCGCACACCCAATTTGGACCCCTCAACTATATCAGGCTCGCGAGCCTACTACATTTGAACTAATGGAGATGATAGGTGATCTTCAAAGATCCGTGGCGGATCTCGCCTATGGAATGTCTGTTTCGCCACCAGCCGTACCATATGCCGGAGGCTTTGTACCCCAGGAGCCCCCGCTATTGGGACAGATTGTAATTGAACTCAGCCAACCGGAGATGGCCTCCAGCTATGGCAACGACGCATCAACCCAAATTCTAGATCAGGCTAAGGCCAGAGACAAAGGCAAGATGAAGGCAGATGCCGACCCTATCGAACAACTGCTGTGGGCAGTAGAGGCTTTGAAAGCCGAGGGAATGAACAAGCAACAGATATCTGCAGTTGTGTCGAAAGCTGTGGAGGATGCTTTCCCCACTCCGCCTGAGGGCAGTTCCAGTCAATCAGAGAACTGGGATAGGCCCCGTCATGCCAAAACAGTTCTTCCCGCTCCCAACCTTGCATCCGGAAAGGATCAGAAATCCAAGGCCGCACCCGCCGATCCGTTTGCTAGTGCATCTAGCAAGAATGCTCAGGCTCCAAAGTACCTGCCTCGAGGGCGCAGGGTCTTCCATGCTCTCTACATGCCATTGTCCAAGGCACTTCAAATCCTTGCCGAGAGGGGACACCTTAAACCCCTGGAGCCTCGGCCTCTCCCGAAGAATCTCCCTGCTACTCATGACCCTGCTCAGTACTGTGCATACCACCAGCAGACAGGCCATGCTACCGACAATTGTTTCCGCCTCCGTCATGAGGTGCAAGATTTGATTGACAACGAGGTTATCCTCCCCCCCACCTCAGTAAAGTCCGTCACCATCCAGTTGTTGGATTTTGAGGACACAGACACTGCGAGTATGTAGTCAGTAGGTGAACCGCCTGTGGGCAGTGCCTGGCGCGTTTTTGGATGTGGCGTTTGGCACGCATTTTTGGGCGTCTGTTAATGTTAGTTTTGTAAATTCTGACTTGGGTGTCGAGTCAGTCTTTTGTTTTGTTTTGAGTCTGTCTCATTGTCTTGAGTCAGTCCTTTTGCTCATGGGTCTGTCTTTTTGTAATGAGTCAGTCCCTGTTGTATAGAATACCAGGTGATTCCGGGGTTGTCGCCTCGAACGCCGTTTTGTAATTATCCTTTTGTTTTTCCTTTTGAGTCTGTCTCGGTTGAGGAGCCAGTCACAATCAGGGCATCTGAATGAAACAGCCATGGCTATCACATTTCCGTACTTGTTGTTGTTTCAGCTGATTGTACCAGAGGATGTGAATGGAACGACAGTACATACCACCTACTCTCTTGTGCCTTAAACATCGTTATAATGACCTAAGCTTTTCATAAAACCCTTTTCGAACACTGCGGTGAGAAAAACGAAGATGAAGGAATTCCTCGGGTTTTGCAAAATTTTGATCATTTTGAGGGAAAGAGAGGTGTGCTAAGCTTTTAATGAATGAAATCATGCTTGTCGGGGTGGGTACTGAGAAGGATCCTGGTTCGATCCGGACTGGTTCCACACTATCTTCAGCGCGAATGATTTGTCGCTTTCCTAAAAACTTTCAAAAACAAAATGTCTTGCGCGGTCTCGCGAAAACCTGTGTGGAATCGCTCTTGAGATTGTGCAGCCTAGGATCGTTCTCAGCCTCAAGATTCAACCTATCTGTTTCAAACCTGGAATCCGTTCAAAACATTCAGTGCCATGAAAAGCCTGTGTGGCCCATTTTGAGGCAGCCCTCGAGCAAGAGGCACCAAAGCCAGATTAAGAAGATCAGATCTCATCGGAAGAGGCTCGTGAAGCGACCGTGATGGACTTTTCTGCAAATCAACACAACAGTCGCTCTCCTGGATACAGAGAGGCTTCAATCTCAAAACCATTTGGCATGGGCTTGCTACACTTTTACCCTTTGAGAGGCTCGCTGGGCCGAAAACCCGGAAGGGCGACCCAGGCAAAAGTTAGAGCAAAGAGAAAAGGAAAAATACAAAAAGAAGCAAAAAGAAAAAGAAAAGAACAAAGAATAGCAAAAGAAAAGAAATAAAAGATGAAAATGCAAAAGAAAAGAAAAGAAAAGAAAAAGGAAAAGAAAAACATAGCTCGCAAGGTCGAAAACCCACATTGGGCGCCTTGGCAAAAGTTAGAGCCTAAACAGTGAAGGTTAAAATACCCGAGTGTACCTTAACCGGAACTACGTAAGGCTTGATTCCCATGTTTGGGATAAGTAGGCAACTTCATCCTGAAGTCCAGCCCCCAACGCTTCCATAGCGTCCCAGTCCATGTCATGGTTTTGATCATTTGTGCCTTCTCCAAATCCAATGTCTCGATTGCAGCAACCTGGAACTACGTGACCAACTTCCTCTTGAAGTCCAACCACCAACACCTTCCAGGTGACTGTGTCCATATATTGATTCAAACTGTCTTCGCCTCCTCTGCGTCCGAGGGTCCGATCGTCATCAACGAGGACTGGCTTACAACATGCCGTGGCATCATCCAAACAAGGGGCAACTTTCCGTTGCCATGCATTGCTATAAGTTGCCCTGAGTTGCCATCCAAACCAGGGGCAACTTTCCGTTGCCTTATTCTCCCCCTTTATGCCAGGGGCAATTTTCCATTGCCCCCGATCCGAGGTTGCGCATCTCAAGGGTAAGTTCCGCGCTCGTTGAGCGTTGACTGTTTGCAAAAATAGTTTTTGAAAATTTTTACTGAAGTTGACTATTTTCTCGAAAACTATTTCATTTTCCAAAACCGGACCATCTTCTTTGATCCGAAAAGGAGAATTTTCAGTGCTCACAGCCTGACTTGTATGATTTTCAAATCAAAAATCGAACAAGTATGTTAATCCAACTCTCATTTTGGTCAAAACTTGTTTTAGGAAGAAAACAAAAAAAAAATGGTCAAAGTGACGAACTAGGGGCACAATTGAGTCAGGTCTTTTGTCTTTCCCCCGTTAACATACTCGCCGGAAAGGCACTCTACCCGCTGGGAGAAATAGCCGCGAGCTAACAGTGCTGGGCGTGAACCCGCGACTTCCTATTCATCTATCAATCACTCTGGGGGGGGATGAAAAATGAGAGAATAAAGAATAGAGAGGTGTAAGCAGAGAGAGAAGTGAGCAAGAGGGTTTTGAGAGAAAAACCGAGCCTGAGGGCCGAGCGATGTGAGTATCACAAATCAGAAAGGGTGGGAAATAATACCCAGCGGAATTGGCTCCTCGAGATTTGAGGTCTTTTCGCAAACACGTCTGTGTGTTGTGTCTTTTGATTTGTCGGTCTCGATTTTTGGCTTTGAGTCTTTTCCGAGTGTGTCTCTTTATGTTAGGTCGCGTGCCTTTTGTTTCTTTGTTTGAGTCTGTCTCGCTGTGTTCTGTGGTAGGCTCGATACCCTGGTTGAAAACCCTTCTTTATTTCAAAAATCGTTTGTGCTCAGAATGCTATGCCATTCTCTACATTCGTGCAAAGCAAGAGAAGGAAAGGGAAAATTTGGGACATCTGAGTGTGTTTCAACTGCAACCATGTCAGCTTTTGTGATCCGTCTTGTCAAATTGGGTTATTTGTTCAGGGTTTGCTGTGTGCAGAATGAACCAAGTGCTGCGTTATGGGCCGTATGCAGATCAATCCCCAGTAGAGTATGGGCTGTATTGTGCAGTTTGAGTAGTGGTTTGTATGAGTCGTTTGTTGTTAGTTGGTTGGTTATCCGATTATCATCAGTGCAAGTGCTCAATTTTCAGACGACAGATCAATATCATTTACATTTGAGGTGTAATATGATGCAATACAGTGCAAGGTTTGAAATATACACAAATGTAAACACTTTTTCAGACAAAAAGTTTGTTTCATTTCATATCAGCTTTTCAAGTACATAGTTTCGAAGGAAACAAAATCTGCCTGCGGCAGTACAAAGTACCCTAACTACTAACAAAAAGGGGAAAATGCAAAAAGGAAGAAAAACAGCAAAGTCTGTATCAAATGTCAAAAATGGCTCCGGGGCCGTCAATCTGTCCTGGTCCTCTTCCTGGACGAAGGTCCAGGAGCATCATCACCAGGAGCATCACCAGGAGCGTCGCCGTTTGAGCCTGAGCCCGAACTGTCCCCGGTCTCCTCCTCCGACGACCCCGCCTCCGCCTCTGTCTCCGCCTCAGACTCGTCATCTGGAACTGGAGCCCGCGAGCTGCTCCCGACATGAGTGCGCCCCCCTCTGGTGCGGGGATATGCTCTGCCATCCCGGGTAGAAAGGGGAGGTCCAGCTGGAGCGCCACCCACCGGAGGAATCTAGAAGGGAGGCTGAAAAAGCATGAAAGGCAAATGCATCAGAATACTGTGAGCAGTGAATCAGTATAGAATGCAGTGTATGAGTACAGTGTATGGATGCCGTGAGCAGTTTATCAGTATAGAATGCAATGTATGAGTACAGTGTGTGGATGCCGTGAGCAGTGAATCAGCGCAGAATGCAGTGTATGAGTACAGTGTGTGAATGCCGTGAGCAGTTTATCAGATGTTGTGTTGTGCATCAGATTATGTAAAGCAGTTTGTGTGTGGTTTGAGGCTGTGGTCAGAGAGAACATACCGGAATGCTGTTAAGGGCCAGGAGGTCAAAGGTCCACTGGAGCATCCCCATCATGGAGGCATTCATCTCCAATGACTGCCGGGTGTACTCAGAAGACGCCTGCGAAAGTATCAGATGCATCAGTATTCTGTGGAATATCAAATAAACGGAAATGAAATAACAGTGCAAGATGAAGAATGAAGTAATACATACCGGAGGCAAGTCGGGGACACCGACAAACTCATGATCGGCCGGCGGAGGGGCGAAGGGGATCTGATAGGTCGCCCCACCCTGCCCTCTGAAAGTCAATGCAGCGGGCAGAGCAGGCCAACCGGTCCCACGCCTCCGCTACACTCCGCCTCTGCCACGGACTCGGGCTCTCCTCGACACTCCCACTCCAGCCGCTGGCGCCACAGGTCTCTCTCTCTCTGCTCGGCGGCCGCCGCTCAGAGGTCGCATGAGGAAGGTCCGGACGTACTCCGAGTAATCGCCCTCGCCTCTGAAGCCGTTTGCCTCACAGCTGATGGTGTAGTCTGCCATCTGCTCGGCAGTGAAGCGCTCAGTATCCCGCATGTGCTCAGGAGGGTGCACCGGGACTATCTGCTCAGGCAAGCCTAGGGTCTGACGCAAGAAGCGCTCGCCCAGGTACCAAGCCCGACAGACCGGGCCCTCGAGCAGAATCCAGAAACGTGAGGTCTCATCGGCACCGGCAAACCGATCCCGCGCCACGGCTAGCAAAGGAGCCCAGGGCTGCCAGACGATCTGAAAATGAAATACAATTTGTTATCTACTGTTATTGAAATATGCAGTGGAAAGGCGAAGCTTAAATAAACTGCAAGTAAAACATACCTCGGCAGGGGTGATGGTGTCGAAGTAGCGGCGGAAGAAGCTGAATGTCTCCCGCGACCTCCGGGTGCATCTCCCGTCAAAGCGACGTGAAAAAGGGACAACCAGAGGGGTCTCTGCATCGGGTACAGGAGCGAGCCTAGGAAAGTAGGCATAAACCCACAACTGCAAAATAAATACCAGTGCTTTTATCAGATAAAGCAGAATACAGAATAAAAGGCAGAAATAGCAGAGTCGTGTGTTGTGCAGTGTATTGTGCAGAGTGTACAGTGTAAGCAGTGTACAGTCAGTGTAAAGTAGAGTATGCGTGTGCCGTGTGTACAGTATACAGCAAGTGTAAAGCAGACTACAGTGTGTGCAGTGTGCAGAGTACAGAAAATAAAGAACGGAAATGAAAGGCAGGAAAAGAAATGTACCTCCCAAGCACGCCAGTAACCCCCGAGCAACTGTCCGCTGCCGCGGGAGGCTGAGCTCATATATCCATAAAGGGTGGCCAGAGCGGCGCCACCCCAGTCATAATGTAATATGTCCCTGACATCCACCAGTGCGCTGAGAAGGCAGAGAGGCACTGTGTTCGCCCGGTCGGCGAAGATGGTCGTCCCAAACAGGAACATAAGGAAGCCGCGTGCGTATCTCTCCATGGCCTTTGGGGTCATCGGAGCTGCATCGACGAGGAGGGGCTGGACCCGAAACTGCACCTCGAACCAAGAGTATCGAACAAAGCCAGGACGCGCGAGAGGCGGTGCCGCGCCAAGCAAGTAGACCTGAGCCGCGGTCCACTCGTCCATATCTGTATCAAAGGGGATCGGATCACCCCCTACCCCGATGCCTGTGAGCACCGAGAAATCATAAGGGGTCATCGTCATGTCCCCTGTCGCAGAAAAATGAAACGAATCGGTGGTGTCCCACCACCTCTCCACCAGAGCGGCAAGGAGAGGTCTGCATGTAGTGAGTCGAGACAACCCCCTGCAAAATGCGCCAAAGCCAGCCTGCTCCACAATGTGGCGAACTGCGTCAGGAAGCTCGGCGTACCACTCACGAGCGGCAGTATTCCCATACCCGCGGATGGTATGGGAATCTCCCTGTTTTCAAACAAGTAGTTACGAAGCAATATAAAAGGTACAGTTTTGAAGAAACAGTCAAAATTGATGCAAATCTAGCATGCGTGCAAGTTTATCAGATTCAAACAGATACCGGGTGCCGGTGTGCTTACAGTGAACTACAACGTGTGATGCGTCAGCGTGTTTGAGTGGTTCAGTGCAAATTTGGCATGCGTGCAAGTTTTTCATATTCAAACAGATACCGGGTGCCGGTGTGCTTACAGTGAACTACAACGTGTGATGTGTCAGCGTGTTTGAGTGGTTCAGTGCAAATTTGGCATGCGTGCAAGTTTTTCAAATTCAAACAGATACCGGGTGCCGGTGTGCTTACAGTGAACTACAACGTGTGATGCGTCAGCGTGTTTGAGTGGTTCAGTGCAAATTTGGCATGCGTGCAAGTTTTTCAGATTCAAACAGATACCGGGTGCCGGTGTGCTTACAGTGAACTACAACGTGTGATGTGTCAACGTGTTTGAGTGGTTTAGTGCAAATTTGGCATGCGTGCAAGTTTATCAGATTCAAACAGATACCGGGTGCCGGTGTGCTTTTAGTGAACTACAACGTGTGATGCGTCAGCGTGTTTGTGTGACTCGGTGCAAATGTGGCATGCGTGCAAGTTTTTCAGATTCAAACAAGTATCGGGCAATGGTGTTCGCAGTGAAATACGGTGTGTGCCGTGGTTTGAGTGGTTCAAGGCTAGTGCAGTGTGTGCGCGTGTGAGTCTTAAACAGATAATCAGTTGCAAACGCGTTTGTAATCAAACTACAATATACAGTGTATCAGTGTATTGGCACTAAGCAGTTAAAGACTGTAACTAGCTATGGCAGTTGGCATTCAAAATTTCTACTTTGCAGAAAGTAAAACGGAGAAAGAAAGTTACCTCGGAAGCGCCGGAGGATAGGTGGGAGACAGGCTCGCGTAGTAGCAGCTCAGGGTCCAACGCCATGTCAAAACTCCTAAACTGGCGCAGTCCGTCGGGTGGTAGAACGTGAATCGCTGGCCGGTAGGTCGCCGGGTCGAACGGGCGCTCGCTCAACGGGAGGAGCTCGACCTCGGGATCCATCTCGTGATCCGAGGGAGTCCCACCGCGTGGAATGTCATCGGCCATATCGAGAATGATGAGAAAATGGTCGAGGAATGAAAATCGGGTCGGAATACGAAGAGTCAACTGAAAAGTCAACCCCCGGGAAGGTGAAAAATGGCCGGAAAGGTCGGGAGGGAAAAAGGCATGAAAATGAAGAGAAAATCGAGGGGAACAAGTCCCAAAAAGGTGAAAATAGCAAAAGGAGCGTCAAAACGAAGTTTCAATCGGTCCAAAATGTTCGAAACGCAATGAACTTCGCGAATCGAACGACGGAAAAGGCGCGAGAACGCAAAGAAATGAGGAAATGAGGAGAGAAAAAGGCCCTAGAGAGAGAGGGTGTGGTTTTTCAGCTAGAGAGAAAGTAAAAAATAGGGTTTAGAAACCCTATTTTAAAAGACCCGGGGTGAAAAGTCGAATCTGCCCTGACTCAGCAACTTTTTGCCGGCCGGCAACTGCCCCGACTCAACAACTTTTTGCCGGTCGGCAACATTTTGTGCCGGCCAGCAGAATATTGTGCCGATGGAATTCTTTTGTAGCCGGTGGACAGCCGGTGGCTTCCTAGCCCGGCCAGTGGTGTTCCCACAGCCTTGTTTAGGCAATATGGGTGGTTTTTGGTCATCATAGCTCGAGAAAGTGCAAGAAAGTGTATCTCCGACGCTCAACCGGCCTCCGTTTTGACCTCGGACCGTGTCTTCTGTGCGTAGCACTCAAATTCATGCAATGTTGTATCCTTTTGTATCCTTTTGCCTTTTACAAAAACTCAAAAGTTGCCCCGCATGCATTGCATGCATTTATCATGTTGTCTGGTGCGTTGCGTCGCGTCGTCATGCACATCCCTCATGCATTGTCATGCATTTTATTACGAGCATTGTCGTGCATTTCAAAAGATGTGCGCTGTCACGCACTTTAGTTCATCCGCATTGTCATGCATCTTTCGATCTACATTTCAGTTCAAGCCTTGAGGTACGCGTGCCTCAAATCCCTATGAGGCATGCGTGTCTCATTTGCATTTCATTCTACATCCTTTGAGGTACGCGTGCCTCAAATCCCTATGAGGTATGCGTGTCTCATTTGCATTTCATTCTACATCCTTTGAGGTATGCGTGCCTCAATTCCTTTGAGGCATGCGTGTCTCATTTGCATCATTTTCCCTTCCTTGAGGCATGTGTGTCTCATTTGCATCATTTTCCATTCCTTGAGGCATGCGTGTCTCATTTGCATATCATTTTCCATTCCTTCATGGCATGCGTGTCTCATTTGCATTATACATCGCATTGTTTTGTTCGCTCCATGGTCTGGCGAGACCTTAAACACGCACGGTCTAGGAGACCTTAAATCCTTGGAAGGTGCAAGACCTTCGGCGCATTGGTGTGCACAATACCGCATTGTCATGCATTGCATTGTAAATATTGCATATGTCATGCATCATCCAAAAAAAAAAACATGCATATGTCATGCATTTCAAAAAACATGCATATGTCATGCATCATCAAAAAAAAAAAAAAAAAACTGCATATGTCATGCATCATTGTAAATACTGCATATGTCATGCATTTCAAAAAATCAAAAAAAAAAAAACCCATGCATATGTCATGCATTTCATTGTAATATAGTGTATATGTCATGCATTTTTTTTTGTAAACATCCATTCCAGTGCATATCGCATTGTAGCTTGCATGCATCCACTGCATCATCTTCCATCTATGGCTTGCGCCTTTCCTTGTTGAGCTTGGTCTGGTATGTGCCCTTACTTTTCACGCCAAAACATAAGTTCTGCATGTGTACGCGCCTATTCCTTGATGAACTTGATTTGAGGGTGGCAGCACCTTTTCTGTGTTAGACGCGGCTTGTATGCGTACATGCCTTTCCTAGGCAAGACTTGGTTTGGCTTGCGTGCCATATCCATTGTGTCTATCCCTTTCCATGCATCCACTGCATTCCCCCATTTATGGCTTGCGCCTTTCCTTGTTGAGCTTGGTCTGGTATGTGCCTATACTTTGCACGTCAAAGCACAGTTTGCACGCGTACAGTTCTGTGATTAGATGCGGCTTGTATGCGTGCATGCCCTTCCTAGGCGAGATACGGTTTTGGCTGCACGCCATATCCATTATTCTATTACATTGTAGTGTAATCGTCGCATCCGGCATTAGGATCATTGTTCTTTCCTTAGCGGGTTGTCACCCCACTTATGTCATTCCACCCAATACTCGTTCTTGTGTCTGTCTGCATCACTCATAGTTCAGACATCGTTCTATGGTAGATAGACTTGTTACTCCCATCAATCTATTTGACATAAGTGTGTGGTTTCGAACCGCTCATGATTGAATCATGATTCAATTGCTCTGCATTTAGTTTGCATTGTTTCAATTGCATTGCATATCATTTGCATTGTTTATGCATTGTTTTTTATATATTGCATACCATTTTGCATTCATCATTGCATTGTCATGCATGTTGCTAACAATATTGCACCTGTTAAGTTTTCTTTCTTTGCAGGCACGATATTGTATGTACGGTTCATTTAAGGCCGGTGCAACCGGACGAGCCGCACAGGTATTGTATCCTCCGCGTGAGACGTTTTGAGAATTGCATAATTCTCTTACATCCTTTCTGCATTGTAGTGTAGATTGGCGTATGCTAGCTTATAACTGTCGCGTGTGTGCTTCATTACAGCTTTCTTTGCATGATCATAAGTTATGCTCGGCTTCTTGCATTTTCAGTTGCATTTTGACCCTGCCTTCGGGCGCATACCTTGTTTGTCTTGCATGTTTGTCCAAGTCTTCGGCCTTGTCAAAAATGGGTCGTCTCTGGGCTTTGACATTCACTCCCGTCATTGTTATGACTTTCGAATTCTGTCAAAGAGGGGCAACTGTAGACACCCCATTTTTGACCGTCCTCAAGACTTGGATGTCACCGCTTGAACACTCGGTGATTATCCATGTTTGAGTTCGTTTGGAGTTCCCGGAGTTCTCGGCTACGCGCCTTGCCTCAGGATCTCCAAACTCGATTGTTTTGTGTCTGGTTTTGCACCAAACACTTGTGTTTTGCCTTGGAGGGGCAGGGAATGCCTTGTGAGGCATCCCCACACACCACCGGCACTAGCTAGAGGCCACCGGCTGGTTTTTTTTTTGCCACCGGCAATATATATTGCCAGTCGGCACTCTTTGTTGCCGGTCGGCAGTCATTTTTGTCAAAATGAAATTTTTGGCCAGCCGACTACTGTTCATCTGCTTTTTCAGATATTTTATTACAGCTGTCTGGCATTGGCTTCCCCTCCATACACGTGTATGGAGGGATGCTCTTCTTGTTAGCTTTCTTGACAAGCTTTACAAGTTTGGCTCCTCTATAAGAGGAGCCCTCCCCCCTTGGCTTTAGGGTTGGCTTTTTAGTGAGAAAACAACTCAGAGCAAGCTCTGGTTTTAGGGTTTGAGTTCCATTCATATCCTATCTCTATATCTCCTTGTGTGTGTTCTAGGTGCTTTGTGTCTTACTATTGCACACAAACACCTAGTCTTTCACTTTTTCTTGGTTTCTTCAAGGACCAGAGCTTGTTCTTGAGGTCTTTGGTTGGATTTGAGCCCAAAGAAGCAACAATATCAACATTTGTGAAGAAGGTCAACAAGGGTAAGAAACTAGTCCTTTTTACCCCATTTTTGCATCCTATTTCTACCTATCTTAGAGCTGTTTTTGTGCTTAGTGTTTAATACAAAAAAGTTCTGTTTTTAAGCCCTCTTGATAGTTTATTAAGAGTGTTTTGTGCTTTGGGGAAGTTTGACCACCCTTAGGCCTTGAAAGGCCCTTGTTTTGTGCCATTTTGTGAGAGTTTCGGGACTTTGGTGTTTGGGCCTCTTCACCACTGAAATCTTGAGGGATTTCAGTGGTGGGGATGGTGCCTTGAAGTCTCCAAAAGGGGAGGGCCACCCCCTCTCCTTGTTGTCCTTGAAAGGGACCATTTTTGGCCTCTTAAGGAAGCCTTTGTTCAAGTGTGTGTTGAGCATGCCATGACTGTTTTTCATGCTTATATTGCCATAATATAACATGGTTTTAAGTTGGTTTTGGTACACCATGCATGCTTAGCATACCTACCATGTAATGCCTTGTAATTGCCTTAATATGCCTTAGGTTGTTAACCTTTGTTCGAGCATGTTTTAGGCTTAGCCTTGTGAATGTTTTGTGCTTATTTTGCCATGCTTTAGGTCTGTCCATAGTTGTTTGGATCGATTTTGGCATGCTTAGTATAGCTCCTTTGCATTTGTGGCTTGTCGGGCTTGTATGCCTCAAGTATGTGAGTATGCAGCATGTGTTGATTGCATCATTTTGGTGGTTTGGAACCATCCAACATGTAATTTCAGTCCCTTTGGCATGCTCATATGCTTGCCTTAGCTGCCTCTTTGTTGCTTTGAAAGCATGTGTTGTATGCCCTATGTTTTGACCATTGTGCATGCCTTTGAATTTGAGCCACTTAGATGCCATCTAAGTAGTCCTTTGGCCTTGTTTTAACATGCTAAAAATCTATTTTTAGTTGTTTAATGCATGCCATGTTTGTTGTGATAAATGTGCTTCAAAGCTTCATGACTTGCCTCAAGTACTTGGACCATGCTTGCATGCTTATGCTTGTCTCATTTGGGTTGGTTTGGCACCACATTTTGACATGATTTTAAAGCTTTTCATTCCATGCTAATTGTCCATGTTTAGCCTCTTTCAAGTGTGTTTGAGAGTGTAGACACCCCATTTTTGACCGTCCTCAAGACTTGGACGTCACCGTTGGAACACTCGGTGATTATCCATGTTTGTGTTCGTTTGGAGTTCCCGGAGTTCTCGGCTCGCGCACCGTGCCTCAGGACCTCCGGACTCGACCGTTTGTGTTTGGTTTTGCACCAAACACTTGTGTTTTGCCTTGGAAGGGCAGGGAATGCTTTGTGAGGCATCCCTACACACCACCGGCTGGGGCTAGAGGCCACCGGCTGGCTAGAGTTTCCATCGGCACTATATTGTGCCGGTCGGCATTCTTTTGTGCCGGTCGGCACTCAATTTTGTCAAAATGACATTTTTTGCCGGCCGGGCACTGTGCACTTGCTTTCTGAGATATTTTCAGACAGCTGTGTGCCATTGGCTTCCCCTCCATACACGTGTATGGAAGGATGAGCCCTTGGTTGCTTAGCTTGTAAGTCTTACAAGTTCTATAAGAGGAAGGCTCTTCTTCTTGGCTTAGGGTTGGAATTCTTGAGAGGTTTCAGCCATTTTAGACAGAAAGCAAGCTCTGGTTTTAGGTTAGAAACCATATATCTATCCTATCTCTCTATTCCTTGCCCATTTTGTACACTAGGTGCTTTAGTTCATACTTTTGCACACTAGCACCTAGTGTTTCACCTTTCTTTGGTTACTGAGGTCCCAAGAAGCTGGTTCTTGAAGTTTTTGGTTGGATTTGAGCTCAAGGAGGCAACCACAACAACCTTTGTGAAGGTGGTCAACAAGGGTAAGAAACTAGCTCCTTTTACCCCATTCTTGCACTCCATTTTTACTTGCTTTAAAACAGTTTTTGAGCTTAGTGTTTGGCACAAAAAAGTTCTGATTTTTAACCCTCTTTGTTGTATATTAAGAGTGTTTTGTGGTTTGGGGGAGTTTGACCCCCTTTAGGCCTTGAAAAGGGCTCATTTTTGTGCTATTTTGGAGAGATCCGGGACTTGTGTGCTTGGACCTTTCCACCACTGAAATCTTGAGGGATTTCAGTGGTGGAGATGGTGCCTTAAAGTCCTAGAAAGGGGAGGGCCACCCCCTCTCCTTGATGTCCTTGAAAAGGGCAAGTTTTGGCTTCCAAAGGAGCACCATGTTTGAGTGTGTGTTGAGCATGTCTTGGTTGTTTTCCATGCTTATATTGCCATGATATAACATGCCTCCAAGTTGGTTTTGGTCTCCTATGCATGCTTAGTATAGTTGCCTTGTAATGCCTCTTTATGCCTTAACATGCTTAGGTTGTATGCCTCCATTTCTAGCATGTTTTAGACTTGTGTTTGTGAAGATTTTGTGCTCATATTACCATGTTTTAGGTCTGTCCATAAGTATTTTGGTCAATCTTAGCATGTTTAATATAGCCCCTTTGCATTTGGCTTGTTGGCCTTAAGAGCATGAGTGTGTAGCATGCTTTGCTTGCATTGTTTTTGGTGGTTTGGGGCCACTTGACATGCAATTTCAGTCCCCTTGGTGTGCTTGTATGCTTGCCTTAGTGGCCTTGTTAATGCTTCAGGAGCATGTGTTGTATGCCCCTTGTTTTGGCTTCAATGCATGCCTTTGATTTAATGACTCTTAGATGCCATCTAAGTAGCCATTTGGCTTTGTTTTGACATGCTAGAAACCTGTTTTAGGTTGATTAATGCATGCCATAATTGCTTTGCATAAGTGTAGTTCAATGCTTCATTAGCTTGCCTTAAGCCTAGGCCATATGCATGCTTTGTTTGGCATGCTTCATTGCATGATTTGGCATCAAGTTTTGCATGGATTTCAGAGCTTTTCATGTATGCTAGTAGCCCATGTTCAACTCATCTCAAGTGTGCTTGAATGTTGTTTATTATGCTTAAGTGTTGGTGCCTTAACTTGTGCATGTGTGCATGTGTGTTTGGCCCTCTTGACTTAGCATTTGGCTACTGATTTTAGGCCTTTTTGAGTTGCCTAATTCATGTCTAAGTCCATCATTTCATTGGTTTGCATGCTTGCCTTATATGCTTGTTTGCATGTTTGCATAAGTGCATCACATTGTCCATATTGCATACTAGTTTGCCATGCTTAGGATTGCATCACATTTGCATGCATGCTAGGTCTCTTGAAGTGAGTTTGATGAGGTTTGGCACCCTTGTTGCTTGTTTGCATTACATGCATTTGAAATCAAAGTTGCATCCTTGGCTCTTAGGGCCATCACGTATGGAAATGCGCGATTGGTGGTCCGGGAATCGAGGCACATACCCCATTGAGTCATTAACATGATGTGGGATGTGTTTTGTGCATACATGCTTTGAATTACCTTGCCATGCATAGTTTGTCCTCTGCTGCTGTGAGTTGCAGGATCTGCAGAACATTTTGTGCCGACCGGCACTTTTTAGTGCCGACCGGCAGTGTTTTCCCAGCCGATGGAACAATTCAGTGCCGGTGGCCTCCTCCTTCAGCCGGTGGTGCTCTGCCCCAGCCGGTGGTACTCCCCAGTGCCCTGAGAGGCACTCCTGGGATTTTGGTAATTTTCTGAGGAGGAGAGCAGAGGAAACAGAGGCAATCCGTGCACGGCAGTGCGGTTCCGAGCCAGCCCCGAACACGCGCTGCATCCGGCCCTCATCCCGAGGCGGTTTAATGCTTAATTAGATTAATTAATTTATTTAATTAATTTAGTTAATTTGTAATATTTAATTAGCTAGAGTAGTTAGTTATTTATTCGGTTCTGTATTATTATTCGGTCCCTCCGAGCGAGGGCAAAATTGTAATAAGTGTGTGTGAGTGGGTGTATGTCTTCCAAACCCCCATTTCTTTCTATCCCTTTTATTTACCCGCTTATGTTGGTAGATTAGGGCATACTTATTTTAGCATACCTTATGCAATGCATGCGTGCATTCATGCATTTGTTTACATGCACTGGGCTCGGTACATCATACAAACCGCATTGCAATTTTCAAATCCAAATTGAATACGTGCTATTCGCACATCTCATGTGCCATGTTTAGGGTTAGCCGAGCCTACTCTAGATTGCATCTATGCCTGTGTTGCATTAGTCACTTAACATGAACTAGGGCATGCATGTTTGCTAACTAGTTTATTGTTTTGGCTCGGAGTACGATGTAAGTATTTACGCTTTAGCATACCACATGCGTGTGAATGTTGCCATGCAGTATGCTTACCATGCGGCTAAATGCTTATGTGATAAACTGCTTGAATGCCTGTGGGTGGAGGTTGGATTGCGTGAGTTGGAACAACTCATTGAAATCCGTATTTTAGCCTACTTGCGAGTAGCAAAACCAACACGTTTTTCGAGACAAAACGGATATGCAATGTTTATTCCCAAATTAGGCAATCTAGTCTATACTTTTGTGCTGTGCGCATAACATAGTAATTCTAGGCTAATAACTGGAATAAGAACATGTAATGTTTTCAAAATCTGATATCACGGTTAGTAGAGGCCGGTCTTCGGACCGGGCGAAAGGGGGTGCTCATAGCTGACCTTCCCCGATCGTACCCAAGCTCCCGAGCCAAGATCACTTTGGTGATGACGGACACGTGGCCTTCGGCACCGAGTCAGGGTTTCCTAAATTTCCCATTTTAAAAATATTTAGGTGGCGACTCTGTAATCTGGCAAAGCAGTCCATGTTTGGCACTACTTTTTCAAAAATCTGTTTTTCTTCAAAACGATTTGCCGGATTTGGACTCTTTGGTTCAGATTTAGAACCGCGACACAAATCGAGTCCGAACTGTAGCCGAGGTCCCCCGCGGACGTGCTACAGTTTCTGGCGACTCTGCTGGGGAGTTTTAGAGAGTTTGACTCGAACTCGTGATATCCGGTTTTGACTACGCTTATGTGTTTCTTTGCATTGCATTTGCATTGGTGCGCCTAGGAACACCGTGTTGGCCATCTGCTATTCCTGAGCGGTTTGCTGGAGGCTTGCCTTGTCAAGGCATGACCATAAGGCTGACCGGTTGCGGGCTCTGCCAGTATGGGAACACAAACCCCGGTTTCACCGGGGCACCCTCTTTTGACCATTCGACCTAGTGCATATTCGGAATCCATAGTGACCATTCCAAACTAGGACAGGTTGCTTACCCGATATAGGTTGTTTGAAACCGCTGTGTGCGTAGTGAAACCCTAGCTCCTGACAAAATAGGACAGGGAAACCCTACCCCAACATAGGGGTGTTTTGGCTCTCATTTATCTGCTATGTGCTTTTAGAGTGTGTCTCTGCAGGGAATATACATATCAGTTTACAAGTGTGAGTATCAGACCCGAGGGGCATTAGTATCAGTGTTGTTGAGAATCAGTTATGTCTGCGGATATCAGTTCAGTTTGAATAGTGATTCTGGGAAACAGTGATCAGTAGTAGAGTACAGTTATTCGGCTACATCCGTGCTTGATCTGTCTGGGGCTGAAATGCTGCTTGTTTTCTGTTTCAGTTTAGGGATTCAGAGGGCCAATCCAGAACAGTTAGTGTCTTCCCCTCACTGCGGCAGGACTTAGCATGACGCAGAATTCAGAAGAAATCGTGGTCATGACGGCCGCGTTGGATCAAGAAATCACCTTACATGATGAAACCACCGTTGACATGCCGCATCCGCCCAGATCGCCGGCCGCGCACCCGGTTTGGGCTCCCCAGCTATATCAGGCTCGCGAGCCCACTACATTTGAACTAATGGGGATGATAGGTGATCTTCAAAGATCCGTGACGGATCTCGCCTATGGAATGACAGTTTCGCCGCCAGTCGCACCATACGTCGGAGGCTTTGTACCCCAGGAGCCCCCGCTACTGGGACGAATTGTGATTGAACTCAACCAACCGGAGATGACCTCCAGTTATGGTAACGACGCATCAAACCAAGTTCTGAATCAGGCCGAGGCCAGAGATAAAGGCAAGATGGAGGCAGATGCCGACCCTATCGAACAACTGCTGTGGGCAGTAGAGGCTTTGAAAGCCAGGGGGATGAACAAGCAACAGATATCTACAGTTGCGACGAAGGCTGTGGAGGATGCTTTCCCCGCTCCGCCTGAGGGCAGTTCTAGTCAATCAGAGAACCGGGATAGGCCCCGTCACGCCAAAACAGTTCTTCCCACTCCCAACCTTGCACCCGGGAGGGATCAGAAATCCAAGGCCGCACCCGCCGATCCGTTCGCTAGTGCATCTAGCAAGAGTGCTCAGGCCCCGAAGTACCTGCCTCGAGGACGCCGAGCCTTCCATCCTCTCTACATGCCTTTGTCTAGGGCACTTTTGATTTTGGCCAAAAAGGGGCATCTTACACCTCTTGAGCCCCGACCCCTACCGAAGAATCTCCCTGCCACACATGACGCTACTGCATACTGCGCGTACCACCAGCAGACTGGTCACGCTACCGACACTTGCTTCCGCCTCCGTCATGAGGTGCAGGATTTGATTGACAACGAGGTTATCCTCCCGCCTACCTCAGCCAAGTCAGTCACTACAGAGTTCTTGGATTTTGAGGACACAGATACTGCGAGTATGTAATCAGAAGGTGAATCGCCTGTGGGCAGTGTCTGGTACATTTGTCTGGATATAGCGTTTGGCACGCATTTTTGGGCACCTGCTAAATGTTAATTTTTGTAAATTCTGACTTGGGTGTCGAGTCAGTCTTCTGTTTTGTCTTGAGCCTGTCTCATTATTTCGAGACATTCCTTTTGCTTAAGGGTCTGTCTAATTGTAATGAGTCAGTCCCTTTTATATAGTATACCAGGTGATTTCGGGGTTGTTGCCTCAAACACCGTTTTGTCTTATAAATCGTTGTTTTTGCTTTTTGAGTCTGTTTCTGCCAGGAAGCCAGTTATGCCAGCAAATCTGAATGAAACAGCCATGACTATCAGGTGCTGTATTTGTTGTTATTTGAATTAGCCGTACCAGAGGGTGTGAATGGAACGACAGTACATACCGCCTACTCTCTTGTGCCTTGAACATCGTCGTAATGACCTAAGCTTTCATAAAACCCTTTTCAAACACTGCGGTGATGAAAACGAAGGGGAAGTAATTCCTCGGGTTTTGTAAAATTTTGATCATTTTGAGAAAAAGAAACGCATGCTAAGCTTTTCATGAATGAAATCATGCTTGTCGGCGTGAGTACTGAGGAGGACCCTGGCCTGATCCAGACTAGTTCCACACTATCTTCAGCACGAGCGATTTGTCGCTTTCTTAAAAACTTTCAAAAACAAAATATTTTGTGCAGTCTCGCGAAGACTTGTGTGGAATCGCTCTTGAGATTGTGTAGCCCAGGATCGCTCTCAGCCTCAAGACTCGATCTATCTGTTGCAAACCGGAACCCGTTCAAAACATTCAGTGCCATGAAACGCCTGTGTGGCCCATTTTGAAGCAGCCCTCGAGCAAGAGGCATCAAAGCCAGATCGTGGAGATCAGATCCCACCAGGCAAGGCTCATGAAGCAACCGTGATCGATTCTTCTGCAAATCAACACCGCAGTCACTCTCTTGGATACGGAAAGGCCTCAATCTCAAAACCATTTGGCACGGGCTTGCTACACTTTTACCCTTTGAGAGGCTCGCTGGGCCGAAAACCCGGAAGGGCGGTCCAGGCAAAAGTTAGAGCAAAGAAAAAAGACAAAAAAAAAAAGAAAAATACAAAAAGAAATGAAAAAAAAGAAGCAAGAAAAGAGAAGAAAAAGAAATGAAAATGCAAAAAGAAAAGAAAAAGAAATGAAAAGAAGAAAAACATAGCTCGCAAGGTCGAAAACCCGCATTGGGCGCCTTGGCAAAAGTTAGAGCCTAAACAGTGAAGGTTAAAATACCCGAGTGTACCTTAACCCGAACTACGTAAGGCTTGATTCCCATGTTTGGGATACGTAGGCAACTTCATCCTGAAGTCCAGCCCCCAACGCTTCCATAGCGTCTCAGTCCATGTAATGGTTTTGATTACCCATGCTTCCTCCGAATCCGATGTCTCGGTTGCAACAATTGGAGCTGCGTGATCAACTTCCTTCTGGAACCCAGTCACCAACGCTTTCAAGGCGACTGTGTCCATATATTGTTTGTGGCTGTCTTCGTCCTCTCCGTGCCTGAGAGCCCGGTCGAGCTCAATCATCAATAGGCATGCCGCGGCATCATCCAAACAAGGGGCAACTTTCCGTTGCCATCTATTGCCAAAGTTGCCCTCAGTCGTCATCCAAACTAGGGGCAACTTTCCGTTGCCCTTCCTCTCCCCCTTTTAAGCCAGGGGCAATTTTCCAAATTGCCTCCGATCCGAGGTTGCGCATCTCGATGGTGAGTTCCGTGCTCGTTGCGCATCGACTGTTTGCAAAAATAGTTTTTGAAAATTTTTACTGAGGTTGGCTAGTTTCTCGAAAACTATTTCATTCTCCAAAATTGGACCATGTTTGGACCCAAAAGGAAAACTTTCAGTGCTTGCAACCTGACTTGCATGATTTTCAAATCAAAAATTGCCCAAGCACGCTAATCTGGCGTTCATTTTGATCAAAACTGTTTTAGAAAAAAAAAAAAAAAAACAAAGAATGGTCAGAATAATGAACTAGGGGCACAGTTGAGCCAGGTATCCTGTCTTCCCCCCCCACCGTCAGCACGCATTTGCCAGAAAGGCGCTCTATCTACCAGAAGGAATAGCCGCGAGCTAGCTGTATCGGGCATGAATCCGCCGCTTCCTATTCATCTATCAACCACTCAGGGGAGGGATGGAAAATGAGAGAATAAAGAATAGAGAGGTGTAAGCCGAGAGAAAAGTGAGAAGAAGGTCTTGTGAGAAAAAAACGAGCTCGAGGGCCGAGTGATGCGAGAATCACAAATCAGAGAGGGTGGGAAACCTGCCCGGAAGAATTGGCTCCTCAAGATCTTTTGTTTTCAAACACGTCCGTGTCGTGTCTTTTGGTTTGTTAGTCTCAACTTAGTTTTGAGTCTTTTCGAGTGTGTCTCGTTGTGTTTAGGTCGTGTGCCTTTTACTTTCTGTACTTGAGTTCTCCGGCGGTGTCCAGTTGTAGGCTCGATACCCAGGTTAAAAACCTCTCTTTACCTCAAAATCGTCTGTGCTCAGAATGCCGTGCCATTCTCTACATCCATGCGAGGTAAGAGAAGAAATGGAAAATTTGGGACATCCGAGTGTGTTTCAATTTCAGTCAGTTCCGCCTGCCGTGATCCGGCTTGTCAGATTGGGCTGTTTGTTCAAAGTTTGCCGTGTGCGGAATGGACCGAATGTTGGGTTATGGGCTGTACGCAGATTAATCCCCAGCGGAATGTGGGCTGTGTTCAGTTTGAGCAGTGGTTTGTATGATTTGTTTGCTGTTAGTTGGTTGGTTATCCGATTATTACAGTGCAAGTGCCCAATTTCCAGGCAGTAAAACAATTTCAGTTACATCGAGATGTAATATGATGCAATGCAGTGCAAAGTAGGAGATATGTAAACATAACACTTTTCAGATAAAAAGTTTGTTTTATATAATCTCTTTCAGAGTACAAACTTTTGAAGAAAGCAAAAAAATCTGCCTGCGGCAGTACATAGTACTCTATCTACCAAAGAGAGAAAAGTACAAGAAAAGAAATAAAGAAAAGAAGCAGCAAAATCATCATCATCAGCAGCAGGCCTCATGCTTGAGGATCAGTCCTCGCCCTCTTCCTGGGCAAAAGCACAGGAGCATCGTCGGAGCTGTCACTGTCGGAGCCCGAGCCCGAGCCCGAGCTGTCCCCGGCCTCCTCTGCAAATGACTCCGTCCCCGCCTCCGACTCACCATCTCCTGGAACTGGAGCTCGTGAGCTGCTCCCCACGTGACCACGTCCCCCTCTAGTGCGAGGGAATATCCTGCCATCCCGAGTAGAGAGGGGAGGCCCAGCTGGAGCAGCGCCACCCACTGGAGGGATCGGGAAAGGAGGCTGAAAATACAAAGAACAAACACATCAGAAAACTGTGAGCAGTTTATCAGTGCAGAATGCAGTGTATGAGTACAGTGTGTGAATGCCGTGAGCAGTTTATCAGTACAGAATGCAGTGTATGAGTACAGTGTGTGAATGCCGTGAGCAGTTTATCAGTACAGAATGCAGTGTATGAGTACAGTGTGTGAATGCTGTGAACAGTGAATCAGTGCAAGATGCAGTGTATAAGTACAGTGTATGAAAGCCGTGAGCAGTTTATCAGATTTTTGTGCAGTGTAGCAGATTGTGCGAAACAGAGTATGATTTGAGACTGTGGTCAGAAGAACATACCGGCAGGCTGTAGACGGCCAAGGCGTCGAGAGTCCGCTGCAGCATCCCCATCAGGGAGGCATTCAGCTCCACAGACTGACGGGTATACTCGGAGGAAGCCTGCAAAAATATTAAATACATCAGTATTCTGTGGGATATTTGAATGAACTGAAATGAAATAACAATGCAAGATGCAGAAATAAAGTAATACATACCGGAGGCAAGTCGGGAATGCCGGCCAACTCGTGACCAGCCGGAGGAGGAGCAAAAGGGATCTGGTAGGTCTCCCCACTCTGCCCCCTATAAGTCAACATGGTAGGCAGAGCGGGCCAGCCCGTCCCTCGTCCCCTCTGCACTCCCCTCCTGCCGCGAGCTCGAGCCCTCTGTGACGACCCCACTCCTGCTCCTGCCTCTGCCCGGGCCGCTGGCGCCGCAGGTCTCGCTGGATCAGCTCGGGAGCCCCTGCTCAAAGGCCGCATCAAGAAGGTCCGGACGTACTCTGAGTAGTCGCCCTCGCCCCTGTCGGCATCTACGTCCACGGCCCAGCCAAGGGTGTAGTCCTCCATCTGCTGGAAGCTGTACCCCTCAGTCTCCCTCATGCGCTCGGGAGGAAGGATCGGAACTATCTGCTCCGGTAACCCTAGGGTCTGGCGTATGAAACGCTCACCCAGGTACCAGGCCCGACAGACCGGGCCCTCCAGGAGAATCCGGTAGCGCGAGGTCTCGATGGCGCCGGCATACCGATCTCGTATCACCGCTGGTAGTGGAGCCCACGGCTGCCAGGTGACCTGAAATGAAATACAGTTGATTATCTACTGATATAGAAATGTACGCTTGAAAGCGAAGCTTAAACGGACTGTAAGTAAAACATACCTCGGTGGGGGTGATGGTGTCGAAGAAACGGCGGAAGAAGCTAAAAGTGTCCGGGGCCTCCGGGCGCATCGCCCGTCGTAACGGCGAGAGAAGGGGACGACCAGAGGGGTCTCCGCCTCTGGCACTGGCTCTAGTCTGGGGAAGTAGGCGTACACCCACAGCTGCAAAACAGACGTCAGTATGACTATCAGATCAAGCAGGATGCAGAATAAAGCAGAAATAACGGAGCCGTGTGTTGTGTATTGTGTTGTGCAGAGTGTACAGCGTGAACAGTGTGCAGTCAGTGTAAAGCGGAGTATGTGTGTGCCGTGTGTACAGTATACAGACTACAGTGTGTGCAGTGTACAAAATACAGAAAGTATAGAACAGAAATGTAAAGTAGAGAAGAAGACATACCTCCCAGGCTCGCCAGTAGCCTCCTAGCAGCTGTCCACTGCCACGAGAGACTGAGCTCATATAACCGTAGAGTGTGGCCAGAGCGGCGCCGCCCCAGTCATATCGCAGGAGGTCCCGGACGTCCACTAGTGCGCTGAGAAGGCAGAGGGGCACTGTGTTCGCCCGGTCGGCGAAGAGAGTCGTCCCGAATAGGAACATCAGGAAGCCGCGTGCATATCTCTCTACGGCCTCTGGGGTCATCGGGGCTGCATCAATGAGTGCGGACTGGACCCGAAACTGCACCTCGAACCAAGAATACCGGACGAAGCCGGGACGAGCCAGAGGCGGAGCCGCGCCAAGTAAGTAGACCTGGGCTGCGGTCCACTCATCCATGTCTATATCAAAGGGGATCGGATCACCCCCTACCCCGATGCCAGTGAGCACCGAGAAATCGTAAGGGGTCATCGTCATGTCCCCAGCCGCAGAAAGATGAAACGAATCGGTGGTGTCCCACCACCTCTCCGCCAGAGCGGCAAGAAGAGGTCTGCATGCCGTGAGCTGGGAGAGTCCCCTGCAGAAGGTACCAAAGCCCGCCTGGTCCACGATGCGTCGAACCGCCTCGGGAAGATCCAAGTACCACTCTCGAGCCGCGACATTCCCATACCCGCGGATGGCATGGGAATCTCCCTGTTTCAAGCAAATAGTTGCAAAGCAATATGAGATGTACAGTTCTGAGGAAACATGTTAAAGTCGATACAAATCTGGTATGCGTGCAGATTTTTAAAATTCAAACAGAAACCGGGTACCGGTGTGCTTACAGTAAACTACAAGCGCGTGATGCGTCAGTGTGTTTTGGATGCTCCAGTGTAAACTTGGTGCATGTGTGCACATTTTTCAGATTCAAGCAGATATCGGGTTTCAGCGTACCAGTGGGTGGGCTACGGCCTGTGATATGTCAGTGCTCCTATGAGGATCAGTGTAAACAGCATGTGTGCGTGTTTTTCAAAGTTCAAATAGAAGCCAGGTCTCGGTATGTTTCAGTGAACTACAACGTGTGATGTGTCCGCGTGTTGGTGTAGTTTTGTGCAAATCTAGCATGCGTGCGAGTTTTCAGATTCAAATAAGCACCGGGTGTCGGCGAATTGGCAGTGCAATGTGTGCCGTGTGTTTGGGTGATTCAGACTAGTGCAGTGTGTGTGCATGTGCGTCGGTCCTAAACAGATGTCAGTTATGAGTTTGTCTACAATCAACTACAGTACAGTACATCAGAACTAAACAGATAATGGGTTCAGTTAGCTACGGCAGTTGACAGTTAAAGGTCCTACATTGCAGAAAATCAAGTAGATCAAGATGTTACCTCGGAAGCGCCGAAGGACAAGTGAGAGGCCGGTTCGCGTAGGAGAAGCTCCGGGTCCAGAGCCCTGTCAAAACCGCAGAAGTGGCGGAGCCCATCTGGCGGAAGTACGTGAATGGCCGGGCGGTAGGTCGCCGGGTCGAATGGTCGCTCGCTCAGCGGGAGGAGCTCGACCCCGGGATCCATCTCGTGATCCGGGGGAGTCCCGACATGTGGAACGTCGTCAGCCATAGTAGTGGTGGTGAAAAAAATGACCGGAAAAGGAAAACCGAGCAAGAAGGTGAAAAGTCAACTGGGAAGTCAACCCCGAGAGGGTCGGAAATGGCCGGGAAGGCCGGAAGAGGAAAATGCACGGAAAGGAAGGTGAAATCGAGAGGAACAAGTCCCGAAAAAGTGGAAATAGCAAAAGAGGCACCGAAACAAAGTTTTGTTCGGTTCAAAATGTCCGAAACGCGGTGAACTTCGCGAATCGGACGACGAAAATGGCGCGAAAACTCGAGGAAATGAGCGAATGAGGAGGAAAAGAAGCACTAGAGAGAGAAAGTGAAGGTTTTCGGCGGAGGCAAAGTGAGGAAATAGGGTTTCAAGCCCTATTTTAAAAGACCCGAAGCAAAATGGCAGAACTGCCCCCGATCAGGCATTTTCTGCCGGTCGGCACCTTTTTGTGCCGATGGATGAGTTTAGGCAGCCGGTGGAAGCCGGTGACCACCCCACCCAGCCGGTGGTGCTCCCAAGGATGTTTTTAGGCAAGATGAGGGGTCTTGGGTCTCCATAGATCAATAAAGTGCAAGAAAGTGCATCCCCGATGCTCAACCGGTCTCCGTTTCGACCTCGGACCGTGTCTTCTGTGCATGGCGCTCAAATTCAAGCAAGATTGTATCCTTTCGTATCCTTTTTATCTTTCATAAGATTCAAAATTGCCCTATGTGCGCTGCGTGCATCCATCACTTTGTCTAGTGCGGTACGTCGCGCCGTTTTAAGCGTCCTCTGCGACTTGTACTATTTTTGTATTTTGTGCGACATGCGTGTCACACCCGCATCATTTTGTACTTCGTGTTGCACGCATGTCGCACTTAGCATTCATTTCATGTTCAATTCGCGCGAGGTGTGCCACCTCCCGTGTTTCCTTTGCATTTTCATTCGCGCGAGGTGTGCCACCTCGCGTGTTTCATGTCATTTGCATTGTATTTCAAATCCTATGAGGTGTGCCACCTCATTTGTATCATTTGCATTCCGGTAGATGCTATGAGGTATTCAGGCCTCATTTGCATTGTATTTCAGATCCTATGAGGTGTGCCACCTCATTTGTATCATTTACATTGTTCGCGCTATTTTGCGCACCCCGCCTGTTTGCACTGTACGTGCATTTCGAACGCACGGTCCGGCGGGACCCTAAACACGCCCGGTCTAGGAGACCTTAAATCCTTGGAAGGTGCGAAACCCTCGTCTGATGAGGTACGCGTGCCCCATCTTGCATTTCATTACATCTCGAGGCATGTAGGCCTCGTTTTGCACTTCATTTTCCATCCAATGAGGTATGCGTGCCTCATGTTTCATTTCATCCTCACTTGCATTGTTTTGCATCCCGTGTGGCACGTGTGTCACATTATGCAAATTGCCCCAACGAGGGTCCGGCGGGACCGAAAACACGCACGGTCTGACGAGACCTTAAACACGCCCACTGGTCCGGCGGGACCGAAAATACGCGACGGTCTAGGAGACCTTAAATCCTCGGGAGGTGCAAGACCTCCGGTGCATTGAGGTGCACCCCATCGCATTTAGCATGCATCATATCGCACTGTCTTGTGCACTCGCGTTGTTTAACGCATCGCGCTATTTTGCGCATCACACCATCCTGTGCACGCATGGTCCGGCGGGACCGAAAACACGCACGGTCTGGCGAGACCTTAAACCCGCTCATTTGCATTGTTATGCATCTCAAAAGCCGTGCATCATGTGCATTTCAAATGCATACGCTGTGCATCCCGGTCTAGGAGACCTTAAATCCTCTGAAGGTGCAATTCCTTCGGTGTTTGTCGTGCCCGAACGACTTCCGTGCTTGCGGTGAGTTCCTAGAAGACCAACTGGGACGGTGAAAACTAGAGTTTGAATGGCTTATGCCTAGAACGCAAAGGTTCGGAATTTCCGAGACTAAAGTCTGGTTTAAATACCCAGGGGGTGTACCCTCGGCTTGAAATCTGTATGGAAGCCCCATAGGTTGAGGCGGCGTGTTTACGCCTCGATTCTGGATACTGAACCAACCTAGTATATCGCCCTGTTGGTAAGATAGGGAAAGCTGCAATCATAGTCATTGCAAAACACATGCATTATCATGCATCATTTGTAATTACTGCATATGTCATGCATTTTCAAAAACCAAAAAAAACACATGCATTATCATGCATCATTTGTAATTACTGCATATGTCATGCATTTTCAAAACCAAACAACAACAAAAAAGAACATGCATTTGTCATGCATTTTCTGTAAATATCCATTCCATTGCATATTGCATTTTAGTTGCATGCATCCACTGCATCATCTTCCATCCATGGCTTGCGCCTTTCCAGGTTGAGCTTGGTCTGGTATGTGCTCATACTTTTCACGTCTATACACTCATAGTTCTGTGTGCGCTCGCGCCTTGAGGGCTTTGACACCTTTTCTATGTTAGACATGGCTTGTACGTGTACATGCCCTTCCTAGGCGAGATTTGGTTTGGCCCGCGTGCCATATCCATTGTATCATCTATCCATTATATTACATTGTAGTGTAATTGTTGCATCCGGCATTAGGATCATTATTCCCTCCTCAGCGGGTCGTTTCCCCACTTATGTCATTCCACCCAATACTTGTTCTCGTGTCTGTGCGAAGTACTCATAGATCAGACATCGTTCTATGGGAGACGGACTGGTTACCTCCATCAATCTATTTGACATTCGTGTGGTTTCGAACCGCTCATGATTGAATCATGATTCAATTGCCCTGCATGTAGTTTGCATTGCATATAGTTTCAATTGCATTGCATTATTAGTTGCATTATTTATACATAGTTTTGTATATTTTGCATATCATTTTGCATTCATCATTTGCATTATCATGCATATTGCTAACAATATTGTACCTGTTAAGTTTGCTTTCTTTGCAGGCACGATATTGTATGTACGGCTCATTTGAGGCCGGTGCAACCAGGCGAGCCGCACAGGTATTGTATCTCCCGAGTGAGACGTTTTGAGAATTGCATAATTCTCTTACATCCTTTCTGCATTGTAGTGTAGACTGTTGCATGTTAGCTTATAACTGTTGCATGCGTGCTTCGTTACAGCTTTCTTTGCATGATCATAAGTTATGCTCGGCTTCTTGCATTTTCAGTTGCATTTTGCCCCCACCTTCGGGCGCGTATCTTACTTGTCTTGCATGTTTGTCTAAGTCTTCGGCCTTGTCAAAAATGGGTCGTCTCTGGGCTTTGACATTCACTCCCGTCATTGTTATGACTTTCGAATTCTGTCAAAGAGGGGCAACTGTAGACACCCCATTTTTGACCGTCCTCAAGACTTGGATGTCACCGCTTGAACACTCGGTGATTATCCATGTTTGAGTTCGTTTGGAGTTCCCGGAGTTCTCGGCTACGCGCCTTGCCTCAGGATCTCCAAACTCGATTGTTTTGTGTCTGGTTTTGCACCAAACACTTGTGTTTTGCCTTGGAGGGGCAGGGAATGCCTTGTGAGGCATCCCCACACACCACCGGCACTAGCTAGAGGCCACCGGCTGGTTTTTTTTTGCCACCGGCAATATATATTGCCAGTCGGCACTCTTTGTTGCCGGTCGGCAGTCATTTTTGTCAAAATGAAATTTTTGGCCAGCCGACTACTGTTCATCTGCTTTTTCAGATATTTTATTACAGCTGTCTGGCATTGGCTTCCCCTCCATACACGTGTATGGAGGGATGCTCTTCTTGTTAGCTTTCTTGACAAGCTTTACAAGTTTGGCTCCTCTATAAGAGGAGCCCTCCCCCCTTGGCTTTAGGGTTGGCTTTTTAGTGAGAAAACAACTCAGAGCAAGCTCTGGTTTTAGGGTTTGAGTTCCATTCATATCCTATCTCTATATCTCCCTTGTGTGTGTTCTAGGTGCTTTGTGTCTTACTATTGCACACAAACACCTAGTCTTTCACTTTTTCTTGGTTTCTTCAAGGACCAGAGCTTGTTCTTGAGGTCTTTGGTTGGATTTGAGCCCAAAGAAGCAACAATATCAACATTTGTGAAGAAGGTCAACAAGGGTAAGAAACTAGTCCTTTTTACCCCATTTTTGCATCCTATTTCTACCTATCTTAGAGCTGTTTTTGTGCTTAGTGTTTAATACAAAAAAGTTCTGTTTTTAAGCCCTCTTGATAGTTTATTAAGAGTGTTTTGTGCTTTGGGGAAGTTTGACCACCCTTAGGCCTTGAAAGGCCCTTGTTTTGTGCCATTTTGTGAGAGTTTCGGGACTTTGGTGTTTGGGCCTCTTCACCACTGAAATCTTGAGGGATTTCAGTGGTGGGGATGGTGCCTTGAAGTCTCCAAAAGGGGAGGGCCACCCCCTCTCCTTGTTGTCCTTGAAAGGGACCATTTTTGGCCTCTTAAGGAAGCCTTTGTTCAAGTGTGCATGCATGCTTAGCATACCTACCATGTAATGCCTTGTAATTGCCTTAATATGCCTTAGGTTGTTAACCTTTGTTCGAGCATGTTTTAGGCTTAGCCTTGTGAATGTTTTGTGCTTATTTTGCCATGCTTTAGGTCTGTCCATAGTTGTTTGGATCGATTTTGGCATGCTTAGTATAGCTCCTTTGCATTTGTGGCTTGTCGGGCTTGTATGCCTCAAGTATGTGAGTATGCAGCATGTGTTGATTGCATCATTTTGGTGGTTTGGAACCATCCAACATGTAATTTCAGTCCCTTTGGCATGCTCATATGCTTGCCTTAGCTGCCTCTTTGTTGCTTTGAAAGCATGTGTTGTATGCCCTATGTTTTGACCATTGTGCATGCCTTTGAATTTGAGCCACTTAGATGCCATCTAAGTAGTCCTTTGGCCTTGTTTTAACATGCTAAAAATCTATTTTTAGTTGTTTAATGCATGCCATGTTTGTTGTGATAAATGTGCTTCAAAGCTTCATGACTTGCCTCAAGTACTTGGACCATGCTTGCATGCTTATGCTTGTCTCATTTGGGTTGGTTTGGCACCACATTTTGACATGATTTTAAAGCTTTTCATTCCATGCTAATTGTCCATGTTTAGCCTCTTTCAAGTGTGTTTGAGAGTGTAGACACCCCATTTTTGACCGTCCTCAAGACTTGGACGTCACCGTTGGAACACTCGGTGATTATCCATGTTTGTGTTCGTTTGGAGTTCCCGGAGTTCTCGGCTCGCGCACCGTGCCTCAGGACCTCCGGACTCGACCGTTTGTGTTTGGTTTTGCACCAAACACTTGTGTTTTGCCTTGGAAGGGCAGGGAATGCTTTGTGAGGCATCCCTACACACCACCGGCTGGGGCTAGAGGCCACCGGCTGGCTAGAGTTTCCATCGGCACTATATTGTGCCGGTCGGCATTCTTTTGTGCCGGTCGGCACTCAATTTTGTCAAAATGACATTTTTTGCCGGCCGGGCACTGTGCACTTGCTTTCTGAGATATTTTCAGACAGCTGTGTGCCATTGGCTTCCCCTCCATACACGTGTATGGAAGGATGAGCCCTTGGTTGCTTAGCTTGTAAGTCTTACAAGTTCTATAAGAGGAAGGCTCTTCTTCTTGGCTTAGGGTTGGAATTCTTGAGAGGTTTCAGCCATTTTAGACAGAAAGCAAGCTCTGGTTTTAGGTTAGAAACCATATATCTATCCTATCTCTCTATTCCTTGCCCATTTTGTACACTAGGTGCTTTAGTTCATACTTTTGCACACTAGCACCTAGTGTTTCACCTTTCTTTGGTTACTGAGGTCCCAAGAAGCTGGTTCTTGAAGTTTTTGGTTGGATTTGAGCTCAAGGAGGCAACCACAACAACCTTTGTGAAGGTGGTCAACAAGGGTAAGAAACTAGCTCCTTTTACCCCATTCTTGCACTCCATTTTTACTTGCTTTAAAACAGTTTTTGAGCTTAGTGTTTGGCACAAAAAAGTTCTGATTTTTAACCCTCTTTGTTGTATATTAAGAGTGTTTTGTGGTTTGGGGGAGTTTGACCCCCTTTAGGCCTTGAAAAGGGCTCATTTTTGTGCTATTTTGGAGAGATCCGGGACTTGTGTGCTTGGACCTTTCCACCACTGAAATCTTGAGGGATTTCAGTGGTGGAGATGGTGCCTTAAAGTCCTAGAAAGGGGAGGGCCACCCCCTCTCCTTGATGTCCTTGAAAAGGGCAAGTTTTGGCTTCCAAAGGAGCACCATGTTTGAGTGTGTGTTGAGCATGTCTTGGTTGTTTTCCATGCTTATATTGCCATGATATAACATGCCTCCAAGTTGGTTTTGGTCTCCTATGCATGCTTAGTATAGTTGCCTTGTAATGCCTCTTTATGCCTTAACATGCTTAGGTTGTATGCCTCCATTTCTAGCATGTTTTAGACTTGTGTTTGTGAAGATTTTGTGCTCATATTACCATGTTTTAGGTCTGTCCATAAGTATTTTGGTCAATCTTAGCATGTTTAATATAGCCCCTTTGCATTTGGCTTGTTGGCCTTAAGAGCATGAGTGTGTAGCATGCTTTGCTTGCATTGTTTTTGGTGGTTTGGGGCCACTTGACATGCAATTTCAGTCCCCTTGGTGTGCTTGTATGCTTGCCTTAGTGGCCTTGTTAATGCTTCAGGAGCATGTGTTGTATGCCCCTTGTTTTGGCTTCAATGCATGCCTTTGATTTAATGACTCTTAGATGCCATCTAAGTAGCCATTTGGCTTTGTTTTGACATGCTAGAAACCTGTTTTAGGTTGATTAATGCATGCCATAATTGCTTTGCATAAGTGTAGTTCAATGCTTCATTAGCTTGCCTTAAGCCTAGGCCATATGCATGCTTTGTTTGGCATGCTTCATTGCATGATTTGGCATCAAGTTTTGCATGGATTTCAGAGCTTTTCATGTATGCTAGTAGCCCATGTTCAACTCATCTCAAGTGTGCTTGAATGTTGTTTATTATGCTTAAGTGTTGGTGCCTTAACTTGTGCATGTGTGCATGTGTGTTTGGCCCTCTTGACTTAGCATTTGGCTACTGATTTTAGGCCTTTTTGAGTTGCCTAATTCATGTCTAAGTCCATCATTTCATTGGTTTGCATGCTTGCCTTATATGCTTGTTTGCATGTTTGCATAAGTGCATCACATTGTCCATATTGCATACTAGTTTGCCATGCTTAGGATTGCATCACATTTGCATGCATGCTAGGTCTCTTGAAGTGAGTTTGATCGAGGTTTGGCACCCTTGCTTTCTTGTTTGCATTACATGCATTTGAAATCAAAGTTGCATCCTTGGCTCTTAGGGCCATCACGTATGGAAATGCGCGATTGGTGGTCCGGGAATCGAGGCACATACCCCATTGAGTCATTAACATGATGTGGGATGTGTTTTGTGCATACATGCTTTGAATTACCTTGCCATGCATAGTTTGTCCTCTGCTGCTGTGAGTTGCAGGATCTGCAGAACATTTTGTGCCGACCGGCACTTTTTAGTGCCGACCGGCAGTGTTTTCCCAGCCGATGGAACAATTCAGTGCCGGTGGCCTCCTCCTTCAGCCGGTGGTGCTCTGCCCCAGCCGGTGGTACTCCCCAGTGCCCTGAGAGGCACTCCTGGGATTTTGGTAATTTTCTGAGGAGGAGAGTAGAGGAAACAGAGGCAATCCGTGCACGGCAGTGCGGTTCCGAGCCAGCCCCGAACACGCGCTGCATCCGGCCCTCATCCCGAGGCGGTTTAATGCTTAATTAGATTAATTAATTTATTTAATTAATTTAGTTAATTTGTAATATTTAATTAGCTAGAGTAGTTAGTTATTTATTCGGTTCTGTATTATTATTCGGCCCCTCCGAGCGAGGGCAAAATTGTAATAAGTGTGTGTGAGTGGGTGTATGTCTTCCAAACCCCCATTTCTTTCTATCCCTTTTATTTACCCGCTTATGTTGGTAGATTAGGGCATACTTATTTTAGCATACCTCGTGCAATGCATGCGTGCATTCATGCATTTGTTTACATGCACTGGGCTCGGTACATCATACAAACCGCATTGCAATTTTCAAATCCAAATTGAATACGTGCTATTCGCACATCTCATGTGCCATGTTTAGGGTTAGCCGAGCCTACTCTAGATTGCATCTATGCCTGTGTTGCATTAGTCACTTAACATGAACTAGGGCATGCATGTTTGCTAACTAGTTTATTGTTTTGGCTCGGAGTACGATGTAAGTATTTACGCTTTAGCATACCACATGCATGTGAATGTTGCCATGCCAGTATGCTTACCATGCGGCTAAATGCTTATGTGATAAACTGCTTGAATGCCTGTGGGTGGAGGTTGGATTGCGTGAGTTGGAACAACTCATTGAAATCCGTATTTTAGCCTACTTGCGAGTAGCAAAACCAACACGTTTTTCGAGACAAAACGGATATGCAATGTTTATTCCCAAATTAGGCAATCTAGTCTATACTTTTGTGCTGTGCGCATAACATAGTAATTCTAGGCTAATAACTAGAATAAGAACATGTAATGTTTTCAAAATCTGATATCACGGTTAGTAGAGGCCGGTCTTCGGACCGGGCGAAAGGGGGTGCTCATAGCTGACCTTCCCCGATCGTACCCAAGCTCCCGAGCCAAGATCACTTTGGTGATGACGGACACGTGGCCTTCGGCACCGAGTCAGGGTTTCCTAAATTTCCCATTTTAAAAATATTTAGGTGGCGACTCTGTAATCTGGCAAAGCAGTCCATGTTTGGCACTACTTTTTCAAAAATCTGTTTTTCTTCAAAACGATTTGCCGGATTTGGACTCTTTGGTTCAGATTTAGAACCGCGACACAAATCGAGTCCGAACTGTAGCCGAGGTCCCCCGCGGACGTGCTACAGAGAGTTGCTTGTTTAATGCTTAGGTTTGTACCCTAACATGTGCATGCGTGTGTGTGTGCTTAGCCTTCATTTTTGGGCACTTTGGCTACTGATTTTGGGCCTATTTGGAGTTGCCTAAGTCATGTTTAAGTCCACCCCCTTGCTTGGTTTACATGCTTGCCTTGTATGTGTGTTTGCATACTAGCATTCTTGTTTGCATCCCATGTTGCATATCTAGTTGACATGCTTAGGATTGCACACATAGACATGCATGCCTTGTCCCTTGATTTGGTGATGGGAATTGGGCCCCTTTATTTGTTTGGTTTGCATTTCATTTGAAATTGAAGTGCACACTTGATTCTTTAGGCCATCATGCATGGAAATGCGTGATTGGTGGCCCGAGAATCGAAGCACATCCTCCCTTGAGTCGCAAACATGATAGGGGGCATGATTGGTGCATACATAGCTTGAATAGCATTGCCATGCAAGATTCTGTCCTCTGCTGCTGTGAGTTGCAGGTTCTGCAGGCATTCTTTGCCGACCGGCAACATATTGTGCCGGCCGGCAGTAAATCAACAGCCGATGGATGAATTTTGTGCCGGTGACCACAATTCACTGCCGGTGGTAATTCTATTTAGCCGGTGGTATTCTCCAGTGTCCAGAGAGGCATCCTTGAGACTTTGGCAGTCTTCAGAGGAGCAAAGCAGGGAAAACAGAGGCAAGCTATGCATGGCAGTGCGATTCCGAGCAAGTCCCGAGCATGCGCTGCATCCGACCCGCTTCCCGAGGGCTTTACTGTTTTAATTAGATTAATTAATTTGTTTAGTTAATTTAATTAATTTGTAATATTTAATTAGCTTGCGTAGTTAATTAATTTGTATATTTATTTGGTCCCTCTGAGCGAGGGCAAATCTGTAATAAGTGTGGGTGAGTGGTGTGTATGTCTTCCAACCCCCATTTCTTTCTTCCCTTTTATTTACCCGCTTACGATGGTAGATTAGGGCACGTTTATTTTAGCATACCTTATGCAATGCATGCGTGCATCCATACATTCGTCTTACATGCACCGGGCTCGGTACATCATACAAACCACATTGTATCTTCAAATCTAACTTGAATACGTGCACCGAATGATTGCATTTCACATGCCATTTTAGGGTTAGCCAAGCCTATCCTAATCACATTCTGTATGCGATGCATTAGTCACTCTAACATGAACTAGGACATGCATGTTTGCTAACTAGTTTATTGTTTTGGCACGGAGTATGATGTAAGTTTTTACGCTTTAGCATCTCGCATGCGTGTGAATGTTAACATGACAGTAGGCTTACCATGTGGCTAAATGCTTATATGAGATAAACTGTTTGAATGCCTGTGGGTGGAGGTTGGATTGCTTGAGTTGGAAAAACTCGTTGAAATCCGTGTTTTAGCCTACTTGCGAGTAGCAAATTCCGAAACACTTTCAAAACGAACGGATATGCAATGCTTATTTCCAAATTAGGCAATCTAGTCTATACTTGTTTGCTGTGCGCATAACATTGTAATTCTAGGCTAATAACCGGAATAAGAACACATAACGTTTTCAAAATCGGATATCACGGTTAGTAGAGGCCGGTCTTCGGACCGGGCGAAAGGGGGTGCTCATAGCTGACCTTCCCCGATCGTACCCAAGCTCCCGAGCCAAGGCAACTTTGGTAATGACCGACACGTGGCCTTTGGCACCGAGTCAGGGTTTCCTAAATTTCCCCATTAAAAAATATTTAGGTGGCGACTCTGTATCTGGCAAAGCAATCCATGTTTAGCACTTCTTTTCAAAATCTGTTTTTCTCAAAACGATTTGCCAGAGTTGGACTCTTTGGTTCAGATTAAGAACCGTGACAATTTGAGTCCGAACTGTAGTAAACCCAATATGAACGGAACGGGACTTAACCCAATATGAACCGTGACAATTTTTACCTAATTTAAAATTATAATTAGGTAAAAAAAAATTATTTTTTGAGCGTAAAAAAATTAAAAATTATTTTTTTAATATATGTTTTTGTCTAATTAATTTTCATGTTAACAAAACAATTTCAAAAAAATAAAAAAAATAAAAATCAAACTAAACATGACCATTTTTTAATTTGTTTTTATAAAAGTCAACATTCATTTTTACTACACTTACTCTTTAAATTAGTGTGTGTTTGGGTAAAATTTATTCTTTTGGCATTTTTATTTATTAGGAAAACTCGTGTAAATAAAAATCAAAATCAAAATTCAATAAAAATGGAAATTGAATAAAAATGCAAGTTGATTCAAGAAACCACTGATACCTTAATCCTCTATTTGGAAGTTTAATAAAAATAGAAGTTGAATAAAAGAAAATAATTTCAAATCTATTTTCTGAAGAAAAAAATTTAAAAATTATAATTGTAATGAGGTAAAAAATATATATATATTTTGACCGTAAAAATATTAAAAATTATTTTTTTAATATTTATTTTTTTCAAATTAATTTTCATGTTATCAAAACAATTTCAAAAAAAAATAAAAAATAAACTAAACATGACCATTTTTTAATTTATTTTTATAAAACTCAACATTCATTTTTACTACACTTACTCTCTAAATTAGTGAGTGTTTGGGTAAAATTTATTCTTTTGAGTTTTTATTTATTAGGAAAACACGTGTAAATAAAAATAAAAATAGAAGTTGAATAAAAATGAAAATGGAAGTTTAATAAAAATGTAAGTTGATTCAAGAAACCACTGATATGTTAATACTCTATTTGGAAGTTGAATAAAAATGAAAGTTGAATAAAGGAAAACAATTTCAAATCTATTTTCTGGAGAAAAGAATTTAAAAATTATAATTATAATAAAAAATTTTATTTTTTGAGGGTAAAAAAATTTAAAATTATTTTTTTAATATATATTTTTGTCATAATTATTTTCATTTTATCAAAACAATTTCAAAAAAAAATTAAAAATCAAACTAAGCATGACCATTTTTTAATTTTTTTTGTAAAACTCAACATTCATTTTTACTACACTTACTCTCTAAATTAGTGAGTGTTTGGATAAAATTTATTCTTTTGACTTTTTTATTTATTAGGAATACACGTGTAAATAAAAATAAAAATGAAAGTTGAATGAAAATAAAAATGAAAGTTGAATAAAAATAAAAATGGAAGTTGAATAAATGGATGTTGAATAAAAATAAAAATGAAAGTTGATTAAAAACGCAAGTTGATTCAAGAAACCATTGATACCTTAACGCTCTATTTGGAAGTTGAATAAAAATGGAAGTTGAATAAAGGAAAACAATTTCAAATCTGTTTTCTGAAGAAAAAATTTTAAAAATTATAATTATAATTCGGTAAAAAAAAATTATTTTTTGATCGTAAAAAAATTAAAAATTATTTTTTTAATATTTATTTTTGTCAAATTAATGTTCATCTTATCAAACAAATTTAAAAAAAAAAAATTAAAAATCAAACTAAACATGACCCTTTTTAAATTTATTTTTGTAAAACTCAACATTCATTTTTACTACACTTACTCTATAGCGATTCCGTTTTTGACCCGCTGCCTATTGCATTCCGGACTCGGGTTGGTATGGTTTAGAACGGTTTTCCTTGTCTTGTTTCCCTTGTCTCCCCTTATCTTGGTTATCGCGTTGTAGTTGTGTTTGGAATAGGTTGATTGCTTGTTTTTCCACACTTGTGATGCCTAGATTTTGGCTCTTCCACTCGAGCGGGCATTTTTGTGCTCGAGCGGGCTTCACAAATTTTGCTCCTCCGCTCAAGTGGCCATTCTTGTGCTCGACCGGGATTTGTCAACTCTCAATATTTTTGCAGATTTACAAATACTAGGAGAGTGCATTGGACGCTCGAGCGTCCAATCTTACGCTTGAGCGGGGTCCTTTGTAACGCCCCCAAAATAATATAATAAATGCAACCCAAAACATTTATTAATTACCGCATACATCAGAGTAAATAGTCCTTTCATTACGTAGAGTTGACGATACAAACGAAGTTTAACATAAATAAACGCTCTATTGTCTTACACCTTCCCAAGTCTTGGCTTGTTTACAACAAAAATGAGACTAGCTCTTACAATTAAAACCCTAGGCTATACAAGTAATGAAACAAAACATAGAAGCCCTTGCTTCCCAAAAGAAGTCCCTCCAATGTTATTGCCTTGGTATAGCCATGCCATCATTACCTGAAATGGTTTTCCCAAATATGATGAGCCACAGCCCAGTAGGAACAATCTAACACAGTTGTAGACCGCCCGAACTCGCTCCGTGTGCCCCCCTTTTTGGAGAGGGCGCGAATTGGGTTCTAGCTACTACAGTTCGGACTCCTGTCACGGTTTTGAATCTAATCTCACAAAGTGCAATGTAAGACTGATAAATCACCAAAGAGTTCAAATCCGGCAAATCGTTTTGGAAAATCGATTTTAATCAAAAGCGCCAAACATGGACTGCTTTGCCAGATTTCAGAGTCGCCACCTAAATATTTTATTTTGGGAAATTTAGGAAACCCTAACTCGTGCCTAAGGCCACGTGTCCGTCATCACCAAAGTTGCCTCGGCTCGGGAACTTGGGTACGAGAGGGGAAGGTCCTGAAATGAGCACCCCCGCTCGCCCGATCAAAGGATCGGCCTCTACTACATGATATGTTGTTTTTGAAAACACATGTGTTCGTATTCCGGTTATTAATCTAGAATTACTATGTGATGCGCATAGCATACAAGTATAGACCAAATCGCTTAAGTTGGAACAAAACATCTCATGTTTGTTTTTCGAAAATGGTTTGAAGTTGCTACTCGCAAGTAGGCTAAAACGCGGATTTGCCACCCTCAAGTGGGCTTAAAACATGATGATTTGCCACTTCAAGTGGGCTTAAAATACACATTTGATGAATTGTCCCAATTCAAGCAATAAAGCCTTCATCCACAGGCATTCATGCAGTTAATTAGTTAAGCAAATAGCCTCATGGCAAGCATGCTATCTTGGCAGTCACTTACACACATGCAAGGATGCTAAAGCATAAACACTTACAGTGTACTCCAAGCCAAAACAGAAGCTAGTTTGTAATCAATGCATGATCCTAGCTATGTTAAGTGCCTAATGCAACACATGCAAAATGCAACTAAATGGGCTCGACTATCTAAGATGGCATATGAATGCGACATTTGATACATGTATTCAAAGAAGTGTATTGAAATACAATGTGGTTTGAATGATGCGCCGAGCCCGATGCATGCAATACGAATGAATGATGCACGCATGCAAAGCATAAGGTATGCTAATCAAAACGTGCCCTAAACTAACCATCAAAAGTGGTTAAGTAAAAGGGAGAAAGAAATGGGGGTTGGAAGACATGCACACATGCACACACCCTTATTACAACAATACGCCCTCTCGCAGGAGGGTCCGAATGAAATGAAAGCTAACTAGCTACGCTAATTAAGCTAACTATTACAAATTACTACATAGATTTATTAGCTAAGCACGTTAACTAATTAAGTACAAAACCAATGAATTAACTAGCTAAGTAAAGCAGTTAAAAGGCCTCGAGGGCGAGGGATGCATGCAT
Source organism: Camellia japonica (assembly GCA_030407325.1). NCBI lineage: Eukaryota > Viridiplantae > Streptophyta > Magnoliopsida > Ericales > Theaceae > Camellia > Camellia japonica. The sequence continues at coordinate 24,907,929 of JAPPVO010000059.1, read as the reverse complement.
GCTCGGTCGCGTCCTCCCGGAAATCCACCGCCTTGACTCAAGATGCCTCTTTTTGCACACCTTTAAACCTCTGAAAATTGTGCCAACTTCCAGGTTGATTCTGACCCATCTCAGGAACATGCTGAGGGATGATCGGCCAGAGATGGTGGCCATCGGCCAGTAATGATGGCCGGTCGGCAGGCTTTGATGGCCGGTCGGCTTCTCTGGTGGCCGGTCGGCCACTGATTCCCTGAATTTCCTCCTTTTGCTGCAGCAAAGCACAAATAGAGGCATGGCAGTGTATTTGCAAGGAGATGTGTGTACCACCACACTCCTTATCATTTCTCAAGCTCAAAGGAGTGCGGTACTCGACTCTCGGGCCACCAACTGAGCATCGCAATGCACGATGGTTGAGAAGCCGGGTTTGTACAAGTCAATGAATGCACAAATAACACACAAGACTCAAGAGGCCTCCACCTTATCATGCACAATCAAGGGGGACGGCGACCAAGAAACGTGACACGTTTCATCACTTCAAGTATGAAACATCTCATATTTCTTGTGTTTGGATTAATATCTGATCCAAATACATGCAATGCAACTCAAACATGTTATCTTGGCATGTTTCACTTGGTTCAATTTTGTTTACTCATTTTAACTTACCAATTAATCCTTTAATTGATTTGTCCAAATGTGATTGTCCTCTAATGGGAAAGATGGTCTAAACCACAAGTACCTTGAGCATGAAAGAAGCCTCATGATTTTGGTTAGTAGAAGCCCTCAAGAGAAGGCTAAAACCATTAGGCATGAGAGCCTCAATTCCATGCTCAAGCCAACAAGGGGCTCAAGACCTCTTTCAAAACAAATGAAGGAGTGAAGCATAGACTGCAATGGCATAATTTTCAGCACTAAAATGACATGCTAAATGACTTAAAATCATGGAAATGATGCATACAAAACATGCTTGAAGTCAAAGGCATTGAAACTAGCAAAGAGCATAGCACTATAGGCATACAATACTAAGCCTAAATGACCAAACCAACCCTGGACAGAGGTTAAATATGCCAAAACAGTGGCTGAAATATACTAAGATCAAGGCATATAACACAAGGAAAATATGCACATTTGATGGCTCGCAAACAAGGCATGAAGACACAACTCTCAAACACATTGAAGGAGTGGAAAATGTGAGAGTGTGCCAATGACATATGCTCTGAAATTACATACCAAATGAAGCCATATCATGCACACATCACAAATATAGCATGTTAGTGGTCTCAAAACTCAAGACTAGTGAAGCCATTTACACTATAGCTATACAAAGCAAGCCCCAAAAGGCCAAGAACACTCAAAACGGTCCTAAAGCATGTCAAAATAATGCCAAAAACATGCATGGAGTATAGCCAAGACAAGCTAGAATGAAGGCCAAAACACCACGTACACTAGGCTAATGAGTGAGATTGCACTACAAGCACATGAAGCATGCAAGAGGTGACCAAACCAGTCCAAAACAGAGTTATATCAGGTCCTAAAAGTCACAAAAACATGCTTGAAAAGAGCTAACATAAGCCACAAAAAGATGCTACTTTATAGTGCTAACAAGGCATGGCATGGAGAGACAAAGAGGGGAGGCTATCCCTTCCCATTTGGGACCTCAAAACAAGCTTTTTGCTACTGAAAATCCCCTGGATTTCAGTGGTTAAAAGGCCAAAAAGAGGTTGTTTGAAAAGCTTTGAGAGATGGCTCAAAAGACTTTACAAGCCAAGGAGCAAAAGGGAGGAAACACCCCCTAGCCAAACAAGGCTTAAACCATCATTCTAGAACCTCAAAATCAGAGTTTTTTATGGTTCAAAACCAGCCCCAAAATAGTCCAAAGCAATGGAAAAATGAGGATAAAGCAAGTGTGTAAAAACAAGCTTGAAAGGGGGAAGTGCTTACCCTTGAAGCACCTTGAAGCATAGCAGCAAAACAAGACAAAATCTGAGCCAAAATAAGCCTTTTGGAGCTCAAACAAAGTCCCAAGCTACCTCAGCCCAAAGATGATCAACTTTGGTTAAGGGTCTCTTTGCAAAAGTGTAGGAAATTCTCATTTCTAAGTCTAAAACAAGAGCAAAAAGAGAGAATTCTAACGAGAGGAGAGAATTATAGAGAGAGAGGGATATGTTTAGCCTTGATCAAAATTCTGAACCTCTGGAAGGAGAGAGGAGCCTCCCCTTATATATAATCACAAGCCTCAAGCTTGTTTGACAATCTAGAAGCTTGTTACAATCCCTCCATACACGTGTATGAAGGATGCCTTCTGTGCCCAACAGCTGGCACCAAAATATCTGCAAAAGCAAAGAAAAGGGCCTCGGCCAAAAAATATGGCCGACCCGCCATTAAAGGGGCCGACCGGCCATCAGTGAGGCCGACCGGCCACCACTGATGGCCGATGGAAAGAGGGCAAGACCGATGGGCACGAGGCCTGGCCGATGGGTTGTAAGGCTGGCCAGCAGGCCACCCTCTTCCCTCAGAAACAAAGCCACAAGCTCTTGGTCCATAACCAAGCACAAAACAGACAAGTTGAGAGGCTCCAAGGCAAGGTGCACAACCGAAACCTTCAGGAACTCAAAACGAACACGAGCATGGATGATCATCGAGTGTTCAAATGATGACGTCCAAGTCTTGAGGACGGTCAAAAATGGGGTGTCTACAACAATATATGAGGTTTAAGAAAGATATAAGTGCAATGTGCATGTACAATACTAGTGATAAAACATTCACGTTTTATATAGTCATAAAATATCAAGTCCATATTCCATTTCATTTCCCTTCTATACATTTCAATACATGAGCCAACTTCATCATTTTTCAACAGTCCAAATGAGACTACTACTCAATGGTTCAACAATTTCACATTCAACACACAAACACTCCCAATTGCCATTTTACGGATATTTCGTCTGCGAGATCGGCACCCATGTATAATTTCAACTTGCCATTTTACGAATATTTCATCCGCAGGATCGGCACCCATGTATAAATTTCGAGACTTTCACACAGGACACTCCGGCCAACATAATTATAATGGAGTCCATCCCTTTTCTCCTCTCAAACAATCATACATATGCAATGTGTATAAACACATAATCACACATGGAGTACATCCCCTTTTTCCTCCCAAATAATCATGCATGTACAATGTATTCACAATATGATCATATTCAATGATAATCAACCATGAACTAGTTTCAATTTACCTAATCCACATGTAATTTCTACAACAATCAAAGCTATCCTCCACCGATAGCCCAATATATATAGTTCTAAACAGATATAAAATCTCAAGACAGATAAGTTAATCAAAATTTCCAAGGATGTGAAGCATTTCATTTTTAATTCCACCATCCATTCCAATACTCACTCAATTCCATGTTTACAACACCAATTTTAACTATTTATACAAAATAAATATCATAGTCATTTTAGGGAAAAAATCCCCTTTTCAAAATATCAACCTGTAAACACCCCATTTTTTATGGCCCTTTAAGACTTGGATGTTCTTGCAGGTACGTCTGATGATGAGTCTGCTTGATTGCCGAACGCGCGAAGTCTCTAGCGGAATGCCACAACTTTGAGCATTTCAAACCCTACATCCATTTTGTCTCATCTTTGGACCATGCTTGGGTCTTTTCAGCCTGAAGTTCTTGATGGCCTGCCGACCATTCATAGAGGATTCTGGCCACCACTTCTGCTTTGCCGGCCATTGATATACATCGCCTGCCATCAATGAAGCCTTGCCGACCACCACTAATGGCCGGTCGGCCACTATTGTATGCTGCAGATATTTTGTGATATTTTGTGCCAGTTGTTAGTGTAAATTCATGCATCTTCCTACACGTGTGTGGCTGGATGTTTGTGAGGGAAATTTGTGTTTTCTATATATAGGACCCCTCTCTCTCATGTGTGGGGGTTAGAAAAATTTGTAACATAAAATTTTTTTCTCTCTCTAGATTTCTCTCTCTCTTGCAAAATTTTGTGAGTTTGCCAAGTTTCTCTACACTTTTGCCTACTTCTCCTAAACCAAATCCTCTCACCTTTGAGCTGAGGTTCCTTGGGGCCTTCTTGGAGCTCTTGAAGGTGGTTTTGGCTTGAACTTGTGCCTAAAGTGTTTTTTGCTTCAAGAGGTATAATACTAGTCATGTTATCTTGTTTTCAATACCTGTTTTTCTATCTTTTTCAATTGTTTTTGGGGCTGGTTTTGAACTGTAAAAAGCTCTGTTTTTGTGGCTTAAAAATGGTGGTTTGAGCCCTTTTTTAGTTAGGGGGTGGGTCACCCTTCTTGCTTCTTAGTTTATAAAGCTTTTGTGTCTTTATCCATCACTTTCAAACCAACCTTTTTGGGCCTTTTAACCACTGAATTTCAAAGGTTTTTCAGTGGCAAAAATCTTATTTTGAAATCTTAAATTGAGGGGTTATCCTTCCCTCCTTCTGTCTGGTTTGCATGTTTAGTTAGCTTTACATGTTAGCATGTTTTTCTAGATTAACTTAGTTTAAGTCCAGCATGTTTTAGCCTCTGAAATAGCCTGCTTTAGCTCTGTTTTGGGCTGTTTGGTTCATTTGAACTTTGTTTTGTGTAGTTGTAGTGTAAATCCTTGCACTAGCTTATTGTTTTAAGGCTTTAAACATCATTGGTGTGACTGTGCTGCATGTTTTTAGTGCTTTTATCACTCAATTTTAGCACCTAAATCTCTACAACCTCCCTCTTTGCTTCACTCTTTCATTTTCTTTTGAGGGTTGTTTCAAACTTAGGATCCTTTAAGCTTGAGATTGAGGTCACGCTTAATGGTTTAATCCTCTTTGAGGGTTCATTATCAAAGGCATGATCTCTTTCTTGCCTTACACTATCCCTTGGTTGACACTTCCTTCACTTTAGAGGACACTCACCAATGGACAAATTGATCAAAGAATGATTTCGTAATTAAAATGTGTAAACAAAATTGACAAGTAAAAGTGACAAGATAAGCATGTCTTTGTGTTGCATTGCATGTGTTCAAATCAGACGTTAATTTGAACACAAGGAAAATAGGCCATTTCATACTAAAAAATGATGAAATATGCCACTTTCCTAGGTCTCCATTGCCCTTGATCATGCATGATAGGGTGGTGGTCTTGTTGGTCATATTTGTGCATTTATCGAAATTGTATAACTTGGATCTTTGGCCATCATGCAATGAACTTGCTTGATTGGTGGTTTTTGGATCCAAATGTGTCACTCCTTTGAGATGTTGATATGATAAGGAGGGATACAATACAAACAAATCCTTGAAAAAACCCTCTTTTGCTCTGTTTGTACTCTGTTGCAGTATGATGACCCAGTGCATTAGTGGTCGGCAGGCCACCATTTATGGCCGACAGTGCATCATTTCTAGCCGGTAGGACACCTCCCTGGCCGGCAGATAGCCGACAGGTCATTGATGCAAATCTCAGCAAAGATTTGGTAAGATGGAGCAAGAAGGTTCTAGATATAGCGATCTAGGTTTTACCCCGACCTTTATTCTGTTCCGGACTTGGGTTCTGTGGTTGTATGTTGTTGTCTTTGTCTTCTTTCCTCCCTTTAATTCTTTAAATTTGAGTTTTGGGACTTGTTGGGCAAGTTTGGAATAGTTTGGTTGTCTATTGGTGCAAATGGTTGCTACCCAGGTTTTGGCTTATTCGCTCGAGCGAAGCTTTTTGCGCTCGAGCGAGCCTTGGGTATTTGCTTCTTCGCTCGAGCAAGGTTCCTTGCGCTCGAGCGAGGATTGAGAGTCCTCAGGATTCTTTCTTAAGCACAGCTTTCACTCGAACGAGAACTTTTGCGCTCAAGCAAGACGTGTGTTATTTGTCCCTTCGCTCGAGCGTGAACTCTTGCGCTCGAGCGTGCATCTGCGTTGGTGGCAGACCTGAAGCTTCGCATTGTGCGCTCGAGCGAGGCCACTTGTTGTGTTTGGTCGCTCAAGCGATAACTCCTTCACTCGAGCGAGCCTCACATATATCAGTTTGCAGCAGCGTGATTTTATATCACTTTTTGGTCCCTTCTTCACTCAAAACCCTAGATCAGTTGTCTCTCTCTCTCTCTCTACAAATACTCCTTGATCTAGAGTCCTTCTACCCTACTTTCTTTGTAAAAAGGGTGGAGTATCGCATGGGCTTCCTTTTGATCCGAAAAAGTTCAAGTTTGGAGCATCTTCAAGTTTCTCCTTCTTCCTCTTTGAGCTTCTCCATTTCAGGTAAGGATAATCTACTCTTTGATATGAGTTTTGACCAATATATTTGTCATTTTTGCATAAATGGTGGAGTTGGGAAGCTTGGGTGAAGTGAGGGTTGAGTTTGAATTTGTGAAAGAGGGGTTTTCTATTTTGAACTCCATATGTGTTTGTGAGGTCTTGAAAATAAGGCTATTTGTGTATAATGGAGGGGATTTAGCCGTGGGTGTAATATTTGAGAACAAGGGGAAAATACCCTAGTTTGAATTAAATAAGCTATTTTGTATAAATAGTGAAATCAATGTGGAAATATGAAATTGGGGGAATGTGTGATTAAATGGTGTAATTGGATTGGTAAATCACTCACCTATGGAAAATTTAATAAATTATCTGTTGATAGATTTATTTATCTGTTTAGAAATATCTGTTTTGGGCTATCGGTGGAGGATAGCTATGATTGTTGTAGAAAATGCATGAGGATTAGGAAAATGGAAACTAATTAATTGAATTATGTCATTGAATATGACGGTTTGAGTAAACCATTGAATATGTGAATTAGTGAGTCATTGTTTATGACAACGTGTTTAAATACATTGTATATGTATCATTGAATGGGAGAAGATTGGGGATGTACTCCATTGTTTGGGAGGAGATAGGAGATGGACTCCATTGATAATTAAGTTCGCCGAAGGGTCCAAGGTGAAAGTCCCGAAACCTTATTTATTTATGGATGCCGGTTCCCTCGGAAGTGATTCCGTAAAATGGCAAGAAATAGAAGTGTTGGATTGATGAATGCATTGAATTGTGAACCACTGAGTTGAAATCTCATTTTGGTTGTTTTGATAATTATGAATTTGGTAAATAGATTTACCCGAAATGGATGGTTGGAAATAAATTGAGTTATGGTTATGTACATTGAATGGCCACGGAAATAATATGTGTCGGTTAAGAAATATCTCACATTTATCTGATGCTTATGCCTTAGTTATTTCTCATATATTGTGTAGCATATCTCTACTGGGCTTTGGCTCACCCTACTTGGGACACCATTTATAGGTACAGGCGACATGTCGCCTCCAAGGGCATAGCTTGGAAGGTCAAGGGGCTGAAGGCTCCATTTTTTTGTTATTTTGTTTTGTGTTAAGTGTAAATTCTAGCCAAGGGCTTTATATGTAAAAGAGTTAGGACTCTTCTTTTGTTGTAACCAAGTGACAACTTGGAAAGATGTATGCCCGTAGGGCACTTATTCTGTTGTTAACATTTAGAAACTTCATGTAATATCTTTTGTAATACAGACTCTGATGAATGAAAATCTAGCATTTCTATTATGCTTATGAATCTTATGAATGGCTATTTTATATAATATTTTGAGGGCGTTACACTGGAAATGCTCAACCCTACAAACAGAGACTTTCGAGAGCAAAACGAAGGTCTTTTCAGGGCCACTTCTCGAGGCGGAGCAGTGGCAGCATAGTTTAATGTCTTGAATGCTTAGTTCGTGCGTATTTGTGTTGTAAATTAATTAATTAGTTGTAGCTAATTAAGAGTTGTAATTAATTAGTTAGTTTAACTAGTTATTCAATTTCGATTTGTAATAATTAGTTAACTATAATAGTTAATTAATTCGAGTTTTGTAATAATTAGTTAGCTTAATTAGCGTAGCTAGTTGGTTAGCTTATTCATTCGGACCCTCCTTCGCGAGGGCATAATGTTGTAATAAGTGTACGTGCGTGTGTGTATGTTTTCCAGCCCCACATCTTTCTCCCTTTTATTTAATTGCTTTTGATGGTTAGATTAGGGACATATCTCAATTAGCATATCGCATGCTTGCATCCATTCATCTTGTCTTGCATGCACCGAGGCTCGGCGCATTATTCAAACTGCATTGCAATTTCAATACTTCTTTGAATACATGTTTAATCGCATGTTATTTAATTGAATCATATGCCATATTAGTAGCCGAGTCTGTTAAAATTGCATATTGTATGTGTTGCATTAGACATTTTACATAGTTAGGAACCATGCATATTTTTTTAACTCATGTTTTCCTAGCTTGGAGTACTAGGTGAGTTTTTAAGCTTCAGCATACTTGCATGAATGTGAATGTTGCCATGTCTAGCATGCTTGCCATGAGGCTATATGCTTACTTGTTAAACTGCTTAAATGCATGTGGATGAAGGCTTGTTATTTGAATTGGAACGATTCAACGAATGTACGTTTTAAGCCCACTTTGTTGAGTGGCAAATCATGTTTTAAGCCCATTGTGTTTGGTGGGAAAGCCGCAATCTTTAAGCCCACTTGAGGTGGCAAATTCAAACCATTTTCGCAAACAAACATGAGTTGAATTGTTCCAAATTGAGCAAACTAGTCGATACTTGCTTGTGCGCATCACATAGTAAAGCTGGTCTAATAACCGGAACAAGAGCACATAATGTACATAAAAATCAATCATGATTAGTAGAGGCCGATCTTTTGATCGGGCGAGCAGGGGTGCTCAATTCATGACTTTCCCCCTTCGTACCCAAGTTCCCGAGCCGAGACAACTTTGGTGATGACAGACACGTGGCCTTTGGCAAGAGTCAGGGTTTCCTAAATTTCCCTAAAATAAAAAATATTTAGGTGGCAACTCTGTATCTGGCAAAGCAGTCTAATTTTGGCATTATTTGATTTAAAATCGATTTTCCAAAAAGATTTGCCGAATTTGGACTCTTTGGTGTTTATCAGTTTCACATTGCACTTGTGAGACTAGATTCAGAACCGCGAGTCCGAACTGTGAGGCCTTCTTTTCAAACCTTCCGAGAAGGGGCGCGAAAAAGGCGAGTGTAGACGTCCCCGAACGTCCCGGTAGGGAAATCCCGTTTTGTTCATTTGGGGCTTACTACAGTTCAGACTCGATGTCACGGTTCTTAATCTGATCTCACAATGTGCGATGTGAGATTGATAAATCACCAAAGAGTCCAAATCCAGCAAATCGTTTTGGAAAAGTGATTTTTTGTAAAGAAGTGCCAAACATGGACTGCTTTGCCAGATACAGAGTCGTCACCTAAATATTTTATTTTTTGAGAAAATTTAGGAAACCCTGACTCGTGCCTAAGGCCACGTGTCCGTCATCACCAAAGTTGCCTCGGCTCAGGAACTTGGGTACGATTAGGGAAGGTCAGCTATGAGCACCCCCGCTCGCCCGATCAAAGATCGGCCACTACTAAACATGATATCTTGTTTTTGAAAACACATGTGCTCTTATTCCGGTTTAGTAGCCTAGAATTACTATGTGATGCGCACAACATACAAGTATAGACTGGATCGCCTAAGTTGGAACAAAACATTTCATGTTTGTTTATTTGAAAATGGTTTGATAGTGCTACCCGCAAGTAGGCTAAGACGTGGATTTTGCCACCCTTAAGTGGGCTTAGAAAACATGGTGATTTGCCACTCTCAAGTGGGCTTAAAACTCGCAATCGATGAATTGTTCCAATTTAAATAATCCAACCTTCACCCACAGGCATTCAGGCAGGTATATCACATAAGCAAATAGCCTCATGGTAAGCATGCTATCATGACAGTCACTCACACTCATGCAAGGATGCTAAAGCATAAATACTTACTGAGTACTCCAAGCCAAAACAAAAACTAGTTAGTAATCAAATGCATGATCCTAGTTCATGTTAGAATGGCTAATGCAACGCATGCAAAATGCAACTAGAAATAGGCTCGGCTAATCTAAAATGGCATATAAGATGCGACAATTCGATACACGTATTCAACTTGGAATTGAAATACAATGCAGTTAGTATGATGCGCCGAGCCCGGTGCATGCAGTACAGATGTATGATGCAAACATGGGAGCATAAGGATGCTAATTGAAACATGACCTAAAACTAACCATTGAAAGCAGGTAAGTAAAAGGGAGAAAGACGTGAGGTTGGAAGACATTCACACACGCACGCACGCTGTAACAAGCCCGCGGGGGACCTTGCTACAGCTCGGACTCTCCTTTTTGTGTTGTGGTTCTTAATCTTGAACCAAAGAGTCCAACTCTGGCAAATCGTTTTGAAAAAAACAGATTTTTTGAAAAGTAGTGCCAAACATGGACTGCTTTGCCAGATTACAGAGTCGCCACCTAAATATTTTTTAATGGGGGAATTTAGGAAACCCTGACTCGGTGCCGAAGGCCACGTGTCTGTCATCACCAAAGGTCTTGGCTCGGGAGCTTGGGTACGATCGGGGAAGGTCAGCTATGAGCACCCCCTTTCGCCCGGTTCGAAGACCGGCCTCTACTAACCGTGATATCCGATTTTGAAAACATTACATGCTCTTATACCGGTTATTAGCCTAGATTTACTACGTTATGCGCACAGCAAACAAGTATAGACTAGGTTGCCTAATTCGGAAATAATCATTACATATCCGTTTGTTTTGAAAGCGTTTCGGGTTTTGCTACTCGCAAGTAGGCTAAAATACGGATTTCAACGAGTTTTCCAACTCAAGCAACCCAACCTCCACCCACAGGCATTCAAACAGTTTTATCTCACATAAGCACTTAGCCGCATGGTAAGCATACTGTCATGGCAACATTCACACGCATGTGGTATGCTAAAGCGTAAAATACTTACATCGTACTCCGTGCCAAAACAGGAAACTAGTTAGCAGACATGCATGTCCCTAGGTCATGTTAAGTGGCTAATGCAACACAGGCAAGGATGCAATTTAGAGTAGGCTCGGCTAACCCTAAAATGGCACATGAAATGCTACAACTATCACGTATTCAATTTGGAATTGAAAGTACGATGCAGTTTGTATGATGTACCGAGCCCGGTGCATGTTTAGACAAGTGCATGGATGCACGCATGCATTGCATAAGGTATGCTAAAAATAAACATGCCCTAATCTACCATCATAAGCAGGTAAATAAAAGGGAAGAAAGAAGTGGGGGTTGGAAGACATACAGACCACTCACCCACCCTTATTACAAATACGCCCTCGCTCGGAGGGACCAAAAGGAATATACAGATTAATTAGCTACGCAAACTAATTAAAATATTACAGTCCAACTAAATTAATCAAATAAATTAATTAATCTAATTAAAGCAGTAAACCGCCTCGAGATGAGGGCCAAACGCAGTGCATGCTCGGGACTTGCTCGGAATCGCACTGTCATGCCTAGCCTGCCTCTGTTTTTCCTGCTCTACCTTTCTGAAAACTTCCAAAGTCTCAGAACTACTTCTCAAGGCACTGGGGGATACCACCGGCTGAGGAGAAACACCACCGGCTGAAGTATGTGGCCACCGGCACAAAATTAATCCATCGGCCATCAATAGACTGCCGGTCGGCACTAAATACTGCCGGCCGGCACTGAATGTCTGCAGAACCTGCAACTCACAGCAGCAGAGGGCAAAAACTTGCATGGCAATGTAATTCCAACAATGTGTGCACCAATCATGCCCCTTATCATATTTGTGACTCAAAGGGGCATGTGCCTCAATTCTCGGGCCACCAATCACGCATTTTCATGCATGATGGCCTAAAGAATCGAGTGCGCAATTTTCATGTCAAATGAAATGCAAACTAAACAATCAAAAAGCCCAATCCCCATCACCAAATCAAGGGACAAGACATGCATGCAAGATGCATTGCAACCTAATCATGTTAGCTAAGGATGTAACATGAGCATGTGAACAAACAATGCAAGCACATAAGCAAACATGAGGTAAGCATACAAGCAAGCAAATGATGGTCTTAAACATGACTTAAGCAACTCTAATTAGGCCTAAAACAATGGCCAAAATGCAAAGGAAATGAGACCAAACACACATACACACATGCACATGTCAAGGCACAAACCTAAGTATTAAGCAAGCGACTTTCAAGCGCACTTAAAAGAGGCTAAGTGTGGACAACTAACATGCATTGTAAAGCTCTGAAATTCATGCTAAACATGGTGCCAAACCAAGCAACAAAGCAAGCTAAATATGCAATTAAGGTCCAAGCACTTAAGGCAAGCCAAGGGGCTTAAACCAAGGTCAAACCCACCAAGCCTCACAAGGCCAAGGGGACTCAAAACAGGTCAAGGGCAGACCTAAACAACACCCAAGGAACACCTAGATGGCATCTAAATGGTCCAAGCATAAAGGCACATACAAAGGCCAAAACATGAAGCACACAACATGCACTTTCAAAGCTTCAAAGAGGCATGCAAGGCAAACATATGAGCATGTTAAATGGACTGAAATAACATGGCAAATGGTCTCAAACCATTGAAATGATGCAAACAAGGCATGCTACACATTCATGCTCAAGGCTAGCAAGCCTAAAATGCAAAGAGGCTATACTAAGCATGCCAAGACCAACCCAAACACTTATGGACAGACCTAAAACATGTCAAGATAAGCACAAAATCTTCATGAATCTAAGCCTAAAGCATGCTCAAATTAGGGCTAACAACCTAAGGCATGTTAAGGCAATACAAGGCATTACATGGCAACTATGCTAAGCATGCATAAGGGACCAAAACCAACATGATACAAAGTTATAATATGGCAATATGAGCACAAAATACAGCCATGGCATAACCAACAAACAACCAAACATGAGGCTCCCTCAAGAGGCAAAAACTTGTCCTTTTCAAGGACAACAAGGAGAGGGGGTGACCCTCTCCTTCTTGGGACTTCAAGGCATCATCTTCACCACTGAAATCCCTCAAGATTTCAGTGGTGAAGAGACCCCAACACCAAAATCCCGGAGCTCACCAAAATAGGCACAAAATGAGGCCTTATCAAGGCCTAAGAGGGGCCAAACCTCTCCAAAGCACAAAACACTCTTAATAAACTATCAAGAGGACTAAAAAATAGAACTTTTTTGTATTAAACACCAAGCACAAAAACAGTTCAAAGATAGGTAAAAATGGAATGCAAGAATGGGGGAAATAAAGCAAGTTTCTCACCCTTGTTGACCTTCTTCACAAAAGATGATGTTGTTGCTTCCTTGGGCTCAAATCCAGCCAAAAACTCTAAGAACTACCTCTTGGAACCTCAGTAGCCAAGGGAAGGTGAAACACTAGGTGCTTGTGTGCAATAATATGGACTAAAGCACCTAGTGTACAAACAAGAGCAAAAGAGAGATAGGATAGATATAGAACTCAAACCCTAAAACCAGAGCTTCTTCTCTGTCTTTTCTCTCTAAAATGTCTAATTCCTCCAACCCTTGAGCCAAGAGAAGAGAGCCTTCTCTTATAGGCAACAAAGCTTACAAGCTAAGCAAAACCAAAGGCTCATCCCTCCATACACGTGTATGGAGGGGAAACAAATGCTATACAGCTGCTTCAAAATATCTCAAAAAGCAACTGCACAGTAGCCGGCAGGGCAAAATTGTCATTTTGACAAAATTGACTGCCGACCGGCACAAAAGAGTGCCGACCGGCACAATATAGTGCCGATGGCAACACCAACCAGCCGGTGGCCTCTAGCCACTGCCGGTGGTGTGTGGGGATGCCTCACAAGGCATTCCCTGCCCCTCCAAGGCAAAGCACAAGTGTTTGGTGCAAAACCAGACACAAAACGGTCAAGTTCGGAGGTCCTGAGGCAAGGCGCGTAGCCGAGAACTCCGGGAACTCCAAACGAACACGAACATGGATAATCATCGAGTGTTCAAGCGGTGACGTCCAGGTCTTGAGGACGGTCAAAAATGGGGTGTCTACACACGCTTATTACAAAATTTGCCCTCTCGACGGAGGGTCCGAAAGAATAATACAAATTAACTAACTAACAAGCTAATTAATTATTACAAAACACTTAATTAATTAAACAAATTGACTACAAAATAAACTAAGTATGAAATTAAAAGAGGTTGCCGGAGCTCCGCCTCGGAATGCTTGAATGATGCATGTTCGATCGCCCGGCTCGGAAACCCGTTGCCATGCCACTGTTGCCTCTGTTTGCACTGTTCTACACCTCTGAGGGATGTGAAAATCCTTGGGATGCCTCTGAATTGCTTGATAGTCATGCTGAGAAGTCACCGGCCAGAACACAAGGTCACCGGCCACAGAAATACAGTTATCGGCCAAAAGTGGGACCACCGGCTAGACTTTGGAAGCCGGTCGGCACTTAAAGTGGCCGACCGGCCATTTCTTCCTACAGAGCACTGGTTTTGTTGCAGCAAAGGACAGACAGTGCATGAAAAAGCACTTTCAAGACAATGTGTGCATAGCCACTCTCCCTATCATGCAATGAACTCAAGGGAGCATGGCCCTCGGTCCTCGGGCCACCAATCACGCATTTCGATGCATGATGGCCAAAGGTACCAAGTTTGCAAATCAATGTAAATGAATGCAACAAAACAAATGAATGCTACACGCCCTATCATGTTGAGATCAAGAGCGTCGGCGACCGAGGATTGAGGTACATTTCGTCACTTCAAGTACGAAACGTCCCTCGATCCTTGTGTTTGGTTTGACACCCCAAACTAAACACAATGTAATGTATGCATGCAATATGGCTCAAGTATGTACATGAGGCTAAGGTAACAAGCATGCCAAATGCAATCCAACCTATCATGCAAGCGAAACTAATGTCACATTAATATGCCAAGTATGCAACAAGGTTATGTAATGCAACTAGCTAAACAACATGCAAACATGCAAACATGACATAGTGCAAGGATGCAACTAATGTAATGCAACATGTCAAACATGCAATTATATACAAAGGTGGACTTAAACCGGAATGGGGGACCTCAGCCATGCCCCAAAACAGTGGCCAAAATACCAAAATGAAGGCACCAAAATGCAAGACGGACATGCACACATATTGGTCCATCGCTTAGGCCACAATGCACAACCTTCAAACATGAGCGAGATGTGATAAATATGAGGATATAGCATTACAATGAGCTCTGAAATCACATGAAGAACGATGCCAAATCGACTACACAATGCAAACATGGCATGCCAATGGAGTTAAAACTTAAAGCTAGCTACAATACTTGAACCATGGCTATATCAACCAAGCCCCAAAGAGCCAAAATGACTTAGGACAATCCTAGGGCAAGTCAAAATAAGGCTAGAACATGCGTGGGGTGAGGCCAAAACATGCTATAAAGATGGGCACAAAACAGGCTATAAAGATGGGCACAAAACAGGATGCATACAAGGCCTAAAAAGGCAAATGCACTACACCTCTTACAACCATTCATGGCATGACTTAGGACAATAAAATCAGAGTTATAACACACCAAAATAAGCCCCAAAACCCAATGAGAAGGTCTCCCAAAGACCAAATCATGGAGGCACATGCAATGGTCCAAACAAGGAGCATGAAACAACAACTCTCCAAGGCATGGAATAGGTGACAAATGCGAGTGTGTGGCCACGAAATATGGATTGAAATATGATGACAAGTGATGCCAAATCACTGAAATAGCTCAAATGAAGCATGCTAATGACTCACACACCCGAAGCTAACAAGCTAGAATGCAAAGAGGCTATATAAAGCATGGCAAGTATGACCAAATTGACACCAAACAGAACTTAAACCTGTTAAAACATGACTAAAAACTTCACAAAGCCAAGTCAAAACATGCAAGCATGGTGGTCTAAATGCACGATGCATTTCTAGGCAAAATATAGGAATGCAAGGCAAGTGTATGGTACATGAAAGGGGTCAACAAAACAACCTAAAACAGAGGTAAAGCATGACCAAATAACACCAAATACCCACTGAAATGGAGCCAAAATCGACTAAGCATGCATGCTACCCTTATGAGCCAAAAACACAAGCAAATGAGACATAAGGGGAGAGGGGTGTCCCTCCCCTATACAAGACCTCAAAACCACTTCACCACCACTGAAAATCCTCTGGATTTCAGTGGTGAGAAGGCCAATACACGAAAGTTCCAAAGCTCAACAAAAAAGGCACAAAAAGAGGCCAAACAAGGCCTAAGAGGGGGTGGACGACCCCCAACACCAAAATGACCTTAAACAAACATATTTAGCATGTAAATACAAAACTTTTTTCAGTTTATAGCTAAGATTAAATCAGTGTGCAAGATAGGCTAAAAGCTTGTACAAAAAAAAGGGAATAAAAGGGTAAGTGTCTCACCCTTGAAGACCTCTTCCAAGAACACTAAACCAGCAGCCTCTTTGGATCAAAACCAGCTCAAACCACCCTCAAACAACTCCTTAGCACCTTAGTAACCAAAGAGTGGTGTATTCCTAGGTGTTCTAGTGCAAAAACAAGAACAAAACTCACTTTAAGGCACTCTAACACACACAAATGTAGAGAGAGAGGGAGATATAGAGAGAGAGTGATATATATTTTATATATCAGATTTTTCAACCCCTGGAAAGGGAGGAGAGGCTCCCTTTTTATAGGAAAATGCAATGCAAAGCTTCCAAGGGAAGCTAACTCAAGGAGCAAATCCCTCCATACACGTGTATGGAGGGCAGAGTCTGTGCTCACCAGCTGGCATAGCTGGCATCCACTCAGCCTGTAGAACACGCAAGAAGGCCACCGACCAGTTAATTGGTCAACCGGCTACTTTAACTGGTCGGCCTGCTACTTATTTGGTTGGCCGGCTATTTTTGCTGGTCGGCCGGCTATTTTGGTGGCCGGTAGGTGGCTGCCAAGGCCAAATAGTGGTCCGGTAGGTGTCTAGACTGAAGCCCCAGAAGTTAGCTTTCCAATGGCACCAACCTTGCATCAAAATTCCTCTTGTGCAAAAAGTTATGCCCGTTTCAGTGAAGCCGCGCAGTTTCGATCCAATCGAATTGATCCCCTACTTCAACCAACCATATCTCCCCCACCCGGACTTGGCTTTAGGAGATTCTTGAGTGAAAAATGAAGCCCCAGAAGTAAGCTTTCCAATGGTGGTGGCCCCATAGCTAAAATCCAAGTATACAAATGAATAAGCCCGATTCAGCGAGGCTGCTCGATTCTCTCCTACCCGGATTCATGCCAAACTTCTCCCAAACTAGTTTTCTTCTCTCCTTTCCTCTTTTCTTCAACCCCAAACCCCTAAACAAAGTTTTTTGAAAGATTTTTCAAAGATTTCATCTCTCTTTCATTCATTCTCCACTTTGTCCTTGCTCGGTTTACCAAAAAACGCAACATTTAACGAAATGCGAGCGTCGGAACATCGTAGGAACTTTATTTTCAAAACATTTTGAAAGAGAGGGTTTTAAGATCTAAAATATTTTTGATCAAGATTGTTTTGGTCCAAAAGGAGTATGAAGTTGGGATTTGACTCTCTCATTGCCGAAGAAATCGAACCTTTGGCCTGCACATCTTTTATCACCAAGTAAACCATCAGTAGCGCCCAAGTCTTAAGGGCGGTTAAAAATGGGGTGTCTACAGTGAGCTGCAGTTTTTAGCAACTCTGTTGGGGATTTAGAGAACTTGACTCGAACTCATGATATGTTGTTTTATCTACACTTATGTGTTTCTTTGCATTTTACATTTGCATTGGTGCGCCTAAGTCACTGTGTTTGCCATCTGCTATTCCTGAGCGGTTTGCTAGAGGTTTGCTTGGAAAAACTTACCAAAAGGCTGACTGGTTGCGGGCTTTGCCACGATGGGAACACAACCCTTGGATCTGGACTACCGCTATACCATTTGATACTCCTTTCACTTCTCGGTGTTAGGTGTGAGAGGTATATTAGGTAGTCTTGCCGAGATACCCTTTTTGACCAATCGACCTAGTTGCATATCGGAAACCATAGAGACTATTCCAAACTAGGACAGGTTGCTTACCTGAATGCAAGAATTGTATGAAACCGCTTGTTTTTCGTAGTGAACCCTTAGCTCCTGACGAAATTATGACAAGGTAACCCTATCCTATCATAAGGGTGTTTTGGCTCTTATTTGCTTGATATGTGCTTTTAGAGTGAAACTCTGTAGGAATGTATGTATCAGTTGCAAGTCTGGGTGTCAGTTTTGGGGCAGAAATCAGTGTTGAGTACAGTTCTCCAGCTTATGATTGCGACTGCGTGTTGTTTGTGTTTGAGCCGAGGTGCTGTGCGGTTTCTGATTTTTGTTTCTTTTTGCTTTATTTTCTTTTTGCAAGGTAGTTTTTCACCACTGTTTCTGACGATTCAGTTACCCTCCAAGCACTCTGGACTCGTGTAAGGAGACTTTATAGATCCGGGGATCTTGTTAGGGGACAGCTAGTGTTTGCTTCGCTCCCACTAGTTACAAGACGGAGGAGGGTTAGGCATAACTCACCAGTTCAGCAGTCATTAATTCAGCAGTCACCACTTACTTCGCCTGTGCTTAATCAGGCTCGGTCTTCTACTTCTACTCCAGAAAGAGAGCATTCACCGGTCCTGATAGCTTATCATTCCCCAATCAGCATGGAAGATATGCTTCGTCGGCTCCAGCAGACTATCAAGACTATACAGCTAGATACTGCCTGCCAAGTTGAGGTCACAACCCGCCAAGCTGAGATCACAGCCCGCCAAGCAAAATTGATAGATAGGCTTCAGCAACAACAACCCCAACTGGCAGTAGCCTTTGCATCCCATGCACCCGCTGTCATGACCCGAACCCGCCCCCGTGGGTTAAGGACATAACCGGCCAGTAATCCTGTGATTACCTACGGCCTTAAACCAAAATAGACATAACTCGTCAGAGTAAAGGGGGACCAAACGGAAGCAAAAATTTAAAACTTTGTCCACAGAGCTGTGCTTATATGCACATCAAACAAACCATAACTCAGATACTTTGTTAATAACCAAACACGATACGTTAAAAGTCAAAAGTACTGTATCACAAATTCATTACAAACAGGATCATCCAAAAACGAGTCAACCTATGACAGACTATGTATAGGCATACACAAAGCCCTTGCCAACAAAACAAAACATAAGTACATAGTAAAAAGGGCAAGGATGGTCTCATGCATGAGACATAAGGCTGACTCTCCAAGACTCATGTTGTTCCTGGCAGACTTCACTGGGGCTGGGTTTGCGTTTCTCGCAGCTCACCTACAAATACATGAATGAGCGTGAGCAATAGCCCAGTGAATAATATCAAATGCAAAATATACATAGCAATGTAGAACAGCATGTCTCAAACGGCCTTGGGCCCAATTCATAATTTTAACAGATACATATAACCATACGAAGTTTCAAGTTAAGTGGCTGTAGTTCCAAACATTCTGGCCCTTGGCCCATTTAGATTTCTATTCATGTCAAAACGGCCTTCGGCCCGATCATTTCTGTCAAAACGGCCTTCGGCCCATTCATGTATGTCAAAACGGCCTTTGGCCCATTCATTTCTGTCAAAACGGCCTTTGGCCCATTCATTTCTGTCAAAACGGCCTTTGGCCCATTCATTCATTTCAAAACGGCCTTTGGCCCATTCATTCATTTCAAAACGGCCTTTGGCCCATTCATTCATTTCGAAACGGCCTTTGGCCCATTCATTCATTTCAAAACGGCCTGTGGCCCACTCATTCATGTCAGAACGGCCTTTGGCCCATACATTCGTATCAAAACGACCTTTGGTCCATTCATATTTGACAAAACGACCTTGGGTCCATTTATGCTTATCAAAACGACCTTGGGTCCACTTATACATTCATATCAGACTTGCGTCCACAATCCCAATTAGCAATTCATAAAGCTTTAAAAGGGGACAAACAATTGAACATTTACAAGCGTTCAAATATCGATATTACTCACAGTGATCGACTTGTGGATCTGCCCTGGAGCTTGACCCTACACATTTCATGAATGCAAAAGGGTCATTAACAGTTCAATCCGTTCCTTAATTCACATATTCCTCTTTAGGCTTTGTTATTATCCCATTAACTCATTTACAATGCTTAACATATGCCTAAGAGTGCTTACAAGTGAAAGAGAACGGAAAACAGAACATAAAATGCAAAAACAGGATTTCAGGAAATAGGGTCCCCGCTCGAGCGTCAACTTCCCCGCTCGAGCGGACCCTGGGGTCTGCAAAAGTACTGGTTGCCTACAATTCCCGCTCGAGCGCAAACTCAGCCGCTCGAGCGGACCTTCTGCCTACATAGCTCCCCGCTCGAGCGTCAACTTCCCGCTCGAGCGGGAACCAGGTCTGCAGAAAATGCTGGGAGCTCGATTTCTCCGCTCGAGCGGCAGTCTCCCCGCTCGAGCGGGACTCAAATTTCTGGAAAATCCAGAACATGTTCTTGAGCTTCAAATCGATTTCCCAGCTACCATTCTTGCATGCAAAGGCTCAAATCTCAAATATAATCATGCTAACATGGTACCAATCCCAATTTACAACATTAGAAAGCTCAATTTCTCAAAATAAATACATGCATGGCTCAAATTTCACCAAACCCATTACTAACACAACCATTTCATGCATTCAACTCTTGTACCCTTATAATCTGCACATGCATGTGGTACATTATTCTCAATCTCAACTTATGTGATGAAGAGATGGTCAAGAACATGTTCTTCAACTAAAAACTCACATAGATCATGCATTTGGTGCTCAAATATGAATATTCAAAGCAATTACATACATGCATGTAAACATTGACCTTCAATCCAACACATACAATTCAAATTCCTTTCAATTCTCACTCTTGACCATAAATCAACTTTGAATGCACAAAATTGCCCATTAAACTCATGGATTACTCACCTAGGAGCTTTAATCTTCCAAACTCTAGTCAATTCTTGAGTTGAATCTTCAAATCCCCAAGCTAGGACCAAAAATTGCCCAAATCTCTTCCTTTCTCTCTCTATAGCCGGCCTCTCTCTCTCACTCTCCACTGTCTAACTCAGATTTTGAGTTCTAAGAGAGCTAAAGGAGTGTGCAATGTCAATATACAAGAGCCCCACTAACAAATATTTTAATATAGAATAATGGGGTACTTAATTAATCAATTTAATCAGCTTAAGTTGACCAGAATCAATTTTCAATTAGATTCCACCGTAGACCCTAAAATCTTGCCAATCACAATGGCGTAGTCAATTTTGGGTTCTATGGCCGATAAGGCCCTCAATTAAATTTTCAAAGCAGATTGCTCAAACAGATGTTCCTACAGTGAACAGATAAAAATTAAAAATCACATATATTCTCATAATGGCACATAAAATCATGCTAAACACATAATCATCCTCAAATTAAGGACCAATTTAGCATATTACGGAACAGGGGTATCACAGTCTTCCCCCCTTTAGGAAGTTTGGTCCTCCAAACTTAACTTACCTTCGTCGGGAAACAAATGTGGGTAGCTCAGTCGCATTTCCTCCTCTTTTTCCCATGTAGCATCCGTCCCATAGTGTTCTTTCCATTCTACTTTCACCATGGGGATGGACTTACTTCTCAACTGTTTCACTTGCCTGTCTACAATCCGTTCCGGCCATTCAGCATATTCCATATTTTCGTCAATAGCAACCCGGTGATAATCAATCACATGAAACGGGTCTCGGAGGTAACCCCTCAACATCGACACGTGAAATACATTATGGATTTGCTCGAATCCCGGTGGCAAGGCAACTCTATAAGCAACTGGGCCAAGCCTCTCTAGAATCTGGAACGGCCCGATGTAACGGGGCGACAACTTACCCTTTTTTCCAAATCTAACTTGGCCTTTCATCGGAGAAACACGGATGAATACATGGTCACCAACCTCATACTCAAGAGGTCTTCTCCGAACGTCTGCATAATTCTTTTGTCGGTCCTGAGCTGTTTTGAGCCTTTGGCGAATAGTCTTGATCTTCTCAGAAGTGTCTTGCACAATTTCTGGCCCAAGCAAGGCTCTATCCCCGACCTCTGTCCAACAAATAGGTGATCTACACCTCCTACCATACAAAGCCTCGTATGGTGCCATACCGATGCTGGAGTGGAAGCTGTTATTATAAGCAAATTCTGCAAGTGGCAAATAGTCTTCCCAACTCCCCTGAAAATCCAAAGCACACATGCGAAGCATGTCTTCCAAAGTTTGTATCGTTCTTTCTGATTGCCCATCTGTCTGCGGGTGGAATGCAGTACTGAACCTTAGTTCTGTTCCCATAGCTTCCTGCAAACTCTTCCACAATCTAGATACAAATTTCGGATCTCTATCCGACACAATAGACACTGGGACTCCGTGTAAACGGACAATCTCATCGACATAAATGGTAGCCAATCTATAAGCAGTAAACGTAGTTTTGACAGGCAGAAAATGTGCAGATTTAGTTAGTCTATCAACTACGACCCAAACAGAATCCATACCTCGTGAAGTCCGGGGTAAGCCAACGACAAAATCCATAGTCACATGTTCCCACTTCCACTCGGGAATAGGGAGAGGTTGAAGTAGACCGCCTGGTTTCTGATGTTCAGCCTTAACTTGCTGACACTGAAGACACTTGGACACATATTCTGCAATCTCTTTCTTCATCTTAGGCCACCAATAGGTTTGTTTCAAATCCCGGTACATTTTATTGTTGCCAGGGTGCATAGCAAACACAGACCTGTGGGCTTCATCTAAAACTTTCTTCTTTAATTCCGAGATATCGGGGACGCATATTCGGTTTCGGAATTTCAACATCTCATTCTCAACACTGAATTCTGCTCTCGGGCTTTCCTCAAATTCATCAATCACTTTCTTGAGGAGCTCATCCTCTTTCTGACTCTGTCTGATTTCATCAATGATCGCCGGCTCGGCTGTAATAGCGGCTATCAATCCGCCCTGTTCACATACCACCACTTCAATTTCAGACTTCTCAAAGTCTTGTAAAATCTCCTTCTGTTCTGTAAGCAACCAAGCCATACTCCCTGTTGATTTTCTGCTTAAAGCATCAGCCACTGTATTAGCCTTCCCGGGGTGATACTGAATTTCCAGATCGTAATCTTTTATCAATTCCAGCCATCTTCTCTGACGCATATTCAACTCTTTCTGCGTAAAGAAGTATTTTAGGCTCTTATGATCTGTGTAGACTTCACACTTGGCTCCATACAAGTAATGCCGCCAGATTTTCAAAGCAAAAACAACCGCGGCCAGTTCTAGGTCATGTGTTGGATAATTCCTCTCATGTGGCCTCAACTGTCTGGAGGCGTAGGCAATAACCTTTCCGTTCTGCATTAACACACAACCCAAACCTTTATAAGATGCATCACTGAAGATTACAAAATTTTCCGTACCTGAAGGTAATGTCAGAATTGGTGCAGTAGTCAATCTTGTCTTCAGTTCATGAAAGGCTGATTCTCTTTCCTCGTTCCACTCAAATGGTTGCCCTTTACGTGTCAACTGGGTAAGAGGCACAGCTAGTTTCGAAAAATCTTTCACAAACCTCCTGTAGTACCCAGCTAAGCCCATGAAGCTACGGACTTCTGTCACATTAGTCGGTGTAGGCCAATTCACGATTGCCTCTATTTTCTGCGGGTCTACTGAAATTCCTTCTTTGTTGATCACATGCCCTAAGAAAATAATCTCATCCAACCAAAATTCACACTTCTTTAGTTTAGCAAATAGTTTCCTTTCCCGAAGTATTTGTAAAACAGTCCTCAAATGTTGTTCATGTTCAAGTCTATCTTTAGAGTATACCAAAATATCATCAATGAAGACTACAACAAATTCGTCAAGGTAGGTTTTAAAAATTCTATTCATTAAGTCCATAAATGCTGCCGGGGCATTAGTCACTCCGAATGGCATAACAAGAAACTCAAAATGACCATACCTCGTTCTAAATGTGTCTTCTCAACATCCTCTGCCTTAACTTTTAACTGATGATACCCGGATCTCAAATCAATCTTAGAAAACACCTGTGATCCCTGCAACTGATCAAATAAATCATCAATACGGGGTAAGGGATACTTGTTCTTTATCGTTACCTTGTTCAATTCCCGGTAGTCGATGCATAGACGCAGGGTACCATCCTTCTTTTTCACAAACAACACCGGTGCGCCCCAAGGCGAAGTGCTAGGCCGAATAAACCCTTTATTAAGAAGGTCTTGCAACTGTTCCTTTAATTCTTTCATTTCGGCGGTAGCCATCCTGTAGGGAGTTTTAGAAATAGGCTGGGTGCCTGGCACAGTCTCTATAGTAAACTCTATCTCCCTGTCTACCAATTCCCCTGGTAATTCGTTTGGAAACACATCTGGGAATTCTCTAACAATGGGAATATCATTCAATTCAACATTCACAGATTGTTCAGTCAATACATAACATAAATAACCCTGGCACCCTTTCCTGATCAATTTACATGCTTTCATTGCAGATATCAGATAAGGTGGAGGCACTACCCCATTACCCACAAACACAATTTCTTTCTGTTCTGGTGGTTTAAACACAACCCTCTTTGTCACACAGTCTATGGTGGCACAATACTTGGTCAACCAATCCATGCCCAAAATTACATCGAAGTGTCTAAAGTTTAAGGGCAACAAATCTACATATAGGGTAGCACCCTCAATATGCATGTCACAAAACCGATATATATAGTCACACAACACCGATTCCCCCGATGGAGCAGACACACATAACAAATATGGCAACAATTCTAGGGGTCTTTTCAGTCTAGATGCAAATGCATATGTCACAAATGAGTGCGTTGATCCAGAATCAATTAATACAAAAGCATCCTGATTACATATTGAAATAGTACCTGAGACAACGGCGTTGGTATTACGTGTATCACCCGGAACAAGTGCAAAAACTCTCCCCTGTCTCACTGTGTCCCCGGTAACAGCGGATCTCACAGTATTTCCCGGCTTTGGAACCGATGCAGTTGAACTAGCTGCTAGTTTCCCACCGTTCTGATTGCACTCCCGGGCTATGTGCCCTTGTTTCCCACACTTGAAACAGCCTCCGATGCCGGTAACAAACCCCGCGGTGCCTTTTGCTACAGCTATTGCACACGGGAGCTGTGTCTCGGGAAGAATTCGAAGTAGTGGAGGAGCCTGTGTTTTGCTTTTTCAGAAATTTCTTCTTCGAAAAGAAGCCTTGCCTTTTGTTGCCCTTCCATTCTGTTGCTGGCTTAGCTTGTCTAGCTATATTAGCCTCTGATATGATGGCCCTGTCAAGCACCCCAATGTAGGTCTCCAGCTTTAGGACATTCACCCTCTCTAGGATGTCACTGCGGAGTCCACCTTCAAAGTGTCTTGCCTTCTTATAATCAGTGTCAATTACATGTGGTGCAAACCTGGCCAACTCGGTGAATTTGGCCTCATACTCCGCTACAGTCATACTGTTTTGCTTGAGTTCCATGAACTCGGCTACCTTCCTATCCCGTACACATTGCGGGAAGTATTTGTCATAGAATATTTCCAGAAACTTTACCCAGTCAACATCCTTGTGATTTTCTCGCATCAACATCCACCATCTTCTTGCTTCATCTTCTAGCATAAAAGTAGCTAGAAGCACTTTCTGAGTTTCTGAACAGGGGAACACTTCAAACAACTTCTCAATGCCGAGGACCCACGCTTCGGCTTTCAAAGGATCTAATCCCCCGTGGAACTGTGGCGGTTTCATTTTCTTGAATTCCTTGGTGAGAGCTATAATCCGGTCATCATTCTGTTCATTTGGCACGGGTGGTGCCTGGGGTGGAGGTGGCGGGTGTGGTTGCTGCCACTGTTGTTGCCACTCCTGTTGCTGTCTCAAAGCTTCCGCCATTTCATGAATCATTCTTTCCATTCTGTCTAGTCTGGCAGCAGAAGATTCCTCTAACTCATCACCTCGGGTTCTCACCATCTGATTAGACTTGCATTATTTTTCATACAGGATATACACAGGTATGCATGTAACAAGGAGCACACATATCCAAATAATTCGCAATGCAAGTAGTTCACAATTTACAACATGTAATTATTCACATCAAGGCAATTAAACACTAATCAATGCTCCCAATTCCTTTTTATCACATGAATGCATCCTAGGTCTCACCTAGACGCTTATTGCTCTTTTTGGACAAGTGTGTGAGTTATTAACTCGTGCTCTGATACCACTCTGTCATGACCCGAACCCGCCCCCGTGGGTTAAGGACATAACCGGCCAGTAATCCTGTGATTACCTACGGCCTTAAACCAAAATAGACATAACTCGTCAGAGTAAAGGGGGGCCAAACGGAAGCAAAAATTTAAAACTTTGTCCACAGAGCTGTGCTTATATGCACATCAAACAAACCATATTCAGATACGTTAATAACCCACGTCAAAAGTACTGTATCACAAATTCATTACAAACGGGATCATCCAAAAACGAGTCAACCTATGACAGACTATGTATAGGCATACACAAAGCCCTTGCCCACAAAACAAAACATAAGTACATAGTAAAAAGGGCAAGGATGGTCTCATGCGTGAGACATAAGGCTGACTCTCCAAAACTCATGTTGTTCCTGGCAGACTTCACTGGGGCTGGGTTTGCGTTTCTCGCGGCTCACCTACAAATACATGAATGAGCGTGAGCAATAGCCCAGTGAATAATATCAAACACAAAATATACATAGCAATGTAGAACATCGTGTCTCAAACGGCCTTGGGCCCAATTCATAATTTTAACAAATACATATAACCATACGAAGTTTCAAGTTAAGTGACTGTAGTTCCAAACATTCTGGCCCTTGGCCCATTTAGATTTCCATTCATGTCAAAACGGCCTTCGGCCCGATCATTTCTGTCAAAACGGCCTTCGGCCCATTCATGTATGTCAAAACGGCCTTTGGCCCATTCATTCATTTCAAAACGGCCTGTGGCCCACTCGTTCATGTCAGAACGGCCTTTGGCCCATTCATTCATTTCAAAACGGCCTGCCTTTGGCCCATTCATTCATTTCAAAACGGCCTGTGGCCCACTCATTCATGTCAGAACGGCCTTTGGCCCATACATTCGTATCAAAACGACCTTTGGTCCATTCATATTTGACAAAACGACCTTGGGTCCATTTATGCTTATCAAAACGACCTTGGGTCCACTTATACATTCATATCAGACTTACGTCCACAATCCCAATTAGCAATTCATAAAGCTTTAAAAGGGGACAAACAATTGAACATTTACAAGCGTTCAAATATCGATATTACTCACAGTGATCGACTTGTGGATCTGCCCTGGAGCCTGACCCTACACATTTCATGAACACAAAAGGGTCATTAACAGTTCAATCCGTTCCTTAATTCACATATTCCTCTTTAGGCTTTGTTATTATCCCATTAACTCATTTACAATGCTTAACATATGCCTAAGAGTACTTGCAAGTGAAAGAGAACGGAAAACAGAACATAAAATGCAAAAACAGGATTTCAGGAAATAGGGTCCCCGCTCGAGCGTCAACTTCCCCGCTCGAGCGGACCCTGGGGTCTGCAAAAGTACTGGTTGCCTACAATTCCCGCTCGAGCGCAAACTCAGCCGCTCGAGCGGACCTTCTGCCTACATAGCTCCCCGCTCGAGCAGGAACCAGGTCTGCAGAAAATGCTAGGAGCTCGATTTCTCCGCTCGAGCGGCAGTCTCCCCGCTCGAGCGGGACTCAAATTTCTGGAAAATCCAGAACATGTTCTTGAGCTTCAAATCGATTTCCCAGCTACCATTCTTGCATACAAAGGCTCAAATCTCAAATATAATCATGCTAACATGGTACCAATCCCAATTTACAACATTAGAAAGCTCAATTTCTCAAAATAAATACATGCATGGCTCAAATTTCACCAAACCCATTACTAACACAACCATTTCATGCATTCAACTCTTGTACCCTTATAATCTGCACATGCATGTGGTACATTATTCTCAATCTCAACTTATGTGATGAAGAGATGGTCAAGAACATGTTCTTCAACTAAAAACTCACATAGATCATGCATTTGGTGCTCAAATATGAATATTCAAAGCAATTACATACATGCATGTAAACATTGACCTTCAATCCAACACATACAATTCAAATTCCTTTCAATTCTCACTCTTGACCATAAATCAACTTTGAATGCACAAAATTGCCCATTAAACTCATGGATTACTCACCTAGGAGCTTTAATCTTCCAAACTCTAGTCAATTCTTGAGTTGAATCTTCAAATCCCCAAGCTAGGACCAAAAATTGCCCAAATCTCTTCCTTCCTCTCTCTATAGCCGGCCTCTCTCTCTCACTCTCCACTGTCTAACTCAGATTTTGAGTTCTAAGAGAGCTAAAGGAGAGTGCAATGTCAATATACAAGAGCCCCACTAACAAATATTTTAATATAGAATAATGGGGTACTTAATTAATCAATTTAATCAGTTTAAGTTGACCAGAATCAATTTTCAATTAGATTCCACCGTAGACCCTAAAATCTTGCCAATCACAATGGCGTAGTCAATTTTGGGTTCTACGGCCGATAAGGCCCTCAATTAAATTTTCAAAGCAGATTGCTCAAACAGATGTTCCTACAGTGAACAGATAAAAATTCAAAATCACATATATTCTCATAATGGCACATAAAATCATGCTAAACACATAATCATCCTCAAATTAAGGACCAATTTAGCATATTACGGAACAGGGGCATCACACCCGCAGCAGGAATTCCTTCACCCGGGATCACAATTAATGTCTAGGAAAATGCGGGCATTCAAGCAAATCCTATCCCACCTCAGACCTCCAAGGCACCAGTTTACTAGACGGTGGCGCCATTTGAATTTGAGGTTGACACTACTGCATTAAAGGTCAACAAGCTGGAAAAGCTTTTCAAGCGGGCACAAGGCGTAAATTCAATCCCTGATATGAGATGGCTATACTGACTCGGCAGTGACTTTACCAAACAGATTCAAGATGCCGCACATAGACTGGTTTGACAGCTCCGGGGATCCTATCGTCCATCTACGGTTATTTTCGGATATCCTACGACCAATAGGCCTCACCAGACTGCAAAAGCTGTCACTTTTTGGCCGGACCTTGTCGGGTATAGCGGCCATTTGGTACGCAAAACTGGAAGACTCGGTGAAACGGAGCTGGGATGAAATGGCCGAGGCCTTTGTAGCACAGTACTCCTACAATACCCAGATCGAGGTCACTACCTGTGATCTTTAAGTGACCCGCCAAGAACTGAAGGAGTGTTTCTCGGACTTTGTGACTTGGTGGAGGGCTAAGGCTTTTATGATGACTACTCGGCCATCCGAAAAAGATCATATCATAATGATCATCCGCAACTTGCAAGGAGATTGCTGCAGAAGATGATTGTCTTGCCCTTGTTCACATTTATTGATCTCCATGAGATAGGAGTTCACATTGAGGACGCAATGAGACAAGGGCTGATAAATTATGAGAAGAAGCAGCCCAAGAGGGCTTGCACATGGAGTTCCAATGCGACTACTTGCGGTAGCGGAACTACATGGCCTTCAGATGTGAGTATGGTCACCACCACACCCAAGACTGCCAACCCCTTTGCCGGTACATCCAACACAACTTCACAAACCTCAAGCCATCGGGCCCGAGGCCAGAGGGTCTTCACCCCGCTCTATATGTCCTTATCTGCAACCATAAGGGTCCTAATCAAAAAGGGGCACCTTAAGCCGTTAGAACAACGCCCACTGCCCAATCCTCTCCCACCTAAACACAACCTGGCCAAATACTGTGCTTTTCACCAACAACATGGTCATGACACTGATCAGTGCTACAAACTGTGTCATGAGATTCAAGATCTCATTAACAATAAGGTGATAGCACCTCCTCAAAAACCCAATGTCACTACAAATCCTCTCCCACCCCATAATCAAGCCCCTCCATCCCAGCATATAAACCTGATCCATACACTGGCCGTCCCTTACGACCCCAGTATATATATCACCCATTCCCAACTACCTAAACAGGCGTTGTTCATTCCCGAGAGCACAGACTTGTGCATGATGAACATGTCAACAATCCAAACTAAACCCGTGGTGGTAACGTTGGTAGAGGAAGACAGGTTGGCCTTAGTGGAACATGTCAGTCCGTTGCCCGAGGGCTCTAAGGATTCATCTGAAGAGGTGTGCAACCCGTGCTACTATATTGTGCCAATCAATGAAGCACAGCTGGAGGTGGTGTTGCCAATTGGGATGGAGGTTAATGTAGTTCGTGAAGATGGCCCTAGTCAGGGATTAGATGATCTAGCCGACCTGGAGGAGGATATAGACAATTTGTAATTCTTTGATGAACATGATCAAGGGGACGTGTATATTAATTGGTTTGATCTAAATGGGTCAACCGAAAATTCAGGGTGGCTAAGTGATGAACCCGATATAGACGAGGGAACTGAACTGAAATTGGAAGAACAGAAAGCGGGAATCGCTGCAATGGCCGGAATGGCCGATGGAAAGGGTAAACTGCCGAAAAACACCGGTTTAGAACAAGTAGCTTAGGAAGCAGGCCTTCCTGACAATACCTACAGAGCAAGAAGTTGCACTGAGGTGCCTTGAGCAAGAAGTGGATCAAAACGAACAGAAGGCTAGAAAGGCCCAAGACCTTATGGGGCAAATCTGTGATGAGAAAATGACCCGAACGGAGCCGGACAAATGCTTATCGACTGTCGAAAGAATCTGGTGGGATGACGACGACCTGCACTTAGCCCATACCGATGAGGATTGGGAAAAAGGCTTTCTTGACAATACCTGGTATTTGGAAGAAGTCAACCACATGACAAGAAGTGGCCGATATTTCAAACCACCGCATCTGGACCAACCCGAGGCATCCGAGAAGGATAAAGAAGCTGAGAAACAAAAGGAAAAGCAGTTAGAAGAGGAGACTGTGTTGAAATAGTTAACAAAGATTCAAGCTGATATATCCATCTAGGGTCTGCTTATGGCTTCACGAGTGCACAGACAAGTTGTACTGTCAGCGATGGATAAAGCCAAATTCTCCATCGAAACTACTCCCGAACAGCTAGTTAGACTGGTCTTCCCGGGAGGCGCCGCGCCAACTTTAACCTTTTCAGACAACGAATTGCCGCCAGAAGGCTCTGTACACAACAAGTCTCTCTACATATCAGTGGAGTCCTAAGAAAAGTGGATACCAGTGGTATTATTCGACATTGGCTCAGCGATCAATGCATGTCCGACGCGCACGGCTTATGCTATTGGTTTGAAACCAGTTGAGTTCGTGCCTACGACCTAGGTGATCCGGGCGTATGAAAACACAAGCAGAGAGGTGATGGGAACAGTACAGATCAGAGTACAGGTGGGCCCGGCTCAACAGGATAATAAGTTCCACGTCCTGGATGTTCTGGCCACTTTCAACCTACTACTTGGATGACCCTGGCTGCATCAAGTGAAAGTTATCTCTTCTACCCTCCACCAGATGCTAAAGTAATCCCATGGAAAATGGGTGGCTATAGTCTTCGGGAATTCATCTATACATCCTCCGCCAGAGGTCACTACACCTGTACTGGAGATTGTGCATGGCGAAGAGGATGTCTTTCTTTCAGGGTTTACCTTGGCTGAGGCCCGGGTAGTACAGAATATCTTGGCTGTTGATGAGAGCTTATATGTCAGCGCCCAATCTGTATATCCCATGAATAGGCTACAACACATACCCGGAATGGGATTAGGAAGAAGTGGCTAGAAAGGCGTTACTGTATTGGCCGACGTGCCACATAACCCACATGCCTTTGGTCTTGGCTATACGCCCACCAAAGAGGACTGGGTGAGGAAAGAGAAAGAGATGGCTGAGAGAGCCAAAGCAAAGCAAAGCGGGAAGTGCTATGAACTTGTGCATCGACCTATCCGGGGAACCCTGAATGGCTATTTTGTTTAGGAGGGTGAAGACTTCCCATTCTGTGGTTTCCTCGAGCCCTGGTTCAACTCTGAGAAGCAGCGAGTTCTCGGCTTTGAGATTTTCTTTGACTTGTAGCTGCATGACAGTGAAACAGAGGAACAGGCTGAACAAACTGTTGAGGCTGCAAAAAGCACAGAAAGTGATTTCAACAGCAGTGAACTTGAAGTAGGAGCAGCATTGGCATGTCTCCTTTCGGAT
Source organism: Camellia japonica (assembly GCA_030407325.1). NCBI lineage: Eukaryota > Viridiplantae > Streptophyta > Magnoliopsida > Ericales > Theaceae > Camellia > Camellia japonica. The sequence continues at coordinate 24,875,841 of JAPPVO010000059.1, read as the reverse complement.
CCTCAGATCAACTCAAAGAGCTTGGGGGATAACTTGACCGTTTCCATGATCGGAGACTAACCAGGTGCGAACCCTTCCAGTGGTATCTTGGATGCATCTGACGCACCGTCCCTTATTTGGCAACTGGAGGAGGGCTTCTTGTCTAGTAGTTCTGAATCGGGTTGTGAGCCGGAATCTGATTCCACAGAGTCTGTGGAGTCGAAATCAGATTCCAGTTCCTCTGAGTCGGAGTTCGGTATTCCTAGGGGTGATAACCCGGATACTGAGGTTTTGTCCAAGTCATCTTTTTCCTTTTCTTTTGAGTCAGTTGTAACCGAGGAATTAGATGAGCTTGACCTTGTGAATGAGAATGCCACTGCAGGTTTTGAGTACTTCTCTGCGCCACTTGTATATTGCATTGATCATGACTTTCAAAATTTTAGTGAAAACGACGAGGAAGGAATTCCTCTGGTTTTGAAACATTTGATTGATCGAGAGGAGTGGAGGTTTGTAAATCCCCTTGTTGATGAAATCATTACAATTGATGTGGGTACCGAAAAGGATCCGTGTCTGGTCCAGATCGGGTCCACGTTATCTTCGGAGGAGCGCGAGCACTTAGTCGCTTTGTTAAAAGATTTCAAAGATGTTTTTGCGTGGTCCTACGAAGACATGCCTGGAATTGATCCTGAGATTGTACAGCATCAAATCTCTCTTGGCCCCAAGGCCCGACCAGTCAAGCAGGAGCTGCGGAGAATATGCCCGAATTGGGCTTTGAAGATTGAGGAAGAGGTCACCAAGCAGATAGACGTAGGGTTCTTGCTAGTATCTGAGTATCCAACTTGGTTGGCCAACATTGTTCCGGTGCCAAAGAAAGATGGCAAAATTCAGGTGTGCGTGGTTTTCAGAGATCTGAACAAAGCCAGACCAAAGGACGACTTCCCTCTACCGCACATTGATGAATTGGTGGACTTCACCGCAGGCCATGCGTTGCTGTCTTTCATGGATGGATTTTCCGAGTATAACCAGATTCTGATGGCACTTGAAGATAGAGAGAAAACCGCTTTCACCACGCCGTGGGGAACCTACTGCTACAGGGTAATGCCGTTTGGGCTGAAGAATGTCAGGGCTACCTATCAATGGGCTACAGCCATAATTCTGCATGACATGATCCATAAAGAGGTTGAGGTGTACGTGGAGGACATGATTGTCAAGTCCAAGGAAAGAGAGGGCCACTACACCACCTTGAAGAAATTCTTTCAATGGATCAGAGAGTATAGATTGAGCTTGAATCCACAAAAGTGTACTTTTGGCGCAACAGTAGGGAAAATGCTGGGGTTCTTGATCACACAGAGGGGCATTGAGGTAGATCCTTCCAAAATCAAGGCCATCTTCGAAATGCCACCATCAAGGACTGAAAAGGAGGTGTGAGGCTTTCTGGATAAAGTGCAATTCATAAGGCGGTTTATTTCAAAATTGTAACGCCCTCAAATTATCGTATAAATAAACCATTCACAAGAATCATAAACATAATAGAAATGTTATATTTCATTCAACAGGATTTATATTACAAAATATATTACATGCAATTCTTTAATGTTAACAACAGAATGAGTGTCCTACGGGCTTACATCTTTCTAAGTTGTTACTTGGTTTCAACAAAAGAAGAGTCCTAACTCTTTTACATATAAAGCCCTCGGCTTGAATTTACATTTAAATACAAAAATGATAACAAAATACGGAGCCTTCAACCCCTAAACCTCCCAAGCTAAGTCCTTGGAGGCAGCATGTCACCTGTACCTGAAAAATGGCTTCCCAAGTAGGGTGAGCCAAAGCCCAGTAGAGATATGGTAAACAGTATATGAGAATCAACTAAAATATGAGCATCCGATAAATGTGCAGTATTCTAGACCAACACATATTCTTTTCAAGGTCATTCAATATAGATAGTTAATATCTGGATTCATTTCCATTCCTTCATTTCGGGTAAATCAATTAACCAAATTCATGATTTTCAAACAACCAAAATGAGACTACAACTCAATGATGCACAGTTCAATACATTCATCAATCAAACACTTCTATTTCTTGCCATTTTACGGAACCACGTCCGAGGGAACCGACACCCACAAATAAATAAGGTTTCGGGACTTTCACCTTGGACACTTCGGCCAACTTAATTATCAATGGAGTCCATCCCCTATCTCCTCCCAAACAATGGAGTACATCCCCTATCTCTTCCCATACAATGATACATATGCAATGTATTTAAATACGTTGTCATATACAATGACTCATCAATTCACATATTTAATGGTTTACTCAAACCGTCATATTCAATGACATATTTCAATTGATTAGTTTTAATTTTCCTAATCCTCATGCATTTTCTACAACAATCACAGCTACCCTCCACTGATAGCCCAAAACAGATATTTCTAAACAGAAAAATAAATCTATCAACAGATAATTTATCAAATTTTCCATAGGTGAGTGATTTATCAGTCTAACTACACCATTTAATCACAAATTCCCCCAATTTCATAATTCCCAAACCAATTTCACATTTCCACATTGATTTCATTATTTATACAAAATAGTTTATTTAATTCAAACCTAGGCATTTTCCCCCTTTTCTCAAATATTGCACCCAAGGCTAAATTTTACCCATTATACACAAATAACCCCATTTTCAAGACCTCACATACACACATGGAGTCCAAAATAGAAAACCCATGTTTCACAAATTCAATCCCAAACCCTAACTTCACCTAAACTTCCCAACTCCACCGTTTATGCAAAGATGACACACATCTAGGTTAAAACTCATAATAAAGAGTAGAACATCCCTACCTCAAATGGAGAAGCTCAAAGAGGAAGAAAGGGAAACTGGAAGATGCTCCAAACTTGAACTTTTTTCGATCAAAAGGAAGCCCACGCCAAACTCTAGCTTTTTAACAAAGGGAGTAAGGTAGAAAGACCCTAAATGATGGAGTATTTGAAGAGAGAAAGGGTGTTTTAGAGAGAGAGGCAACCGGATTAGGGTTTTGAGCGAAGGAAAGGTCAAAAAATGATATAAAATCACGCTGTTGCTAATTGATATATGCGAGGCTCGCTCGAGTGAAGGAGTTGTCGCTCGAGCGACCAGATACAACAAGTGGCCTCGCTCGAACGCAAGAAGCGTTGCTCAAGCGCACAATGCAAAGCTTCAGGTCTGCTACCAATGTAGACGCACGCTTGAACGCAAGAGTTCTCGCTCGAGCAAAGGAACAAATAACACGCGTCTCGCTTGAGCGCAAAAGTTCTTGCTCGAGCGAAAGCTAGGTCTAAAAAAAACTTGAGGACTCTCAATCCTCGCTCAAGCGCAAGAACCCTCGCTCGAGCGAATAAGCCAAAACATGGGCAGCAACCATTTGCACCAAAAACTAACCAAACTGTTCCAAACACGCCCAACAAGACCTAAAACTCAACTTCAAAGAATTAATGGGAGGAAACAAGACATAGACAATAACATACAACCACGGAACCCGAGTCTGGAATACAATAAAGGTCAAGGTAAAACTTGGATGGCTATAAAAATTAACCTTGACTTGTGAACCACTTTTTGGTCTCCTGAAGAAAGGAAAGAAATTCTAATGGGATGACCGATGTTAATTCGCTTTTGAGCAGATCAAGCAGTACCTACAAAACCCACTTGTGTTGTCACCGCCAGAGCTAGGGAAGCCCTTGATTCTATATCTATCAGTAACGGATATAACAATGGGATGCATGCTTGCTCAGGAATCTGAGGATAGGGTGGAGAAAGCCATCTACTATTTGAGCAAGAAAATACTGGACTATGAGACCCATTACACCCCACTAGAGAAGGCTTGCTTAGCCTTGGTATGGTCTACCAAGAAGTTGAGGCACTACTTGTTAGATCACTCTATAATTTTGGTTTTGAGATTAGATCCCATTAAATATCTCTTTGAGAAACCAGCGCTTACGGGTAGGCTAGTCCATTGGTTGCTTCTCCTCTCCGAATTTGATCTGAAGTATGTCACTCGCAAGTCTGTCAAGGGGAGAGCGGTAGCTGAGTTCTTGGCAGATCATCCAGTGGAAGGGGATGAAACGGTAGAATACCTATTCTCAGATGAAGCTATTCTGCAAGTCGACTTTGAGATTTGGATAATGTACTTTGATAGAGCGTCTAACCAATACAGTTATGGGATAGGGGAGTTGCTGATAGCACCCGACAATTCCCATATTCCCTTAGCCTTCAAACTCCGATTTAAGGTATCTAACAACAAAGCAGAATGCGAGGCGTGTATCGCTGGTTTGGAAGCCACTCTGGAACTAGGGGCAAAAAGTTGGACGTCATCGGGGAGTCAAACCTAGTTGTGTCTCAAGCAAATGGAGACTGGAAGGTCAAAGAATAAAAGATGAAGATCTATTACCAGACCCTAGATGTTCTGATTCCTAGGTTTGAGAAGCTAACCTTCACTCATCTACTAAGAGAGAACAACAGCTTTGCTGACGTCTTATCAACTCTATCTTCCATGATAGACATCCCGTTTGGAGTTCGGATGCGCCCGATCATTATTGAACAGAGATATGCACCGGCTTACGAGACTATCGCCGCAATAGATGAAGTGCAAGATCAAAACCCTTGGTTCTATGATATCTAGAACTTCTTACGAAAGGAGGTTTATCCACCACGGGCAAATGCCAAAGACAAAAGGTCTATACGGCGAATGGCTGCTCAATTTCTCATCTGCGGAGGTAAACTGTACAAGAGGGGTCATCTAGGGATGCACAAGTTATGTGTCGATACAGAAGAATCAAAGCGCCTAATGGAGGCCATCTATGGGGGAGAGTGTGGAGCACACATGAGCGGAGTAATGTTAGCCCGGAAGATTCTCAGGCAAGGTTATTACTGGTCTACCATGGATGAGGATTGTATCGGTTTTGTTCGGCAATGCCACAAATGCCAAATCCATGCAAATCGCATGAATATCTCGCTGTCAAAACTGTGCAACATGACTTCACCACGGCCTTTCTCAGTCTGGGGAATTGATGTCATTGGGGCAGTTACACCGAAAAGGTCAAATGGGCATGAGTACATTCTGGTGGCAATTGATTATTTCACGAAGTCGGTGGAAGTTCAGTCTTATGCAGTGTTAAAAGCAAAGCATGTGGCTAAGTTCATCTAAAACAACATCATTTGCCGTTATGAAGTCCCAAATAAGATCATTTCAGACAATGGCTCCCATTTCAAGAAAGAAGTGATCGACTTGTTGGAGAAATACAACATGGCTTTTCATAAGTCGTCTACATATCAGCTGCAAACCAACGGAGCTATTGAGGCCGTCAACAAGAACATCAAACACATTTTGCAAAAAATGGTTTAGACCTACAGGGACTGGCTAGACAAATTGCCATTTGCTCTCTGGGACTACAGAACTTCAATTCGGACATCTACTGGGGCAACTCCGTACTCTCTTGTTTATGGAATGGAAGCTGTTTTGCTGATTGAAATAGAGGTTCTGTCGCTACGGGTTATGGCTGAGTGCCAGATAGCCGAAGCGGACTGGCAGCAGAGCAGGTTCGAATAACTAATGTTGTTTGATAAGAGAAGACTAAAAGCACTGTACCATATTCAAAGATATCAACGCAGGATTTCCTGGGCTTTTAACAAGAAAGTTAAGTCCTGAAATCTCAAGAAATGAGATTTTGTGCTGAAAGACAACCGAGCTCCCATCCATGACCCAAGGGGCAAGTTCAGACCCAATTGGACTAGTCCTTACATTATCAAAACAATTTGGTCAGGTGGAGCTATCATTCTTATGGACCTGGATGGCCTAGAATTTTCCCAACCGATCAACAAGGACAAGTTGAAGAAATATTACCCTTGAGAGGCTCGCCAGGCCGAAAACCCGGAAGGGTGACCTAGGCAAAAGTTAGAGCACAAAAAATTGGAAAAAAGAAAAACTAAGCTCGCAAGGTTGAAAACCCAGAAAGGGTGGCCTTGGCAAAAGTTAGAGCGCAAAAGGAGAGTGTTAATACTTGAGTGAACCCGAACCGAACTACGTAAGGCCTAATTCCCATCTTCAAGATATGTAGGCAACTTCATTTTGAAGCTCGGCCGTAAACACCTCCAAATCAATTGTGTCCATGTGTTTGATCAAGGCATCTTTGTCTGTTCATTATCTGAAAGTTCGGTTGTGATCCTTACTCTAAGAGGAGAGCTGACTACAATGCTAAGCAGTACTATTCAGACAAGGGGCAATTTTCCATTTTTGGATTCGAGGTTTGTACATCTCGAGTACAGATTCCATGTGTATCAAGTTATGATCCTTATCGAAAATGGATTTGAAAAGTTTTAATAAAAGTTGATTTTGTTCAAATTAATCTTTTTACAACTTAGACCATTTTTGAACCAAAAGCAAAATTTTCAGTGCCCACAACTTCAATTTCATTAATTTCGATACAAAGTTCTTCAACTCTCGATACAAATTAAAGTTGCTTTTATTACATTCAAAAAGAAAACTTGAAAAGTAAGATCAAAGCAATAAACTTGGGGCATAGATGAGTCAAGTGTTCCTGCGTCCCCCGCTTGTGCTTGTGGAAGCTTCTGATGCTAAAGTGGGCCCAGTTTGTGCCTCATCTTCGAGCCAAGCCAGGCACTCGCTAGAAAGTGCGCAGTTGAAACTAGGGACAGGAGCTAGAAGCTCTCTTATCCTCCATGTAGTGGGATATCGAGCCAATTATGAACCTGGGATTAGGAATGAAGCCGAGTACTCTACCCCCTCTTCTGGGCAAGTCTGTTCGTGTCCGAACTAACGCTTGAACCAGAATGGAAAGTAGAATACACAATGTATCAAGCCAATCAGCTGAATACCAGGTTGCCGAGTCATGCTGTAGCTCATCTCGGGAAGATCAAACCAGGGGCAACGCCAAGCAATGTGAACAGCAAACCTGTTGCACATCCAATGGCACCACCACCCCTCATTCGGGAAATCCACTAGCCGTTAGCGAAAGAAATAGCCCCGTGTTGAATATACAGGGCAAGAATCCACTACCTTCAACCTATCCATGAGCGATATCTGGAGAGGGATGAAAGAAAAGAGAGATTAAAATAATAGAGAGGTGTGTGTTGAGGGAAAAAATGAGAAAAGGGCTTTGAGAGAAAAATAGAGCATGAGTGTCGAGTGATGTCAGAACACATATGGAAATGATGGGAAACATTACTTGAAGAAGTAGTGGACTCCCTGCGAATTTGGTGGTCTCTCACCAATAAAAGGCATCTAGACCCATCAAAGTTACGGCTAATACCAAGCCCATGCAGCTCTTGCCCTCTTTCAAACCTTGGGCTACTTCGATCAATCGAATACTAGACCCGCCAAAACTAGAGGCAAGGAGAAATTGTGCCAACATACACAAACAAAGGGCGTATTGTCGAAAACCCTACCAGAAAAGATCGCCTCGGTCACCAACGTCAGAAAATTGATGAATCAAGCTGGGGATGTCCAGCTCTTTGTTGTGAACCAAGGATCGAGTATCGTGTAAAGTGAGTCCACATATACTTCCCAAAGCTTGGATGTGACCAAAATGGGGCCGAGGTAAAATTTTCTCATCACATCGGAATTCCATTAGCGCCTAAAATTCTTTGACTGTCGGGCATATCTCTTGTCCCCCGAAGCTAAAGATGTGCATAATCGGGTTCCAACATCTAGCCGTGGCATGAAGGAACGGAAAACAAAGTGGAGAATGACTCAGCGAGAATAGTGCATTTATGCCAAAACCACGAAAATTCACCTTTTCCGAGCCATCCAAAGTTACAATCCAATCGGAGAGTTTTTGGGCAAAAAATGGCTCCATTTGTGAAGAATTTGCAGTTGAAATAAAGAAATCACAAAGCTCAGCCTTTTGTGGAAGATAAGGCAGTGAATGGAAGCCAGGTGTCAGCAATGTGGAGGTCCTGCACATTGATGGCCGGCAAGGCATCATTGATGGCTGATGGCTGGCAAGAGGTTAGATGGCCGGTAGGCCACCCCTCATGGCTGGCATATGGTCGGCATTCACTGCTTATGGCCGGCAGCCTTCCTCTCATACCTGTTGTCCTCCTTTGTGAAGAATAATGTTGGATGCATGTGTTTTGCTCTGCTGTTTGTGTGTCTTGAGGTCATGTGTTGAGTCCTTTTTGTTTTTTTTTTTTAACAAGTTTATCGAGTTGTATTTGTTATTTATCGAGTTGTTTTCCTTATCAAGTTGTATAGTGCTTTGTTTGTATGTCAGTTGTTGGTCAGTTCGTTACTTGATTTAGACTGTTGTGACAATACAAGTATTCAGTTTTCGTTATCAAATTCAATCTCATTTTTCATGCAATGCGGTGCTTATGATACAAAATTCGACACTCTTTTCATTCTGATCATGGTTGTTTTTACAAAAGGTGCAGTACAAGTTTTTAAAGAAAATAAAACCTGTCCAAAGCTGTACAATGTGCTAACGCTACTAACAAAAAGAAGCTAAGCAAAAAAAAAAAAAAACTACAGAAAATTAGCGTTGGTCGCCTCAGGCTCGAAAAGCCCTCTTCGTCCACTTCTTCGGAGGAGAGAACTCTGCAGCACTATCTCCATCGGCGCCTCTGTCTGAATCTGGATCAGAGTCTGAACTGGAGCCGTCTCTACTCTTCGCCTCAAAGCCCTCATCAGCATCAGCATCCCCACTCTCAGAACCTAAGCCAGCATCATGATCTTCACTCTCGGATGACTCAGCATGCTAACTTGCTGTTTCCTCGACCTCGCTAGTCTCAGCGTCATCATCACTCAGAATAGGCTCTGAAGGGCCACTCTTAGCTCAGGTGCCCCTAGCTCGGCCTTGGCTGCGTGCTGGAGCCTGTCTCTTTCTGCTTGCCGCCAGAGGAGGCACTGCTAGTCCTGCTATTGCTCCTGCTAGTGCACCAGGTATGGGTGGGACCTAAAAAGACAGTTATCGTATGTCAGCCACAGTATGCATATTAGATGCAAGTATGGGGCAGAATGAGTATATGCTAAAGTCAAGTAAAGAGTATGAATACAATATGGAAGTGCAATATTTCAGATGCAGTATATCAGTGCAATGTGGGAAAGTTTTCATGTCAGTTTTAGTATGTCAGTGGAAATTTGATGACTGGAATGTAAGAAAATTAAAGCAATGACCTGAATGCCATAGAAGCCGAGCAGTGCCTCCCTCCTTAATATCATGCCCTCAAATGAGGCTAGTAGCTCAAGCAGATCCTCAGTATATCCTGGAGGTGCCTATAAATGCATTGGGAATGATTAATGTCCAGAACAAACAAATATCATAAAGAAATGAGAAGACTAAAAATGTGGTACATATCGGAGGTGCATCCTGGGCTCTGGTGTATCTATGCCCAGCTGTTGCGGGCTTAATTGGGATCTGATAGACCTCCCCAGTATACCGCCAACATGTGAGTGTAGTAGGCAGCTCTGGCCACCCGGTCCCCTACCTTGCCTGGGAAGCCCCTCTGTCACGGGCTCTGCTCGCCCGGGTTGCTCTGCGTCTCGCTCTCCCTGCAGGAGCTCTCACTCCCTCACCCCCGCAAACACCGGTCGGAAACGGCATCAAGTGTGTCTGGATAAAGGCCGCGTAGTCGCCCTCTACACGGAAATACTCTACCTCCAAGCCTACCATGAACTGGATCACCTCTTTGGTAGATAGCTTGTCTGTCACTCTCATGGACACTAGCGGTGCCATTGGTATAAACAGAGCAGGCAGGCCCATGGTCTGGAGCACGAAGTGCTCGCCTAGGAACCAGGCTCAGCAAATCGGGGCCTCAAGTAGAATATGATAGCGAGAAATGCCCCAAGCCACATGGTACTAGGCTCGAAGCCCTATCGGTATCGTAGCCCAAGGCTGCTATGTGATCTGAAATGGAAAGTAAACAGGTTATTAGTTGCTATCAGTTGCTAATGTGTGAATCAAAATAGTTGTAAAGCAAAAATGACTGTGTCTCGAGTTACCACATGTGCCGCTACCGTGTCGAAGTACTGACAGAAAAACGTGAAGGGCTCACGAGTCCTACGGCAAAGCTGGCCATCGTATACGTACACCCATAACTGGGGCAAGAGTCGGGAAATATGCATACACCCATAGCAGCAGAGAGAATGCAGAGGTATGTAATCAACACAGTATGAACAGATACAGAAAGTGCAAAGCAGAAAGCTTACAGTATGAATAGATACAGAAGGTGCAAAGTACAAAGCTTGCAGTATGAACAGATACATAAAGTGCAAAGCAGAAAGCTTACAGTATGAACAGATGCAGAAAGTGGAAGCAGAAAGCACATGTGTTGAACGGATGTAAAGTAAGAAATGCTTAGCAGAAAATGTAAAGTGTAAAGAGGGAACTAAAAAGTGTACCTCCCAAGCTTGCCAGTAGCCTCCAACCAAGTTCTCTCGCAGACAGGAGGAAGAACTCATATATCCATATAATGTGGTGAGGCCGGCTTCGCCTCAATCATAAAACTGAACTCGAGGAAAGATCACCAAGGCACTCAGCAAATAAAGGCCCACGGTGTTCCACCTGTTTGAAAACAAGGTGGTACCGAAGATGAACATCAGGAAGCCCCAAGCATACTGCTCTATCTCCTCTATCGTCTCGGGCTCAGTCCCCTTGAACTACTCCTCGAACCAGGTGTATCGCACCATGCCTGTTCGGTATATCGGTGGATATGCCCCAAGCAGCTCGAGCCAAGCTGCCTCCCATTCCTCCATATCTAGGTCAAGAGGGATCGGATCACCCTCTACGCCTAAGCCGGTGATCATGGCAAAGTTGTAAGGAGTCATCGTCATCTCCCCTGTGGTGGAAAAGTGGAAGGAGTTGGTGGTGTCCCACCACCTCTCCACCAGTGTTCCTAAGAGAGGACGGCTCGCAGTAACCCGAGTCAAGCTGGAGCAGAAAAGGCCAAAGCTTGCCTTGTCAACAATGTCACGAACTCCAACTGGGATCTTGTCATACCAATCTCGAGCAGTCATCGCACCATAGCCCCCAAAGGCGCGAGACTCACCCTGTGGCAGTGCATGAGATGTAATCAGATCAAGGCAGTGCATGAGATACAATCAGATCAAGGCAGTGTATGAGACATAGTCAGATGAAAGCAATGCAAGAAATGAGAACAATTAAGGGCAGAAATGCATAGAAACAAAGTTCGTACCTCAATGGCAATAGCCGATAAATAATACTTTGGCTCCCTCGACAGGAGGTCCTCTAGCGCCTCATCAGCGAAATCAGTAAAACATCTGATGCCTCCGGTAGTAGGCAATATGTGTGTCTGAGGATGATACCTCGCTGGATCAAAAGGCCATACACTTAACAGTAACGGCTCTGTCTCGACCTCGATGTCTGCCTCAAAGTCTACTGGGGAAGCTCGAGAGGAGCCCTATCATGAGGAAAATTGTCTGCCATCTAAAAATAGGTGCGAAATGGGTGAAAAGTGAAGAAAAATGGGTAAACTTGGAAAAGTCAACCCTAAGAGAGAGAAAATGAAGAAAAAAGTCAAAGTCGGGAAAAGTGCACAAAACTCGAGGGGAATGAGCCTAGAACGGTGGAAATGAGGAAAGAAGCATCGAAATCAAATTCCAATCGGTTCAAAGCGAAGAGAACTAGGAGGATTTAGCAAATAAAGTTTGTGTGGGGCATTGGAAAACGCGTAAAAGGCTCAAATCTAGAGAGGGAAAGCACCTAGAGAGAAAGAGAGCATTTTTGGTCAAGAGGGTGTGAGGAAATGAGCCCTAGTGGCTTGTATTTAAAAGCCCGTTCATAAAAAGACAACTTTGTCCCGAACTGCCATCGATGGCCGGCAAGGCACTCCCATGGCCGATTGGTTTCCAAGGGTCTCCTCTATCTCCCTGGTTTTGTTTTGTGTCCTTGGATTTCAAAATTGAAGGGATTGTTTATTATTGCGTTCAGAATGCCTCTATGGAAGCTCAGAACTGCATTTCTAGTGCACAATGTTCATCACTCATTAACATAAACAAGGTGTATCCTTTTTTAACATATTGCAACTTTTCCAAGAGGTAGATCAGAAGTTGTTCTTGAATTGGTTTTGACGAATATGCTTTTGTTGTTGCATAGAATAAGTGTTTCTTTGTTGTTGCATGGAACGTGCATTCCACTTATATTGTCGCATAGAACATGCTCTTACTCTAGCCAGATAGAATGTGCTTCCGCTCTTGCATTATGCATAGAACATGTTTATTGCTTTCGTTCTTGAATCATGCATGCAATATATGCATTTATCTTTGAATCATGCATAGAATATGCTCCCGTTACCAATCATGCATAGAATATGCTCTCCAATTGTTTGGTTCGCATAGAACATGCCATTATATCTCAGTTGCTGTCTTGCATAGAATATGCATTTCCTATTCGTCACACATGCATAGAGTATGCACTTCTCCATTATTGCATGGAATATACACTTCTCTATTGTTGCATAGAATATGCTTTCATTCTTGTTTCATGCATAGAAAATGCACTGTCGTTACATAGCATGCTTTTGTACACAGGCACGATATTGTATGTACGGTTCATTCAACGGAGCCAGCACAGACAAATGATATTGTATATACAGTCCATTCAAAGGAGCTCCAGGTAAAATCATTCATGCCCTTCGAATCATATCCTTTTACCCTCCTTTCTCTCGCATGCAACGCGTTAAGATAAATCCTTTGGTTACCATCCTTCGGTTAAAAACATTTGAGTGCGTCCTGATGTTTATACCATCCTTTGGTTACCTCCCTTCGGTTAAAAACATTTGAGTGCGTCCTGATGTTCATACCATCATTCGATTACCTTTCTTCGGTTAAAAATATTTAAGTGCGTCCTGATGTTCATACCATCCTTCGGTTACCTCCCCTCGGTTAAAAAAATTTGAGTGCGTCCTAATGTTCATACCATCCTTCGGTTACCTCTCTTCAGTTAAAAACATTTGAGTGCGTCCTGATGTGGACTCGCCTTTTTCCGCGCCCTGCCTTTCGGAAAGGGTTTGAAAAGAAGGCCTCATAATTCGGACTCCCGCGGTTCTGAATCTAGTCTCACAAAGTGTAATATGAAACTGATAATCACTAAAGAGTCCAAATCCAGCAAACCATTCTGGAAAATCAATTTTAAATCAAATAATGCCAAAATTGGACTACTTTGCCAGATACAGAGTCGCCACCTAAATATTTTATTTTTGAGGAAATTTAGGAAACCCTGACTCGTGCCGAAAGCCACGTGTCCGTCATCACCAAAACTTCCTCGGCTCGGGAACTTAGGTACAAGAAGGGAAGGTCATGAACTGAGTACCCCCGCTCACCCGATCAAAGGATCAGCCTCTACTAATCATGATATGATGTTTCATAAACATTATGTGTTCTTGTTCAAGTTATTAAACTAGCTTTACTATGTGACGTACACAAGCAAGTATAGACTAGTCGCAAGACTTGGAACAATTCAACTCGTGTTTGTTTTTGAAAACGGTTTGAATTTGCCACCTCAAGTGGGCTTAAAAATGTGGATTTGCCACCAAACATAGTGGGCTTAAAATAGGATTTGCCATAACAAAGTGGGCTTAAAACTTACATTCGTCGAATCATTCCAATTCAAGCAACAAGCCTTCATCCACAAGCATTCATATAGTTTAGCATTTAAGCACATAGTCTCATGGCAACATGTCAATCACACTCATGCAAGTATGCTAACGCATAAAACTCACTGAGTACTCCAAGCCAAAACAGAAATTAGTTAGAAAAATGCATGATCCTAACTATGTTAAGTGTCTAATGCAACACATGCAATAATGCAATTAATAGGCTCAGGCTACTATGTGGCATATGAATCGATTTGAACAACATGCAATTAAACACATATCCAAACAAGTATTGAAAGTGTAATGCAGTTTGAATGATGCGCCGAGCCTCGGTGCATGCAAGACAAATGAATGGATGCAAACATGCAAGCATAAGGTACGCTAATTGAAAATGTCCCTAATCTAACCATTGAAAGTGATTAAATAAAAGGGAGAAAGACGTGAGGTTGGAAGACATACACAAACGCACGCACACTAATTACAACATTATGCCCTCGCGAAGGAGAGTCCGAATGAATAAAAGCTAACCAACTAGCTACGCTAATTAAGCTAAGCTAAGCTAATTATTACAACATAGTATTTAACTAACTACTCTAAGCTAATTAAATATTACAATACATAACTAACTAATTACAAAGCAATTAAGTTAAATAATTACAACACGAATTAAACAACTAACTAACTAGACAAGTTAACTAAACGGCCTCGGGAAACGAAGGATACACACATGCTCGGTTCCTCCACCCAAAAAGCCACCATTTTGCTACTGCGACCCTCTGTTTGCACATTTGAACACCAAAAATTCTGCCAACTTCCAGAATACCTCTGCTCCACCTCAGGAACGCACCGTGCAAATTTCATTGGTGGCCAACAGGGGGCCTGTCGGCTACCACTGGTAGCCGATCGGCTACTGGTGGTGGCCAGTCGGCCATTGATGACATGAACTCCTCTTTTGTTGCAACAGAGAGCAGACAGAGCAAAACAGTGTATTCTCACAGGTTTGTGTGTACTGTTTACACTCCTTATCATCAAACAAGCTCAAAGGAGTGAAACTCTTGGCTCTCAAACCACCAATCAAGGAATTTTCATGCATGATGGCCAAAGAACCAAGTTTGTATAAGTTTAATAAGTACAAAACAAGACTCAAAAAGACCACCACCCTATCATGCATGATCAAGGGTGACGGTGACCAAGGAAATTGGCACATTTCATCACTTTTGAGTATGAAATGTCCCATTTCCTTATGTTCGAATTAACATCCGATTCGAACACATGCAATGCAACACGAAAGATGTTTATCTTGCCTCTTTTACTTGTCCAATTTTGTTTACTCATTTTAATTACCCAAGCCATTTTTTAATTGATTTGTCCATTAGTGAGTATCCTCTAATGGAAAGATGGCTCAAACAACAAGTTACTTTGGGCATGAAAAAGGCATTACACTGTCGGTAATGAACCCCCTAAGGGATTAAACCATTAGGTGCAACGCCTCCATTTCACACTTAGGCAAACAAGAGGTTTAAAACCACTTTCAAAGCAAACAAAAGAGTGAAGAATAGGGGGAGATTGCAGAGATTATAGTGCTGAAATGAAGTGCAAAACAACACTAAAACATGCTATTAACTTAAAACAATGATGATTAAAGCATTAAAACATCAAGCTAGTGAAGGAAATTACACTACAACTATGCAATACAAGACTCAAATAAATTAACCAACCCAAAACAGAGCCAAAACAGGTCAAAACAGAGCTTAAAACATACTGGACTTAAGCCACAAAAAGCTAAAATAATAAGCTAACATGTGAAGCTAACTAGGCATGCAAACAACACACAAGGAGGGGTGGCTAACCCCTCCAATTTTGGACTTCAAAACAAGGTTTTTACCACTAGAAAACCTCTGAAATTCAGTAGTTAAAAGGCCCAAAAAAGTTGATTTGAAAGTGATGAAAAATGGTACAAAAGCTTAACAAACAAAGGAGCAAGAAAGGTAGACCACCCCCTAACTCAAAATAGCCTCAAACCAACACTTTTAAGTGACAAAAACAGAGTTTTTGGTAGTTCAAAATCAGCACAAAAATAGTTGGAAAAGGTGGTAAAATAAAGATACAAAATAAGCTTAAACAAGGTAAGTACTATACCTTTGAAGCAAAGCACAACATAGCCAACAATCCAAGCTCAAACCACCTTCTAGAGCTCAAACAAGACTCCAAGTAATCTCAGCCCAAAGGTGAGTGTGATACCCCTATTCCGTAATATGCTAAATTGGTCCTTAATTTGAATATGATTATGTGTTTAGCATGATTTTATGTGCCATCATGTGAATATATGTGATTTTGAAGTTTTATCTGTTCACAGTAGGCATATTTGTTTGAATAATCTGCTTTGGAAATTAAATTGAGGGCCTTATCGGCCACAGAACCCGAAATTGATTACGCCATTGTGACTAGCATAATTTTTAGAGCCTATGGTGAAATTTAATTGAAAATTTATTCGGGTTAGATTAAATCGATTAAATTGATAAATTAGAGCCCAACTACTTTATTATTATAATATTGGCCTTAGTGGGTTTTGTTGTCAAGGCTTTAAACACTCAATCTCTCTCTCCCTAGCCTCATTTTTGACTGATAATAAACTCAAAGAAGAGAAGAGAGGGTCGGTTGGAAGAAGAGAGGATAGGAGATTGAGGGTTTGGCTTAAAGCTTGGAAATTTTAGAGGTTAAGCTCAAGAATTGCCATAGATTGTGAAGATTAAACTCCTTGGTGAGTAATTCATGCATTTTTAGTCATTATCTTGTGAATTCAAGTTTAATAGATGGCCAAGAGCATGAATTAGTTTGAATGTGAGGGGATTGAGTTGTATATGTTGGATTTCAAGCTAATACTAGCATGCATGTAAAGAATTGTTATAGATTTCCATGTTTGAGCTTAATTTGTGTAATCTATGTTGAAGTTTGAATGAAATCCATGTGGATGACCACTTCTTCACCAAATAAGTTGTGAATAATGTGTATTTCTTACATGCAAGAGTAGATCATGAAAGAGCAAGCTTTGCATGTTGAAATTTGATATGTTGGTGATGAATTTGGATTAATTTGAGGCATGCATGTAAATGATGTAAGAAATTGAGCTTCCTAATGTTGTAATTTTGTATTGGTAGCATGTTAGCATGAGTAAATGTGAATTTTGAGCCATAACATGCGTAAATTGTGGGTTGAAAGTCGAGATGAAGCTCAAGAACTCAATCTGGAATTCCCAGATTTTTTATGTTCGCTCGAGCGGGGGAACTGCCGCTCAAGCAGGAAAATCGAGCTCCCAGCATTTTTTTGCAGACATGGATCCCGCTCGAGCGGGGAAGTTGGCGCTCGAGCGGGGAGCTATGTAGACAGGAGGTCCGCTCGAGCGGCCGAGTTCACGCTCGAGCGTGAATTTGAGGTAACCAGTACTTTTGCAGTCTTAAGGGTCCGCTCGAGCGTGGAAGTTGGCGCTCGAGTGGGGACCCTGTTTCCTGAAATTCTGTTTTTGCATTCTGAGTTCTGTTTTCCGTTCTCTTTCACTGGTAAGCACTCTTAGGCATATGTTAAGCATTGTAAATGAGTTAATGAGATAAGAATAAAGCCTAAAGAGGAATATGTGAATCAAAGAACGGATCGAACTGTTAGTGACCCCTTTTGTGTTCATGAAATGTGTAGGGTCAAGCTCCAGGGCAATTCCACAAGCCGATCACTGTGAGTAATATCAATGTTCGAAAGTTTATCAATGTCCAATAGTGTATTCCCTTATAAGCTTTATGAGTTGCTAATTGGGATTGTGGACAAAAGTCTAACATGAATGAATGATTGGACCAAAGGTCGTTTTGATGATAATAAATGGACCAAAGGTCGTTTCGATGATAATAAATGGACCAAAGGTCGTTTTGATAGAAATGAATAGACCAAAGGTCATTTTGATAAGAAATGAATGGACCAAAGGTCATTTTGATATAAATGAATGGACCAAAGGTCATTTCGATGGAAATGAATGGACCGAAGGTCGTTTCGATAGAACTGAATGGACCGAAGGTCGTTTTGACATGAATGAGTGGGCCGAAGGCCGTTATGACATAAATGGGTGGGCCGAAGGCCGTTTTGAAATAAATGAATGGGCCGAAGGCCGTTTTGACATGAATGAAAATCTGAATGGGCCAAAGGCCAGTATGTTTGGAACTACAATCACTTGACCTAAACTTTGTATAAATGTACATATGTTAAGTAGGAATATAAATTGGGCCCAAGGCCGTTTGGAGCATATTGTTCTATATATTGATTATATGACTTCTGTATTTGATATTATTCACTGGGCTATCGCTCACGCTCATTCATGTGTTTGTAGGTGAGCCGAGGGAAGTCCAAACCCAGCCCCAGTGAAGTCTGCCAGGAACAACACGAGTTTTGAGAAAGTCAGCCTTGTGTCTCACGCACGAGACCTATCCTTGCTATTTTATTGTGTAATTATATTTTGCCTTGCTGGCAAGGACTTTATGTATATTTGTAAATAGTCTGTCATGGGTTGACTTAGTTGGATGATCCTGTCTGTAAGGGATTTTGTGATACTGTACTTGTTGTGGGTTATTAACGTATATGTGCATGGTTGTTTGGATGTGCATATAAGCACGGCTCTATGGTCAAAATTTTTAATTTTTGCTTCCGTTTGGCCCCTTTACTCTGATGAGTTATGTCCGTTTTGGTTTGAGGCCGTAGGTAATCACAGGATTACTGGCCGGTTATGTCCGTAACCCATAGGGGCAGGTTTGGGTCATGACAGTGAGAGTATTTGGTTAAGGGTTAGTATGCAAAAGCTAAGGACTTGTGTGCAAATGTGTACAAAATATCAAAAGAGAGAGAAATGTAGAGAGAGATTTTTTGCTCAAATTTTTCTAACCCTCCAAAATGGGGGAGGAAGCCCCCTACTTATAGAAAATCCACCCCTTGAGCTTAGAAACATCTCACCATACACGTGTATGGAGATGCAGCTCAGTGTGCAACAATTGGCACAGCTGTTAATAAATATCTGGAAAAAGGCACTGGTGGCCAACCGGCCACACCCCTGGCCGACAGCCTTGGGGGGTGGCCGACAGGTCACCAAGAGGTCCAAATACCAAGTTTTGATCCAAAACAAGGCACAAAAAGAACAAGGTTCAAAGGCTCAAAGACAAGGCATTCCGCCAAGGACTTCGGGTGCTCGAAACCAACACAACCACACAATCATCAAGTGCACGAGCGATGACGTCTAAGTCTTGAGAACGGTCAAAAATGGGGTGTCTACAGTTGCCCCTCTTTGACAGAACTTGGAATTCATGAAATGACGGGAGTGAATGTCAAAGCCTAGAGACGACCCATTTTTGATAAGGTCGAAGACTTGGACAAGCAAACAAACAAGACAAAACAAATGGTTGTGCCCGCAGGCTGCCTACGTATCCCTTTGCAAGGAATCAAACCACCGTAGTTCTGGAGCAAGATGCAAGTGATATGCACAATGCAGAGCATAACTTATGATCATGCAATGAGGCTATAATGAAACATCTAGATGCAAATGTCATGCAAAGAAATGCTACATTCATACAAACCAAAACAAGGTACAACAATCTCATACACGAAAAGCAGTAAGTAAATAAACACGCCACGTGTCGAAATCACAAGCCAAACCACATTTCATGCAAAAAGGATGTAAGAAAATTATGCAAGCTTAAAACACGATGCGCAAACAAAAAAACAAAAAAAAAAAAAAGCAACCGTTGGGCGCACCCGAGGTCTCAAGCAAGATTCCAATGCATTGCATGCGAAAGGAGAAAAGAGAGGGGGTGAACACTGGGACGCACCCACGTGTTCGAAACCAAAGCATCTTAACGTGTCGCACGCAAGAGGAGAAAGGGAGGTGAACACCGGGACGCACCCACGTGTTCAAAACCAAAGCGTCCTAACGTGCTGCACACGAGAGAAGAAAGGGAGGTGAACACCAGGATGCACCCGCGTGTTCGAAAACAAAGCATCCTAACGCGCCGCCCACAAGAGGAGAAAGGGAGGTGAACACAGGGACGCACCCGCATGTTCGAAACCAAAGCGTCTTAATCCGCCACACGCAAGAGAAGAAAGGGAGGTGAACACCGGGACGCACCCTCGTGTTCGAAACCAAAGCGTCCTAACATGCCGCACGCGAGAAGAGAAAGGGAGGTGAACATCGGGACGCACCCGCATGTTCGAAACCAAAGTGTCCTAACACGCCACACGCGAGAGGAGAAAGGGAGGTGAACACCAGGACGCACTCGCGTGTTCAAAACCAAAGAGTCCTAATGCGCCGCACGCGAGAGGAGAAAGGGAGGTGAACACCGGGATGCACCCGCGTGTTCGAAACTAAAGCGTTCTAACTCACCGCACGTGATAGGAAAAAGGGAGGTGAACACCAGGACGCACCCACGTGTTTGAAACCAAAGCATCCTAACGCGCCGCATGCGAGAGGAGAACGGGAGGTGAACACCGGGATGCACCCACATGTTCGAAACCAAAGCGTCTTAACGTGCCGCATGCGAGAGGAGAAAGGGATTCGAAGGACATGAATGATTTCATCTAGAACTCCTCTGAATGAACCGTGCATACAATAACGTGCCTGCATAAGAAAGAGACTTAACAGGTACAGTGTAGTAAGGGTGCATGTTCACAATAAACAAAGCATGTTCTATGCAAATGTAGTGACAACACGTTCTATGCATGATAATGACAGCATGCTCTATGCTATAATGGAGAAGTGCATGTTATATGCAGCAAATGATGAAAGATATGTTCTATGAATATTCTATACAACAATAGAGAAATGCATATTGTATGCAACAAATGATTGAATAGCAACTTCCGATTTACCTCTCGGAAGAGTTGTAACAAGTTAAAAAGGATACATCTCATTCGTGTTGATTAGTGACGAACATCATGCACCAAAGACATGGTTCAGAGCTTCCGTAGAGACAATTTGAGCTTAAAAGTGAACTTTTCTTGCACTTTCTCGAGAACTAAGGACACAAAACAGCAATAAAACACAAAGGAGGAGCACTGGAAGCTTGTCGGCCACCAGGGAGGGGTGTCGGCCAGCCCCAAGCATTGTCGGCCACCAATGGTGGTCGACTGGCCATTGATGGAAGGTCGGGCTATTTTAGTCTTTTTACATTCGGGTCTTTAATTATACACACCCAAACTTCATTTCGTCATTTCCACTTGTCCGAAATCCATCCCTCTCTCACTCTAGACCTTCTTTCTCTCTAGATCCGACCTTTATACACATTTTCCAACGCCTCACGCAAAGTTGATTCGCTAAAACCTCTTGATTTCCTTCTTTTTGAACCGATTGAAAATTGATTTCGGTATTTTTTTCTTCATTTTCACCACTTGAGGCTTGTTTCCCTTGAGTTTCTCTTGGGTTTGGCGCCTTTTCCCGGGCTTTGACTTTTTCTTCCATTTTCTCTCTCTTAGGGTTTGACTTGAGTTGACTTTTGGCATTTTTCACTTATTTTCCCCATTTTTTTCACTTTTCATCGACTCTTCATCTATATTCCAAATGGCAGAAGACTTTCCACATGATGGGGCTCCTCTAGATGCGAAGTTCGAGGTAGAGTTCGATTCTGATGCAGAGACGGAGCTCTTACCACTGGGAGTGAGGCCTTTTGACGCGGTGAAGTATCTTCCTTAGATGCACATTTTGTCTGCCGGAGGCGTTAGGCACTTCACTGATTTCGCTGATACACTGGCAGAACTCTTACTGAGGGAGCCAGACTCCCATCTTTCAGCCGTTTCCGTTAAGGTAGGAACTCTATGCACTTGCTCATCTAATGTTCTTTACTTGCATTTCTTGCACTAATCACACTCTTGCACTGTATTTTCACCAATGCGATTGCATTTGTTTTGCACTTCCTTTTCATCGAACTATATTTACACTAATTCACATGTCCTCTGCTATAGGGTGACGCCCGCGCATACAAGGGTTATGGGGCCACGACGGCCAAAGATTGGTACAACGAGCTCCCTGCCAGAGTACAAGCTATTGTTGACGAGGTAGGCTTCGACCCATTCTGCTCTGGATTGACACGAGTCATAGTGAGCCGTCCACTTCTGGGAGCACTAGTAGAGAGATGGTGGGGCACCACCAACTCTCTCCACCTTTCCACTACCGGAGAGATGACGATGACCCCTTATGACTTCGCCATGATCACAGGCCTAGGCATAGGGGGTGATCCGATTCCCCTTGATCCTGATATGGGGGAGTGGGAGGCTGCTTAGATTGAGCTTCTGGGGGAGTGCCCCTCTTTGTTCTGAATAGCCCATGTCTGATACAGCTAGTTCAAGGAGTGGTTCTAGGGGACCGAGCTAGAGACAGTAGAGGAGATAGAGCACTACGCTCGGGGTTTCCTGATGTTCCTCTTTAGTACCACCCTGTTTCACGAACAGGGCGAACACCGTGGGGCTATATTTGCTGAGCGCACTGGTGGTCCTTCCCCGAGTGAGTTTCTACAATTGGGACGGGGCCGACCTCGCCACCCTGTACGACTATATGAGCTCGACCTCCCGCGGGAGCGGACACTTGATCGGAGGCTACTGGCGAGCCTAGGAGGTACACATCTCAGTTCCCTCTTTACACTTTGCATTTTCTATTCAGCATTTCTTGCTTTACATCTGTTCAACGCATGTACTTTATGCTTTGTACTTTCTATATCTGTTCATACACTGTATGCTTTCTACTTTGCACTTTCTATATCTATTCATGCACTGTTGACCATATATCATTGCACTTTCCTTGCAGCTGTGGGTGTATGCATACTTCCTGACTCTTGCCCCGGAGCCAGAGGTGGAGGTTCCATTGACGATATGATCAACTTCGCTGTATGTAACGCCCTCAAAATAATACATAACTCAATCATACATAAGATCCATAATCATAAAGAAATAGTATATTTTTATTCATCAGAGTCTTCTTACAAAAGATGTTACATGTTGACAACAAAAGTAAATGCCCTACGGGCTTACAACTTTCCAAGTCAACACTTGGATACAACAAAAGAGGGTCAGAAGCCCTTTACAAATAAAGCCCTCGGCTTGGAAATAAAAACATATAAACATAAAAGTAAAACAACAAAACAGAGACTTCAGTCCCGAGACCTCCCAAGCTAAGACCTTGGAGGTGGCATGTCCCCTGTACCTGAAAATGGTGTCCCAAGAAGGGTGAGCCAAAGCCCAGCAGAGATATGTTAAACCAAATACGAGAAATAACTAAAACATTAGCATCTGATAAATGTCCAACACATGTACATTGATATATATATGCCATTTTCATAATCCATCAGCATTGATATTCATCTTTCAACCCGGTTTCATTTATATTTCCAATTCACTTTATTGACATGGTTCATTTATCCAAGTAGTTCAAATGAGACTACAACTCATAAAAACAACACTTCAATTCATCAACAATTCAAAATGAGACTACAACTCATATTATCAACACTTCAATTATCAACATCATTCAGATGTATATAAGGTTTCGGGACTTTCACCCTGGACACTCCAGCCAACTTAATTATCAATGGAGTCCATCCCCTATCTTCTCCCAAATAGTGGAGTACATCCCCTATCTCCTCCCAAACAAAGATACATATGCAATGTATTTAAACACTTCATCATATACAATGATCAATTAAAGCACATATTCAATGTGTTATTCCAACTGTCATATTCAATGACATATTCCAATTGATTAGTTTCAGTTTACCTAATCATCATGAAACTCTACAACAATCGTAGCTATCCTTCACCGATAGCCCAAAACAGTTATTTTTAAACAGATAATTAAATTTATCAAACAGAGAAATTTACACATTTTCCATACGTAAGCGATTTTCCATCCAACCATACCAATTTATTACATTTTCTTCCAATTTCATCATTTCCAACTCAATTATATATTCCCATAGTCAATTTCATTATTTTGACAAATAATACATTTAGACCTAAGTAAGGCATTTCCCCCTCTTTCTCAAACAACACTTCTAAGGCTCAATTTCATCAATTGTACACCCATAACCCCATTTCAAAACCTCACATTCACAAAAGAGTCCAAAACCAAGAAACCCCTCTTTTATAATTTCAAATCGAACCCTAACTTTCCAAAACTTCCAAAACACCACCATCTACACAAAATAACCAATGTTTATGTCAAAACTCATAAGAAGTGGTAGGTTATCCCTACGTAAAAGTTAGGAGCTCAAAGGAGAAGAAGGATTAAACTCAAGATGCTCCAAATCAACACTTTTTCGGTTCAAAATGTAGCCCACGCAAAGCTCAAGCTTTTTAACAAAGGGAGTTGGGTAGAAACCCTCTAGATCAAGTGTATTTGTAGAGAGAATGGGTATTTTAGAGAGAGAAACAGCCGATCTAGGGTTTGTGGGAAAGAAGAGGATCAAAAATGGTATATTTCATCTCTGCTGCGAACTGATATATGCGAGGCTCGCTCGAGCGAAGAAGTGGTCGCTCGAGCGACCAGACACAACAAACACCTCACGCGAGCGCAAGAAGCCTCGCTCGAGCGCACAATTCAAAGTTTCAGGTCTGCAACCCAGACGCACGCTCGAGCGCAAGAGTGCTCGCTCGAGCGAAGGAACACAAAAACATAGAGCTCGCTCGCTCGAGCGACAAAAGTCTTGCTCGAGCGAAGAATACCAACCTTCAGTTCTGAACTAGACACAGACGCACACCCGAGCGCAAGAATGCTCACTCGAGTGAAGAGACACACCACCGAAAGCTCGCTTGAGCGAAGAAGCAAAACCCAATGCTCGTTCGAGCGCAAAAAGACTCGCTCGAGCGAAGATGCCAAATTCTGGACGGCAACCATTTGTTCCAACACCCAACCAACCTGTACCCAACTCACCCAACACGTCCCAAAACAAAAATACAAAGGATTTAAAGGACAGAAACAAGACATAGGCAACAACAACCATGACAGAACCCAAGTCTGGAACAAAATAAATGACGGGGAAAACCGAGATCGCTATAACCTCCCCCTCTTAAAGAATTTCGTCCCCGAAATTATAAATATAAGTTTCAAAATTGTGATCTTTTAAATTCTCAATATGATTACAATACAACCTTTATCCACATAATCCACTACCGATCATTCCATCTCTTCTCAAGAAAATAACTTTACAAATATAGCTCAATATGCATTATCAATTTGCACTCTTTTGAATTTCAACGAATTCCAATGTACATACTCTACAATTCCATGACATATGCAATGCTAAAAACTTATTGTCATTTTTACAACACATTCAACATATACAATGTTAAATTAAACTCATTTCTTTGAAACATATGCAACAATTTCAATACTTCCATAATCCGAAACATATGCAATGTTCTTAGAGTTTATCAACAAAACAAAGTTCTCAACATAAGCTCAAACATCCACAAACAAGTCCGGATATTTTTCTAGGACCTCTAATTCACGTTCCCAAGTGGCTTCCTCAACCCCGTGATGTTTCCACAATACCTTGACTAAGGAAATGGTCTTGCCTCGCAAGACTTGGTCCCGTCTATCCAAGACCCTCACCGATCTCTCCTTAAACGAAGCATCCTCATCTACCTCTAAGTTGGTCCAATCCAACACATGTGACTAATCCGGCTCATATTTCCGAAGCATACTAACATGAAACACGTCATGCACTCCAGACAATTGCGGCGGTAATGCTAAACGGTAGGTATAGACACCCTATTTTTGACCGACCTTAAGACTCAGACGTCATTGATTGAGCGCTCGACGATAGTGCATGTTGTGCTCGTTTCGAGGTTTCGGAGCTTTGGCTGAAAGCCTTGCCTCCGAGCCTCTGAACTGTTTGTGCTTTGGCTCGGTTTGCGGACCAGGCCTTGTTTTCCTTGCCTGAGGGAGGGAGAGGTTTTGTAAACCATCTCTTTGTGGTCGTAGACCACTTTTCCCGTTTGGAGACTACTTTCCGATTTTCGGAGCCTTAAGCCGCACGCCTTGTCTCGGGACCGCTTAACGTTCTCCGTTTGGTGTGTTTTTGAACCACACCTTGTTTCCTTGGCCTAGAGGACCACTGTGGTTTGGGAGACCATGTTTGTGGTCTTAAACCACTTTTGGTGCTTGTCAGCTAGTTTTCGAGGCTCCCGGCTGCGCGCTTTGCCTCCCAAACTTTCGTCTTGCATCCGTTTTGATTTGTTTTTGGTACAAACCTTATTTTCCTTGTTTAGAAGGTGGTACAAGGGTGGGAGACCGGTATTTCTCCTTGGAGACCACTTTTCTTCTCGCCAGCTAGTTTTCTGATTTGACAACTGGGCTCCTGGGTCTTTGGGCCACCTTTTCTGGTCGGCCACTCCACCACTGGCTTGTTTTCAGTGTGCTAATCATCTCCCACCATGGCTAACTAGTTGTCTTCTTGGGAGACCACTTAAAGTGTTCGGCCGACCACTTGAAGTAGCTGGCCGAGCACTTCAAGTGGTCGGCTACTTTTTGCCACCTTTTTGGAGATATTTTCCTCCAACTGGCACAGCTAGAGGGCGCTGAAGCTATCCTCCATACACGTGTATGGAGGGATTGCCTTGAACCTTAGCTTCCTCAAGAAGCTTTGCTTTTGGTTCTCTATAAGAGAGAACCATCTCCTCCCTCCTCTAGGTTCAGAAATTAAAGGTGGGAGTGATACATATAGCTTTGTATCTATATCTCCTTGTTTGATCTTATTTTGTGCATAAAAGTGTCATTTTGTCTCACTTTAACACACAAATACACACTCAAACACCTTACTTGTGTTGCTAAAACTTCTTGAAGTTGTTTTTAGTGTTCTTGGGTTGGTTTGAGCTCAAAGAGGTTGCTGGAGTTGCAGTAGTAAAGAAGGTCTTCAAGGGTGAGTCTTTAACCCTTAAATCCCCCATTCTTGCTTAAGCTTTTGAACCCTCTAGCATGCTGTTTTAAGCTTAACTTCCTACTGCAAAAAGTTCTATTTTTGTGTGCTTTAGATCTTTGTTTAAGGTCACTTTTGTGTTTGGGGTTATTTACCCCCTCTTAGGCCTTGCTTGGCCTTGCTTTTGTGCCTTCTTTGTGAGCCTTTGGGACCACCTTGTTTTGGCCTTCTCACCACTGAAACTCAGAGGAATTTCAGTGGTGGAAAGGGTGTTTTGAGGTCCCAAATGGGAGAGGGTCATCCCCTCTCCTTGTGTCTTCAATACTGGTCTTGAATGCCTCATGTGTGAGCATGTTTGTTAAGCTTATGTTGGCCATATCTTAGCTTGTATTTGTGGTTATTTTGCTGTGGCATGCCACTGTTTTTGCTTGGTTTTATCATCCCTTGCATGCATAATACACTTGTAGTGTAAATCACACAAACTAGTCTAGTATGCTTCATGAAGTAGCATGTCATTTTAGCTTGTTTTCTTTCCATTTCAGCATGTTTTTGGTGATGTATTGCCATGTCATACCTCTGTTAGGGTTTGGTTTGGTTAGCCTTTGCATGCTCCTTGCACTTGTAGTGCATTTCCATGAAATAGCCTAACATGCATCATGCTTTGACATGTCACTCTAGCATGCTTTTGGCTTAACTTTAAGAAGGTTTTGTCCATGTTTTAACATGCTTTAACTTTGATTTTGGTTGTTTTAGCCATGCATGACTTGCTTTGTAGCCATGGTTCAATCTAGCTTGCTAGCTTTGTGCATCAAGTCCACTAGCATGCATTACTTGGACTAGTTGAATGATTTGGCATCAATTATAATGTGATTTCAATCCATGTTTCATGGTCTTGCACTTGCATTTTTGTGCGCTTTCAATGCGTTGGAGGGTTGGCCCATTTATGCCTTAACATGAGTCATTGTGTATGCCTTCATGCCTAAGCTTGCGAGCCATTATTTCAATGTGTTTTTAGGGTTATTATGCCATAATATAACTCTGATTTTTGCGGGTTAAGTCATCCCATGCTTGGTCTTAATAGGTGTAGTGTAGTCCACCTTATTTACCTTATATGCATCATGTCTTATGCCCCTCATGCTAGCATGTTTTGGCTTCCTTCTATGCATGTTTTAGACTCATTTTGACATGTTCTAGAAATGTTTTGGGTTGCCTTAGCCATATGCTTCATGTTTTGTATAGCTATAGTACAAGTGCTCTTGCTTGCTTCAAGCTTTGAGCATCATAGCATGCTTCATTTGTGTTGTATACATGATTTGGCATCATTTAACATGACATTTCAGAGCATTTAGGACTGCCATGTTCCCACTTCTTTCATGCTTTGAATGCCTTTGAGTATTGTGCATTGTTGCCTTACTTGTAGCCTGGCTTGTATGCTTGCATGCCTAGGTCTTTGAGCCTCCATCTTAGCATCTTTTGGTCCATGTTTTGACCTATTTCAGCTCTATCCATGGTTGGTTCATGCATTTGTGCCATGTATTGCATGTCCCTAAAGTAATCCTCTTTGTTAGCTTTCATGCTTTACGATTCTTGCATGTTTCACTTGCTTTGTTTGAATGATTTGGCATCATTTCTTACCTAATTTCAGTGCATTTAGTGTTGCTACACTTCCACTTTTGTAATTCTTTGAGCACTCTTAAGAGTTGTGCTCTTTAGCCTAATTTGTAAGCCAATTGGCATGCATGCCTATATATGCCTTTGGTGCCTTGGTTTCATCATTATGGCCACTGATTTGGGCATGACTGAGGTCTACCCCTTTTGGATTAAGTCCATTTTGCATGTTCACTTGCATGTTACTTGCATGCTTATCTTACTTTGCATTGTGTATGTTATGTAGTCCTTTGCATTGTGCATGCCAAGTTGTTCCTTGCATTGAGTATACATGTTCCTAACATTGCTAAGTTGCCTTGTAGCATTGCATTGTGCATGCATGCATTAGCATTGTTCGCATGTCATTAGCTTTGTTAAGTTGATCATGTCACATTGCATTGAGTATGCTAAGTAGTTGTCTGCATTGAGCATGCCGTGTTTTGTGTTGCATTGTGTTTGGAATAGGTGTTAGTCCAAACACGAGAAAAGAGGGACATTTCTTACTTGAAGTAATGAAACGTGCCTTAATTCACGGTCGCCGACGCTCTTGATCATACATGATAGAGTTTTAGGCCTTATGTGTTTACTTGTGCATTCATTTTATATTGAATTGTGCAACTTCGCCTCTCGGCCATCATGCATTGAAATGCGCGATTGGTGGCCCGAGGGTCGAGAACCGCACTCCCTTGAGTTCATGACATGATAGGGAGGGTAGTTGTGCACACATACCTTGCAAATACATTGCCATGCCCTTTCTTGCTCTCTGTTGCAGTGAGCTGGAATTCAGCAGCAACAACTGGTCGGCCAGCCAGAAAAACTAGCTGGCCAACCACTTTTCCTAGCTTTCAACAAAGATAGGTGGTCGGCCATGGCTGCAGACACCAACAACTGGTCCGCCACCCTCCTACAGGTTCCCAAGATGTGTTAGAAGCTATTTGGAGCTTGGTGCAAGGTTCTGAGGACAATTGAAAACAGAGGCAAATCGAGGCATCGCATTGGATTTCAGAACGAGGTGACCGGGCATGCATCCAGTCTTCTCCCTCTGAGAACCTCCTGTTTTATTGCTTTCCTTAGTTGCCATGCTTAGATAGCTAGCTTATGCTTTGGCTTGTACCTTCAATAGTTAATGCGTTTAGCTATTTCAATTTGTTTTGTAATAGTTAGTTAACTAGGATTAATTAATTAATTTGTGTTGTAATAATTAGTTTAATTAGCTTAGATTAGCTAGTTAGCTTCTTATTCGGTCTCTCCCTCGAGAGGGCCAATTGTTGTAATAAGCGTGCGTGTGTGTGATGCATGTCTTCCAACCTCCATTTCTTTCTCCCTTTTACTTAACCGCTTACGATGGTTAGTTTTAGGGCATATTTTGATTAGCATACCTTATGCTTGCATGCGTGCATCCATTCATTCGTTTTGCATGCACCGGGCTCTACGCATCATACTAACCGCATTGTATTTCAATACATTTACTTGAATACGTGTTCAAAGGCACGTTACCAAGTTGCATTTCACATGACATCTTAGAATAGCCGAGCCTATCTGAGTTGCATTTCTGCATGTGCTGCATTAGCCATCTTAACATGAACTAGGATCATGCATGATTCTTAACTAGTTCTTTGTTTTGGCTCGGAGTACACTGTGAGTGTTTACGCTTTAGCATACTGCATGTGTGTTATTGAGTGCCATGAAAGCACGCTTGCCATGAGGCTAACTGCTTATTTGATATAACTGCCTGAATGCCTGTGGGTGAAGGTTGGATTGCTTGAATTGGAACAATTCATCAAGTCCCTGTTTTAGCCTACTTGCGAGTAGCAAACTTCAAACCATTTTCAAACAAACGGATATGCAATGTTTTGTTCCAACTTAGGCGATCTAGTCTATACTTGTATGCTGTTCGCATCACATAGTAATTCTATGTTTAATAACCGGAATAAGAATACATGTGTTTTCAAAAACGAAATATCATGCTTAGTACAGGCCGATCTTTGATCGGGCGAGCGGGGGTGCTCATTACATGACCTTCGCTTCTCGTACCCAAGTTCTCGAGCCGAGGCAACTTTGGTGATGACGGACACGTGGCCTTAGGCACGAGTCAGGGTTTCCTAAATTTTCCCAAAATAAAATATTTAGATGGCGACTCTGTATCTGGCAAAGCAGTCCATATTTGGCACTTCTTTATAAAAAATCAGTTTTCCAAAACGATTTGCCGGATTTGGACTCTTTGGTGATTTATCAATCTTACATTGCACTTTGTAAGTTCAGATTAAGAACCGTGACATTGAGTCCGAACTGTAGTAGCTCAGAACAAAACACCAAAGAGTTCCTTAGAAACAGAAAGAGGATGAGTTCCTTAGAAAGAGGATGAGTTCCTTAGAAAGGTAATTGATGAATTTGAGACGAGTCCAAAAGCAAAATTCAGCATTGAGAATGAACTGTTGAAATTCCGAAACAGAATGTGTGTCCCTGATATCCCGGAACTAAAGAAGAGAGTTTTAGATGAAGCCCACAGATCTGTATTTGCTATGCATCCCGGCAACAATAAAATGTACCGGGATTTGAAACAAACCTATTGGTGGCCTAAGATGAAGAAAGAGATTGCAGAATATGTGTCCAAGTGTCTTCAGTGTCAGCAAGTTAAGGTTGAATATCAGAAACCAGGCGGTCTACTTCAACCTCTCCCTATTCCCGAGTGGAAGTGGGAACATGTGACTATGGATTTTGTCGTTGGCCTACCTCGGACTTCTCGAGGTATGGATTCTGTTTGGGTAGTAGTTGATAGACTAACTAAATCTGCACATTTTCTGCTTGTCAAAACTACGTTTACTGCTTATAGATTGGCTACCATTTATGTTGATGAGATTGTCCATTTACACGGTGTTCCAATATCTATTGTATCGGATAGAGATCCGAAATTTGTGTCTAGATTGTGGAAGAGTTTGCAGGAAGCTATGGGAACAGAACTAAGATTCAGTACTGCATTCCACCCACAGACAGATGGGCAGTCAGAACGAACGATACAAACCTTGGAAGATATGCTTCGCATGTGTGCTTTAGATTTTCAGGGGAGTTGGGAAGACTACTTGCCACTTGCAGAATTTGCCTATAATAACAGCTTCCACTCCAGCATCGGTATGGCACCATACGAGGCTTTGTATAATAGGAGGTGTAGATCACCTATTTGTTGGACAGAGGTCGGGGATAGAGCTTTGCTTGGGCCAGAAATTGTGCAAGACACTTCTGAGAAAATCAAGACTATTCGCCAAAGGCTCAAAACAGCTCAGGACCGACAAAAGAATTATGCAGACGTTCGGAGAAGACCTCTTGAGTATGAGGTAGGTGATCATGTGTTCATCCGTGTTTCTCCGATGAAAGGCCAAGTCAGATTTGGGAAAAAGGGCAAGTTGTCGCCCCGTTACATCGGACCGTTCCAGACTCTGGAGAGACTTGGTCCAGTTGCTTACAGAGTTGCTTTGCCACCGGGATTCGAACAAATCCACAATGTGTTTCACGTGTCGATGCTGAGAGGTTACCTCCGAGACCCGTTCCATGTGATTGATTATCACCGGGTTGCTATTGATGAAAATATGGAATACGAGGAATGGCTAGAAAGAATTGTTGATCGACAAGTGAAAGAATTGAGGAACAAGTCCATCCCAATGGTGAAAGTAGAATGGAAAGAGCACTATGGGACGGATGCCACGTGGGAAAAAGATGAGGAAATGCGACTACGCTATCCACATTTGTTTCCCGATGAAGGTAACTTAAGTTCGGAGGACCAAACTTCCTAAAGGGGGGGAGACTGTGATACCCTTATGTTAATTGGTCCCTAATACGTATGTGATTATATGTTTCGATATGATTTTGTGTACCATTATGTGGATATATGTGATTTTGCGATTCTATCTGTTCATCGTAGGAATATCTGTTTGAATAATCCGCTTCGGGAATTAAATTGAGGGCCTTATCAGCCACAGAACCCGGAATTGATTACGCCATTGTGATTGGCATAATTTTTAGAACCTACGGTGAAATTTAATTAAAAATTGAGTCTGGTCAATTTAAACTGATTAAATTGATAAATTAAGTGCCCTATTATTTTATATTAAAATATTTGTTAGTGGGGGCTTGTTGTATATTAGCATTGCACCCTCCTTTAGCTCTCTTAGACTCAAAATCTGAGTTAGACAATTAAGAGTGAGAGAGAGGCCGGCCATAGTGAGAGAAAGGAGGAGAATTGTGCATTTTAGCTTGAAGCTTAGGAATTTTGGAGGTTTAGCTCAAGAATTATCTAGAGCTTGAAAGATCAAAGCTTCTAGGTAAGTGAACTCATGGATTTTTGTTGTAAATGTGTAGATTCAAGTGTGTTTGATGATCAAGAACATGAGTTAGCTTGATGTTAAGGAAATGGAGTTGTTTGTGTTCAATTGATGGTCAATGAAGGCATGCATGTGTATAATTGTTGTAGAATTGCATAATCTAGCATGTATTGAGTTGAACATGGAAGTAAAGGTGTTAAATCTTACATGCAAGCATGCTTTTGTTGTATTCCATGAGAATGAACACCATTTGTTTTATTTGGGTTGGAAATGAGGTCAAAAATTAGCATGCATGTTTGAATAATTAAGAGATGAGCTTGAATGCATGATTTTACCATATTAGAATGAGTTTTGGGGCATGCATGTGAATTATTTGTAAATTGAGCCTCATTGAGTTGTAATTAGGGGCCTATACCATGTTAGGACAATTACATTTGAGATTTGAGCCATTGCATGCAAGAATTGTAGCTGGAAAATTGTCTTGGAGCTCAAGAACACAATCTGGGAAACCCAGAATTTTGATGTCCGCTCGAGCAGGGGAATGTACGCTCGAGCGGGGATTTCGAGCTCCCAGTATTTTGTTCTTGCAGGCATGGTGCCCGCTCGAGCGGGGAAGTTCACGCTCGAGCGAGGGATCATGGAGGATGAACTTCTGCTCGAGCATTCTAGTTCACGCTCGAGCGTAAAAATGATGCATCCAGCACTTTTTGCAGACATAGCGTCCGCTCGAGCGGGGAAGGTCACGCTCGAGCGAGGAGCTATGTTGAGAGGCCCTCCGCTCGAGCGCCATATTGGGCGATCAAGTGCAAGTTCCACCTATCCAGAACTTTTGCAGGCCTTAAGGGTCCGCTCGAGCGGGGAAGTTTACGCTCGAGCGGGGACCCTGATTTCTGAAATTTCGCTTTCGCATTCTGTGTTTCGTTTTCCGTTCTCTTTCACTTGCAAGCACTCTTAGGCATGTGTTAAGCATTGTAAATGAGTTAATGAGATAAGAATAAAGCCTAAAGAGGAATATGTGAATTAAAGAATGGATTGAGCTATTAGTGACCCTTTTGTGTTCGTGAAATGTGTAGGGTCGAGCTCCAGGGCAAATCCACAAGCCGATCACTGTGAGTAATATCGATATTTGAATGCTTATGAATGTCCAATTGTTTATTCCCTTGTAAGCTTATGAATTGCTAATTGGGATTGTGGATGTAAGTTAAACATGAATGGACCAAAGGTCGTTTTGATAAACATGAATGGACCAAAGGTCGTTTTGTTAAACATGAATGGACCAAAGGTCGTTTTGTTAAACATGAATGGACCAAAGGTCGTTTTGATAAACATGAATGGACCCAAGGTTGTTTTGACATGAATGAGTGGGCCGAAGGCCGTTCTGACATGAATGAATGGGCCAAAGGCCGTTCTGACATGAATGAATGGGCTAAAGGCCGTTCTGACATGATTGAATGGGCCAAAGGCCGTTTTGATACGAATGCATGGGCCAAAGGCTGTTTTGCCATACATGACTAGGCCAAAGGCCGTTTTGACATAATCGAATGGGCCGAAGGCCGTTTTGACAAGAATGGCAATCTGAATGGGCCAAAGGCCGGAATGTTAGGATTGCAGTCACTTGATTTGTATTTAGATATATATATCTGTTAAATAGAAATATGGATTGGGCCCAAGGCCGTTTGGAATATGTTGTTCTACAATGTTATGTAAATGCTGTATTTGATATTATTCACTGGGCTATCGCTCACGCTCATTCATGTGTTTGTAGGTGAGCCAAGAGACGCACAAACCCAGCCCCAGTGAAGTTTGCCAGGAACAACATGAGTTTTGGGGAGTCAACCTTGTGTCTCACGCATGAGACCCATCCTTGCCATTTTGTTATGTATTTACACTTTGTCTTGTTGGCAAGGACTTTATGTATATTTGTAGATAGTCTGTCATGGGTTGACTCGTTTTGGATGATCCTGTGTGTAAAGAATTTTGGAACTGTACTTTTGATGTGGGTTATTAATGCATATTTGTATGGTTTGCTTGGAGTGCATATAAGCACGGCTCTATGGACAAAGTTTTTAATTATTGCTTCCGTTTGGTCCCTTTACTCTGTTGAGTTACGTCTGTTTTGGTTTGAGGCCGTAGGTAATCTCAGGATTACTGGCCGGTTATGTCCTTAACCCATAGAGGCGGGTTAGGGTCATGACAGAGTGGTATCAGAGCACGAGTTAATAACTCACACACTTGTCCAAAAAGAGCAATAAGCGTCTAGATAAGATCTAGGATGCATTCATGTGATAAATATGAAATTGGAAGCATTGATTATGTGCTTCAATGTTTTGATACGAACAGTTATATATATTGTAAGTTGAGAACTACTTGCATTGCAAACTATCTGAATATATGTGCTTCTCAGTATATGCATGCTTGTGCACCTTTGTATGAAATATAATGCAAGTTTAATCAGATGGTGAGAACCAGAGGTGATGAGATAGAGGAATCTTCTACTGCCAGACTGGACAGAATGGAAAGAATGGTTCAGGAAATGGCAGAGGCTTTGAGACAGCAACAGGAGTGGCAACAACAGTGGCAGCAACCACACCCGCCACCTCCACCTCCGGCACCACCCGCGCCAGATAATCAAAATGATGACCGGATTATAGCTCTCACCAAGGAATTCAAGAAAATGAAACCACCACAGTTCCACGGGGGATTAGATCCATTGAAAGCCGAAGCGTGGGTCCTCGGCATTGAGAAACTATTTGAAGTGTTCCCCTGTTCAGAGACTCAGAAAGTGCTTCTAGCCACTTTTATGCTAGAAGACGAAGCAAGAAGATGGTGGATGTTGATGCGAGAAAATCATAAGGATGTTGACTGGGTGAAATTCTTAGAAATATTCTATGACAAGTACTTCCCGCAGTGTGTTCGGGATAGGAAAGTGGCCGAGTTCATGGAACTCAAGCAAGATAGCATGACAGTGGCTGAGTATGAGGCCAAGTTCACTGAATTGGCCAGGTTTGCACCACATGTAATTGACACGGACTATAAGAAAGCAAGACATTTTGAAGGTGGACTCCGCAATGACATCCTAGAGCGGGTGAACGTCCTAAAGCTGGAGACTTACATTGGGGTGCTTGACAGAGCCATTATATCAGAGACCAACATAACTAGACAAGCCAAGCCAACAACAGAATGGAAAGGTAACAAAAGGCAAGGCTTCTTCTCAAAGAAGAAATTTTCGAAAAAGCAAAACACGGGCTCCTCAAATACTTCAAATTCTTCCCGAGACACAGCTCCCATGTGCAACATCTGTAGTAGAAGGCACCGTGGAGTCTGTTACCGTGCATCAGGAGCCTGTTTCAAGTGTGGGAAACAGGGACATATAGCCCGAGAGTGTAATCAGAACAGTGGGAAACTAGCAGCTGGTTCAACCGCATCAGTTCCAAAGCCGGGAAATACCTTGAGATCTGCTACTACTGGGGAGACAGTGAGACAGGGAGAGTTTTTGCACTTGTTCCAGGCGATACACGGAATGCTAATGCCGTTGTCTCAGGTACTATTTCAATATGTAATCAGGATGCCTTTGTATTAATTGATTCTGGATCAACACACTCATTTGTGACATACACATTTGCATCTAGACTGAAAAGACCCCTAGAGTTGTTGCCATATTTGTTGTGTGTGTCTGCTCCATCGGGGGAATCTGTGTTATGTGACTATATATATCGGTTTTGTGACATGCATATTGAGGATGCTACCTTATATGTAGATTTGTTGCCCTTGAACTTTAGACATTTCGATGTAATTTTGGGCATGGATTGGTTGACCAAGTATTGTGCCACCATAGATTGTGTGACAAAAAGGGTTGTATTTAAACCACCAGAACAAAAAGAAATTGTGTTTGTGGGTAATGGGGTAGTGCCTCCACCTTATTTGATATCTGCAATGAAAGCATGTAAACTGATCAGGAAAGGGTGCCAGGGTTATCTGTGCTATGTGTTGACTGAACAACCTGTGAATGTTGAATTGAATGATATACCTATTGTTAGAGAATTCCCAGATGTGTTCCCAAATGAATTACCAGGGGAATTGGTAGACAGGGAGATAGAGTTTACTATTGAGACTGTGCCAGGCACCCAGCCTATCTCTAAAACTCCCTACAGAATGGCTACTGCCGAGATGAAAGAATTGAAAGAACAGTTGCAAGACCTGCTTGACAAGGGATTTATCCAGCCTAGCACTTCGCCTTGGGGTGCACCGGTGTTATTTGTGAAAAAGAAGGATGGTACTTTGCATCTATGCATCGATTATCGGGAATTGAACAAGGTAACGATCAAGAACAAATATCCCTTACCCCGTATTGATGACTTATTTGACCAGTTGCAGGGATCACAGGTGTTTTCTAAGATTGATTTGAGATCCGGGTATCATCAGCTGAAAGTTAAGGCAGAGGATGTTGAGAAAACAGCATTCAGAACGAGGTATGGTCATTTTGAGTTTCTTGTTATGCCATTTGGAGTGACTAATGCTCCGGCAGCATTTATGGACCTAATGAATAGAATTTTTAAAACCTACCTTGACGAGTTTGTTGTGGTCTTCATCGATGATATTTTGATATACTCTAAAGATAGACTTGAACATGAACACCACTTGAGGACTGTTTTACAAATACTTCGGGAAAGAAAATTATTTGCTAAACTAAAGAAATGTGAGTTTTGGTTGGATGAGGTTGTTTTCTTAGGTCATGTGATCAACAAGGAAGGAATTTCAGTGGACCCGCAGAAAATAGAGGCAATTTTGAACTGGCCTACACCAACTAATGTGACAGAAGTCCGTAGCTTCATGGGCTTAACTGGGTACTACAGGAGGTTTGTGAAAGATTTTTCGAAACTAGTTGTGCCTCTTACCCAATCGACACGTAAAGGGCAACCTTTTGAGTGGAGCAGTGAAAGAGAATCAGCCTTTCATGAATTGAAGACGAGATTGACTACTGCACCAATCTTGACATTACCTTCAGGTACGGAAAATTTCGTAATTTTCAGTGATGCGTCTTATAAGGGTTTGGGTTGTGTGTTAATGCAGAACGGAAAGGTTACTGCTTACGCCTCTCGACAGTTGAGGCCACATGAGAAGAATTATCCAACACATCACCTAGAGTTGGCCGCGGTTGTTTTTGCTTTGAAAATCTGGCGGCATTACCTGTATGGGGCAAAGTGCGAAGTCTACACGGATCATAAGAGCCTGAAATACTTCTTCACGCAGAAAGAGTTGAATATGCGTCAGAGAAGATGGCTAGAACTGATAAAAGACTACGATCTAAAGATTCAGTATCACCCCGGGAAGGCTAATGCAGTGGCTGATGCTTTGAGTAGAAAATCAACAGGGAGTATGGCTTGCTTGCTTACTGAGCAGAGGGAGATTTTGCAGGACTTTGAGAAGCCTGAAATTGAAGTGGTGGTATGTGAACAGGGCGGATTGATAGCCGCCATTACAGCCGAGCCGGCGATTATTGATGAAATCAAGCAGAAACAGAAAGAGGATGAGTTCCTTAGAAAGGAAATTGATGAATTTGAGACAAGTCCAAAAGCAGAATTTAGCATTGAGAATGAACTGTTGAAATTCTGAAACAGAATGTGTGTCCCTGATATCCCGGAACTAAAGAAGAGAGTTTTAGATGAAGCCCACAGATCTGCATTTGCTATGCATCCCGGCAACAATAAAATGTACCGGGATTTGAAACAAACCTATTGGTGGCCTAAGATGAAGAAAGAGATTGCAGAATATGTGTCCAAGTGTCTTCAGTGTCAGCAAGTTAAGGCTGAACATCAGAACCCAGGCGGTCTACTTCAACCTCTCCCTATTCCCGAGTGGAAGTGGGAACATGTGACTATGGATTTTGTCGTTGGCCTACCTCTGACTTCTCGAGGTATGGATTCTGTTTGGGTAGTAGTTGAT
The DNA here is from genome assembly GCA_030407325.1 of Camellia japonica. Lineage (NCBI taxonomy): Eukaryota > Viridiplantae > Streptophyta > Magnoliopsida > Ericales > Theaceae > Camellia > Camellia japonica. Next base: position 24,837,418 of record JAPPVO010000059.1, on the reverse strand, counting down.
AGACTGACTAAATCTGCACATTTTCTGCTTGTCAAAACTACGTTTACTGCTTATAGATTGGCTACCATTTATGTTGATGAGATTGTCCATTTACACGGTGTTCCAGTATCTATTGTATCGGATAGAGATCCGAAATTTGTGTCTAGATTGTGGAAGAGTTTGCAGGAAGCTATGGGAACAGAACTAAGATTCAGTACTGCATTCCACCCACAGACAGATGGGCAGTCAGAACGAACGATACAAACCTTGGAAGATATGCTTCGCATGTGTGCTTTAGATTTTCAGGGGAGTTGGGAAGACTACTTGCCACTTGCAGAATTTGCCTATAATAACAGCTTCCACTCCAGCATCGGTATGGCACCATACGAGGCTTTGTATGGTAGGAGGTGTAGATCACCTATTTGTTGGACAGAGGTCGGGGATAGAGCTTTGCTTGGGCCAGAAACTGTGCAAGACACTTCTGAGAAAATCAAGACTATTCGCCAAAGGCTCAAAACAGCTCAGGACCGACAAAAGAATTATGCAGACATTCGGAGAAGACCTCTTGAGTATGAGGTAGGTGATCATGTGTTCATCCGTGTTTCTCCGATGAAAGGCCAAGTCAGATTTGGGAAAAATGGCAAGTTGTCGCCCCGTTACATCGGACCGTTCCAGATTCTGGAGAGACTTGGTCCTTTGCCACCGGGATTCGAACAAATCCACAATGTGTTTCACGTGTCGATGCTGAGAGGTTACCTCCGAGACCCGTTCCATGTGATTGATTATCACCGGGTTGCTATTGATGAAAATATGGAATACGCGGAATGGCCTGAAAGAATTGTTGATCGACAAGTGAAAGAATTGAGGAACAAGTCCATCCCAATGGTGAAAGTAGAATGGAAAGAGCACTATGGGACAGATGCCACGTGGGAAAAAGAGGAGGAAATGCGACTACGCTATCCACATTTGTTTCCCGACGAAGGTAACTTAAGTTCGGAGGACCAAACTTCCTAAAGGGGGGGAGACTGTGATACCCCTATGTTAATTGGTCCCTAATACGTATGTGATTATATGTTTCGATATGATTTTGTGTACCATTATGTGGATATATGTGATTTTGGGATTCTATCTGTTCATCGTAGGAATATCTCTTTGAATAATCCGCTTCGGGAATTAAATTGAGGGCCTTATCGGCCACAGAACCCGGAATTGATTACGCCATTGTGATTGGCATAATTTTTAGAACCTACGGTGAAATTTAATTAAAAATTGAGTCTGGTCAATTTAAACTGATTAAATTGATAAATTAAGTGCCCTATTATTTTATATTAAAATATTTGTTAGTCTGGGCTTGTTGTATATTAGCATTGCACCCTCCTTTAGCTCTCTTAGACTCAAAATCTGAGTTAGACAATTGAGAGTGAGAGAGAGGCCGGCCATAGTGAGAGAAAGGAGGAGAATTGTGCATTTTAGCTTGAAGCTTGGGAATTTTGGAGGTTTAGCTCAAGAATTGTCTAGAGCTTGAAAGATCAAAGCTTCTAGGTAAGTGAACTCATGGATTTTTGTTGTAAATGTGTAGATTCAAGTGTGTTTGATGATCAAGAACATGAGTTAGCTTGATGTTAAGGAAATGGAGTTGTTTGTGTTCAATTGATGGTCAATGAAGGCATGCATGTGTATAATTGTTGTAGAATTGCATAATCTAGCATGTATTGAGTTGAACATGGAAGTAAAGGTGTTAAATCTTACATGCAAGCATGCTTTTGTTGTATTCCATGAGAATGAACACCATTTGTTTTGTTTGGGTTGGAAATGAGGTCAAAAATTAGCATGCATGTTTGAATAATTAAGAGATGAGCTTGAATGCATGATTTTACCATATTAGAATGAGTTTTGGGGCATGCATGTGAATTATTTGTAAATTGAGCCTCATTGAGTTGTAATTAGGGGCCTATACCATGTTAGGACAATTACATTTGAGATTTGAGCCATTGCATGCAAGAATTGTAGCTGGAAAATTGTTTTGGAGCTCAAGAACACAATCTGGGAAACCCAGAATTTTGATGTCCGCTCGAGCGGGGGAATGTCGCTCGAGCGGGATTTCGAGCTCCCAGTATTTTGTTCTTGCAGGCATGGTGTCCGCTCGAGCGGGGAAGTTCACGCTCGAGCGAGGGATCATGGAGGATGAACTTCCGCTCGAGCGTTCTAGTTCACGCTCGAGCGTAAAAATGATGCATCCAGCACTTTTTGCAGACATAGCGTCCGCTCGAGCGGGGAAGGTCACGCTCGAGCGGGGAGCTATGTTGAGAGGCCCTCCGCTCGAGTGCCATATTGGGCGATCGAGCGCAAGTTCCACCTATCCAGAACTTTTGCAGGCCTTAAGGGTCCGCTCGAGCGGGGACCCTGATTTCTGAAATTTCGCTTTCGCATTCTGTGTTTCGTTTTCCGTTCTCTTTCACTTGCAAGCACTCTTAGGCATTTGTTAAGCATTGTAAATGAGTTAATGAGATAAGAATAAAGCCTAAAGAGGAATATGTGAATTAAAGAACGAATTGAGCTATTAGTGACCCTTTTGTGTTCGTGAAATGTGTAGGGTCGAGCTCCAGGGCAAATCCACAAGCCGATCACTGTGAGTAATATCGATACTTGAATGCTTGTGAATGTCCAATTGTTTATTCCCTTGTAAGCTTATGAATTGCTAATTGGGATTGTGGATGTAAGTTAAACATGAATGGACCAAAGGTCGTTTTGATAAACATGAATGGACCAAAGGTCGTTTTGTTAAACATGAATGGACCAAAGGTCGTTTTGTTAAACATGAATGGACCAAAGGTCGTTTTGATAAACATGAATGGACCCAAGGTCATTTTGACATAAATGAGTGGGCCGAAGGCCGTTCTGACATGAATGAATGGGCCAAAGGCCGTTCTTTGGCCGTTCTAACATGAATGAATGGGCCAAAGGCCGTTCTGACATGAATGAATGGGCCAAAGGCCGTTTTGATACGAATGCGTGGGCCAAAGGCCGTTTTGACATACATGACTGGGCCAAAGGCCGTTTTGACATAATCGAATGGGCCGAAGGCCGTTTTGACATAATCGAATGGGCCGAAGGCCGTTTTGACAAGAATGGCAATCTGAATGGGCCAAAGGCCGGAATGTTAGGATTGCAGTCACTTGATTTGTATTTAGATATATATATCTGTTAAATAGAAATATGGATTGGGCCCAAGGCCGTTTGGAATATGTTGTTCTACAATGTTATGTAAATGCTGTATTTGATATTATTCACTGGGCTATCGCTCACGCTCATTCATGTGTTTGTAGGTGAGCCAAGAGACGCACAAACCCAGCCCCAATGAAGTTTGCCAGGAACAACATGAGTTTTGGGGAGTCAACCTTGTGTCTCACGCATGAGACCCATCCTTGCCATTTTGTTATGTATTTACACTTTGTCTTGTTGGCAAGGACTTTATGTATATTTGTAGATAGTCTGTCATTGGTTGACTCATTTTGGATGATCCTGTGTGTAAAGAATTTTGGAACTGTACTTTTGATGTGGGTTATTAACGCATATGTGTATGGTTTGCTTGGAGTGCATATAAGCACGGCTCTATGGACAAAGTTTTTAATTACTGCTTCCATTTGGCCCCTTTACTCTGTTGAGTTACGTCTGTTTTGGTTTGAGGCCGTAGGTAATCTCAGGATTACTGGCCGGTTATGTCCTTAACCCATAGGGGCGGGTTAGGGTCATGACAAAACCCCTCTCTGGAATAATCAAAACTGGAGCGGTGGTAAGTCTAACTTTGAGTTCTTGGAACGACTTTTCACAAGTCTCACTCCACACAAACTTGACCCCTTTCTGCGTCAATCTAGTCAAAGGCGAAGCTAGGCTGGAGAAATCCTTCACAAACCAACGGTAATAACCGGCCAATCCCAGAAAACTGCAGATCTCAAAGACACTCTTAGGCTGTGCCCAATCTTGCACTGCCTCTGTCTTGGATGAATCTACGATCACCCCTTCCCCGGATACCACATGGCCTAAGAACTTAACCTCTCTTAGCCAGAACTCACACTTCCCAAACTTAGTATACAGCTTATGGGCTCTAAGTAATTCAAGCACCACTCGCAAGTGTTCATCGTGCTCCTCCTCAAAAGGTGAATAAATCATAATGTCGTCCACAAAAACGACCACAAAGCGATCTAAGAACTCTCGGAAAATCCAGTTCATCAAGTCCATAAACACAGCCAGTGCATTGGTGAGCCCAAAAAGGCATCACCAGAAACTCATAGTGGCCATACCGCGTACGGAATGCCATATTTGGAATATCTTCCTCCCTAACCCTCAACTGATGGTAACCCGATCTCAAGTCTATCTTAAAGAAACAGCAGGATCCTTTCAACTGATCAAACAGGTCATCTATACGAGGCATAGGGTACTTGTTCTTAACCGTAGCCTGGTTCAGTTTTCGGTAATCAATACAAAGTCTCAAAGCCCCATCTTTCTTTTTAGCAAAGAGGGCCGGTGCTCCCCATGGCGAAATACTAGGGCGGATAAAGCCCTTACCTAGCAACTCCTGGAGTTGAATCTTCAACTCACTCAACTCGGCTGGGGCAAAACAATACGATGCCATGGAAATCGGTGCCGTGCCAGGCACTAAGTCAATGGAGAACTCAATCTCTCGATGGGGTGGTAAACTAACAAGATCCTCGGGAAAGTCATCCAAGTACTCACGAACCACCCATGGCAACTCAACCCGGGTCTCATCACACTCACTACTCATAAGGCTAGCGAGAAGACAACTAAGCTTACTCTGCCCTCGCAGATCATACACCGGTGGGAAAACCCTACCAACCCGATCTCCTAAGAAATGAAAACAATCCCCGCTCAAGGTACATACAGTAACCCTCTAGCGGTAATAGTCTATAACAGCCCGGTATGACGATAGCCAGTCCATACCCAAAATCATATCAAACCCAGACATATCCATTACTATAAAACAAAATGAAAACCGACGATCAGCGACCTCTATATCACAGCCCCGACACACATGTTTCAAAATCAACTCACCCCCGATAGGTGATACTACACAAATAGGAGAAACTAACTGTGCCAACTCCAATCCCAAAATAGATGCAAAAGTAGAAGATATAAAAGAATGGGATGCACCCGTATCAATCAACACATTAGCAACCGAGTTGCAAAACAAAAAGGTACCTCTCACAACAGATGGAGCTGGTACTAGGTCTGGCGCTATAATAGCATACACGCACCTTGTAGGTCTCTGATTTACCTGCTCACCTCTCGGAGCATACGACTGCTGCACAGACTGAGCCGAAAAGGCTCCCTGATTGGCCCTCGAGGCCTGAACTGACTAAGCTGGCTGATGACTCTGTGTCTGCCTCGAACCAGACGCACCAGATGTGCCACTCAACTGTGGGCAAAACTTCTTCAAGTGCCCCACCTGCCCACACTGATAACAAACGAGCGGCTGGCCTCTGCCTTGACTCTGGCTCTGAGGATGAGTCGAAGATGAAACTGCCCTCTGCCCTCCTCCCCTCTGTAGGCAAGCTGGAGACTTGTGGCCTAGCTGACCACATTTGTAACAAGTGATGTCTCCCTGACCGCCTCTCCCAGAGCCTGAACTCGGTACTGGAAAGGTAGATCTAGAATGTGCTCCCTGGGACTACTGAGGGTTAGAACCCCTCTGCCTCTTACCGTCCCCCTGACCTTCCTAACTCCTCTTGGAGACCCTCATCCTCTCCTCCTCCGCCTGCATAATGGTCTCAAGATGGACTGCAGCCTGCACAACGCACCCATACTCCCTAGTCATGGACCCGGCCACTCGAAACATGAGTTCGGTCCTCAATTTCTTCTCAAACTCCAGACAGCGGCGTTCCTCGGTTGCCACTAACTCTGGTGCAAACCTCGATAAGCTAGTAAAAGTGGCCTCAAACTCTGCCACTGGTGTATTCAGCTGCTTGAGCTGACAGAACTGATCCCTCAATTTCTCCCTAACAGTGGGAGGCAAAAACTTTTCCTAAAAGGCAGCAACAAAAGCCTCCCAAGTCCCTCTAATATGCCCCCGAACAAACTTCCACCACTGACTTGCGTCTCCCTTCAACTGGAAAGACGCCAAGGTCACTCACAAACCTCCGTCTTTGATGCCAAGCATCTCAAACGTCTTCTTCATCTGCTCTAGCCACTCATCAGCCTTCAGTGGCTCTTTTGGATCACCCAAAAACTCGTCCAGATTCGACCGAAAAAACTCCCTCTTCAGAAAAGACGGGCCTGCCTCAGCTACATGGGCCTGGACTTGATTCTCAACCCTGAGAATGTCCATGGATTCCCTCAATGCTCCTGCCATTTCGCGGGCTAAGGCGCCCATGGCCTACTGACCTACTGGCTCGGCCATGTTGGCCTAACCAATTCCTTCCTCCTGTGCTAGAATTTCATCCGGTATAGGCATCTCCTGCCTCCTAGGCCTACCACGCCTACCACCACGTCCTCGTCCTAACATCCTAATAAAGGTAACAAAAGGATTAGCACATTCATAAATGTGCCGAAGCTATTTCACTCGCGTCCTAATACATTGGACAACTGTAAGTCACTCCACGTAAACACATAATCACATAAGCATTTACGAATTTCATTTCCGGATAATGATCGTCCCATGGCGTTGCTAGAGTTCCAGTTAGAAACAGCAGTGATCAAGTGCCTTTCCAACAGGACTCCCAGAAACCCATAGACCCGATCAACATCCTAGAAACTAAATTCCATACCCATATAGTCACATAAACATGTTATCACATAAGCACATAACACCATACATAAGTCTCTAACAAGCGAGACAAACCCATTGTGGTACTAACCACTTCCCACGTACCCAAAGTATTCAAACCTGGTACGCTCTAATACCAAGTTGTAACGCCTTCAAAATAATACATAACTCAATCATACATAAGATCCATAATCATAAAGAAATAGTACATTTTCATTCATTAGAGTCTTGTTACAAAAGATGTTACATTTTGATAACAAAAGTAGATTCCCTACGGGTTACAACTTTCCAAGTTAACACTTGGATACAACAAAAGAGGGTCAGAAGCCCTTTACAAATAAAGCCCTCGGCTTGGAAATAAAAACATATAAACATAAAAGTAAAACAACAAAACAGAGACTTCAGCCCCGAGACCTCCCAAGCTAAGACCTTGGAGGTGGCATGTCCCCTGTACCTGAAAATGGTGTCCCAAGAAGGGTGAGCCAAAGCCCAACAGAGATGTGCTAAACCAAATATGAGAAATAACTAAAACATTAGCATCTGATAAATGTCCAACACATGTACATCGATATATATATGCCATTTTCATAATCCGTCAACATTGATATTCATCTTTCAACCCGGTTTCATTTATATTTCCAATTCACTTTATTGACATGGTTCGTTTATCCAACTAGTTCAAATGAGACTATAACTCATAAAAACAACACTTCAATTCATCAACAATTCAAAATGAGACTACAACTCATATTATCAACACTTCAATTATCAACATCATTCAGATGTATATAAGGTTTCGGGACTTTCACCTTGGACACTCCGGCCAACTTAATTATCAATGGAGTCCATCTCCTATCTTCTCCCAAACAGTGCAGTAAATCAACATCTCCTCCCAAACCATGGAGTACATCCCCTATCTCCTCCCAAACAAAGATACATATGCAATGTATTTAAACACTTTATCATATACAATGATCAATTAAAGCACATATTCAATGTGTTATTCCAACTGTCATATTCAATGACATATTCCAATTGATTAGTTTCAGTTTACCTAATCATCATGCAACTCTACAACAATCGTAGCTATCCTTCACCGATAGCCCAAAACAGTTATTTTTAAACAGATAATTAAATTTATCAAACAGAGAAATTTACACATTTTCCATACGTAAGCGATTTTCCATCCAACCATACCAATTTATTACATTTTCCTCCAATTTCATCATTTCCAACTCAATTATATATTCCCATAGTCAATTTCATTATTTTGACAAATAATACATTTAGACTTAAGTAAGGCATTTTCCCCTCTTTCTCAAACAACACTTCTAAGGCTCAATTTCATCAATTGTACACCCATAACCCCATTTCAAAACCTCACATTCACAAAAGAGTCCAAAACCAAGAAACCCCTCTTTTATAATTTCAAATCGAACCCTAACTTTCCAAAACTTCCAAAACACCACCATCTACACAAAATAACCAATGTTTATGTCAAAACTCATAAGAAGGAGTAGATAATCCCTACGTAAAAGTTAGGAGCTCAAAGGAGAAGAAGGATGAAACTCAAGATGCTCCAAATCAACACTTTTTCGGTTCAAAACGTAGCCCATGCAAAGCTCAAGCTTTTTAACAAAGGGAGTTGGGTAGAAACCCTCTAGATCAAGTGTATTTGTAGAGAGAAGGGGTATTTTAGAGAGAGAGACAGCCGATCTAGGGTTTGTGGGAAGGAAGAGGATCAAAAATGGTGTATTTCATCTCTGTTGCGAACTGATATATGCGAGGCTCGCTCGAGCGAAGAAGTGGTCGCTTGAGCGACCAGACACAACAAACACCTCACGCGAGCGCAAGAAGCCTCGCTCGAGCACACAATTCAAAGTTTCAGGTCTGCAACCCAGACGCACGCTCGAGCGCAAGAGTGCTCACTCGAGCGAAGGAACACAAAACATAGAGCTCGCTTGCTCGAGCGATAAAAGTTTCGCTCAAGCGAAGAATACCAACTTTCAGGTCCGAACTAGACGCAGACGCACGCTTGAGCGCAGAGACACACCACAGAAAGCTCGCTCGAGCGCAAGAACCTTCACTCGAGCGAAGAAGCAAAACCCAATGCTCGCTCGAGCGCAAAAAGACTCACTCGAGCGAAGATGCCAAATTCTAGACAGCAACCATTTGTTCCAACACCCAACCAACCTGTACCCAACTCACCCAACACGTCCCAAAACTCAAATACAAAGGATTTAAAGGACGAAAACAAGATATAGGCAACAACAACCATGGCAGAACCCAAGTCCGGAATAAAATAAATGACAGGGAAAACCGAGATCGCTATACCGCAGAACTCACGAGCCCTTTTCTTTCTTCAAGTGTTACTTCAACACCGTAGATGCTCACGAGGTAACCTAAAACACGGTCATCATTTGCTTTCACACTATTCTGATTCACATTATAGCCACTGACAACAACTAACAATCTATACAACTTCCATTTGTAGATCTCATAGTAGCCATGGGCCATGATACCAAGAGGAGTTGAGGGCCGGTATAATGTGGCCTAGGGTATTTCTCGCTATTGCATCCTGCTTGAGGGTCCGGTCTGCCAAGCCTAATACTTAGGCGAGAGAGTCATACGCCAGTCTCTAGGTATGCCTACTCCGTTCATACCGATGACGCCGCCAGAGTCCATGAGATTAGCGAACAGCCTATCTGTTGACAGAGTTATCCAGTTCATGGTGGGCTTGGAGGCGGAGTACTTTCGAGTTGAGAGTGATTATGTAGTCTTCATTCAAACACACCTTATGCCACCTCTGACTGGTGTTCGCGGAGGCGAGGGAGCGAGAGCTCCTGTTGCGAGGATAGGGTCTAGAGTGACCAGGGCAGCTAGGGCCTATGGCAGAGGGGCTCCTTAAGTGAGGCAGAGGACTAGCTGGCCGGAGCTGCTTACTACACGCACTTATTAGCAGTATACTGGGGAGGCATATCAGATTTCGATCGAGCCTGCCACAGCTGGGCACAGATACGTCAGAGCTCATGATGCACCCCCGATATGTACCACAATTTTTTCCATTCTCTCTCAGATATTCATTCCTTCTGGACATTGATCATTCCCAAATGCATTTGTAAGCACCCCCAGGATACACCGAGGATCTACTGGAGCTATTAGCCTCATTCGAGGGCATCATATTAAAGAGGGAGGCGTTGTTAAGCTTCCATGGCATTCAAGTAATTTCTTCAGTTTTCTTACATTCCAGTTATCAAATTTCTACTGACACACTGAAACTGACATTTCAACTGAACACTTCCCCACACTGCACTGACACACTACATCTGACCCACATTGCACTGATACACTACATCTGACATACTGCACTGATACACTGCATCCGAAATACTGCACTTCCAGACTGTACTCATACATTGTATCTAACTCCTACATATACTCATTCTGCACTTTATACTTGCATCTGATACACATACTATGGCTGACATATGACAAACGCCTTTTCAGGTCCCACTCGTACCAACAGCACCAGCGGCGGCTGCAGCAGGACCATTAGTGCCCCCTCCGGCAGCAGGGAGGAGAGAAAGGCAGGCTCCGGCACACAGTCGAGGCAGAGCCAAGGATGCCCGAGATGAGAGTGGCCCTTCCAAGCCCATTTTGAGCGATGACGAGGCAGAGACCAGCGAGGCTAAGACGGCAACAAGTCAGCATGCTAAGTCATCTGAGAGCGGAGATGATGACGCTGGCTCGAGTTCCACTAGTGAAGATGATGTTGAGTCAGGCTCCGAAGTAGATGGCAGCGACGATTCTGGTTCTGGTTCAAAGAGAGGTGCAAACAATGGTGCTGACGGAGATAGCTTAAAGGCTCTGCCCAGGAAGAGGACGAAGAGGGCCTCTTGAGACGGAGATAGCTGGCGCTGATTTTCTGTAATTTTTGCTTAGTTTCTTTTTGCTAGTAGTGTTAGCACTTTGTACAATTTTAGACAGGTTTTATTTGCTTTAAAAACTTGTACTCTTTTGTAAAAAGTAACCATGATCGGAATAAAAACCAGTCTTTTGTACGGAAAAGTGTTGTATTTTGCATTCTGAGCACCGCATTGCATAAAAATGAGAGTGAACTTGATTGATGGAATTTGAACATTGTATTGGCACAACCTTCTTAATCAAGTAATGAACCGACTACCAACAAAACAAGAAAAACAATGTACAACTCGATAAATAATCAAGTAATATACAACTTGATAAAAAAACACACAATATACAACAACAAATATAACTCGATAAACAAACAAGACAAATACAACTCGATAAGCAAAACAAGACAAATACAACTCAATAAACAAATTGAAACAAAATAGCTCAACAAAACTAACTAAAACAGGACAACATAGTACGCAAAGAGCAGAACAAAACACAGATTCTCATCACTCTCAACACACAGGAAGACCACAGGACAAACAAGAATGCTGCCGACCATGAACAAAGGCTGTCGGCCACCAGTGGTGGCCGGTTAGCTACAAAAGGTGACTGTCAACCATCACCACTAGCCGGTCGGCCATCAGTGTGGGGGACCTCCAGTTTGTTGCCACCTGTCTTCCACTCAATGCCTTATCTTCTACAAAAGTTGAGACTTCATAGTTTCTTCATTCCAGCTCTGATTTCGCCACAAATGGAGCCATTCTTTACCAAAAAAACTCTCAAATTGGATTGCAACTTTAGATGGCTCGGAAAAAAGTGAATTTCCAGGATTTTGGGATAAATGCACTATTCCCGCTAAGTCATTCTCCGCTGTGTTTCCCATTCCTTCACGCCGTGGCTAGTTGTTAGAATCCGGTTACGCACGTGTTTAGCTTCGAGGGTCAAGAGATGTGCTCTACAATTGAAGAATTCCAAGTTTTGATGGAATCCTGACATGACGAGGAAATCTTGCCCCAGTCGCATTTTGGTCATATCCATGATTTAGGAAGGATGTGTGGGCTCACTTTACATGAGGCTTGATCCTTGGTTCACAACAGAGAGTTAGATATTCCCAACCTCATTCATCGATTTTCTGACACCGGTGACCGCGGCGACCGTCTTTGGCAGAGTTTTCGACAGCATGCCCTTTGTTTGTATATGTTGGCTCATTTTCTACTTGCCCCGGGTTGCGGAGAGTCTAGCATTCGACTTATTGAAGTAGCCCATGGTTTGAAAGAGGGCAAGAGCTGCATTTGCTTAGCATTGGACAAGACTTTGATAGGCTTAGACGCCTTCCATCAGTGAGAAATGACCAAATTCGCGGGAAGTCCACTACTTTTACAGGTAATGTTTCCCACCCTATCTCATATGTGTTTCTCACATCTCTCAACACTCAGGCTCTGTTTTTTTTTTCAAAACCCTTTTCTCACTTTTTCTCTCAGCGCACATCTCTCTATTCTTTAATCTCTCTTATTTTTTCATCCCACCCCAGATATGGCTCATGGACAAGTTGAAAGTAGTGGACTCTTGCCCTTCATATTCAGCACGAGGCTATTTCTTTCGCCAACGGCTAGTTGATTTCCCGAACGAAGGGTGGTGGTGCCATTGGATGTGCAACAGGTCTGCTGCTGACATTGCTTGGCGTTGCCCCTGGTTTGATCTGCCCGAGATGAGCTACAACATGGCTCGGCAACCCAGCATTAAGCTGATTGGCTTGACACACTGTGTATTCTACTTTCCGTTCTGGTTCAGACGTCAGTTTGGACAAGACCAGGCTTTCCTAAAATAGGGGGTGGAGTACCCGACTTCATTCCCAATTCGAGGTTCACAATTAGCTCGATACCCCAATGCTTGGAGGACAAGAGAACTTCTGGCTCCCGCTCCCAATTTCAATTGCGCCCTTTCTGGCGAGTGCCTAGCTTGGCTTGAAGATGACGCGCAAACCGGGCCTACTTTAGTATCGAAACTTTCCACAAGCACAGGGAGGGGACGCAGGAACGCCTGAGTCATTTGTGCCCCATGTTTATTGCTTTGATCTAACTTTTCAAGTTTTCCTTTTGAATGTACTAAAAGCAACTTTGATTTGCAACAAGAGTTAGAGAACTTTGTATTGAAATCAATGAAATTGAAGTTGTGAGCACTGAAAATTTTCCTTTTGGTCCAAAAATGGTCTAAGTTGTAAAAGATTAATTTGAACAAAATCAAATTTTATCAAAACTTTTCAAAACCATTTTCGATAAGGATCACAACTTGACACACATGGGATCTATCCTCGAGATGTACAACCCTACATCCAGAAATGGAAAATTCCCCCTTGACTGAATAGCACTGCTTAGCACTGTAGCCAGCTCTTCTCTCAAAGTAAGGACCACAACCGATCTTTCAGATAATGAGTGGACAAAGATGTCTTGATCAAACACATGGACACAGTTGATTTGGAGGTGTTTACGGCCGGACTTCAGAATGAAGTTGCCTACGTATCTCGAAGATAGGAATCAGGCCTTACGTAGTTCGGTTCGGGTTCACTAGAGTATTAACGCTCTCCTTTTGCGCTCTAACTTTTGCCAAGGTTGCCCTTTCTGGGTTTTCAACCTTGCGAGCTCAGTTTTTCTTTTTTCCAACTTTTTGTGCTCTAACTTTTGCCTAGGTCACCCTTCCGAGTTTTCAGCCTAGCAAGCCTCTCAGGGGTAATATTTCTTCAACTTGTCCATGTTGATTGGTTGGGAGAATTCTAGGCCATCTAGGTCCATAAGAATAACAGCTCCACCCGACCAGATTGATTTGATGATGTAAGGGCCAGTCCAGTTGGGTCAGAGCTTGCCCCTATGGTCATAGATGGGAGCTCGGTTGTCCTTCAGCACCAAATACCCTTCCTTAAGATTCTGAGACTTAAATTTCTTGTTAAAAGCTCTGGCAATCCTATGTTGATATCCTTGAACATGGGACAGTGCTTTCTGCCTCCTCTCGTCAAACAGCATTAGTTACTCGAACCTGCTCTGCTACCAATCTGCTTCTGCTATCTAGCACTCAACCATAACTCACAATGACGGAACCTCTATTTCAATCGGCAGAACAGCTTCCATCCCATAAACCAAAGAATACGGAGTTGCCCCAGTAGATGTCTGAATTGAAGTCCTATAGCCCCAGAGAACAAATGGCAATTTGTCTAGCCAGTCCTTGTAAGTCTCAACCATTTTCTGCAAAATTTGCTTGATGTTCTTGTTGGCGGCCTCAACAGCTCCGTTGGTTTGCGGCCGATATGTGGATGACTTATGAAAAGCCACGTTGTATTTCTGTAACAAGTCGATCACTTCTTTCTTAAAATGGAAGTCATTTTCTGAAATGATCTCATTCGGGACTCCATAACGGCAAATAATGTTGTTGCGGATGAACTTAGCCACATGCGCTGCTTTCAACACTGCATAAGGCTGAGCTTCCACCCACTTCATGAAATAATCAATTGCCACCAGAATGTACTCATGCCCATTTGACCCTTTCGGTGTGCCTGCCCCAATGACGTCAATTCCCCATACTGAGAAAGGCTATGGTGAAGTCATGGTGTACAGCTTCAACGGCGGGATATTCATGCGATTTGCATGGATTTGGCATTTGTGGCATCACCGAACAAAACCAATACAATCCTCCTCCATGGTAGACCAGTAGTAGCCCTGCCTGAGAATCTTCCGGGCTAGCATTACTTCGCTCATGTGTGCTCCACATTCTCCCCCATGGATAGCCTCCATTAAGCACTTCGACTCTTCTACATCAACACACAGCTTGTGCATTCCCAGATGACCCCTCTTATACAACTTACCCCCACAAATGATAAATCGAACGGCAATCCGCCGTATTGCCCTCTTATCTGTGGCATTTGCCCCTAGTGGATAAACCTCATTTTCCAAAAAGTTTCAAATATCATAATACCAAGGGTTTTGATCTTGCACTTTATCTATTGCGGCGATAAACTCGTAGGTCGACGCATATCTCTGCTCGATAATGATCGAACGCATTTGGACTCCAAAAGGGATGTCTATTATGGAAGATAGAGTTGATAAGGCATAGAGTTGATAAGGCGTCAGCGAACCTGTTGTTTTCTCTTAACAGATACGTGAAGGTCAACTTCTCAAACCTAGGAATCAGAACATCCAGGGTTTGGTGATAGATTTTCATCCTTTCTTCTTTAACCTTCCAGTCTCCTTTTACTTGAGACACAACCAGGTTCAAGTCCCCGATGGCGTCCAACCTTTTTCCCCTAGTTCTAGGGCAGCTTCCAATCCAGCGATACACGCTTCGTATTCTGCTTCGTTGTTGGACACTTTGAACCGGCGTGTGAAGGCTAAAGGTATATGGAAATTGTCGGGTGCTATCAGCAACACCCCTATCCCATAACCGTACTGGTTAGATGCTCCGTCAAAGTACATTATCCAGGTTTCTTCCTCGACTTGCAGAATAGCCTCGTCTGGGAACAGGTATTCCACTACTTCGTCTCCTTCCACTGGGTGATTTGCCAGAAACTCTGCTACTGCTCTCCCCTTGACAGACTTGCGAGTCACATACTTCAAATCAAATTCGGAAAGAAGAAGCAACCAACGAGCTAGCCTACCCGTAAACGCTGGTTTCTCAAAGAGATATTTGATGGGATCTAATCTTGAAACCAGAATTACAGAGTGAGCTAACAGGTAGTGCCTCAACTTCCTGGTAGCCCATACCAAGGCTAAGCAAGCCTTCTCCAACGGGGTGTAACGGGTCTCATAATCCAGCATCTTCTTACTCAGGTAATAGATGGCTTTCTGCACTCTATCCTCAAATTCCTAAGCAAGCATGCATCCCATTGTTGTGGCCGTTACTGACAGATATAGAATCAACGGCTTTCCCGACTCTGGCGGTGACAACACGGGTGAGTTCTGAAGGTACTGCTTGATCTGCTCAAAAGCAAACTGGCATCGGTCATCCCATTGGAATTTCTTTCCTTTCTTCAGGAGACCAAATAGTGGTTCACAAGTCAAGGTTAATTTTGCAATAAACCATCTTATGAATTGCACTTTACCGAGAAAAGCCTCGTACCTCCTTTTCAATCCTTGGTGGTGGCATTTCTAGGATGGCCTTGATTTTGGAAGGATCTACCTCGATGCCCCTCTGTGTAATCAAGAACTCCAGCATTTTTCCTACTGTTACGCCAAAAGTGCATTTCTGTGGATTTAGCCTCAACCGATATTCTCTGATCCGTTGAAAGAATTTTTTCAAGGCGGTGTAGTGGCCCTCTCTTTCCTTAGACTTGACAATCATGTCGTCCACATACACCTCGACCTCTTTATGGATCATATCATGTAGAATTGTGGTTGTAGCCCATTGATAGGTGGCCCCAGTATTCTTCAACCCAAACGGCATCACCCTATAGCAGTAGGTTCCCCACAGCGTAGTGAAAGCAGTCTTCTTTCTGTCCTTGGGTGCCAGCAAAATCTGGTTATACCCGAAAAATCCATCCATAAAGGAGACCAACGCATGGCCTGCGGTGAAGTCCACCAATTCATCGATGTGCGGTAGAGGAAAGTCGTCCTTCAGATTGGCTTTATTCAGATCTCTGAAATCCACACACACCCAAATCTTGCCATCTTTGTTCGGCACTGGAACAATGTTGGCCAACCAAGTCGGATACTCAGATACTAGCAAAAACCCTGCATCTATCTGCTTGGTGACATCTTTCTTAATCTTCAAAGCCCAATCCGGGCATATTCTTTGCAGCTTCTGTTTGACGGGTCAGGCCTCGGGGTCAAGAGGGATCCGATGCTATACAATCTTAGGATCGATTCCAAGCATGTCTTCATAGAACCACACGAAAACATCTTTGAAATCTTTTAATAAAGCGACTAAGCGCTCGCGTTCCTCCGAAGACAACGTGGACCCAATCTGGACCAAACGCAGATCCTTCTCAGAACCCACATTAATTATAATGATTTCATCAACAACGGGTTTTACAAACCTCTCCTCCTCTCGATCAATCAAATGTTTCAAAATCAGAGGAATTCCTTCCTCGTCGTTTTTATCAAAATTTTCAAAGTCATGATCAATGCAATATACAAGTGGCACAGAGAAGTACTCAGAAACTGCAGTGGTATTCTCATTCAAAAGATCCAGCTCATCTAATTCCTCGTTACAACCGACTCAAAAGAAAAGGAAAAAGACGACCTGGACAAAACTACGGCATCCGGGTTACTAACCCCAGGAATACCGAACTCCGAGTCAGAATAACTAGAATCTGATTCTGACTTCATAGACTCTGTGGAATCAGATTCCGACTCACTACCTGATTCAGAACTACTGGACAAAAAACCCTCCTCCAGCTGCCAAGTAAGGGATGGTACGTTGGATGCATCCAGAATACCACCAGAAGGGTCCACACCTGATTGGTCTCTGATCATGAAAACGGTTAGGTCATCCCCCAAGCTCTCCGAGTTAATCTGAGGATCTGAAAGAAGACATGCCAGTGCTGCTCCTATCTTAAGTTCACTGTTGTTGGACTCACTTTCTGTGCTCTGTTTAGCCACAGCAGTTAATTCAGTCTGTTCCTCTGTGGCTTCACCCTCTTGTTGCTGTAAGTCGAAGAAATTCTCAAAGCCGGGTAGACGCCACTTCTCGAGGTTCAACCATGGCTCAGGAAAGCCGCAAAATGGGAAATCCTCCCCCTTCTGGACAAAGCAGCCGTTCAGAGTTCCCTGAATTGGCCTATGCACAAGCTCATAGTGCTTCCCACTTTGCTTTACTCTGGCTCTTCCGGTCATTTCTTTCCCTTTCCTCACCCAGTCCTCTTTGGTGGGCGTATAGCCTAAGCCAAAGGCATTAGGGTTATGTGGAACTTCAGCCGGTGCAGTAATACCCTTCTAGCTGCTCTTTCCTAATCCCATCCCAGGTATATTCTGTAGTTTGTTCATGAGATACACTGATTGAGCACTGACATATAAACCCTCATCAACAGCTAAGATATTTTACACCACCCGAGCCTCAGCCAAAGTAAAACTGAACAAGAAAACATCCTCGTCACCATGCACAATCTCTAATACGGGTGTAGTAACCTCTGGCGAAGGATGTATAAATGAATTCCTGAACATAATGGCTACCCCCTTTCCAAGAGGGTACTTCAGCATTTTGATGCAAGGTGGAAGAAACAACTTTTACTTGGTGCAGCCAGGGTCGCCCAAGTAACAAGTTGAAAGTAGCCGGAACATCCAGAACGTGAAACTCAATATCCTGTTAGGCTGGCCCGGCCTGTGTTCTGATCTGAACTGTTCCCATCACCTCTCTGCTTATGTTGTTGTAAGCCCGGATCACCTGGGTCGTTGGTACAAAATCTGCTGACTTCAAGCCAATAGCTTAGGTTGTGCGAGATGGACAAACATTGATTACAGACCCAGTGTCAACCAACACCACCGGCACCCATTTCTCTCTACACTCAACTAAGATGTATAGCGGTTTGTTATGTACAGAGCCTTCAGGCAGCAATTCCTTATCTGAGAAGGTTAAAGTAGGCGAAGCACCTCCCGGGAAGACAAGTCCCACTAGTTGCTCTAGAGTTGTGTCGATAAACAGTTTGGCCTTATCCATTGCCGACAATACAACTTATCAGTGCACGCGCGAAGCCATGAGCAAACCCCAGATGGATATATCGGCTTGGATCTTCTTTAGCTACCTCAGTAGAGCTTCTTCCTCCAACTGTTTGTGTTTCTGTTTTTCAGCCTCCTTATCCTTTTCGGATGCTTCAAGTTGGTCTAAGTGTAGGGGCTTAAGTACCGCCCACTTCTAGTCATATGATCCACCTCCTCAGAATACCAAGTGTCGTCTGGCAAGTCTTGGCCCCAATCCTCATCAGTGTGGGCAAGATGCAAATCATCATCTTCCCACCATACTTTTCCGGCAACTGACAGGCAGTTGTCTGGTTCCATTGAAATTGCTCTTATATCACAGTCATCCCCCACAGGGTGTTTGGCTTTTCCAGCTTTCTGACTATTCTCATCCCTTTCCTATTCAAACCACTTCAGTGCGGCTTCTTGTTCCTTATCAGTAGTACTAACAATGCCCGATTCCTGAGCTGAATTCTTAATATCGGTGCCCTCCAACAATTTTCCCTTGTCCTCGGCCGTTTCGACCCTTGTAGTAGTTCCTGCTTCTGGCTACTCCAGCTTTGGTTGAAGTCCCTCATCCACATCAGGTTCATCACTGAGCCACTCAAAGTTGTCTGTCGACCCGTTCAAATCGAACCAGTTAATGTGCGCATCTCCCGAATCTTGCTCATTGAAGAACTACAGATTGTCAATGTTTTCCTCTAAGTCAGCTAGATCATCTAATCCATGGCTTGGGCCATCCTCCTGGATCACACTCACCTCCATTCCTGTTGGCAACTCCAGCTCTGGTTTGGCCGGATCGATTGGCATAATATAACACCATGGGTTGTATTCCTCCTCAGATAAGTCCACAAAGCCCTTAGGTACTGAGCTAACACTCTCATTCTCCACCAAGGCTACCCTGCCTTCATCTACCACGGTCACCACCACGGATTTGGGTTGGGATGTGGACGCGTTCATCATGCACAAATCTATGCTTTCCGGGATGAACAATGCCGGCTTAAGTAGGTAGAAGGGGGTGATGTATATACTGGGGTCATAAGGGACGGCCAGTGTATGGATGAGGTTTATTTGTCGGGGTGGAGGGGCTTGGTTATGTGGTGGGAGAGGATTTGTAGTGACATTGGGTTTTTCAAGAGGTGTTATCACCTTATTATAATGAGATCTTGAATCTCATGACGTAATCTAAAGTACTGATCAGTATCATGACCATGTTGTTGGTGGAAGCACAATATTTGGCCAGGTTGTGTTTAGGGGGGAGGATCGGTCAGTGGGCGTTGTTCTAACGGCTTCAGATGCCCTTTTTTTATCAGGACCCTCAGGGTTGCGGATAAGGACATATAGAGTGGAGTGAAGACCCTCTGGCCTCGGGCCTAATGGCTAGAGGTTTGGGGAGTTGTATTGGATGTGCTGGCAAAGGGGTTGGCAGTCTTGGGTGTGGTGGTGACCATGCTCACATCTGAAGGCCTTGCAGCTGCACTACCGCTAGTAGTCGCATTGGAACTGCATGTGAAAGCCATATTGGGCTGCTCCTTCTCGTGGTCTATCAGACCCTACTTCATTGCATCCTTTATTTACACCCCTATTTCGTAGAGGTCAGCAAAAGTAGACAAAGGCAAGACTATCATTTTCTATAATAATCTTCCTTGCAAATTACGGACCACCATTCTGATCTGGTCCTTTTCAGATGGCCAGACAGTCATCATAGAGGCCTTGGCCCTCTACCGGGTCACAAAATCCGAGAAGCCCTCCTTTGGCTCCTGGCGAGTTGCTTCGAGATCACGAGTAGTGACCTCGTTCTGAGTATTGTAAGAGTACTGCGCTATGAAGGCCTTGGTCATTTCCTCCCAGTTTCTCTTAACAAAGTCTTCAAGTTTGGCATACCAGATGGCCGCTATACCCGACATGGTCTGGCCAAAGAGCGACAGCTTCTGTAGTATGGTGAGACCCATGGGTCGTAGGATGTCAGAGAATAGCCGTAGATGGACCATAGGATCCCCGGAACCGTCAAACTGGTCTATATGCGGCATCTTGAATCTAT
Organism: Camellia japonica; assembly: GCA_030407325.1. Lineage (NCBI taxonomy): Eukaryota > Viridiplantae > Streptophyta > Magnoliopsida > Ericales > Theaceae > Camellia > Camellia japonica. The sequence continues at coordinate 24,817,044 of JAPPVO010000059.1, read as the reverse complement.
CTGGCAATGTCACTGCCAAATCTGTATAGCCATCCTCTATGTCAGGGATCGAATTCACGCCCTGTGCCCATTTGAAGAGCTTTTCCAACTTGCTCACTTTCAGTGCAGTAGGGTTGACCTCGAATTCAAACGGCGCCTCTGTCGAATAAACCGGTGCCTTGGAGGTCTGAGGTAGGATAGGATCTACTTGAATGCCTGCATTTTCCTAGACATTAATTGTGACCCCGAGTACTGGAATTCCTGCTGGGGGTGCATGAGATGCTGAGGCTACTGCAGGTTACCGCTGCTGTTATTGAAGCCTGTCTATTACCTCTGCTTGGCAGGCTACAACCTCGGCTTGGCGAGCTGTGGTTTCAGCTTGTCGGGCTGCATCTAGCTACATGTTCTCAATAGTCTGTTGGAGTTGACGAAGCATGTCTTCCATGTTGACTGGAGGACTTTGAATTACCGGAACGGGCGAATACTCTATGCCTGGAGTAGAAGTAGATGATTGGGCCTGACTAGGCACAGGCGAGGTAAAAGGTGACTGTTGAATCCTCCTCCGTCTAGTAACCGGCGGGAGTGAAACAAACACTGGCTGTCCCCTAACTAAATCCCCAGATCTGCAAATCCTTCTAACTCGGGTCCAGAGTGCTTGGGGGTAACAGAATCATCTGAAGCAATGGTGAAAGACTACCTTACAAAAAGAAAATAAAGCAAAAAGAAACAAAAATTAGAAACCGCACAGCACCTTGGCTCAGACAGAAACAGCATGCAGTTGCAATCATAAGCTGGACAACTATACTCAAACACTGATTTCTGCCCCAAAACTGATCCTCAGACTTGCAACTGATACATACATTCTTGCAAAGTTTCACTCTAAAAGCACATATCAAGCAAGTGAGAGCCAAAACACCCCTATGATGGGGTAAGGTTACCATGTCCTAATTTCGTCAAGAGCTAGGGATTCACTACGCAAAACAAGCAGTTTCAAACAATTCCTGCATTTGGGTGAGCAACCTGTCCTAGTCTGGAACAGTCTCTATAGCTTCTGATATGCAGCTAGGCCGATTGCTCAAAAAGGGTACCTCAGCAAGACTACCTAATATACCTCTCACACCTAACACTGAGAAGTGAAAGGAGGATCAAGTGGTACAGCAGTAGTCTAGATCCAAGGATTGTGTTCCCATCGTGGCAGAGCCCATAACCGATCAACCTTTTGGCAAGCTTTTCCGAGCGAGCCTCCAACAAACCATTCAGGAATAGCAGATGGCAAACATTGTGACTTAAGTGCACTGATACAAATGCAAATGCAAAGAAACACATAAGGGTAAATAAAATAACATATCATGAGTTCGAGTCAAGTTCTCTAATTCCCCAGCGGAGTCGCCAGAAACTGTGGACTTGCCTTTTTCCGCGCCCCGCGTTTTAGAAAGGGTTTGAAAAGAAGGCCTCACAGTTCGAACTCCCACAGTTCTGAATCTAGTCTCACAAAGTGCAATGTGAAACTGATAATCACCAAAAAGTCCAAATCCAACAAACCGTTCTGGAAAATCAATTTTAAATCAAATAATGGCAAAATTGGACTACTTTGCCAGATACAGAGTCGCCACCTAAATATTTTATGTTTGGGGAAATTTAGGAAACCCTGACTCGTGTTGAAGGCCACGTGTCCGACATCACCAAAGTTGCCTCGGCTCGAGAACTTAGGTACAAGAAGGGAAGGTCATGAATTGAGCACTCCCGCTCGCCCGATCAAAGGATCGACCTCTACTAATCATGATATGATGTTTCATAAACATTATGTGTTCTAGTTCGGGTTATTAAACTACCTTTACTATGTGACGCACACAAGCAAGTATAGACTAGTCGCAAGACTTGAAACAATTCAACTCGTGTTTGTTTTCGAAAATTGTTTGAATTTGCCACCTCAAGTGGGCTTTAAAATGTGGATTTGCCACCAAACATAGTGGGCTTAAAATAGGATTTGCCACAACAAAGTGGACTTAAAACTTACATTCGTCGAATCATTTCAATTCAAACAACAAGCCTTCATCCACAGGCATTCATACAATTTAGTATTTAAGCACATAGCCTCATGGCAAGCATGCGAAACATGGCAACATGGCAATCACACTCATACAAGTATGCTAAAGCATAAAACTCACTGAGTACTCCAAGCCAAAACAGAAACTAGTTAGAAAAATGCATGATTCTAACTCTGTTAAGTGTCTAACACAACACATGCAATAATGCAATTAATAGGCTTAGGCTACTATATGGCATATGAATCGATTTGAACAACATGCGATTAAACACGTATCCAAAGAAGTATTGAAAATGTAATGCAGTTTGAATGATGTGCCAAGCCTCGAGGCATGCAAAACAAATGAATGGATGCAAACATGCAAGCATAAGGTATGCTAATTGAAAATGTCCCTAATCTAACCATCGAAAGCGATTAAATAAAAAGGAAAAAGACGTGAGGTTGGAAGACATACACACATGCACGCACACTTATTACAACATTATGCCCTCGCGAAGGAGGGTCCAAATGAATAAAAGCTAACCAACTAGCTACGCTAATTAAGCTAAGCTAATTATTACAACATAGTATTTAACTAACTACTCTAAGCTAATTAAATATTACAATACAAAACTAATTAATTACAAAGCAATTAAGTTAATTAATTACAACATGAATTAAACAATTAACTAACTAGACCAGTTAACTAAATGGCCTCGGGAAATGAGGGATGCATACATGCTCGATTCCTCCACCCAAAAAGCCACCGTTTTGCTGCTACGAGCCTCTGTTTGCACATTTGAACACCAAAAATTCTGCCAACTTCCAGAATACCTCTGTTCCACCTCAGGAACGCATTATGCAAATTTCATTGGTGGCCGATAGGGGGCCTGTCGACTACCAATGGTGGCTAGTCGGCTACCATTGGTGGTCAGTCGGCTACCACTGGTGGTCCGTCGGCTACCACTGGTGGCCGGTCGGCCATTGATGACATGAACTCTTCTTTTTGCTACAACAAAGAGCAGACAGAGCAAAACAGTGTATTCTCACAGGTTTGTGTGTACTGTTTACACTTCTTATCATCAAACAAGCTCAAATGAGTGAAACTCTTGGCTCTCAAACCACCAATCAAGCAATTTCCATGCATGATGGCCAAAGAACCAAGTTTGTACAAGTTTAGTGAGTGCAAAACAAGACTCAAAAAGACCACCACCCTATCATGCATGATCAAGGGTGATGGTAACCAAGGAAAGTAGCACATTTCATCATTTTTGAGTATGAAATGTCCCATTTTCCTTATTTCGAATTAACATCCAATTTGAACACATGCAATGCAACACGAAAGATGCTTCTCTTGCCTCTTTTACTTGTCCAATTTTGTTCATTCATTTTAATTACCAAAACCATTCTTTAATTGATTTGTCCATTTTAATAGCCTGCTTTAGCTCTGCTTTGGGCTGTTTGGTTCATTTAAACTTTCTTTTGTGTAGTTGTAGTGTAAATCCTTACACTAGCTTGTTGTTTTAAGGCTTTAAACATCATTGGTGTGACTTGGCTGCATGTTTTTAGTGCTTTTATCACTCAATTTCAGCACCTAAATCTCTGCAACCTCCCTTTTTGCTTCACTCTTTCATTTGCTTTTGAGGGTTGTTTCAAACATGGGATCTTTTATGCTTGAGATTGAGGTCATGCTTAATGGTTTAATCCTCTTTGAGGGTTCATTATCAAAGGCATGATCTCTCTCTTGCCTTACACTATCCCTTGGTTGACACTTCCTTCACTTTAGATGACGCTCACCAATGGACAAATTGATTAAAGAATGATTTGGTAATTAAAATGTGTAAATAAAATTGACAAGTAAAAGTGACAAGATAAGCATGTCTTTGTGTTGCATTGCATGTGTTCAAATCGGACGTTAATTTGAACACAAGGAAAATGGGACATTTCATACTCAAAAGTGATGAAATGTGCCACTTTCCTAGGTCTCCATTGCCCTTGATCATGCATGATAGGGTGGTGGTCTTGTTGGTCATATTTGTGCATTTATCGAAATTGTACAACTTGGATCTTTGGCCATCATGCAATGAACTTGCTTGATTGGTGGTTTTTGGATCCAAATGTGCCACTTCTTTGAGATATTGAGATGATAAGGAGGGATACAGTACAAACAAATCCTTCGGAAAACCCTCTTTTGCTCTATTTGTACTATGTTGTAGTATGATGACCCAGTGCATCAGTGGCCGGCAGGCCACCATATATGGCCGGCAGTGCATCATTTCTGGCCGGCAGGACACTTCACTGACTGGCAGCAGCCATCCATGGCCGGCAGGTCACTGATATAAATCTTAGCAAAGATTTGGTAAGATGGAGCAAGAAGGTTCTAGAAATACTCAACCCTGCAAACAGAGACTTTCGAGAGCAAAACGAAGGTCTTTTCAGGGCAAAAATCGAGCATGTGCATCTTCCACTTCCCGAGGCAGAGTAGTGGCAGCATAGTTTAATGTCTTAAATGCTTAGTTCATGCGCATTTGTGTTGTAAATTAATTAATTAGTTGTAGCTAATTAAGAGTTGTAATTAATTAGTTAGTTTAACTAGTTATTCAATTTCGGTTTGTAATAATTAGTTAGCTAGAATAGTTAATTAATTCGAGTTTTGCAATAATTAGTTAGCTTAATTAGCATAGCTAGTTGGTTAGCTTATTCATTCAAACCCTCCTTCACAAGGGCATAATAATGTAATAAGTGTGCATGCGTGTGTGTATGTTTTCCAACCCCACGTCTTTCTCCCTTTTATTTAATCGCTTTTGATGGTTAGATTAGGGACATATTTCAATTAGCATATCGCATGCTTACATCCATTCATCTTATCTTGCATGCACCGAGGCTCGACGCATCATTCAAACTGCATTGCAATTTCAATAATTCTTTGAATACGTGTTTAATCGCATGTTATTTAATTGAATCATATGCCATATTAGTAGCCGAGCCTATTAAAATTGCATATTGCATGTGTTGCACTAGACATCTTACATAGTTAGGAACCATGCATATTTTTCTAACTCATGTTTTCCTAGCTTGGAGTACTAGGTGAGTTTTTACACTTTAGCATACTTGCATGAATGTGAATGTTTCCATGTCTAGCATGCTTGCCATGAGGCTATATGCTTACTTGTTAAACTGCTTAAATGCCTGTGGATGAAGGCTTGTTGTTTGAATTAGAATGATTCAATGAATGTACGTTTTAAGCCCACTTTGTTGAGTGGCAAATCATGTTTTAAGCCCACTTGAGGTGGCAAATTCAAACCATTTTCGCAAACAAACATGAGTTGAATTGTTCCAAATTGACCAAACTAGTCTATACTTGCTTGTGCGCATCACATAGTAAAGCTAGTCTAATAACCGGAACAAGAGCACATAATGTACATAAAAATCATATCATGATTAGCAGAGGCCGATCTTTTGATCAGGCAAGTGGAGGTGCTCAATTCATGACATTCCCCCTTCGTACCCAAGTTCCCGAGCCGAGGCAACTTTGGTAATGGCGGACACGTGGCATTTGGCACGAGTCAAGGTTTCCTAAATTTTTCCAAAATAAAAAATATTTAGGTGGCGATTCTATATCTGGCAAAGCAGTCCAATTTTGGCATTATTTGATTTAAAATTGATTTTCCAAAAAGATTTGCCGAATTTGGACTCTTTGGTGTTTATCAATTTCACATTGCACTTGTGAGACTAGATTCAGAACCGCAGGAGTCCGAACTGTGAGGCCTTCTTTTCAAACCTTCCGAAAGGGGGCGCGAAAAAAGGCAAGCTACACAACCCAAGTACCAAAATCACCCATTTTGACACCACAAGACTTCATTTTCAAACCCCATGTTCATTTATTTCGTTTCCACCAAAAACCCCTCTTTTACATTTCAGGTTTGCTCAAATTACTCCCAAATACCACCATTGTTACACAATCACAAATAACTAAGTTAAAGCCCATAACAAAGTGTAGAAAATCCCTACCTCAAAGAGAGAAGATGAGCCAAGCAAGGATGGAACTTCAAAAATGTCAAAATCCAACTTCAATCGGTTCAAAATGAATATCTTGAGAAGCTCTACCTTTTTATCAAAGGAAGTAGGGTGGATAGATCACTAGATCTAGGTGGGAATCTAGAGAGAATGTAAGTTTTAGAGAGAGAGAGAGGGGGTCTCACTTTAGGACTCTTTTGAAGAATAGATTTGAAAAAGTGATATAAAATGATGTTTTCGCAATCTGATATATGCGCAATCCGCTCAAGCGGAGAAGTTGACGCTTGAGCGTCAGACACAAAGTTTGGTTCCGCTCGAGTGCAGAATACAAACATCCAGTACTTATGTAGACAACAGACAACCCGCTCGAGCGCAAAGAAGACCGCTCGAGCGTCCACCCGCTCGAGCATAGGAAACGCCGCTCAAACGTGAAAAATATACCTCTAGTACTTTTGCAGACATGCAAAGTACTGAGAGTTTGCACATCCCACTCAAGCGCAAGAAGGCCCGCTCGAGCGGAAAACCAAAATTCCGGACAACACAGGTTTGGAAAAACAAACAACCAACCTATTTCAAACACACAACCACAACCCGACAATCAAAATAAAGGGGAGACAAGGGAAACAATATATGAATCACTATTCGAAACCACACCAACCCGAGTCCAAACTACCCAAAGATACAGGTCAAAACCGGAATCGCTATATCCTTCATCTGCAAGACTTCTGGAAGTGTGTATCCCACGCTTGAGCTGAACTTTGTGTCTAACGCTCGAGCGTCACTTTCCACGCTCAAGCAAACTGCGTGTATAACAGTCCATGAAGATGGTGTTTTTGTTCACTTTTTCATTCCTCTCTCTCTAAAACTTTTCAAAAACCTAAATCTTGAGCCTCTCTCTCTCTAAAACTCACCTTCTCTCTTCGATTTCATCCAGATCCGTTGATCTCTTCACCCTAGTGCCTTTGAGAAAAAGGTAAAGTGCTTCGAGATCTTCATTTTGATCCGGATAGAAGTGGGTTTCGGTGCTCTTGGAGTTTCACTCTTGCTTAGCTTGTCTTCTCTCTTTGAGGTAGGGATTTTCTACACTTTGTTATGATTTTTAACTTAGTTATTTGTGATTGTGTAACAATGGTGGGAGTTGGGAGTAATTTGAGCAAACCTAGGGTTTGGGCGAAATATAAAAGAGGGGTTTTTGGTGGAAATGAAATAAATGAACTTGGGGTTAGAAAATGAAGTCTCGTTATGTCAAAATGAGTGATTTTGGTACTTGGGTTGATATTTTGAAAAGATGGGATTTATGCCCTAAAATGACTATCATATCTATTTTGTATACATAGTTAAAATTGATGTTGTAAACTTGGAATTGGACAAGTATTAAAATGGATGGTGAAATTGAATAGATGATGTGTCTCATCTTTGGAAACTTTGAATAAATTATCTGTCTTGAGATGGTATATCTGTTTAGAAATATCTGTATTGGGCTATCGATGGAGGGTAGTTTTGATTGTTGTAGGAATTACATGTGGATTAGGTAAATTGAAACTATCCCATGGTTGATTATCATTGAATATGATCATGTTGTAAATACATTGTATATGTATGTTTATTTGGGAGGAGAAATGGGATATACTCCATATATGTGATTATGTGTTCAAATACATTGTATATATATGATTGTATGGGAGGAGAAAGGGGATGAACTCCATTATAATTAAGTTGGCGGAGTGTCCTGGGTGAAAGTCCCGAAATCTATACATGGGTGCCAATCCCACGGACGAAATATCCGTAAAATGGCAAATTGAAATCTATACATAGGTACCGATCCTGCGGACGAAATATTCGTGAAATGGCAATTGGAAGTGTTATGTGCTGATTGTGAAATTGTTGAATCATTAAGTTATAGTCTCATTTGGGTTATTGAAATAATGAAATTAAATCATATTCATTGAAATGAATTGGAAGAAAATGAAATAGAATATGTAACCGGTATTTTATGGCAATATATAGTATGAATGTTGTATCCCGGGCATTGTATATGCACATGTACTTATACCTTTGCTAAATCTCATATATTGTGTTAGATTATTCCTACTGGGCTGTGGCTCACCCTATTTGGGAAAAATATTTTCAGTAATGATGGAATGCCCCCACCAAGGCAATAAGCATAGGAGGGATCTTTGGGAAGCAAGAGCTTCTCATTTTGTTTTATTTTTTGTATAACCTAAGGCCAAATCTGTATGAGCTAGTTCCTTTTGTTGTAACCAAACCAAGATTTGGAAATGTGTAAGCCCGAAAAGCATTTATTATGATAGACTCTTTTGAATTATTAACTTTATGTAATGAAAGGACTATTTACACTCTGATTTATATTGTTATATATTTGCTTCTGGGATGCATTTATCGTATTATTTTCAGGGCGTTACATACTCTCTAAATTAGTGAGTGTTTGGATAAAATTTATTATTTTGAGTTTTTTATTTATTAGGAAGAGACGTGTAAATAAAAATAAAAATAGAAGTTCAATAAAAATGGAAGTTGAATAAAAATAAAAATGAAAGTTTAATAAAAACGCAAGTTTATTCAAGGAACCACTGATACCTTAATGCTCTATTTGGAAGTTGAATAAAAATGAAAGTTGAATAAAGAAAAACAATTTCAAACCTGTTTTATGAAGAAAAAAATTTAAAAATTATAATTATAATTTAGTAAAAAAAACTTATTTTTCGAGTGTAAAAAAAATTAAAAATTATTTTTTTAATAGTTGTTTTTGTCAAATTAATTTTCATTTTATCAAAACTAATTCAAAAAAAAATTAAAAATCAAACTAAACATAACCATTTTTTAATTTATTTTTGTAAAACTCAACATTCATTTTTACTACATTTACTCTCTAATTTAGTGAGTGTTTGGGTAAAATTTATTCTTTTGACTTTTTCATTTATTAGGAAAACACATGCAAATAAAAATAAAAATGGAAGTTGAATAAAAATAAAAATGAAAGTAGAATAAAAACGCAAGTTGAATTAAGAAATCACTGATACCTTAATGCTCTATTTGGAAGTTGAACAAAAATGGAAGTTGAATAAAGGAAAAAAATTTCAAATTTGTTTTCTGAAAACCCCAAATACCTTAACACTTTATTTAGAAGTTGAATAAAAATAGAAGTTGAATAAAGGAAAACAATTTCAAATTTGTTTTATGAAGAAAAAAATTTAAAAATTATAATTATAATTAGGTAAAAAAAATTATTTTTTGAGTGTACAAAAATTAAAAATTATTTTTCTAATATTTATTTTTGTCAAATTAATTTTCATTTTGTCAAAACAATTTCAAAAAAAAATTTAAAAATCAAACTAAACATGACTATTTTTTAATTTATTTTTGTAAAACTCAACATTCATTTTTATTACACTTACTCTCTAAATTAGTGAGTGTTTGGGTAAAAATTATTCTTTTGACTTTTTTATTTATAAGGAAAACATGTGTAAATAAAAATAGAAATAAAAGTTGAATAAAAATGCAAGTTGATTCAATAAACCTGTCACGACCCCATTCCGCCCCTAGTAGAATGGTGCCATGATGGCCAGTAATCCGAGATTACCGACGGCCAACTTTCAAAATTCACACACAACAGAGTACAATATAAAGGGCTTACATGTGCAGAAGCAATATATGTAAATCTAATTAGTCCATAAGAGCTGTGCATAAGTCAAATGAAATGGCATACATCTTTTCATAACTTTACAACTTGAATACAAATATAATGAAGTGCAAAAATACATCCTGACCAAAAGGCTTCTCAAGCCGACATATACAAAAGAAATTAACTACAAGCCAAGAAGCATGATCTTCAGGATGTTTGCAAAACACGAATCCAAAAACACATCGGCAAAACACATCTAGGCGTCGCCGCCGTCCTGCTCATCACCTACATATATATAGAGAGGGTGAGCTTGGATACTCAGTGAATGGTATAAGTAATAAAGGGTTTACTTGAATGATATCCGATATCTCTTAACAAAACAATACATGGGATGCTTACTAACATCAATATGGTACAAGGGATGACATTCCGGACAAACAAACCCACGCGGTAAAACCGTCAGTGGCAAAGCAAGACAAGACAAGGGAGATATCTCAAACAATGGTGTCGTTGCATTATAGTCCCCGGACACTAAGGACTTGTGCTACAAATGCTTATAGTCCCCTAGCACGTACGGACTTCCAAACTTTGTGCTACGAATGCTTATAGTCCCCTATCACGTACGGACTTCCAAGAATGTCATCAAAACAAGATATAATACTTGATATACAAAATAGGAATAATCATTCATGCTTACAAATACTTTCCAAAACAAAGCAAAAACAAGGCTTTTATCAAAACATCGTAACATAGCTTTATTAAAAATACCACTCACATAGTTCTTCAAACGTCGAGGTCAAGGCAAATCCGAGTCCTACAAACACATGGCAAAGTCTGTTGAATGCACTTTCAAACAAGTTTCACATGCATACAGATGATCTCGGCATTCTTCAAAACTAAGTCAAATCAAAACAAACACTGTTTCTCATCTCGGGGAGAACATGCTGGGCACCAACCAGGTCTAGGTCGAGGTTCCACACCTCCTCGCCGAGGTGTGGTCCCGAGGGCCACATTCAAGGATATGAAGTCGGGAAAAATCTGGGTTTCCCTCTGCTGAAGAACATGAAGAACATGAACACGAAGAACATGAAAAACATGAATGCTCAATCACAACTTGTTATCTCAAAATCTGGGATTTTCATGCTATGAGTTCGAAAACATGGACCTGGGCACCCATACTTAAAGATCTTAGGAAAACAAACACAAATACATGAATCTTGTTACAAACTCTCGGATCAAAACAAGACTTTTCATCAAAAACACATAAACACTACTTTCTCTTTCTAAAACCAACTTTAAATCAATGCATAGCATGCAGAACAGATTCGGTCATGCAATGCAGCTAGATGATCAATAAGAGCATCAAGAGTGGATCAAGATTCTAACCTCAGAACACAAATCAAACAGTTTGAACTCTAGGAATCAAGCTTGGGATCTATCTCTCTCTCTAAAGACTTCTTCTCCTTCTCTCAGAGCTTCTCTCCCCTCAAGAACAAGGATATGATACAAAATGGTACATCTCTCTCTCTCTCTCTCTGCCGGTTGACTTAACACTCAGCTCAGACACGTGGCAATGGTTGGTTGGTTCAACTCAAAAAGGTGACTGATTGAAAAGACAAGACTATGACAAGGTGTGTTCAACAAGCAAGATGGCGTAGGCACTCCGGCAGGCAATGACATCGGCTAACAACAAAGCTTCGGCGAGCAAGGTTTCAATGACCTCGGCTAGGAAGGACAACACTTGGCCTAGTTGTGCCACACCTTGGCCTAGATGTGCCACACCTCGGTCTAGGTCGTACCAGTCCAGGAACAAGATCACTTGGGTTCAAGGATAAAATCTCGGCCTAGATAATACACATCTCAGCCTTGGCGATAAACACTTCGGCCTAGATAATGACATCTCGGCCAATATGTTAGGGGGCGAGTGAAGGTCAACCAAAGAGATCCCAAGATGGTTCTAGGTGTAAGGGTATCAAAGCAGCGACCTAGGCTCAAGATGTCCTCGGCTGAAACACACACAAGACAAGGAACATAACATGCAAGTAACACTTATGCAAGACAAGTCAAAGTTTCTAAATGCAACATATCAAGACATGATCATGTAACACATGCAAGTATGACTAGAGTGGAGTGAGGGTTGTTACATCCTACCCCCCTTAAAGAAGTTTGGTCCCCAAACTTAAATTACCTTGCTCTACAAATAACCCCGGATAGCGGATTTTCATTTCTTCTTCCATTTCCCATGTAGCATCCTTGCCGTAATGCTCTTTCCATTCAATTTTCACCATTGGTATAGATTTGTTCCTCAATTGTTTCACTTGTCTGTCAATAATTTTCATCGGTTTCTCCTCGTAGCCTAAATCTTCATTAACCACAATTCCGGAATAATCAATTACATGCAGTGGATTCCGAATATACTTCCTTAACATCGAAATATGGAACACATTGTGAAATTGGCTTAGTTCTGGTGGTAAAGCAAGTCTATAGGCAGCTGTGTTAACCTTCTCAAGAATTTCAAACGGCCCAAAGTAACGAGGTGCTAACTTACCTTTCTTCCCAAATCTGGAGACTCCTTTCATTGGCGAAACTTTCAGGAATACATGATCCCCAACTTCAAATTCCAACTCTCTTCTCCTCTGATCGGCATAACTCTTCTGCCGACTCTGTGCAGTTTTGATTCTTTGTCAAATGAGCTTAATCTTCTCGGTTGTCACTTGAATAAGTTCGGGGCCGATCAAAACTTTATCTCCTACTTCAGTCCAACATATCGGCGATCTGCACTTCCTTCCATACAAAGCTTCGTACGGCGCCATGCCAATGCTAGCTTGATAACTATTGTTGTAAGCGAATTCTACTAATGGTAGGTGATCTCCCCAACTTCTCTTGAAATCTAATACACATAGTCTGAGCATATCTTCAAGTGTCTGAATCGTTCTTTCTGTTTGCCCATCGGTTTGGGGGTGAAAAGCTGTGCTAAACTTCAACTCGGTTCCCAAGGCTCTTTGTAAACTCTGCCAAAATCTACAAACAAACTTCGGATCTCGGTCTGAAACAACGGACATCGGCACCCCATGAAGCCTCACAATCTCATTCATATATAGTACGGCTAGTCGGTCAACATTGAATGTAGTCTGAACAGGCAAGAAGTGTGCTGACTTAGTTAATTTGTCAATTATAACCCAAATCGAATCCATGCCTTTTTGTGTCCTCGGCAAACCAATCACAAAGTCCATGGATATGTGTTCCCATTTCCACTCAGGAATCAGCAAAGGTTGAAGAAGTCCTGCTGGTCTCTGATGTTCTGCTTTCACTTGTTGACAATACAAGCACTGGGACACGAACTCGGCTATTTCTCTCTTCATGTTCGGCCACCAAAAGGTCTGCTTCACGTCTTGATACATCTTGGTGTTCCCTGGGTGAACAGTAAATCTGGATCCATGAGAGTCTTGCAAAATCTTCCCTTTCAACTCCGGGACGTCGGCCACGCACAATCTTCCTTCAAACTTAAGCACTCCATTTTCAAAGGTGTAACCTGACCTCGGCCTGGTGATAATCTCGTCGGCTACCTTCCTCAGGAATTCATCCTCTATTTGCCTTGCTTTTACTTCCCCAATGATAGTCGGCTCTACTGAAATCATGGTCAAGCATGCCAGACTTCCCACTGATTTCCTACTCAATGCGTCGGCTACCGAGTTTGCTTTACCTGGGTGATACTGGATCTGCATGTCATAGTCCTTCAACAATTCAAGCCATCTTCTCTGCCTCAAATTTAGTTCCTTTTGAGTGAATAAGTACTTCAAACTCTTGTGATCTATGAAAACTTGGCATGAAGCTCCATACAAGTAGTGACGCCAAATCTTCAAAGCAAACACCACGGCTGCTAGCTCTAGATCATGGGTAGGGTAGTTCTTTTCATGGGGTTTCAACTGACGAGATGCGTAAGCTATAACCTTACCTCCTTGCATTAACACACAACCCAAGCCCTTATGTGAAGCATCACTGAAAATCTGAAATTCCTCATTACCTAATGGTAGGACAAGAACTGGTGCCGTGACTAACCTTGTCTTCAACTCCTGGAAGGCTGACTCTCTATCATCGGTCCATTCATATGTCGTTCCCTTCTTAGTTAGCTGTGTTAATGGTACTGCAATCCTTGAGAAGTCCTTCACGAACTTTCTATAATAACCTACCAAGCCCAGAAAACTACGAACCTCGGATACGTTGGTCGGCCTCGGCCAGTTCACAATGGCTTCAATCTTGCTGGGATCAACCGAGATACCCTCTTCATTAATCACATGTCCCAAAAATGAAATGCTGGAAAGCCAAAACTCACACTTACTCAACTTAGCATACAACTTCCTGTCTCTCAAGGTTTGTAAGGCTAGTCTCAAATGCTTCTCATGTTCAATTGTACTCTTGGAGTAGATCAGTATGTCGTCAATAAAAACAACCACGAACTCATCGAGATACGGCTTGAAGACTCTGTTCATCAAATCCATGAATGTTGCAGGGGCATTGGTTACTCCGAAAGGCATCACCAAAAATTCGTAATGGCCATATCTTGTCCGAAAAGCAGTCTTCTCAACATCCTAGGCTTTAACTTTCAGCTGATGGTAGCCCGACCTAAGGTCAATCTTAGAAAAGACTCGTGCTCCTTGTAGTTGACCAAGCAAATCATCAATCCTAGGCAATGGGTACTTGTTTTTAATGGTTACCTTGTTAAGTTCTCTGTAATCAATGCAAAGACGAAGGGTGCCATCCTTTTTCTTAACAAATAGGACTGGTGCTCCCCACGGTGAAGTGCTCGGCCTAACAAAACCCTTATTCAACAATTCTTGTAGTTGCACTTTCAATTCCTTAAGTTCGGCTGGGGCCATTCTATAGGGTGCTTTAGAGATAGACTGGGTTCCCGACATGACATCAACAGTAAATTCTATTTCTCTATCGACTAAGTGGCCAGGCAAGTCATTTGGAAAGACGTCGGGGAATTCGTTAACAACTGGGATGTCGGCTAGATTAACATTTCCATTCAAATCACTTAGTATACTACACAGGTAGCCTCGACAACCCTTTTGGATCAACTTATAGGCTTTCATGGATGAGATTAAGTAAGGTGGGGGTACTACTCCTTTACCCTGGAAAATAACCTCGGCTTGGTTTGGGGGTTTCAGTGTGACATTCTTCGAAACACAATTAATAGATGCATGATTCAATACTAACCAGTCCATCCCTAATATGACATCAAAGTGAGTCATGTTTAACGGCATCAAATCAACTAATAATTCTACACCCTCAATCACAACAACACACGCCCTATAGATAGATGCAACAATCATAGTTCTCCCAGATAGAGTAGATACATATAACACATAATCAAGGGGTTCTTGTTCTCTATTCAACTTCTCGGCAAACTTAGCAGATACGAATGAATGCGTAGAACCCGAATCAATCAATATGTATGCATCTTGAGAGAAGATTGGGAGTATACCTAACACTACTGTCTCAGCATTCTGGGTGTCTCCTGGCACTAGAGCGAAAACTCTGCCCTGTCTCATCTGTGTCCTTCCGACGTTGCTTCCGTGTGTAGAGCCCGAGGTGCTCCCATTTTTCTTACCATCATCAATCCTTGTCTTCGGACAGTCCTTCACACGGTGGCCTATCTCGCCACATTCAAAGCAGGCTCCTGTTGCCCAACGACAAACCCCGAGATGCGGCTTCCCACAACTCGCACACGTCGGCTTCGCATTACCATCCCGATTTGAGTTGCTAGTACTGTCCACATTCGCTTTCTTCTTGGCATTAAACGGCATTCGGCGACTCTCATAGTTCTGTCTCTTCCTCTAGCTCTCTCCTGAATTCTGATATCGGTTTAAGTTAGCTTCTGCCAGAATGGCCTTGTCTAACACTTCGGCGTAAGTCGGCATATTGAGCATGTTGACTCGATCCTGTATCGGCCCACGCAGTCCACTTTCAAACTTCCTAGCCTTCCTATATTCGTCACTGACCATATGAGGTGCGTATCTCGCCAATTCGGTAAAAGCACGGTCGTATTCTGCCACTGTCTTGTTGCCTTGCGTCAGAGCCTGAAACTCCGTGGTCTTGTGGTCTCGGACGCTAAGGGGAAAATGCTTGTTGTAAAACAGCTCCAAAAATCTGGCCCAAGTTAAACCAGGATTAGCTTCTCTGATTATCATCCACCATCTTCGAGCGTCGTCGTCTAAAGTGAATGCAGCCAATGTCACCTTCTGAACGTCGGTGCTGGGAAAGATCTCGAACAGCTTCTCTATTTCCAAAACCCACGCCTCAGCCTTCATCGGCTCTATACCCCCAGAGAATCTCGGCGGTTTCATCTTCTTAAACTCCCTAATCAAGGCGATCGTGCCGTCCCCATACAAGGCTGGTTGTGGAGGAACTTGCGACACTGGGGGAGGTGGAGGCGGAATTGCCTGTCGTCCATTGGTCTATTCGGCCTGGGTGGAGGTAGCACTAGCATTCTATTGCCTCATTTGCCTCAACTCACGGGCTAGACCTTCAACTAGTCTTTCTAGTCTGTCCATTCTATCTTCTGATTGATCTCGGCCAACTGGTGGTCTTCCTCTCCTCATAATGCTATGAGTATGCAAAATACGGCTTTAAAACAAAATGCGCAAATAAACATGCGTGCAAGTAACAAATAGTTATACCGAGATGATGCACACATTTTCAAGTAGCAAGCAATATGATGCACCCCTAACATCATTCTACGGGATATCCTATGCTCTTTTGGACTCAAAGTGTGTGAATAACGCACTATAAGGAACTCGTGCTCTGATACCAATCTGTCACGACCCCATTCCGCCCCTAGTAGAATGGTGCCATGATGGCCAGTAATCCGAGATTACCGAAGGCCAACTTTCAAAATTCACACACAACAGAGTACAATATATAGGGCTTACATGTGCGGAAGCACTATATGTAAATCTAATTAGTCCATAAGAGCTGTGCATAAGTCAAATGAAATGGCATACATCTTTTCATAACTTTACAACTTGAATACAAATATAATGAAGTGCAAAAATACATCCTGACCAAAAGGCTTCTCAAGCCGACATATACAAAAGAAATTAACTACAAGCCAAGAAGCATGATCTTCAGGATGTTTGCAAAACACGAATCCAAAAACACATCGGCAAAACACATCTAGGCGTCGCCGCCGTCCTGCTCATCACCTACATATATATAGAGAGGGTGAGCTTGGATACTCAGTGAATGGTATAAGTAATAAAGGGTTTACTTGAATGATATCCGATATCTCTTAACAAAACAATACATGGGATGCTTACTAACATCAATATGGTACAAGGGATGACATTCCGGACAAACAAACCCACGCGGTAAAACCGTCAGTGGCAAAGCAAGACAAGACAAGGGAGATATCTCAAACAATGGTGTCGTTGCATTATAGTCCCCGGACACTAAGGACTTGTGCTACAAATGCTTATAGTCCCCTAGCACGTACGGACTTCCAAACTTTGTGCTACGAATGCTTATAGTCCCCTATCACGTACGGACTTCCAAGAATGTCATCAAAACAAGATATAATACTTGATATACAAAATAGGAATAATCATTCATGCTTACAAATACTTTCCAAAACAAAGCAAAAACAAGGCTTTTATCAAAACATCGTAACATAGCTTTATTAAAAATACCACTCACATAGTTCTTCAAACGTCGGGGTCAAGGCAAATCCGAGTCCTACAAACACATGGCAAAGTCTGTTGAATGCACTTTCAAACAAGTTTCACATGCATACAGATGATCTCGGCATTCTTCAAAACTAAGTCAAATCAAAACAAACACTGTTTCTCATCTCGGGGAGAACATGCTGGGCACCAACCAGGTCTAGGCCGAGGTTCCACACCTCCTCGCCGAGGTGTGGTCCCGAGGGCCACATTCAAGGATATGAAGTCGGGAAAAATCTGGGTTTCCCTCTGCTGAAGAACATGAAGAACATGAACACGAAGAACATGAAAAACATGAATGCTCAATCACAACTTGTTATCTCAAAATCTGGGATTTTCATGCTATGAGTTCGAAAACATGGACCTGGGCACCCATACTTAAAGATCTTAGGAAAACAAACACAAATACATGAATCTTGTTACAAACTCTCGGATCAAAACAAGACTTTTCATCAAAAACACATGAACACTACTTTCTCTTTCTAAAACCAACTTTAAATCAATACATAGCATGCAGAACAGATTCGGTCATGCAATGCAGCTAGATGATCAATAAGAGCATCAAGAGTGGATCAAGATTCTAACCTCAGAACACAAATCAAACGGTTTGAACTCTAGGAATCAAGCTTGGGATCTATCTCTCTCTCTAAAGACTTCTTCTTCTTCTCTCAGAGCTTCTCTCTCCTCAAGAACAAGGATATGATACAAAATGGTACATCTCTCTCTCTCTGCCGGTTGACTTAACACTCAGCTCAGACACGTGGCAATGGTTGGTTGGTTCAACTCAAAAAGGTGACTGATTGAAAAGACAAGACTATGACAAGGTGTGTTCAACAAGCAAGATGGCGTAGGCACTCCGGCAGGCAATGACATCGGCTAACAACAAAGCTTCGGCGAGTAAGGTTTCAATGACCTCGGCTAGGAAGGACAACACTTGGCCTAGTTGTGCCACACCTTGGCCTAGATGTGCCACACCTCGGTCTAGGTCGTACCAGTCCAGGAACAAGATCATTTGAGTTCAAGGATAAAATCTCGGCCTAGATAATACACATCTCGGCCTTGGCGATAAACACTTCGGCCTAGATAATGACATCTCGGCCAATATGTTAGGGGGCGAGTGAAGGTCAACCAAAGAGATCCCAAGATGGTTCTAGGTGTAAGGGTATCAAAGGAGCGACCTAGGCTCAAGATGTCCTCGGCTGAAACACACACAAGACAAGGAACATAACATGCAAGTAACACTTATGCAAGACAAGTCAAAGTTTCTAAATGCAACATATCAAGACATGATCATGTAACACATGCAAGTATGACTAGAG
Organism: Camellia japonica; assembly: GCA_030407325.1. Taxonomy (NCBI): domain Eukaryota; kingdom Viridiplantae; phylum Streptophyta; class Magnoliopsida; order Ericales; family Theaceae; genus Camellia; species Camellia japonica. The sequence goes on along the minus strand of JAPPVO010000059.1, from coordinate 24,798,336 downwards.
TGGAGTGAGGGTTGTTACAAAACCACTAATACCTTAACGCCCTATTTGGAAGTTGAATAAAGGAAAACAATTTCAAATCTATTTTCTGAAGCAAAAAATTAAAAGATTATAATTATAATTAGATAAAAAAAAATTAATTTTCGAGTGTAAAAAAAATATAAATTATTTTTTTAATATTTATTTTTGTACAATTAATTTTCATTTTATCGAAACAATTTCAAAAAAAATTAAAAATCAAACTGAACATGACCATTTTTTTTAATTATTTTTGAAAATTCAATATTCATTTTTACTACACTTACTCTCTAAGTTAGTGAGTGTTTGGTTAAAATTTATTCTTCAAAATTTTTTATTTATTAGGAAAACACATGTAAATGAAAACAAAAATAGAAGCTGAATAAAAATGGAACATGAATAAAAATAAAAATGGAATTTTAATGAAAACACAAGTTATTTCAAGAAGCCACTGATACCTTAACGCTCTATTTAGAAGTTGAATAAAGGGAAACAATTTCAAATCTATTTTCTGAAGAAAAAAATTTAAAAATTATAATTATAATTAGGTAAAAAAAAATTATTTTTTGAGTGCAAAAAAATTAAAAATAATTTTTTTAATATTTATTTTTGACAAATTAATTTTCATTTTATCAAAACAATTTCCAAAAAAAAATTAAAAATCAAACTGTAGATGACCATTTTTTAATTTATTTTTCTAAAACTCAACATTCATTTTTACTACACTTACTCTCTAAATTAGTGAGTGTTTGGGTAAAACTTATTCTTTTGACTTTTTTATTATTATGAAAAGACGTGTAAATAAAAATAAAAATGGAATTTTATAAAAATAAAAACTAAAGTTGAATAAAAATGCAAGCTGATTCAAAAACCACTGATACCTTAATGTTCTATTTGGAAGTTGAATAAAAATGGAAGTTGAATAAAGGAAATGTAGCACTTGTAGCCTTTTAAAACATTTGGGAAGTGTATTTGAATCCTCTATTTTATTTTGGAAATCTTTTGTGTTGTTGTATCTTGGTTTTGGATGAGTGAAAATCAATTTGAACTTATTGAGTTCGTTTGTTCATTCACGCTTGTTTACATGGAAAAGTTCTTTGGAGACTTAGAAATTCTATTCTAGGGTCGACACCAGCCTTCCTAAAGGTCGACCCTTACCTGTTGGTGAAATTTCTGGAAGTGTTGTTGGAATATAGGGTCGACACCAGTCTGGGAAGGGTCGACCCTCTTATATTGCAGAATCTGTGTGTTAGTTGTTGGAAATTAGGGTCGACCCCCCTTTCTTGTGCTAGATTGTCTTTTCTACCTAAAGAGTCGACCCCCCTGCCCGAAAGGTCGACCCCTGTGTATAATTTTTAGCTTTTTGGATTGGTTTGGGCCCTACTTTTTGGGGGCTTTTGTAACGCCCTCAAAATAATACATAATCAATCATTCACAAGTCCTAGAATCATAAGGGAAACATTATGTTTTCATTCATCAGAGTCCTGTTTACAAAAGATGTTACATGTTGACAACAAAAGTAGATGCCCTATAAGCTTACAACTTTCCAAGTCAACACTTGGATACAACCAAAAGAGGGTCAAAAGCCCTTTACATATAAAGCCCTCGGCTTGGAAATAAAAACATGTAAACATAAATAAAACAACAAAAGAAAGACTTCAGCCTCGAGACCTCCCAAGCTATAACCTTGCAAGCAGCAAGTCACCTATACCTGAAAATGGTGTCCCAAGAAGGGTGAGCCAAAGCCCAGTAGAGATATGCTAAACCAAATATGAGAAATAACTAAAACATTAGCATCTGATAAATGTTAAACACATGTACATCGATTTACACCATTTCTATAACCCATCCACATTGTTATTCATCTTTCAACCCGGTTTCATTTCTATTTCCAATTCACTTTATTGACATGGTTCGTTTATCCAAGTAATTCAAATGAGACTACAACTCATAAAGCCAACACTCCAATTCATCAACAATTCAAAATGAGACTACAACTCATATTATCAACACTTCAATCATCAACATCATTCAGATGTATATAAGGTTTCGAGACTTTCACCCTAGACACTCCGGCCAACTTAATTATCAATGGAGTCCATCCCTTATCTCCTCCCAAACTGTGGAGTACATCCCCTATCTCTTCCCAAACCATGGAGTACATCCCCTATCTCCTCCCAAACAAAGATACATATGCAATGTATTTAAACACTTTATCATATACAATGATCAATTAATGCACATATTCAATGTGTTATTCCAACTGTCATATTCAATGACATATTCTAATTGATTAGTTTCAGTTCACCTAATCATCATGCAACTCTACAACAATCATGACTATCCTCTACCGATAGCCCAAAACAGTTATTTCTAAACAGGTAATTAAATTTATCAAACAGATAAATTAATACATTTTCCATAGGTAAGCGATTTTCAATCCAACTATACCAATTCATTACATTTTCCCCCAATTTCAACATTTCCAACTCAATTATGTATTTCCATAATCAATTTCATTATTTTGACAAATAGTTCATTTAATCCCAATTAGGGCATTTTTCCCTCTTTCTTAAATAACACTTCTAAGGCTCAATTTCATCAATTGTATACCCATAACCCCATTTCAAAACCTCACATTCACAATAGAGTCCAAAACCAAAAAACCCCTCTTTTATAATCTCAAATCAAACCCTAACGTTCCAAAACTTCCAAAATCCCTACATTTATACAAATGCCCAACATTTATATTAAAACTCATAAAAAGGAGTAGATTATCCCTACCTTAAATGGAGAAGCTCAAAGAAGAAGGTGAAGAAACTTGAAAGTGCTCCAAATCAACACTTTTTCGGATCCAAAGATAGCCCAAGCCAAACTCTAACTTTTATACAAAGGGACTAGGGTAGAGAACCACTAGAACAAGGTGTATTTGTAGAGAGAAGTGTATGTAGAGAGAGAGGCTACCGAAATTAGGGTTTGAAGATGAAAAGAGATCAAAAAGTGAAGAAGAGAACTGCCGCTGCGATCTGATATATGCGAGGCTCGCTCGAGCGAAGAAGTGGTCGCTCGAGCGACCAGACACAACAAACACCTCGCTCGAACGTAAGAAGCCTCGTTCGAGCGCACAATTCAAAGCTTCAGGTCTGCAACCCAGATGCACGCTCGAGCGCAAGAGTGCTCGCTCGAGCGAAGGAACACAAAACATAGAGCTCGCTCGCTCGAGTGACAAAAGCCTCGCTCGAGCGAAGAATACCAACCTTCAGGTTTTTCAAAGACGCAAACGCACGCTCGAGCGCAAGAGTTCTCGCTCGAGCGAAGAGATCCACCACATAAAGCTCGCTCGAGCGAAAGAACCCTAGCTCGAGCAAAGAAGCTAAGACCCAAGGCTCGCTCGAGTGACAAAAGCCTCGCTCGAGTGAAGAAGCCAAAATCTGGACAGCAACCATTTGTTTTAACTCACAACCAACCTGTCCCAAATCTAACCAACACATCCCATAACTCAAATACAAAGAACTTAAGGATGGAAACAAGGTAAGACAACAACAAACAACCACAGAACTCGAGTCCGGAACACAATACATGACGGGAAAAATCGGGATCGCTATAGTTTTTGACTTGTCCTTTTATTTGACTTTAGGGAAATTTTTTACTACTATAAATAGACCCAAACCACTTTCCTCTCATTACTTTTTCTCTTATTTTCCACTCAACCCGTGATTTTTCTCTTCTCTCTCTAAAACATAACTTTTCGCACTTAGATCTTCAGATCTACTCACCTAGAGCCATCTTTTCACCTTGGTCCTTTGGGAAAGGTTGTAGATCTTGTCAAGAGATTCCTGTTGATCCAAGTAGTTTATGGTTTCGCCGCCGGTGATTTTTGGGTTGTTTTCTCTTCGCTTCAAGAAGTAGGGATTTCTTTTCTCATTTCCAATACTTCATCTATAGATAGATATGTGGTAGATTTTATTGCATAAAAACCATATTCATTATGGATTTTCTTGAAAGCCATGAAAGGGGATCTAGGGTTTGATAGTTGTGATTGTAGTTGTTAAGTTATTTGTTATTGGGTTATTTAGGAAACGATTTATTATGTTTGTGAAGAAAGGGAGGAAAGCCCTAATTTAATATTGTTGATATAATGGATTTAAAAGGGAGGAAGTTGAATAATCTTTATATTTTGCTAATATGGGTTGTATAATTGTGTTTATATCAAAAGAAAATAAAAGAAGAAGTAGCCATGGTGTTGATATTGTTTTAGACTAATCATGTGAAGTTGGGTTGAGTTATGGTTTTGATACCAATGGAATTGGTTTTGTAAAATAAAGAGGATGGATTTGCTTTTGGTTTTGTAAAATGACGAGAATGAATTCTTAGAAAATGGTTGGAGTTGTGTAGATTGGAAAATAAACAAAAATGGTCTTTTTGAAAGAAAATGAAATCATCACCCTTTGTAAACGAATAATGAACTTGAGGTCGGATCTTGGAACCTTTACATATTATCATTGTTATTGGACTAAAAGTCTTGTGAGAATTGGATTTTTGTTTTCCTTTCGTATTAGATGTAGACACAGATAGGTATGAATATAAATGGTGAAGTTGGATATTTGTAATCTCTCACCTATGAAAATATGGATAGTTTATCTATTTTGGAGATTGTATATATATTTAGAAATATATGTTTTGGGCTATCGGTAGAGGATATCTATGACTGTTGTAGAAATTGCATGTAGACTAGGTGAATTGAAACTAATCCTTCGTTGGTTGTCATTGAATATAACTATGTTTATATACATTGTATATGTATGATTAGTTGGGAGGAGAAAGGGGATATACTCCATGTGTGATTATGTGTTTATATACATTGTGTATGTATTACAAATGTGTTATTATGCATTTTTGTATGTTGAGATGGTTGGGAATGTGCTTGCGCTTCGAATGAGAGGTACCATTACCTTCCAGCTAGCGCCTGGAGAATTGACCGCACTTCAAATGAGAGGTACTAGTACCTTCCAACTAGCGCCTGGAGAACTTGGCAGAAGTACCATTACCTTCCAGTTGGTGTCCGGTAAATTGGCATTTCGTTATGGAAAGGTGTATCATTGGCTTGGCATTTTGTTATGGAAATGTATATCCTTGACCTGGCATTTTGTTTTGAAAATGTGTACCCTTGGCTTACCGTGCTTAAGGCAGGTAGAGCGGGACTTGTTTATCATTATTGTCTCAGTATATCTATGTATATTATGAGTTATGATGGTTATGGTTCTGGAAGGCCAAGTTGCCTCATTTGTTGAGTAGATAGTTGTTGGTTGCTTGTTGTTTTCCCTTTGTACTGAATGTATACATGTAAAGACATGAATGTGTTAGAAACGGACGTAAGTAATGTGAAGGACATCGGATACTTGTGAACATGTTTCAAAAAGGCAAATCAAGTGTACATCCGGAAAGTGTGAGAAAACGTAACGGGCTTTGTGAGATTGTTTTCAAGAACTTGTTATTGTCATATGAATTTTGAAAAAGGTAACATGAAGAAAGAAAAGTAAAATGTTTATGTTGTTGAACGAAATGAATGATTTTGAGAAAAGTTCCTATATAAGTATATTTCTGTATAAACCGTCACCATATGTATATGATATGATTTAAAGCATTCATGATCATAGCTATCTGTATGTTGTTATTGTTTAGGATCATATTGGGATCCCTACTGGACTTTATGTTCATCCCACGTTGCTAATCCTTTTTCAGATGAACGTCAAGAAGGATTTCAAGATCGAAGATCTTCTTTATGTGTTGGCCACGGGGCCTTTTATTTGAAGGCGGAATGCCAGTGATGTAAAAGAGTTAAACCCTTTCTTTTAATTTAAAAGATGTAAGCCTACAGGCAATTTATTTATTATTATCTCATGTTGCATTCATTTCATATTTGAATGAGAGAACCTTTAATAATAGTACTTGTAAATGTATTAAATTTCTACGTATGATCTCTAAAATTGTGTTATAATGAAAGATTTGGTAATGATATCCGTTGATATAAAAGTGGGGCGTGACAAGAAAACAATTTCAAATCTGTTTTCTGAAGAAAACAATTTAAAAATTATAATTATAATTACGTAAAAAAAATTATTTTTTGAGCGTAAAAAATTAAAAATTATTTTTTTAATATTTATTTTTGTCAAATTAATTTTCATTTTATCAAAACAATTTCAAAAAAAATTAAAAATCAAACTAAACATGACCATTTTTTAATTTATTTTTGTGAAACTCAACATTCATTTTTACTACACTTACTTTCTACATTAGTAAGTGTTTGGGTAAAATTTATTCTTTTGAGTTTTTTATTTATTAGGAAAACACGTGTAAATAAAAATAAAAATAGAAGTTGAATAAAAATGGAAGTTGAATAAAAATAAAAATGGAAATTTAATAAAAATGCAAGTTGTTTGTGACGCCCTCAAAATAATACATAAAATCCAGCATTCTTGACATGCATAGATGTAAGAGAAATAAGCATAATTACATTTCATCAGAGTATTCATTACAAAATGTATTACATGTTGACAACAAAAGTAAATGCCCTATAGGCTTACAACTTTCCAAGTCAACACTTGGTTACAAAAGAGAGTACTAACTCTACACAAAATAAGCCCTTGGCTTGCGATACATGTAATACAACCAAAAATAACAAAAGAGCCCAACAGCCTCAAGCCTCCCAAGCTATGTCCTTGGAGGTGGCATATCACCTGAACCTGAAAATTGTGTCCCATAAAGGGTGAGCCACAGCCTAGTAGAAATATACTAAATCAACTATGAGCGATGACTAAAATAATAGCACTTGATAGATGGTCAGCACTCATAAATCCGTTTATATCATATTACCGTTCCATGACAATTATGTCCAGGTCACATTTCACTTTCCTTTATATACCAATTCATTTCATAAATGTGGCTCAGAACCTGGCCGGATAATTCAACGGAGGTTACATCTCTCATTATCAATAATTCCATTTCAATTGGGATAACAACTTATATTGAACATTTCTTCCTTCAAAATAGACACACATAATTGATGTATCAATCTCAAATAAACCCTTCCATACTTCATATATGATATACAAATAGTGTGTTAAAGTATATGAACACATATGGAGTATAGCCCCTTTCTTCTCCCTGCCAAATAAGATATACAAATAATGTGTTAAAGTGTATGAACACATATGGAGTACAGCCCCTTTCTTCTCCCTACCAAATAAGATATACAAATAATGTGTTAAAGTGTATGAACACATATGGAGTACAGCCTCTTTCTTCTCCCTGCCAAATAAGATATACAAATAATGTGTTAAAGTATATGAACACATATGTGCGTATGGAGTACATCCCCTATCTCCTCCAACACACTGGAGTACAGCCCCTTTCTTCTCCCTACCAAACAAAATATGCATATATAATGTATTTAAGCACTTCATCACATACAATGATCAATCAATACACATATTTGTTGTATTATTCCTACCGTCATATTCAATGGTATAACACGCTAGATTAGTCTCAGTTTTTCCTAATCAACATGCAGTGTCTACAACGATCGTGACTATCCTCCACCGATAGCCCAAAGCAGATATTTCTAAACAGAAAATAAACGCATCAACAGATATAACATAACATTCTCATAGGTGAGTGGTAAATGAATCCAACTACAACATTTAATCCCATAATTTCCCAATCTCATAATTTCTAATTCAATTTCATATTTTCCCAAATTAATTATACCAATTAATTTATCACAATAATTAGGGCTTTTTCCCTCTTTCTCAAATGTTGATCCTAAGACCAAATTTCACCAATTTAACTCTCAAACTCATATTTCCAAGGCCCTAAATACACATGGAGTTATTACACACAAAACCCCCCCTTTTCGTAAATTACAAACCAAACCCTAACTTTCTCCAAAATTACCCCAACAACACCAACTAATCAAAAAGACAAATATTTAAGTCAAAACCCATAAGAAGGAGTAGGATATTCCTACCTCGAAGTGGGAGACCCAATGGAGAAGATGAAGAATTTCGAAATGCTCCAAAACCCAAGATTTTCGGATGGATAGGAAGCCCACACCAAGCTCTACACTTTTTACAAAGGCTCAAAGGTAGGAGATCACTAGAGGTAGATGATTTCTTAGAGAGAAGATGAAGTCTAGAGTGAGGTGCTCTCCAATGGAAGTTTTGAAAAAGTAAGAGAGAGAAGGAAAGTCAAAAAGTGATCCAAAAAGTGATTTCACGGATTGATATAAAAGTCGCCCCGCTCGAGCGTCAGACACAAACTCACACTCGAGCGTCAAAAGCGCCGCTCGAGCGTCGATTGCACACTTCCAGAAGTTTTGCAGACCATGGTCCCCGCTCGAGCGGAGAAACAAAAACGAAGGTTCACGCTCGAGCGTCAAGACTCCCGCTCGAGCGTACGACGACCTGTAGAGAAAATACTCGGAGATGAAAAATTACGCTCGAGCGTCAAAACTCCCGCTCGAGCGGATAAGCAACAACAAAGGGCCCGCTCGAGCGTCAAAAGTCCCGCTCGAGCGTGAAGGCCAAATTCGGGGCATCAACTTTTGGTTCTAAAGCTTAACCGACCTATTTCAAACCTGCCCAACGCAACCCAAGACTCAAATACAAAGAGTAAGGGAAGAAAAGAGAATGAGACAACAACACAATCACGGAACCAAGTCCGGAATACAATATACAAAGGAAGGGAAAACCGAGATCGCTATATTGTTTCAAGAAACCACTGATACCTTAACGCTCTATTTGGAAGTTGAATAAAAATAGAAGTTGAATAACGAACAACAATTTCAAATCTGTTTTCTGAAAGAAAAAAAAATTATAATTATAATTTTAATTAGGTAAAAAAAATTTATTTTTGAGACTAAAAAAATTAAAAATTATTTTTTAATATTTATTTTTGTAGAAATAATTTTCATTTTAACAAAATAATTTCAAAAAAATTAAAAATCAAACTAAACATGACCATTTTTTAATTTATTTTAGTAAAACTAAACATTAATTTTTACTACACTTACTCTCTAAATTAGTGAGTGTTTGGGTAAAATTTATTCTTTTGACTTTTTAATTTATTAGGAAAACACATGTAAATAAAAATAAAAATAGAAGTTGAATAAAAAGGAAAGTTGATTTAAGAAACCACTGATACCTTAATGCTCTATTTGGAAGTTAAACGCAAATGGAAGCTGCATAAAGGAAAACAATTTCAAATTTGTTTTCTGAAAACCCCTGATACCTTAACGCTTTAGTTAGAAGTTGAATAAAAATGGAAGTTGAATAATGGAAAACAATTTTAAATTTGTTTTCTGAAGAAAAAAATTTAAAAATTATAATTATAATTAGGTAAAAAAATTATTTTTCGAGAGTAAAAAAATTAAAAATTATTTTTTAATATTTATTTTTGTCAAAATAATTTTCATTTTAACAAAATAATGTCAAAAAAAAATTAAAAATCAAACTAAACATGACCATTTTTTAATTTATTTTTGTAAAACTCAACATTCATTTTTACTACACTTACTCTCTAAATTAGTGAGTGTTTGGGTAAAATTTATTCTTTTGACTTTTTTATTTATTAGGAAAACACTTGTGAATAAAAATAAAAATGGAAGTTGAATAAAAACGCAAGTTGATTTAAGAAACCACTGATACCTTAATGCTCTATTTGGAAGTTGAACAAAAATGGAAGTTGAATAAAGGAAAACAATTTCAAATTTGTTTTCTGAAAACCCCTGATACCTTAACGCTTTATTTAGAAGTTGAATAAAGGAAAACAATTTCAAATCTGTTTTATGAAGAAAAAAATTTAAAAATTATAATTATAATTAGGTAAATAAATTATTTTCTGAGTGTAAAAAAATTAAAAATTATTTTTTTAATATTTATTTTTGTCAAATTAATTTTCATTTTGTCAAAACAATTTCAAAAAAAATTAAAAATCAAACTAAACATGACCGTTTTTTAATTTATTTTTGTAAAACTCAACATTCATTTTTGCTACATTTACTCTCTAAATTAGTGTTTGGGTAAAATTTATTCTTTTGACATTTTTATTTATTAGGAAAACACGTGCAAATAAAAATGTAAATGAAAGTTGAATAAAAATGAAAATTGAATAAAAACGCAAGTTGATTGAAGAAACCACTGATACCTTAACGCTCTATTTGAAAGTTGAATAAAAATGGAAGTCAAATAAAGAAAAACAATTTCAAATCTATTTTCTAAAGAAAAAAATTATAAATTATAAAAAAAATTATTTTTTGAGTGTAAAAAAATTTTTAAAAAATTTAATATTTATTTTTGTCAAATTAATTTTCATTTTATCAAAAAAATTTCAAAAAATAAAATTAAAAATCAAACTAAACATGACCATTTTATAATTTATTTTGTAAAACTCAACATTCATTTTTACTACACTTACTCTCTAAATTAGTGAGTGTTTGGGTAAAAATTATTCTTTTGACTTTTTTATTTATTACGAAAACATGTGTAAATAAAAATAAAAATGGAAGTTGAATAAAAATAAAAACGCAAGTTGATTCAAGAAACCACTAATACCTTAACACTCTATTTGGAAGTTGAATAAAAATAGAAGTTGAATATAGGAAAACAATTTCAAATCTATTTTCTGAAGCAAAAAATATATAAATTATAATTATAATTATAATTAGGTAAGAAAAAATTATTTTTCGAGTGTAAAAAAATTAAAAATTATTTTTTTAATATTTGTTCTTGTCAAATTAATTTTCATTTTATTGAAACAATTTCAAAAAAAAAATTAAAAATCAAACTAAACATGACCATTTTTTAAATTATTTTTGAAAATTCAACATTCATTTTTACTACATGTAACGCCCTCAAATTTAAGGTATATGACAATCATGCATAAGATCCATAAACATAATAGAAAAGTTACATTTCATTTATCGGAGTTTCCTTACAAAAGATATCGCATGCGTTACATTTTCATTGATGTTTATCCTGAAACTATAACATGTAATTCTAACTCCAAATAACAAAGTAAATACCCTAAGGGCTTACAATTTTTCCAAGCTATCACTTGGTTACAGCAAAAGAAGAGTTCTAACTCTTTTACATATAAAGCCCTCGACTTGAGTTTACATTTAACATAAAAAATAAATCATCAAAATGGAGCCTTCAACTCATAAACCTCCCAAGCTAAGATCTTGGAGGCGGCATCTCACCTGTACCTGAAAAATGGTGTCCCAAGTAGGGTGAGCCAATGCCCAGTAGAGACATGCTAAACAGTATATGAGAATTAACTAAAACATTAGCATCCGATAAATGTTTAACACATGTAAACTACATACATCCTTTCCATAACCAATCAACATGCACATCCATATTCCGAACCACTTCCATCTATTTATCCAAACCAATTCATTAACATAGATTATTATTACCCAAACAATTCAAGATGAGACTACAACTCATATTAATAACACTTCAATCATAAACATCATTCAAACACTTCCATTCTCTTGCCATTTTTCAGAACTACATCCGAGGGAACCGGCACCCAAATATATATAAGATTTCGAGACTTTCACCCTTGACACTCCGGCCAACTTAATTATCCATGGAGTCCATCCCTTATCTCCTCCCACACAATGAAGTACATCCCCTATCTCCTCCCAAACAAGATACATATACAATGTATTTAACACGTCGTCATATACAATGACCAATTAAATCACATATTCAATGTTAATATCCAACTGTCATATTCAATGACATATTCCAATTGATTAGTTTCAATCTACCTAATCATCATGTAGTTTCTCCAACAATCATGGCTATCCTCCACCGATAGCCTAAAACAGATATTTCTAAACAGATAATTAAATTTATCAAACAGATAAATTATCACATTTTCCATAGGTGAGTGATTCATTGATCCAACTACACCATCTAATCACAATTTCCTCCAATTTCATGATTCTCAAACCAATTTCATATTTTCACATTTATTTCACTATTTATACAAAATAGTTATTTAATTCAACTTAGGGCATTTTCCCCAATTTTCTCAAATATTGCCCCCTAGACCAAATTTCAACAATTATATCCAAGAGAGCTCAAACTCTAGACCTCACATACACAATGAACCCAAAATTAGAAAACCCCTCTTTTACATTTTCAAACTCAAACCCTAACAATACCCAAACTTCCAAATCTCACCATTTATACAAAATGACTAATATTTCTATTAAAACTCATAGTAATGAGTAGATCATCCCTACCTCAAATGGAGAATCTCAAAGGAGAAGAAGAAGGAAACTCAAGATGTTCCAAATCTACACTTCTTCGGATCAAAATGAAGCCCACACAATGCTCTACTTTTTTAACAAAGAGAAAATGGTAGAAAGCCTCTAGAACAAGGTGTATTTATAGAGAGAGTGAGAGAGAGAGAGACAGCCGAATTTAGGGTTTGGAGTGAAAAGGAGATGAAAAAGTGATGTAAAATCACGCTGCTGCGATCTGATATATACAAGGCTTGCTCGAGCGACCAGACACGACAAAGGACCTCGCTCGAGCGCAAAAAGCGTCGCTTGAGCGAATAATGCGAGGCTTCAGGTCTGCCACTCACGCAGACACACGCTCGAGCACAAGAGTGCTCACTCGAGCGAAGAATACCAACCTTCAGGTCTTCACAGAGACGCAGAAGTACGCTCGAGCGCAAAAGTGTAACGCCCTCAAAACAATACATATAAACCCATCATTCATGACATCCATAGACATAAGAGAATAAAGCATATTTCTATGTATCAGAGTATTCATTACAAAAGTATTACATGTTGACAACAAAAGTAAATACCCTGCAGGCTTACAACTTTCCAAGCCAACACTTGGTTACAAAAAGAGAGTACTAACTCAAAACATATTAAGCCCTAGGCTTGAATTTACATGTAATGCCAAAAAGATAACAACAAAAAGATCACTCAGCCTCTAAGCCTCCCAAGTTACGTCCTTGGAGGTGGCATATCACCTGAACCTGAAAATGATGTCCCATATAGGGTGAGCCAAAGCCCAGCAGAGATATACTAAACCAAATATGAGTAATAACTAAAACATTAGCATTTGATAAATGTTTAACTCATATAAACAAACATACATCTCTTTCTTAATCAATTCATGTTCACAGATATATACATATATATAGATATATATATATATATCAATCATTTTCCATTCCATTATCCAAACCAATTCATCCTGACAGTTTATAACAAGACCATAACTCATGTTAACAATGCATCAATCATCATACTTAATATGAGACTACAACTCATATCAATAATACTTCAACACTTCAATTCATCAACGTTACACAAACGTAATCAAGATTTCGGGACTTTCACCCTGGACACTCCGGCCAACTTAATTATCAATGGAGTCTATCCCCTATCTCCTCCCAAACAGGTTTGAGAGTGCATCTCCTATCTCCTCTCAAACCTTGGAGTACATCCCTTATCTCCTCCCAAACAACATATATATGCAATGTATTTAAACACTTATCATATACAATGATCAAGCAAAGCACATATTCAATGTGTTATTCCATCCGTCATATTCAATGACTTACTCAGTTGATTAGTTTTAATTCACCTAATCATCATGCAGTGTCTACAACAATCAAGACTATCCTCCACCGATAGCCCAAAGCAGTTATTTCTAAACAGATAATAAGTTATCAAACAGATGAGTTATCTACAATTTCAAAGGTGAGTGATTAATCAATCCAACTCCACCATTCAATCTCATAATCTCCCAATTTCATGGTTTTCAGTTCAATTTCATATTTCCACATTTCCCGGATTAATTATACAAATTAATCATTTACATTAAATTAGGGATTTTTCTCCTTTTTCTTAAATATTGCACCTAAGGCCAAATTTCATCAATCAAACACCATAACTTCAATTTAGGGACCATTCATACACTTGGAACCCCGAAAATAGAAAACCCATCTTTCATAATTTCAATTTCAAAACCCTAACTTCACCCAAAAACCCCAAACAACACCATCTATACAAAATACATAACAACTATGTCAAAACTCATAGAAAGGAGTAGGTTATCCCTACCTCAAATTTCGGAGCTCAAATGAGAAAAAGGACAAAACTCAAGATGCTTCGATCACCAACTTTTTCGGATCAAAACGAAGGCCACGCCAAGCTCCATACTTTTTACAAAGGGACTAGGGTGGAAGATCACTAGAGCTAGATGATTTCGTAGAGAGAAGATGTATTCTAGAGAGAGGAGCTCTCAAATGAGGGTTTTAAAAAGCTAGAGAGAGAGAGTGGGTCGAAAAAGTGGTTTAAAAAGCTTCATCTCGGACTGATATACATCACAGTCCGCTCGAGTGTAGAACGCCCCACTCAAGCGTCAAAAGCGCCACTCGAGCGTCGAATGCACGCTTCTAGAAGTTCTGCAAACGAAGGTCCCCGCTCGAGCGTGAAAGTGGACGCTCGAGCGTCCGACCTGCAGGAAAAGTACTGAAGGTGGAATAATTCCGCTCGAGAGTCAAACTCCCCGCTCGAGCGGAGAATCAAAAGCAAAGGGGCCCGCTTGAGCGTCAAAAGCCCCGCTCGAGCGTGAAGGCCAAAATCTGGGCATAAACCAATTGTTTCTAAACACAACCAACCTGTTTCAAACTTGCCCAACACAACCCAAAACTCAAATACAAAGAGTAAAGGATGGAAACGAGAATAAGACAACAACACACATCCACGAAACCGAGTCTGGAATACAATAAACAATGAAAGAAAAATCGGGATCGCTATAAAGAGTGCTCGCTCGAGCGAATAGACACACCACACAAAGCTCGCTCGAGCGCAAGAACCTTCGCTCGAGCGAAGAAGCAAATACCCAAGGCTCGCTTGAGTGCAAAAAGCCTCGCTCGAGCGATGAAGCCAAATCCTGGGCAGCAACCATTTGTTCCAACTCACAAACAACTTGTTCCAAACTTACCCAACATATCCCATAACTCAAATACAAGGAATTAAAGGATGGAAACAAGATATAGACAACAACATACAACCACAGAACCTGAGTCCGGAACACAACAAAGGTCGGGGTAAAACCTGGATCGCTATACTACACTTACTCTATAAGTTAGTGAGTGTTTGGTTAAAATTTATTCTTCAGACTTTTTTATTTATTAGGAAAACACGTGTAAATGAAAACAAAAATGGAACCCTGACCTTCTTTGTGTCCCGGACTTGGGTTCCGTGGTTGAATATTGTATCCATGTCTTGTTTTTCCCCTTTGACTCTTTGTATTTGAGTTTTGGAACGTGTTGGGTGAGTTTGGAACAGGTTGGTTGTTGTTTGATTTAGATTGTTGTTGCCCAGATTTTGGCCCCTTCGCTCGAGCGAGGCTTCTTGAGCTCAAGCGAGCCTTGTGTAATTGCTTCTTCGCTCGAGCGAGGTTTCTTGCGTTTGAGCGAGCCTGGTGAATTTTCTTCTTAACCTGAGTGAGACTTCTTGCGCTCGAGCGTGCGTCTGCGTCTGCGTCTATGGTGGACCTAAAGCTTTGCATTCTACGCTCGAGCAACGCTTCTTGCGCTCGAGCGAGGTCACTTGTTGTGTGTGGTCGCTCGAGCGACAACTCCTTCGCTCGAGCAAAGGTCGCGTATATCAGTTCGCAGTAGCTCATTTCTACATAGAAATTTTACATCTTTTTGCTCCAAAACCCTAATTCGACACCTCCTCTCTCTAAAATACTCTCTCTCTCTCTCTCTACAAATACCCCTTGATCTAAGAACCTCACTACCCTACTCCCTTTGTTAAAGAGTTAGAGCACCTTGTGGGCTTCCTCTTGATCCGAGCAAAACCGAGATTGGGCATTTTTGGAGTTCTTCTTCATCCCTTTTGGGCTTCTACTCTTGAGGTAGGGATTTCCTTGTTCCTTTTCAATACCTCATCTATAGATAGATATGTGGTAGATTTGTATTGCATTAAAATCATATCCATTATGGATTTCTTTGAAAGTCATGAGAAGGAACCTAGGGTTTGTTATTTGGGAATGAGATTGTTAAATTGATTGTAGTTTAGGTCAATTGGGGAGTAATCTAGCATGTTTATGTTGAAAGAAGAAAAAGCCCTAATTTAATGTTTCGAACTTGGTGAATTAAAAAGGGGTAAAGTTGAATAATGTTTGTGAATTGTTATTATGGGCTGCGTAAATGTGTTAATAGCTAAAAAGGAGAATTAACTATGGCATTGGAATTATTTTGGATCGAACATATTAAATTGAGTTGGGTTATGGCTTTGATATCCATGGAATTAGTTTTTGTGAAATAAAAAGAATGGATTGGGGTAAAGGGTGGAGTATGTTAACTTGGAAAATAAGAGAATTGATTTTTGAATTGGACGAATGAAATGATAACTCTGTATGAATTTCAGAAATTAACTTGAGGTTGGATTTAAAATCTCATGAGACTTGAATTACTATATTACGTGTGTTGAATACGTACATTTAGAGGTTTTGTCCTTGGTCATCGGTGGAGGATGACATTGTTGTGTTGAATTGTTGTGTATGCATTACACTTGTGTTGGTTGTAATTTGTTGAATAGTTTATGTGTATACATTGCACTTGTTGGTTGTACTTTGTCATGTTGTAATGATTGGTAACGTATACTGCGCTGAGACTGAGAGGTACCATTACCTTCCAGCTAGCGCCTGGAGAATTGGCCCCGCTTAGAATAAGGGGTACCAGTACCTTCCAGCTAGCGCCTAGAGAACTTGGTAGAAGTACCACTACCTTCCAGCCGGTGTCTGGTAAATTGACATTTCATTGTGGAAAAGTGTATCATTGGCTTACCATGCTTAAGGCAAGTAAAGTAGAACTTATTTATTATTATTGTCTCAGTGTATCTGGGTACGTTATAGGTTATGATGGTTATAGTTTTGGAAGGCCGAGTTGTCTCATTTGTTGATTAGATACTTGTTGGTTGCTTGTTATTTCCTTTTGTACTAAAGGTATGCATGTATAGATATGAATGTGTTGGAAATGAACGTAAATACTATATTGAGATTGTGGAAAAATGTGAAGGATATTGGATACTTGTGAACATGTTTTGAAAAAGCAAATCAGGTGCAAGTCCGAAAAGTGAGAGGAAACGTAATGGGCTTGGTGAAATTGTTTTCTAAAATTTGTTATTGTCATATGAATTGTGGGAAAAGGTAACAAGAAGAAAGAAAAGTGAATTGCTTACATTATTGAATGAAATAAATGATTTTGAGAAAAGTTCTTATATACGTATATTTCTGTATAAACCGTCATCATTATTATTATAGTATGAGACTAAGCATTCATGATCATAGCTATCTGTAAGTTGTTATTGCTTAGAATCATGTTGAGATCCCTACTGGACTTTATGTTCATCCCACGTTGCTAATCCTTTTTCCGGTGAACATCGAGAAGTGTTTCAAGGTCAAGGATCTTCTTTACCTGTTGGCCACGGGGCCTTTTATTTGTGGGCGGAATGCCATTGATGAAAAAGGGTTAAACCATTTCTTTTACTTTTAAAGATGTAAGCCTACGGACAATTTATTTAATTATGCTCATGTTGCATTTAATTTGCATTCGGATGAGAGAATCTTTATCTATTCTTACTCGTTGATGTAAAGAGTTTTCCGCATGTTATCTCTGAAATTGAATTAAATTAATGAATCTGGTAATGGTTTCGAGTAATAAAAAGTGGGGTGTTACACTGAATAAAAATGGAACTTAAGTAAAAATAAAAATGGAAGTTTAATAAAAACACAAGTTGTTTCAAGAAACAACTGATACCTTAACGCTTTATTTGGAAGCTGAATAAAGGGAAACAATTTCAAATCTATTTTCTGAAGAAAAAAAATTAAAATTTATAATTATAATTAGGTAAAAAAAAATATTTTTTGAGTGTAAAAAAATTAAAAATTATTTTTTTAATATTTATTTTTGACAAATTAATTTTCATTTTGTCAAAATAATTTCCAAAAAAAAATTAAAAATCAAACTGTAGATGGCCATTTTTTAATTTATTTCTCTAAAACTCAACATTCATTTTTACTGCACTTACTCTCTAAATTAGTGAGTGTTTGGATAAAAAATTTTCTTTTGACTTTTTTATTTATTAGGAAAACACGTGCAAATAAAAATAAAAATGGAAGTTAAATAAAAATAAAAATGAAAGTTGAATAAAAACGCAAGTTGATTCAAAAAACCACTAATAACTTAATGCTTTATTTGGAAGTTAAATAAAGAAAAACAATTTCAAATTTGTTTTCTGAAGAAAAAAATTTAAAAATTATTATTGTATTTTGGTAAAAAAAAATATTTTTCGAGTGTAAAAAATTAAAAATTATTTTTTTAATATTTGTTTTTGTCAAATTAATTTTCATTTTATCAAAACTATTTCAAAAAAAAATTAAAAATCAAACTAAACATGACCATTTTTTAATTTATTTTTGTAAAACTCAACAATCATTTTTACTACACTTACTCTCTAAATTAGTGAGTGTTTGGGTAAAATTTATTCTTTTGACCTTTTTATTTATTACGAAAAGACGTGTAAATAAAAATAAAAATAGAAGTTGAATAAAAATAAAAATGAAAGTTGAATAAAAACGCAAGTTGATTCAAAAAACCACTTATAGCATAACGCTTTGTTTGAAACTTTAATAAAAATAGAAGTTGAATAAAGGAAAACAATTTCAAATCTATTTTCTGAAAACTTTCAAGGCCTTTGTAATGCCCTCAAAAAAAGACATAATCCAACCATTCAATAAATCCAAAAAGCATAATAGAAATATTATCTTTTCATTCATCAAAGTTTGTATTACGATGGATATTACATGATCGCAACAAAATGAATGCCGTACGGGCTTACAGCTTTCCAAGTCATCGCTTGGTTACAACAAAAGAGTCCTAGCTCTATACATAAAAGCCCCTAGCCTTGAATATACATTTAACATCAAAACGAATAACAAAAGGGAGTCTTCAACTCCAAAACCTCCCAAGCTAAGATCTCGGAGGCGGCATATCACTTGTACCTGAAAAATGGTGTCTCAGGCAGGGTGAGCCAAAGCCCAATAGAGATATGCTAAACAACATATGAGAATTAACTAAAACATTAGCATCCGACAAATGTTTAACACTTGTAAACCAACTTACACCAAATCCACTACAAATTAACATTGATATCCTAATTAATCCACTCCCCTTTATTTATCAAAATCAATTCATTTACATAGCTCATTGTTATTCAAACAATTCGAAACGAGACTACAACTCATTTATCAATACTTCAATCATAAACATCATTCATACACTTCCATTCACTTGCCATTTTACGGAACTACATCCGAGGGAACCGGCACCCAAATATATATAAGATTTTGGGACTTTTACCCTAGACACTTCGGTCAACTTAATTATCAATGGAGTCCATCCCCTATCTCCTCCCAAACAATGGAGTACATCCCCTATCTCCTCCCAAACAATGGAGTACATCCCCGATCTCCTCCCAAACAAGATACATATGCAATGTATTTAAACACATTGTCATATACAATGACCAATTAAATCACATATTCAACGTGTTAATCCAACCGTCATATTCAATGACATAATCCAATTGATTTGTTCCAATTTACCTAATCATCATGCATTTTCTACAACAATCATGGTTATCCTCCACCGATAGCCCAAAACAGTTATTTCTAAACAGATAAATAAATCTATCAAACAGATGATTTATCAACTTTACCATAGGTGAGTGATTTATCAATTCAACTACACCATTTAATCACATTTTTCCCCAATCTCATAATTTCCAAACCAATTTCATATTTCCACACTTGATTTCATTAATCATACAAATAATTTATTTAATTCAAATTAGGGCATTTTCCCCCTTTAACTTACATGGTACCCAAGACCCAATTTCACCAATTATATCCAAGCAATAACATGTTCAAGACCTCTCATACCCATAGGGAACCCAAATTAGAAAACCCATCATTCAAACATTTCAATTTCAAACCCTAACATCACCCAAATTTCCCAAATCCCACTATTTATACCAAATGACAAATATCTATGTTAAAATCCATATAGGATAGTAGAATATCCCTACCTCAAGTGTAGAAGCCCAAGGGAGAAGAGCCAAGCACGAGATAAACTTCGAAAGTGATGAAACTAACTTTTACTCTGTTGAAAATTGAGATCTTGAAGAGCTCAATCTTTTTATCAAAGGAAGGAGGGTGAAGAGATCACTAGATCTAGGTCAAAATGTAGAGAGAGAGAGAGAGTATTTTAGAGAGAGAGGCTCTCAACTTAGGGTTTTGGAAAGTTTTAGAGACAGAAAGGATAGAAAAAGTGATTTAAAAAGTCACTTTCGTGATCTGATATACACACAGTTCGCTCAAGTGGAGAGTTTGACGCTCGAGCGTCAAACACATAAATTCGACCCGCTCGAGCGCAATAAAGGCCGCTCGAGTGCCAAGACACAATAGCAAGGCACTACCCACTCGAGTGCAATGTGACCCACTCGAGCGTAGAATACACTCGCCTAGTATTTTACAGACTTCAGACAGTCACTCGAGCGCCAGAGGAGCCGCTCGAGCTCAGACCCGCTCAAGTGTAAGAAACTCCGCTCAAGCGTAAAAAACACTTCTGTAGTATTTTTGTAGACACACAAAGTACTGAATGATTGAAAACCCCGCTCGAGCACAAGAAGACCCGCTCGAGCGGAAGACCAAAATTCTGGGCAACAAGGTTCTAAACCAAGTAGCAACCAACTTGTTCTAAACACGCCCAAGACATTCAAAAACCCAAATTCAAAGCGTAAGAAGAGGAAAAGACATAAATAACAACATTAAACGACAAGACCTGAGTCCGGAACGCCATAAAAGCCGGGTCAAAAATCGGGGATCGCTATAGGCTTCGTTTCGATTGGGGCAAATCATTGTTTCGTCGCCGTCGACTTTTGAGCTTTTCTCTCTTCTCTCTCATCTAAGCTTGAGGTAAGGATCTTTCTACATTTTCATATGATATTTAGCTTAGTTATTTGTATCTTGTGTAATAATGATGTGATTTGGGGGTGTTTAAGACAAACCTAGGGTTTAGGTATAAAATGGAAAGAAGGGTTTTTGGGTGAAGGTGAAATAAATGCTTGAAGGGTTTGAAAATGATGTTGTATTGTGTATGATTTGACAATTTTGGCACTTGGCTAATATTTGGAAAAAAATGGGAATTTGCCCTAATTGAATCAAATTATTATTTTATATAAATAATGGAAATTCACATTAAAAATGTGAAATTGAAAGGGTATTGATATGAATGGTGGGATTGGTTATGTGTTATTTCATTCTTTGGTAGTTTCAAATAAACTATCTGTTGTGATATTTTATATCTGTTCAGAAATAACTATATTGGGCTATCGGTGGAGGGTAGCTATGATTGTTGTAGAAATTGCATGCGGATTAGGTGAATTGAAACTAATCACTTGTGCTTGTCATTGAATATGACTATATTTATATACATTGTATATGTATGGTTATTTAGGAGTGAAAAGAGTATGTACTCCATTGTTTGAGTTTGTAATTAAATACATTGCATATTGTAGACGCGCCCCGCATGAGGGCCTCCGTTGCTACAGTTCGAACTCAAATTGTCATGGTTCTTAATCTGAACCAAAGAGTCCAAATTCGGCAAATCGTTTTGAGAAAACAGATTTTTAGAAAAGAAGTGCCAAACATGGACTGCTTTGCCAGATACAGAGTCGCCACCTAAATATTTTTTAATGGGGGAATTTAGGAAACCCTGACTCGTTTGCCTAAGGCCACGTGTCCGTCATCACCAAAGTTGCCTCGGCTCGGGAACTTGGGTACGATTAGGGAAGGTCAGCTATGAGCACCCCCTCTCGCCCGATCCGAAGATCGGCCCCTACTAATCATGATATCTTATTTTGAAAACGTTATGTGTTCTTATTCCGATTAATTAGCTAATCTTACTATGTGATGCGCACAACACAAAAGTATAGATTAGATCGCCTAATTTGGAACGAAGCATTGCGTATCCGTTTGTTTGGAAAATGATTTAAGATTTGCTACTCGCAAGTAGGCTAAAACACGGATTTCAATGAGTCGTCCCAACTCAAACAATCCAACCTTCACTCACAGGCATTCAGGCAGTTAATCAAATAAGCAGCTAGCCTCATGGTAATCATGCTATTATGGCAACACTCACACGCATGCAAGGATGCTAAAGCATGAATACTTACATCGTACTCCGAGCCAAAACAAAGAACATGTTAGCAATCATGCATGATCCAAGTCCATGTTAAGTGGCTAATGCAACACATACAGAATATCACTAGAATAGGCTCAGCTAATCCTAGGATGGCATGTGGGATGCAACAAGTAGCACGTATTCAAGTTAGATTTGGAATACTATGCTGTTAGCATGATGCGCCGAGCCCGGTGCATGCAATACTGATAAATGATGCACGCATGCATAGCATAAGGATGTTAAATTAAACATGTCCTAATACTAACCATCAAAAGCAGGTAAGTAAAAGGGAGAAAGAAGTGGGGGTTGGAAGACATGCACACACGCACCCACACTTATTACAAATTTGCCCTCGCTCGGAGGGACCGAAAGAATAATACAGATTTAACTAACCTATAAGCTAATTAAATATTATAGACCAATTAAACTAGTTAAGCAAATTAACTAATCTAATAAAAACAGTAAACAGCCTCGGGAAGAGGGCCCAATGCAATGCGCGCTCGGCTCCGCTCGGAAGTCCACTGCCATGCACAAGTTGCCTCTGTTTTCCCTACTCTGTTCCTCTAATCATTGCACAAATCCCAAGGTGTACTCTATGATTCCTGTGGGATGCCACCAGCCAAGGGAAATGGTCACCGGCCAAAGGAAATGATCACCGACCACTGATTAAGATATCAGCCACCAATGGTTGGTCGGTCGGCACTAAAGATGGCCGGCCGGCCAAATCTTCCTGCAGAATCCTATTTTGACAGCAGCAGAGGGCAAAACAAGGCATAGCAATGCATTTTAAGCAAATGTGTGCACCAACACATCCCTTATCATTCTTATGACTCAAAGGGACATGGTTCTCGGTTCTCGGACCACCAATCACGCATTTCGATGCGTGATGGCCCAAGAAACCAAGTTATGCATTTTGATTTCAAATGAAATGCACATAAACAAACGAGGAGCTCAACCTCTATCATACTCAATTCAAGAGGCTAAGCATGCATGTCAATGCAATGCAACCTAGACATATGAGCTAGTATGCAACATGAGCAATGCGAACAAGCATACAAGGCATGTGACAATCATGCTAACCAATAAGTATGCCAAATACAATGGGGATGTTCAAGCATGCAAGCAAGCATGTGACTTCACTCAATCATGCCACAACACATGGAGCAAACATGTTAAACAACCTAAACATGTGACAACACACGAGTATGCAACAACACACAAGGTGAGCATGCAACAACATGCGAACTATGGACTTAAACTAATTTGGGCAGCTCTATACTAAGCCCAAAACAGTGGCCAACATGCTCAAGAACGAAGGCAAAATGACATGCATGCACACAAGGACCAACACTTAGGCATATAGAAACAACTCTCAAGCACACTTAGGAGGATGCACACATGGACAAATGGCATGCATTATAAGCTCTGAAAATCATGTTAGAGAAGGTGCCAAACCAATCTACAATGCAAGCTAGGCATGCCACCAAGCCCAAGGACTTAGACCATGGTCATATGACATATGAAGCAAATGACCAAAGTGAACTAAAACAGTCCTAAAACATGCAAAAGTAAACCCCAAAAACCACTTAGATGGCATCTAAATGATCTAATCCTAGAGGCATACACAATGGCACAAATATGGAGCAAGAAACACCAACCTTTTAAAGCGTGAAAGGGGCATCAAATGCAAGCATGCGAGCATATCATGAGGACTGAAATGACATGACAAGTGATTCCAAACCACTGAAATGATGCAAAGATGGCATGCTAGAGGGGTCGATGCTTAAGGCATACAAGAGAAGTTACATGGTCGCTATACAAAGCAAAGCATGGACAACCCAAATAACCAAAAACAGACCTCTAGCACATCAAAACAAGCATAAAAGCTTCACAAAGCTTGGCCAAAAACATGCTAGAACAAGGCTCAAAGCACAAATCATGTTAAGGCTAAAACATGGCATTACAAGACAAGTATGCAAGGCATGCAAGGTGTGTCTAAACCAAGTAAAAAACAGAGCTATATTATGACATAATAAGCACAAATAACAGCTAGGACATGGCCAACATGAACCTAAAAATGGTGCTCCCACATGAGGCTAAAATGGCACTTTTTTGAAGACAACAAGGAGAGGGGATGGCCCTCTCCTTCTTAGGACCTTAAGGCACCATCCTCACCACTGAAATCCCTCAAGATTTTAGTGGTGAGGAGGCCCAAACAAAGTGGTCCCGGAGCTCACCAAAATAGCACAAAAATAGGGCCTAACAAGGCCTATGAGGGGTCAAACAGCCCCAAACAACAAAACACTCTTAAACAACTATTTAAAGCACTCAAAATCAAGACTTTTATTAGTTATATACAAAGTCTAAAAATAGTTTCAAGATAGGTTAAAAAGCTATACAAAAATGGGGAATAAAGGATGAAGTTCTTACCCTTGATGACCCTCTTCACAAACGATGCTCCAGTTGGTTCTTCAAGCTTGAATCCACTCAAGAACACCAAGAACAGCTCCTCAGCACCTCAGAAACCAAGAGAAGGTGTAACTCTATGTGTTTGTGTGCAATAGTAAGACTAAAACACCTTAAGGCAAAAGAGAGAGAGAGATATAGAGATAGAATAGCTACAACTATGAACTAACCCTAACTCAGAGCTCCCTCTATATTTTTTGTAACCCTAAGGGAGGGAGAAGAGGCCCCTTCTTATAGACAATCCCTCTTGCAAAGCTTCTCAAGTAAGCTAGTCAAGAGGGAAATCCCTCCATACACGTGTATGGAGGGGAGCAAAGGTGTATGCCAGCTAGCACAGCTGGCATAAAAATATCTGCAAAAGCAGATGCACAGTGGTCAGCCGGCCAAAAATGCAATTTGACCAAAATAGATGGCCGGTCGACTACAAGGAGTGCCGGTCGGCCAAACATTTGGCCGGTGGCAACAAAACAATGGCCGGTGGCCTCAAGCCATGGCCGGTGATGTGTGGGGATGACCAACAAGCCCTTCCCTGCCCCTCAAAGGCAAAACACAGGTGTTTGGTGCAAAACCAAACACAAAACAGTCGAGTCGAGAGATCCTGAGGCAAGGCGCGTGGCCGAGACCTCCGGGAACTCAAGACGAACACGAACGTGGATGATCACCGAGTGTTCAAGCGGTGACGTCCAAGTCTTGAGGACGGTCAAAAATGGGGTGTCTACACATATGTATGAATGATTGTTTGGGAGGAGAAAGGAGATGGACTCCATTATAATTAAGTTGGTCGGAGTGTCCTAGGTGAAAGTCCCGAAATTATACATGGGTGCCTAGCCCGCGGACAAAATATCCGTAAAATGGCAATTGTAGTGCTTGTATAGCCTATGTTTCCATGGGTCCCATTTGATGGCTGCCCGCGGACGAAATATCCGTGAAAGAATACATGGGTCCCTGTAGACACCCCATTTTTGACCGTCCTCAAGACTTGGACGTCATCGTTTGAACACTCGATGATCATCCATACTCGTGTTCGTTTTAAGTTCTCGGAGGTCTCGGCTACCGCCTTGCCTCAAGATCTCTCAACTTATCTGTTTTGTGCTTGATCATGGACCAAACACTTGTGTTTTTGCTTCTAAGGAAAGAGGGTGGCTTGTTGGCCATCTCCACACCCCACCGGCCATGGCATGAGGCCATCGGCCCTTTTTTCTTGCCACCGGCCAAGAGTGTTAGCCGGTCGGCACTATATTTGGTCGGCTGGCACTTGTGTTGGTCGATCGGCCATTTTTGGTGGCCGAACCTTGTTCATCTGCTTTATGCAGATATTTTGTGCCAGCTGGCACCCATTATTCCCCCCCTCCATACACGTGTATGGAGGGATTTGCCTCTTGCTTAACTTTTCTTAGAAGCTTTGCAAATTGAACCTCTATAAAGAGAGAGCTCCTCCTCCCTACTCCAGGGTTCAGAAAATTAGGGTTAGAGATTGAGATATAGTTTTATATCTATACTCCCTTGTTTGATCCTATTTTGTGCCTCAAAAGTGAGTTTTTGTCTTACTTTTGCACTTAAACACCTAGCATTACACCACCCTTGGGTTGTTGAGGCATTAGAGGGCTGTTTTTAGAGTTCTTGAGTTGATTTTGATCAGAGAAACCTGTTGGAGTGGTGTTCTTGAAGAAGGTCTACAAGGGTGAGCATCCTTACTTTAGTTTCCCCTTTCTTGCTTAGGCTTTTAGCCATTCTTGCATGCTATTTTAAGCTTCGACTATAACTGATAAAAGTTCTAATTTTGTGTGCTTTAGAACTTTGTTTAAGGTCACTTTGAGGTTTGGGGTTGTCTCCCCCCTCCAAGGCCTTGTTAGCCCTTGTTTTAGGCCATACATTTTGGCCATTGTTTTGGTCTTTGCATGACCTCTCTACCACTGAAATCCAGAGGATTTTCAGTGGTGGAGAGATGGTTTTGAGGTCCTAAAAATGAGAGGGTCATCCCCTCTCCTTATTGTCTTTAATGCTTGTATAAATGGCTTATGTGGTAGCATGTGTGTTTAGTTTGTTTTAGCTCCATTTCAGTATGTATTAGGCTTTTTTTTGCCATGATACACCTCTGTTTTGAGTTGGTTTAGACATACCATGCATGCTTTGTATACTTGTCTTGTAATCCCATGATTTGCCTTAACATGCACCATGTTGTAACATGTCTTTTTAGCATAATTTTGGCTTAACTTCATGAAGCTTCTAGCCTTTTTTTAGCATGCTAAAGCTCTGATTTTGATTGTTTTGGTCATCCATGACTTGCTTTGTATAGCCACCATGTAATCTAGCTTGTAGGCTTTGGGTATTGAATCCTTTGACATGCTTTACTTGGGCCATTTCAGTGGTTTGACATCACTTGTCATGATATTTCAGTCCATGCATCATGCTTGTATGCTTGCATTTGCCATCCCTTCAATGCCTTGAAGAGTTGTCGTTTTGTGCTCCATGTTTGGATCATTGCGTATGCTTCCATGTTTAGGCCATTTGGATGCCATCTAAGTGTGTTTTTGGCCTTGTCTTGACCTGCATTGGGACTGTTTTGGGTCCCTTTGACCCTTCGGGACTTGCCTTGTATGGCCTTGGTTTGAGCCATTTGGTTAGCCTTAGGCCTTGGACCTTCTTGCATGCTTTGCTTGCTTTATTTGGTTGATTTGGTATCATTCCTCACATATCTTCAGAGCTTAATGCATTGTCATATTCTCATATTTACCACATCTTGCTCATGCTTGAGGATCGTGCATGGTTGCCTAAGTGTTAGACCACTCACGTGTGCATGATTGTTTTGCATTTTCATGCCTCCAATTCTTGACTTTGGCCACTGATTTGGGCTCATTTGAGAGTTGTCCGCATGTTGTTGCATGCTTGCTTTGCATGTTGTCATACGTTTGTTGCATGTTTGGAAAATTGCATGTTGTAGCATGCTATTTCGATTATGCCTTGTTGTATACTCGGCCCATAACATGTTGTTGCATGCTTAAGCGGTAGTGCATTTGGCATGCATTCTTTTGGTTTTAGGTTGCTTAACATGTTGTTACGTGTTTGCCTCACATGTTGTGACATGAGTGAATTTTATCATATGCCTTGCATGTTTACATGTTTGTTAAGCCACATGCTTGTTTGCATGCTTATCTTCTCACATTGTCATATGCTAGTTGCCTTGCATAGCATTGTTGCTTGCATGCTTGTATTGCACTAGTGTGCTTGCATGTTTAGGTTGCATAGCATCGAGCATGCATCTCTTGCCTCTTGATCAATCATGATAGAGGCTTGGGGCCCCTTATGTGTTTATATGCATTTCATTTAATATTGAAGTTGCACACTTGGCCTCTTTGGCCATCATGCATCGAAATGCGTGATTGGTGGCCTGAGGGTCGAGAACCATGCTCCTTTGAACCTTAGACATGATAAGGAGGGTGGTGGTGCAAACATTGCTTTGAAAATGCATTGTCATGCCCTGTCTGTCCTCTATTGCAGCAAAACAGGGTTCTGCAGGAAGAGATGGTCGGTCGACCATCTTCAGTGCCGGCCGGCCATAAATTGTTGGTCGAGCGCCTCATTTTTGGTCGATCACCAGTTCCTCTTGGCCGGTGACCATTCCTCTTGGCCGATGACCTCCCACAACCCTCAGGGAGCAGTTCAGAAGCAACTTTGAGACTTGCGCAGTGTTCAGAGGTGCGGAGCAGTGTAAACAGAGGCAACATGAGTATGGTGATGGATTTCCGAGTAGAGCCGAACGTGCACGCATTCATCCCTCTTCCCGAGGCCTCTTTACTGCTTTCTTAGCTTAATTAATTAAGTATTGTGTAATATTTAACTAGCTTGTTAGTTAATTAATTTGTATTATTCTTTCGGTCCCCCTCCTCGAGAGGGCGCAATTGTGTAATAAACGTGCGTGTGTGTGATGCATGTCTTCCAACCCCCACTTATTTCTCCCTTTTATTTAACCGTTTATGATGGTTAGTTTTAGGGCATATTTGATTTAGCATGCCTTATGCTATGCATGTTTGCATTCATTCATTCGTATTGCACGCACCGGGCTCGGCGCATCATACTAATTGCATAGTATTTCAATTCCAACTTGAATACGTGTATCGAGTTGTCGCATTTCACATGCCATTCTTAGATTAGCCGAGCCTATTCTAGTTGCATTTCGCATGCGTTGCATTAGCCATATTAACATGAACTAGGATCATGCATGATTTCTAACTAGTTTCTTGTTTTGGCTCAGAGTACTCGGTAAGTGTTTATGCTTTAGCATCCTTGCATACGTGTGAGTGACTGCCATGATAGCATGCTTGCCATGAGGCTAATTGCTTATGTGATATAACTGCCTGAATGCCTGTGGGTGAAGGTTGGGTTGCTTGAATTGGAATGATTCATTGGAATCTGTGATTTAGCCTACTTGCGAGTAGCAAAACTCAAAACATTTCCAAACAAACGAATATGCGATGCCTTGTTCCGAATTAGGCAATCTAGGCTATACTTGTGTGTTGTACGCATCACATAGTAATTCTAGCTAATTAACCGGAATGAGAACACGTGTTTTTCAAAAACAAAATATCATGCTTAGTACAGGCCGATCTTCGAATCGGGCGAGCGGGGGTGCTCATAGCTGACCTTCCCCAATCGTACCCAAGTTCTCGAGCCGAGGCAACTTTGGTGATGACGGATACGTGGCCTTAGGCAACGAGTCAGGGTTTCCTAAATTCCCCCAAAATAAATATTTAGGTGGCGACTCTGTATCTGGCAAAGCAGTCCATGTTTGGCACTTCTTTCTTAAAAATCAGTTTTCCAAAACGATTTGCCGGATTTGGACTCTTTTGGTGATTTATCAATCTTGCATTGCACTTTGCGAGATCAGATTAAGAACCGTGACATTTGAGTCCGAACTGTAGTAAACCCAAATGAACAAAACGAGATTTCTCCCGGGACGTTCTGGGACGTCTACAGTCTCGTTTGACGGTTGCTTGCGGACGAAATATCCGTGAAAGAATACATGGGTCCCGTTTGACGGTTACTAGCAGACGAAATATCCGTGAAAGAAAAGTTTGAAGTGCTTACGTGTTGATAATGTGGTTCTAGTACTAATGAGTTGTAATCTCATTTGGGTTGTTGAGAAATGATGAAATTGGCTTATGTAATTAAATGAAATGAAGGGAAATGGCTTAATGATTGAGTTTGGTAATTTAAGACTATACATAATGTGGATGCCTTTATCTTTGACGTTATATATGCATAGTGTACTTATACCTTTGCTAAATTTCATATACTGTGTTAGATGGTTTCTACTGGACTGTGGCTCACCCTACTTGGGAATAACATTTTTAAGTAATGATGAGATGCCTCCACCAAGGCAATAGTGTTGGAGAAACTTTTGGAAGCAAGGGCTTCTCATTTGATTGTATATTTTTGTAAAGCCAAGGGCTTAAGATGCAATGAGCGAAGCTTACTTTTGATTATAACCAAGAAATGTCTTGGAAAGATATAAGCCCATAGGGCATTTAATTTGTTGTTATTAATTTGCATTACATGATGTAGATTCAGAATGAACGTTTATGAATGTATAATGCATGTAATCCCTTTTGTAATACGAATTCTGTTATGAGAAAGTGTACCAATTATGTTATATTCATTTCTCTTATGAGTTGGGTTATTTGTGTTATTTTGAGGGCGTTACAACTTGGTATGAGAGCGTACCGAGTTTGAATACTTTGGGTACATGGGAAGTAGTTAGTACCACAATGGGTTTGTCTCGCTTCCTAGAGACTCAAGTGTGAACAATATGTGCATATATGACAACATGCCTATGTGATTTTTTGGGTGTGGAATTAAATTTCTTGGATGTTGATTGGGTCTACGAGTTTCTAGGAGTCCTGTTAGAAAGGTACTTGATCACTGCTATTTCTAATTAGAACTCTAGCAACGCCGCGAGACGGTCATTATCCGGAGATGAAATTCATATGTGTTTATGTGATTACATGCTTATGTGGAGTGAATTACTATTGTCCAATGTATTAGAACGCGAGTGAATTAGCTTCGGCACATTTGTGAATGTGCTAATTTCTTGTGTTACCTTTATTAGGATGTCAGGATGTGGTCGTGGAGGTAGGCGTAGTAGGCCTAGGAGGCACGAGGTGCCTATACTGGATGAGATTCCGGCGCAGGAGGAAGAGGTTGGTCAAGCCAATGTGGCCGAACTAGCAAGTCAGCAGGCCATGGGCGCCTTAGCCCGTGAAATGGCCGGAGCATTGAGGGAATCAATGGACATTCTCAGAGCTGAGAATTAAGTCTAGGCCTAAGTAGCTGAGGCAGGGCCTTCTTTTCTGAAAAGGGAGTTCTTCAGGTCAAATCTGGATGAGTTTTTGGGTGACCCAAAGGAACCATTGAAAGTAGATGAATGGCTGAAATAGATGGTGAAAATGTTTGAGATGCTTGGCATCGACGGGGGATTGAGAGTGACCTTGGCATCCTTTCAGTTGAAGGGAGACGTGGGTCAATGGTGGAAGTATGCAAGGGGACGCATTGAAGAGACTTGGGAGGCTTTTGTTGACGCCTTCTAGGACAAGTACTTACCTCCAACTGTTAGGGAGAAGTTAAGGAATCAGTTTTCTCACCTCAAGCAGTTGAACACACCTGTAGCCAAGTTTGAGGCCACCTTCACTAGCCTCTCTAGATTTGCACCTGAGTTGGTGGCGACTGAGGAGCGCCGTTGTTTGGAGTTCGAGAAGAGGCTAAAGATTGGACTCATGTTTCAAGTGGCTGGATCCATGATTAGAGATTATGGGCACCTTGTGGAGTCAGCGGCCCATCTTGAGACTATCATGCAAGTAGAGGAAGAGAGGATAAGGGGCTCCAGGAGGAGTTAGGATAGTCAGGAGGACGGTAAAAGGCAGAGGGGTTCTAATCCTCAACAGTCCCAGGGAGTTCAGTCGAGATCTACCTTTTCAGTGCCTAGCTCGGGTTCTGGGAGAGGTGGCCAGGGAGATGTGACCTGTTTCAAGTGTGCTCAGTTGGGCTACAAGTCTCCAGCTTGCCCATAGAAAGGAGGAGGGCAGAGAGCAGATTCATCTTTGGCTCGTTCTCAGGGCCAGAGTCAAGGTAGAGGACAGCCGCCCACTTGCTATCAGTGTGGCCAGGCAGGGCACTTGAAAAGGTCTTGCCCACAGTTGGGTGGCACATCTGGTGCGTCTGGTTCGAGGCAGACACAAAGTCACCAGCCAGCACAGTCAACACAGGCCTCGAGGGCTAATTAGGGAGCTTCTTTAGCTCAGTCAGTACAACAGGCCTATACTCCGAGGGGTGAGTAGGTAGATCAGAGGCCAACAAGGCGTGTGCATGCCGTTACCGCGCCAGATCTTATACCTGCTCCTTCGGTAGTGAGAAATACTTTCCTGTTTTGCAATTCAGTTGTTAATGTGGTGATTGATACGGGTGTATCCCATTCTTTTATCTCGTCTGCATTTGCATCGATTTTGGCATTGGAGTTAGCACAGTTAGCATCTCCTATTTGTGTAGAGTCACCTATTGATGGTGAGGTTATTTTGAGACAGGGGTGTCAAGGTTGTGATATAGAGGTTGTCGGTTGTCGACTTCCATTTGCATTTGTTCTGCTTGATATGACTAGTTTTGATGTTATTTTGGGTATGGACTGGTCATCGTCATACCGGGTTGTTATAGATTGCTACCGTCAGAGGGTTACTGTATGTACCTTGAGCGGGGATTGTTTTTATTTCTTAGGGGACCAGGTGGATAGAGTCTTATCACCGGTGTATGATCCGCGTGGGCAGAGTGAACTTAGTTGTCTTCTTGCTAGCTTTTCAGAATAATGAATGTGATGCAATTCAAGTTAAGTTGCCAAGGGTGGCGTGTGAATACCCCGATGTCTTTCCTGAGGATCTTACTAGTTTACCACCTCACCGAGAGATCGAGTTCTCTATTGATTTAGTACCTAGCATGGCACTGATTTCTATGGCACCGTATCGGTTTGCACCCGCTAAGTTGAGTGAGTTAAAGGTTCAACTCTAAGAATTGTTAGGTAAAGGTTTTATCCGTCCTAGTACTTTGCCTTGGGAAGCGCCGGCCCTCTTCGCTAAAAAGAAAGATAGAGCCTTGCGGCTTTTATCGATTATCGAAAATTGAACCGGGTTACTATTAAGAACAAATACCCAATGCCTCGTATAGATGACCTGTTTGATCAGTTAAAGGGGTCTTGCTGTTTTTCTAAGATAGACCTAAGGTTGGGTTACCATCAATTGATGGTAAGGGAGGAGGATATCCTGAAAACGGCATTCCATACACAGTATGGCCATTATGAGTTTCTAGTGATGCCTTTTGGGCTGACCAATACACTGGCTGTGTTTATGGATTTGATGAACCGGATTTTTCGTGAGTTCCAAGATTGTTTTGTGGTCGTCTTTGTGGATGACATTTTAATTTATTCACTTTCAGAGGAGGAACATGATGAACACTTGCGAGTAGTGCTTGAATTGCTTAGAGCCCATAAGTTGTATGCTAAACTCGGGAAGTGTGAATTCTAGCTGAGAGAAGTTAGGTTCTTAGGCCATGTGATATCCGGGAGAGGGGTGATAGTAGATTCATCCAAGATTGAGGCAGTGCAAGATTGGGCACAACCTAAGAATGCCTTTGAGATTCGTAGTTTTCTAGGGCTGGCTGGATATTTCCAGAGGTTTGTGAAAGATTTCTCTAAACTAGCTTCACCTTTAACTAGGCTAACGAGGAAGGGGGTCAAATTTATGTGGGATGAGACTTGTGAGAAGTCGTTCTAGGAACTTAAAGTTAGACTCACCACTGCTCCAATTTTGATTATCCCGAAGAGGGGTTTGGGTTACTCGGTTTATTGTGATGCCTTACAGGAAGGTTTGGGTTGTGTTTTGATACAAGAGGGGAAAGTAGTAGCCTATGGCTCGCAACAGTTGAAAACAGACGAGAAGAACTACCCTACTCACGACTTAGAGTTAGCGGCAGTGATCTTTGCTTTAAAGATCTGGAGGCACTATTTGTATAGTGAGAAGTTCGAAGTATTTTCTGATCACAAGAGTCAGAAATATATGTTTACACATAAAGACTTGAACCTGAGGCAGAGGAGGTGGATGGAGTTCATAGAGGATTATGACTTCGAGTTGCATTATCATCCTGGAAAGGCCAATGTAGTGGCCGATGCTTTAAGTAGGAAGCCTATCAGTAGTATGGCCTGTGTCGCCATCCAGGAGTGGGAAATGTTGGGTACCCTTGGGGAGTTTGACTTGCATCTTGGCGAGTCCATTGAATCTGTAACCTTGTTTTCTGTGGTTGCACAACCTACACTCGTGAACTGAGTGTTAGAAGCGCGGAGGGGTGACCTTGAGGTAGAAACCCTTAGGGAGAAGATTTCAAGTGGGAAAGTAAAGAAGGGCTTGAATGTGTATCTTGACCAGAGTGTGAGATACCGAGACTGTTTGTTTATGCCGGATTCTTGCCGAGAGGAAATACTTCGAGAGTTTCACCATTCACGCCTTGTGGTGCACCCGGGAGATATAAAGATGTATCAGGATTTGAGTCGCCAGTTTTGGTGGAGGGGTATGAAGAGGGATGTAGCCATATTTGTATTGAAGTGCCTCACTTGTCAGTAAGTGAAGGCTGAGCATCAGAGGCCAGCGGGTTTATTGCAACCCTTGCCTATAGTCGAATGGAAGTGGAACATGTCACGATGGATTTCGTTGTGGGTCTTCCGACGACTCAACGGGGTAGTGATGTCATTTGGGTGGTAGTTGACCGGTTAACCAAGTCCGCGCACTTTATCCCTATGCGTGTGAGTGATTTAGTAGACTATCTTGCTGACCTGTATATCAGGGACATAGTGAGGTTGCACGGGGTCCCTGTGACGATCGTATCGGATAGAGATCTGCGTTTCACAGCCCGATTGTGGCAGAGTTTGCAAAGTGCCTTGGGCACTAGATTGACCTTTAGTCTAAGTTGGGGATTTATTTTAAATTATTAAACTCCATTCATTTTGGACCCAATTGATTGAATTGTGACCCGTTAGTAACCATGTAATAGTGTTGTGGTTTTATTATTATTATTTGATTACCATAAAAGAGTTGTGAATATTTATGGTGTGTACCATTAAACGAAATATATTTTGTGGTGAGAAAATATTATATTTACTTTTTTCATTAAAGATGTTGAAATTTATTTTTAAATTGATATATATATATATATATATAGATGTATATATATAGGGTTAGATATTTGGTTAGATATTTGTTTATACTATATATATATATAAGTGACCAAATAGGATTTTTCTTTCAACCTTTGGGTTCTTGCCGTGAGAAAGAAAAGAAAAAGGGTTCCAATGTTGGTTTTTTATGGGTTTGATCTAGTGTAAGTTATTTTTGACCCCTAGTGCTTTGGATCAAAATGTAGAGGGTGGAAAAGGTGTCGTTTGGCTCCGAACAAATTTAATTTCTGTTACCAAAAAATTTGGAAGCTTCTTGGCTTAAGGTAGGATTTTTCTTATATTTCTTTATGCACTTTTACTTGATTATATGGAGTTTATAGTTGTGTATAATTTAATTAAAATTTTTGGAAAATTTGTGATTTATTTGCTTAAAAGAGAAATTTTGAGAAAAATAAAGAGTTAATGCCCAAATTGCGAAAGTGTGAACTTGAAATATGTTTCTAAGGTTATGAAAGAGTTATGTTTTAAATTTGAACAAAAACGGACTTTGAATCGATCGGTTTTGAAATTTTTACCGGTTTGCGACCAAAAGAGCATTTTTAAAGAAAACAAAGGAATTATATTTAATTTTTGAGGCTTTTGATCAAAATAGGATGTCATAGTTGAATAATGCTTGGAGAATGAGTTTGGAAAGAAAATGATATTTTCTTGGGCA
The DNA here is from genome assembly GCA_030407325.1 of Camellia japonica. Lineage (NCBI taxonomy): Eukaryota > Viridiplantae > Streptophyta > Magnoliopsida > Ericales > Theaceae > Camellia > Camellia japonica. The sequence goes on along the minus strand of JAPPVO010000059.1, from coordinate 24,762,577 downwards.
TTAATGGTATTATTTTTCTTAATGTATTTATTGGAATAAGACCGACACGGTTAGAAATGGACCTTGAGAGGTTACCAAATGTGATTGTGATATGAAAACTAGAGTAGTTGTTCGTATTTGATGAGATGTGGAATAGATTGTATTTATCAAAATTTTTGAAATTTAATTGTTTAAATATCTATTTAGAAATATCTGTTTTGGGCTATCGGTAGAGAATAGCCATGATTGTTGTAGAAATGCATGAGACTTAGGTAAATTGAACCACATTCCTCATTTGTTGCATTGGACATTGCATTACATTCATTTCATTGGAAATGTATCTGTTTTTAAGAAATGTTTGGAAATGTATCTGTTTGCGAAAAGATGAATACTTGGTGAATTTGGGTAGGGGGTGTAAAACCGCGCTGTTAGGTGTCGAGCCTTCCAGTTTACTAGTAAAAATGACAGTGGTAGTGCATTAGGGCCTACTTGCAGACACTCACCTAGAGATTCACAGAGCCTGTATTCATGTAACAAATATAGTTTAAAATGGAAATGGTTTTATATCTATTGTTGCATCTCAGCATTGCATGCTTTATAAAAAGAGAGATAAACTGTTTTATCATGAGCATGGCATGAGCATACTCCTCTTTAGTCTTGTCATGGTCCATATGTTGTGTAGTATATCTCTACTGGGCTGTGACTCATCCTATAAGGGAAACCATTTCAGGTACAGGTGATATGCCTCCGCCAAGGCACTGACTTGGGAGGACTCAGAGCTGAGGCTCCATTTTTGTTTTATAGTTATTTATTAAATGTAAGCCCAGGGCTGTATTTGTGTTGAGTTGAAACTCCTTTTTGTGTAACCAAGAATGTTCTTGGATAAATTTGTAAGCTTGTAGGGCACTTATTATCTGTTTGGCTTCCATTTCATACTTGTTGTAAAATGCATGCTGGGGATTGGAACTGGGGCATTGAGATGTGAACAACATGTATTTGACATTTGGGATTAAATAGAAATGGATGTATGGAATAGTTAGCTATATATATGTGTGTGTGTGTGTGTGTGTGTGTGTGTGTGTGTGTGTGTGTGTGTGTGTCTATCAGGTGGGTTTGTTGTATAAATAGATATACCCTGCCCAATTTTCGAGGCATTACAACTTGGTATCAGAGCATACTGGGTTCGAATACTTTCGGTACGTGGGGAGTGGTTAGTACTACAATGGATTTATCTCACTTGATAGAGATATCTATATGATGAGGTGCTATGTGATAACATGCTTATGTAATTATATAGGTATGGGGTTTGATTTCTGAGATGTTGATTGGGTTTGTGAGTTCCTGGAAGTCCAGTCAAAAAAGCACTTGATCACTACTATATCTGATTGGAACTCTAGCAACGTCATGGGACAATCATTATCTAAAAAGAAAATTTGTATGTGCTTATGTGACTATGTGCTTATGTGGAATGAATTAACTGTTGTCCATTGCCTTAGGACGTGAGTGAGTTAGCTTTGGCACAATTTTTATTTGTGCTAATCTCGAGTGTTACCTTTATTAGGATGTCAAGACGCGGAAGGGGTAGTGGTAGGCGTAGTAGGCCTAGGAGACACGAGATGCCCATACCGGATGAGATTCTGGCGCAAGAAGAGGGGATAGGGCAGGCAAATGTAGCTGAGCCAGCTGGGCAACAGGCCATGGGTGCTTTGGCACGAGAGATAGCAGGGGCACTAAACATACTAAGGGCTGAGAACCCATCACAGGCCCCAGCTGCCCCAGTTGCAAAGACAGGACCACTCCTGCTAAAAAGGGAGTTCTTCCAGATCAATCCGGATATTTTAGTAGGAGATCCTAAGGAGCCACTGAAGGCTAATGAGTGGCTAGAGCAAACGGTTAAGACGTTCGAGATGCTAGACATTAAGAACAACGCTCTGAGAGTGACCTTGGCATCCTTTCAGCTGAAGGGAGAAGCGGGTCAGTGGTGGAAATATACACGATGACGTATTGGGGTGACCTATGAAGCCTCTGTCAACGCCTTTCAGGAGAAGTATCTGTTTGCTACTGTTAGAGACGTTGAAGGAACAGTTCAAGAACCTCAAACAGCAGCTTGGCACACTGGTAGTGGAGTTTAAGGCCACTTTTGCTAGTTTGTCTAGATTTGCTCCTGAGCTTGTGGCAACAGAGGAGCGCTGTTGTATCGAGTTTGAGACTCGACTGAGAGATGAGCTCGCCTCCTGTGTGGGCGGGTCTATGATGAGGGAGTACAGCCACCTTGTTGAGGCAGTGGCACATATGGAAACCCGGTTAGGAGCTGGAGAGAGGGAGATAAGGGGTTTCAGGCAGCGAGGCCAAGAGATGCAAGGTGAGGCCCGAGACAGCAAGAAGCAGAGGGGTTTTACACCACAGCAGTCTCATGTGGCACAGTCTAGGTCTACTTTTCCAGTGCCAAGTTCAGGGGCAGGGAGAGGTGGCCAGGGAGGATTTTCTTGTTTCAAGTGTGGCCAATTGGGTCACAAGTCCTTTTCTTACCCACAGAAGGGTAGAGGACAGCGGTCTGCTCCGTCTTCAATCTGCCTACCGAGCCAGAGTCAAGGGAGGGGGCAGTATTTGACTTACTTTCAGTGTGGACAGGCAGGACACATGAAGAGGTACTATCCATAGTTAGGTGGCATACCTGGTGCATCTAGATCAAGGCAGACTCAGAGTCACTAGCCAGCACAGTCAGCACAAGCCTCGAGGGCTACTCCGGGAACCTCTTCGGCTCAGTCTATATATCCGGCTTATGCTCCAAGAGGGGAACAGGTGGATCAGAGACCTACTGGGTGTGTGTATGCTATTACCATGCCAGAGTTAGTGCCAGCACCTTCGATCGTGAGAGGTACCTTCTTGTTCTGCAATTTTATTGCCAATGTATTGATTGACACAGGTTCATCACATTCCTTTATCTCATCTGCATTTGCATCAGCATTGGCGTTAGAGTTGGCTCGGTTAGCATTGCCACTCTGCGTAGAGTCACCGGTTGGGGGTGAGATTGTGTTAGAACAGGGATGTCGTGGTTGTGATATAGAGGTTGCCAGTCGTCAACTTCCATTTTCTTTTTCTTTGCTTGAATATGTTAAGTTTTGATGTTATACTAGGTATGGATTGGTTATCTATGTATCGAACTGTTATAGATTATTACCGTCAAAGGGTTACTGTGTGTACCTCGAGTGGTGACTGCTTTTATTTCTTGGGAGATCGGGTTGATAGGGCTTTGTTACCGATTTGTGACCCGCGTGGTTAGGGCGAGCTTAGCCTCTTTCTTGCTACATTCTTGGGGGTAAAGAGTGATATAGTTCGGGTTGAGTTGCCGAGGGTAGTCTATGAATACCCAAATGTCTTTCCTGAGGATCTTTCTAGTTTACCACCTCACCGATTGAGTTCTCTATTGACCTAGTGCCGGGCACGACACCGATTTCCATGGCTCCGTATAGGCTTGCACCTGCTAAGTTGAGTGAGTTGAAGATTCAGTTCCAGGAATTGCTAGACAAGGGTTTTATCCGCCCTAGTACTTCGCCTTGGGGAGCACCGGTCCTTTTTGCCAAAAAGAAGGATGGTACATTACGGCTTTGTATTGATTACCGGAAACTGAACCGGGTGACTGTTAAAAACAAGTACCCATTGCCCTGTATAGACGATCTGTTTGATTAGTTGAAAGGGTCTTCTTGCTTTTCAAAGATAAACTTGAGATTGAGTTATCACCAGTTGAAGGTGAGAGAGGAGGACATTCCGAAGACGGCATTCCGTACGCAGTATGGCCACTATGAGTTCCTAGTCATGCCTTTTGGGTTGACTAATGCACCAGCCTTGTTTATGGACCTGATGAATTGGGTTTTTCGTGAGTATTTTGATCGTTTTGTGGTTGTCTTTGTTGACGACATTCTGATTTATTCACCCTCTAAGGAGGAGCACGAGGAACACTTGCGGGTTGTGTTGGAGTTATTTAGAGTCCATCAATTATATGCTAAGTTTGGGAAGTGTGAGTTTTGGCTGAAAAATGTGAAGTTCTTAGGCAATGTGGTATCTGGAGAAGGGGTGATTGTGGATTTCTCCAAGATAGAGGCAGTGCAAGATTGGGAGCAACCCAAGAACACCTTTGAGATCTGGAGTTTCTTGGGATTGGCCGAGTATTATCGCCGTTTTATGAAAGACTTTTCTAGTTTGGCCGCTCCATTGACCAAACTGACGAGGAATGGAATCAAATTTGTGTGGGGTGAGACTTGTGAGAAGTCATTTCAGGAGTTAAAAGTTAGACTCGCTACTGCTCCAGTTTTGATTATCCTAGAGAGGGGTTTGGGTTATGCTATATATTGTGACGCATCTCGGGAAGGTTTGGGCTGTGTCTTGATACAGGAGGGGAAGGTAGCTTATGGTTCACGGCAGTTAAAGATTCACGAGAGGAACTACTCTACTCATGATCTAGAGTTAGTAGCAGTGATCTTTGCCCTAAAGATCTAGAGGCATTATTTATATGGCGAGAGATTCAAGGTGTTCTCAGATCATAAGAGTCTGAAGTACTTGTTTTCTCAGAAGGATCTAAATCTGAGACAGAGGAGGTAGATGGGGTTCATGGAGGACTATGACTTCGAGTTACATTATTATCCCGGGAAGGACAATATTGTGGCCAATGCTTTGAGTCGGAAATCCTCTGGTAGTGCAACTTGTATTGCCATTTGGGAATGGGAGATGTTGGGTGCTATCAGCGAGTTTGACTTACATCTTGGTGAGTCTGCTGAGTTGGCTACCTTGTTTACTGTAGTTGCACAACCTACACTAGTGAGTCGAGTTATTGAGGCACAGAGAAGTGATCCGGAGGTTGAGACCATCCAGGAGAAGATTGCTAGTGGTAAGGTGGAGAGGGGTCTGAATGTGCATTCTGATTCGAGTATTAGATATGTTGATCGACCTTTTGTGCCAAAGTCTTGCCAGGAGGAGGTACTCCATGAGTTTCATCACTCACGCCTTGTGGTGCATCCAGGAGGTACGAAGATATACCATGATCTTAGCCGCCAGTTTTGGTGAAAGGGGATGAATTGAGATGTAGCATTGTTTGTGTCGAGATGCCTTACTTGTCAGCAAGTGAAGGCCGAGCACCAGAGGCCAGCGAGTTTGTTGCAACCCTTGCCTATAGCCGAGTGAAAGTAGGAGCATGTCACTATGGATTTCGTTGTGGGTCTTCCGAGGACTCAACAGGGTAGTGATGCCATTTGGGTGATTGTGGATCGGCTGACTAAGTCAGCGCATTTTGTACCTATACGCATGTGTGACTTCGTAGATCATCTTGCCGACCTTTATATTTGAGACATAGTCTGACTTCATGGGGTTCCAGTGACTGTTGTCTCGGATAGAGATCCACATTTTACGGCTTGGTTGTGGCAGAGCCTACAAAGTGCCTTGGGTTTTAAGATGACTTTTAGCACCGACTATCATCCTCAGACTGACGGGCAATCAGAGCTTACTATTCAGATCCTGGAGGATATGCTTCGGGGTTATGTTCTTAATTTCAAGGGGTCTTGGGAGAAATACTTGGCTTTAGTGGAGTTTGCCTACAACAATAGTTTCCAGTCGAGTATTGGCATGGCACCATTTGAGGCCTTGCATGGCTGACCATGTAGATCCCTAGTGTGTTAGACCGAGGTGGGTGATGCACCTATGATAGGCCCAGAGTTGGTTCAGAAAATGACGGAGAAGATTGCTCTTATCCGTAAGAGGTTGGTTACAACTCAGAGTCATTAGAAGAGCTACGCCGACCGTAGGAGGAGGCCGTTATCTTTTGAGGTTGGGGATCATGTATTTCTTAAGATCTCACCTAAGCGAGGTTTGATGGGGTTTGGGAAGATGGGGAAGTTGTCTCCGCGCTTTATTGGGCTTTTTGAGATTTTGGAGCGTATTGGGGAAGTGGCATATCGGTTTGCTTTGCCGCCACCACTATCTGGAGTTCACGATGTTTTTCATATTTTTATGCTTCGGAAATACGAGCCCGATCCATCACACGTGTTGGATTGGACTGAGTTAGAGGTGGACGAGGATGTCTCTTACGAGGAAAGACCAGTGAGGATCTTAGACACTCAAGATCAGGTCTTGCGTGGCAAGACAATTCCCTTGGTGAAAGTATTGTGAAGACACCACGGGGTTGAGGAGGTGACTCGGGAACGTGAGGCTGAAGTCCGTGAGAAGTATCAAAACCTTTTTATCGATGTTTGAGAGTTGTAATAGAAATATTATTTTGATATTAGGATGTACATTGTATATGTTATGGAGTAGGGTGAATTTCTTTAGTTTAATTGAGAGGTTGTGTTATCATGTCATGATTGCGTTTCTACGGTTGTAATTGATTTTCATTCAGCGAGGTTATCTAGTTTAAATTTCGGGGACGAAATTCCTTAAGGGGAGAAGTTTGTAACGAGTTGAATCAAATTGAATTTATACTTTAATCTCAATTGGGGATTTATTTTAAATTATTAAACTTCATTCATTTTGGACCCAATTGATTGAATTGTGACCCGTTAGTAACCATGTAATAGTATTGTGATTTTATTATTATTATTTGATTACCATAAAAGAGTTGTGAATATTTATGATGTGTACCATTAAATGAAATATATTTTATGGTGAGAAAATATTATATTTACTTTTGTCATTAAAGATGTTGAAATTTATTTTTAAATTGATATACATATATAGATGTATATATATATGGTTAGATATTTGGTTAAATATTTGTTTATACTATATATATATAAAAGTGACCAAATAAGATTTTTCTTTCAACCTTTGGGTTCTTGCCGTGAGAAAGAAAAGAAAAAGGGTTCCAATGTTGGTTTTTCATAGGTTTGATCTAGTGTAAGTCATTTTTGACCCCTAGTGCTTTGGATCAAAACATAGAGAGCGGAAAAGACGTCGTTTGGCTCCGAACAAATTTAATTTCTGTTACCAAAAAATTTGGAAGCTTTTTGGCTTGAAGTAGGGTTTTTTCTTACATTTATTTATGCACTTTTACTTGATTATATGGAGCTTAGAATTGTATATAATTTAATTAGATTTTTTGGAAATTTTCTGATTTATTTGCTTAAAAGAGAAATTTTTAGAAAAATAAAGAGTTGATGCCCAAATTGCGAAAATGTGAACTTGGAATATGTTTCTAAGGTTATGAAAGAGCTATGTTTTAAATTTGAACAAAAACGGACTTTGAATTGATCGGTTTTGAAATTTTTACCGGTTTGTGACCAAAAGAGCATTTTTAAAGAAAACAAAGGAATTATGTTTAACTTTTGAGGCTTTTGATCAAAATAGGATTTCATAGTTGAATAATGCTTAGAGAATGATTTTGGAAAGAAAATGATATTTTCTTGGGCATTAACAGTATTATTTTGCTTAATGTATCTGTTGGAATAAAACCGACACGGTTAGAAATGGACCTTGAGAGGTTACCAGACGTGATTGTGATATCAAAACTAGGGTAGTTGTTCGTATTTGATAAGATGTGGAATAGATTGTATTTATCAAAATTTTTGAAATTTAATTGTTTAAATATCTATTTAGAAATATCTGTTTTGGGCTATCGATGGAGGATAGCTATGATTGTTGTAGAAATGCATGAGACTTAGGTAAATTGAACCACATTCCTCATTTGTTGCATTGGACATTGCATTACATTTATTTCATTGGAAATGTATCTGTTTTTGAGAAATGTTTGGAAATGTATCTGTTCGTGAAAAGATGAAAACTTGGTGAATTTGGGTAGGGGGTGTAGAACCGCGCTGTTAGGTGTCGAACCTTCCAATTTACTAGTAAAAATGACAGTGGTAGTGCATTAGGGCCTACTTGCAGACACTCACCTAAAGATTCACAGAGCATGTATTCATGTAACAGATATAGTTTAAAATGGAAATGGTTTTATATCTGTTGTTGCATCTCAGCATTGCATGCTTTATAAAAGGAGAGATAAACTGTTTTATCATGAGCATGGCATGAGCATACTCCTCTTTAGTCTTGTCATGGTCCATATGTTATGTAGTATATCTCTACCGGGCTGTTACTCATCCTATAAGGGAAACCATTTCAGGTACAGGTGATATGCCTCCGCCAAGGCACTGACTTGGGAGGACTCAGAGCTGAGGCTCCATTTTTGTTTTATGGTTATTTATTAAATGTAAGCCCAGGGCTGTATTTGTGTTGAGTTGAAACTCCTTTTTGTGTAACCAAGAATGTTCTTGGATAAATTTGTAAGCTTGTAGGGCACTTATTATCTGTTTGGCTTCCATTTCATACTTGTTGTAAAATGCATGCTGGGGATTGGAACTGGGGCATTGAGATGTGAACAGCATGTATTTGGCATTTGGGATTAAATAGAAATGGATGTATAGAATAGTTAGCTATATATATATATGTGTGTGTGTGTGTGTGTTTGTCTATCAGGTGGGTTTGTTGTGTAAATAGATATACCCTACCCAATTTTCGAAGCGTTACATTGAATAAAAACGGAAGTTGATTTAAGAAACCACTGATACTTTAATGTTCTATTTGGAAGTTGAATAAAAATGGAAATTGAGTAAAAGTAAACAATTTCAAATCTATTTTCTGAAGAAAAAAATTTAAAAATTATAATTATAATTAGGTAAAAAAAATTATTTTATGACTGTAAAAAAATTAAAAATTATTTTTTTAATATTTTCTTTTGTGAAATTAATTTTCATTTTATCAAAACAATTTCAAGAAAAAAAATTAAAAATCTAACTAAACATGACCATTTTTTAATTTTTTTTTGTAAAACTCAACGTTCATTTTTACTACACTTATTCTCTAAATTAGTGAGTGCTTAGGCAAAATTTATTCTTTTGACTTTTTTATTTATTAGGAAAACACGTGTAAATAAAAATAAAAATAGTAGTTGAATAAAAATAAAAATGGAAGTATAATAATAACGGAAGTTGATTTAAGAAACCACTGATATCTTAACGCTCTATTTCGAAGTTGAATAAAAATGGAAGTTGAATAAAGGAAAACAATTTCAAATCTGTTTTCTGAAGCAAAAATTTTAAAAATTATAATTATAATTAGGTAAAAAATAATTATTTTTTGTGTGTAAAAAAATTAAAAATTATTTTTTTAATATTTATTTTTTTCAAATTAAATTTCATTTTATCAAAACAATTTCAAAAATAAAAAATAAAAATCAAACTAAACATGACCATTTTTTAATTTATTTTTGTAAAACTCAACATTGATTTTTACTACACTTACTCTCTAAGTTAGTGAGTGTTTGGGTAAAATTTATTCTTTTGACTTTTTTATTTATAAGGAAAACACGTGTAAATGAAAATAAAAATTGAATAAAAATAAAAATAAAAATAAAAATGGAAGTATAATAAAAACGCAAGTTGATTCAAAAAAAAACCCTGATACCTTAACGCTTTATTTAGAAGTTGAACAAAAATGGAAGTTGACTAAAGGAAAACAATTTCAAATCTATTTTATGAAGAAAAAAATTAAAAAATTATAATTATAATTAGGTAAAAAAAATTTATTTTTTGAGTGTAAAAAAATTAAAAATTATTTTTTTAATATTTATTTTTGTCGAATTAATTTTCATTTTCTCAAAACAATTTCAAAAAAAAAATTAAAAATCAAACTAAACATGACCATTTTTTAATTTATTTTTGTAAAACTCAACTTTCATTTTTACTACACTTACTCTCTAAATTAGTGAGTGTTTGGGTAAAATTTATTCTTTTTACTTTTTTATTTATTAGGAAAACACGCGTGTAAATAAAAATAAAAATGCAAGTTGAATAAAAATGCAAGTTAAATAAATAAAAATGGAAGTATAATAAAAACGCAAGTTGATTCGAAAAACCACTGATACCTTAACGCTCAATTTGAAAGTTGAATAAAAGAAAACAATTTCAAATCTGTTTTCTGAAGAAAAAAATTTAAAAATTATTATTATAATTTTTTGAGTGTAAAAAAGTTAAAAATTATTTTTTTAATATTTGTTTTTGCCAAATTAATTTTCATTTTATCAAAACAATTTCAAAAAAAAATTAAAAATCAAACTAAATATGACCATTTTTTGATTTATTTTTGTGAAACTCAACATTCATTTTTACTACACTTACTCTCTAAATTAGTGAGTGTTTGGATAAAATTTATTCTTTTGACTTTTTTATTTATTAGGAAAACACGTGTAAATAAAAATGGAAATGAAGTTGAATAAAAAAGGAAGTTGAATAAAAATGCAAGTTGATTCAAGAAACCACTAATACCTTAACGCTCTATTTGGAAGTTGAATAAAAATGGAAGTTGAATAAAGGAAAACAATTACCTAAAACTCAACATTCATTTTTGCTACACTTACTCTCAAAATTAGTGAGTGTTGTAAAAAGTTGAATAAAAATACTTTTTAATTTTTCTATACTCAAAAAATAAACGCAAGTTGATTAAAAACGCAAATTGAGTCAAGAAACCACTGATACCTTAACGCTCTATTTGGAAGTTGAATAAAAATGAAAGTTGAATAAAAACGTAAGTGTAGTAAAAAAAAATTCTTTAAAAAACAGATTTGTTTTTACATTTATTTTTATTCAGCTTTCATTTTTATTTCAACTTCCATTTTTATTCAGCTTCCAAATTGTAGCACTTGTGTCCTTTAAAGCTTTTGGTAAGTGTATTTGAACCCTTTATTCTATTTTGCAAATCTTTGGTGTTGTTATGGGGTGGTTTTGGCGGAGTACAATACGATTTAAACTTGTTGGGTTTGGTTGTTCGCACTTATTCTTGTCGAAAGTTCATTAGAGACTTAGAAATTCCATTCTAGGGTTGACACCAGCCTTCCTAAGGGTCGATCCTTACCTGTTAGTGAAGTTCTGGAAGTGTTGCTGGAAGATATGATAGACACCAGACTGGGAGGTTATAGCGATCCCGATTTTCCTCTCATTGTTTATTGTATTCCGGACTTGGTTCCGTGGATGATCATTGTTGTCTATATTATATTTCCATCCTTTAACCCTTTGAAGTTGAGTTTAGAAATGTCTTGGGCGTGTTCCGAACAGATTGGGTGAGCTTTGGTCTCTTTTCTTGTTGCCTAGACTTTTGATGATCTGCTCGAGCGGGTCCCTTTGCACTCGAGCGGAGTTTGCATCCTTTCAGCATTTTGTGCGTCTACAAAAATACTGCAGGTGTGTTTTTCACGCTCGAGCGGATTTACTTACGCTCGAGTGGGTTGCGCTCGAGCGGGTATTTAACGCTCGAGCGGGTGTTTGAGGTCTGTAAAAGTACTGGATGAGTGTATTCTACGCTCGAGCGGGTAGTGTTTTGCTGTTGTGCCTTGGCGCTCGAGTGGGTTCTTTTGCGCTCGAGCGGGTTAAGTTTTTGTGTCTGACGCTCGAGCGTCCTATTCTCCGCTCGAGCGGGTCATACGTATATCAGATGCAGCTAGGCCATTTTAAATCACTTTTTCGACTTTCTCTCTCTCTCTAACTTTTCAAAACCCTTATTTGAGAGCTCCTCTCTCTAGAATACAACTTCTCTCTAAGAAATCATCTAGTTTGAGGGTGTTTCTATCCTAGTCCCTTTGTAAAAAGTGTGGAGCTTGGTGCAGGCTACATTTCAATCCGAAAATCTTTGGGTTTGGAGCATTTCAAGTTTCATCATCTTCTCCATTTGGTCTCTCCATTTGAGGTAGGGATAATTGCTCATATTTATGGTTTTTGACATAGACTTGTAGTCATTTTGATGTAATGTTGTAGTTGGGTAATTTTGGGGGTCAGGGTTTCAAGATATATAAAGAGGGGTTTTGTTCTTTTAACTCATACATGTATATTTTGGGTCTTAAAATGAGGTTATTGTTGTTTAATGAAAATATTTGAGCCTTTGGGTCAATGTTGAGAAAATTTGGAGGAAAGCCCTAACTTATTGTTATGAATTAATTTGTACAATTAATTTGAAAGTTATGAAAATATGAAATTGAGTTGGAAATAGTGAAATTGAGGAGTTATGAGAATGAATGGTGGAGTTGGATAAGTTAATCGCTCACCTTTGGAAATATTGATAATTTATCTGTTTATGCATTTATTATCTGTTTAGAAATAATCGCTTTGGGCTATCGGTGGAGGATAGTCTTGATTGTTGTAAACACTGAATGTTGATTAAGGAAAACTGAAACTAATCACGTTGAATATGTCATTAAATATGACGGTTGAAATAATACATCAAATATGTGTATTGATTGATTATTGTATATGATAAGTGTTTATATACATTGCATTGTGTGAGAGGAGATAGGGGATGTACTCCACGGTTTGGGAGGAGATGGTTTGGGAGGAGATAGGGGATGGACTCCTAAACCGAATATTATTTGGGAGGAGATAGGAGATGGACTCCATTGATACAGCAAATATGTGTATCTATTGTGAAGTATGGAAGTGTTTTAATATGACATTGATACAGCAAATATGTGTATCTATTGTGAAGTATGGAAGTGTTTTGATATGAGTTGTTATCTCATTTAAAAAAATAAAAAATAAAAAGAAGTGCTTTAATATGAGTCATAGTCTCCTTAAATTGTTGGCCAGGTTCTGAGCCATATTATGAATTGAAAATTTGATAAGTAAAGGAAAGTGGAATGAAATACAGACATATATGTCATGGAATTGGTTTGTGTTGTACGTTGGTTTGTATGAGTTAAACATTTATCAAATGCTAATGTTTTAGTTATTGCTCATATTATGTTTAGCATATCTCTACTGGGCGTTGGCTCACCCTATATGGGACATCATTTTCAGGTGCAAGTGATATGCCACCTCCAAGGACGTAGCTTGGGAGGCTTAGAGGCTGAGAGATCTTTTTGTGATTATCTTTTTGTATTACATGTGTATCAAGCCAAGGGCTTATTTTTGTGTAAAGAGTTAGAACTCTACTTTTGTTAGACCCAAGTGTTGATTTGGAAAGTTGTAAGCCTATAGGGCATTTACTTTTGTTGTCAACATGTAATATCTCTTGTAAGAATACTCTGATGTTGGTAATATGATATCTTTTCTTTGTATCATGAATGTATGATTATGAGTTTATTTTGAGGGCGTTACAGAGAGGGTCGACCCTCTTATGTTTGTGTGTTACTTGCTGGAAGATAGGGTAGACACCAGACTAGGAGAGGGTCGACCCTCTTATGTCTATGTGTTGGTTGCTGGAAGATAAGGTCGACCCCCTCCTGTCTAAGGGTCGACCCCTGCGTGTTTTTCTCAGATTTTTGAGGTCCGAATGGGTCCTATCTAAGGGGGTTTTTAGGCCCATTATTTTATTTGACTTTAGGGCTTTTCCTCACTACTATAAATAGGCCCAAACCATCTTTTCTCTCATGATTTTCTTTTCCTTTTTCCTTTCAAACTGTGATCCATTTCTTCTCTCTCTAAAACTCAACTTTTTCACTTAAATCTTTAGATCTACTCACCTAGAGTGATCTTCTCACCCTACTCCTTTGAGATACATTGTAGAGCTTGTTGAGGGCTTCATTTTGATCGGAGCAAAACGTCGTTTCTCCTCCGTCGACTTTTGGGTTTTTCTTCCTTCTTCCTCTTCTAAGCTTGAGGTAGGGATATTCTACTCTCCTATATGGGTTTTAACATAGATATTGTCATCTTATATAAATGGTGTGATTTGAGAAGGTTTTTGGTGAATTTTTTGTTAGTTTCTATATATATAAAAGAGAGGTTTTTCTATTTGGGTTCCTTATGGGCATGAGAGGTCTTGAACATGTTATGACTTGAGAAGAATTGATGAAATTTGGTCTTAGGTATAATATTTGATAAAGGGTGAGAATTTTCCTAATTTGAATTAAATAAGTTATTTTGTATAAATAGCGAGATTGACTTGAAAATTATGGAATTGAAGGAACATGTGATTAAATGGTGTAGTTGGATTAATAAATCACTCACCTATGGGAAAAGTTGATAAATCATCTGTTGATAGATTTATTTATTTGTTTAGAAATATCTGCTTTGGGCTATCGGTGGAGGATAGCCATGATTGTTGTAGAAATTGCATGATGATTAGGTGAATCGAAACTAATCAATTGGATTATGTCATTGAATATGAAGGTTGGAGTAAAACATTGAATATGTGATTTAATTGGTCATTGTATATGACAACGTGTTTAAATACATTGTATATGTATCTTTGTTTGGGAGGAGATAGGGGATGTACTCCATTGTTTGGGAGGAGATAGGGGATGGACTCCATTGATAATTAGGCTGGCCGGAGTGTCCAGGGTGAAAGTCCCGAAATCTTATATATATTTGAGTGCCGGTTCCCTCGAACGTAGTTCCGTAAAATGGCAAGATATGGAAGTGTATGAATAAATGTTTATGATTGAAGTATTAATAAATGAGTTGTAGTCTCATTTTGAATTGTTTAGATGATGATGACCTATGTCCATGAATTGATTTGGATAAGTAAATGTAAGTGAATGGAAGTATGGATGTCAATGTTGATTGGTTATGAAAAAGGTGTAAGTTGGTTTTCAAGTGTTAAACATTTATCGGATGCTAATGTTTTAGTTAACTCTCATATACTGTTTAACATATCTCTACTGGGCTTTGGCTCACCCTACTTGGGACACCATTTTTTAGGTACAGAGGACATGCCACCTCCAAGGACATAGCTTGGGAGGTTTAGGGGTTGAAGACTCCATTTTACATATTTTGTTTGGTGTTAAATGTAAAATTTCAAGCCAAGGGCTTTATATGTAAAGAGTTAGGACTGTTCTTTTGTTCTAACCAAGTGTTAACTTGGAAAGCTGTAAGCCCTTTGGACACTTATTTTGTTGTTTAGAAGTTAAAGTTACATGCTGTAGTTTCAAGATTAATATTTATGAAAATGTAATGCATGTAATATCTTTTGTAAAGGAAACTCTGATGAATGAAGAGATGATATTACCCCTATGTTTATAAAAATTTATGCATGGTTGTCTTGTACTTTTTGAGGGCATTACACAAATAGAGCGTTAAGGCAAAAAATTTATTCATTTTTATTTTGAAATTGTTTTTCTTTATTCAACTAAAAAAAAAAGATTTTTACTACACTTACTCTCTAAAAAAAATTTTTGTCAAGTTGAATAAAAACGCAAGTTGATTCAAGAAACCACTGATACCTTAAAACTATATTTGTATGTTAATTATAAAAACGGAAGTTGAATAAAATTAAAAATTAAAAATGTAGTCAAGAAACCACTTCAAAAAAAAAAAGTCAACTTCCATTTTTAATTAAAAATTTGATTAATTTATTTATTAGGAAAACACGTATAAATAAAAATAAAAAAGAAGTTGAATAAAAACAAATAAATGGTTTCTAATAAATAAATCCATTTTTTCACTTTTTTGTTTACACTTCTTAATAATTATCATTGATATTCAGAAATAAAAAGAATTATTGGTGAGTGTTTGGATAAAAATGGTCAAAAACGCAAGTTGAATGTCTTTTTTAAATAATTTTGAATAAAATTGTTTTCCTAATAAAAATGGTAATGTCAAATAATTTTTTTTTACCTAATTATAATTATAAATAAAAATAGAGCATTAAGGTATTTTATTCAACTTCTATTTTATTTATTTAATTTCCATTTTTATTTTTATTCAACTTGCGTTTTTATTCAACTTGCACTTCCATATTTATTTTTGTTTTCCTAATAAAAATGGTCGTGTCAAATATTTTTTTTCCCCTAATTATAATTATAAATAAAGATAGAGCGTTAAGGTATTTTATTCAACTTCTATTTCTATTTGGAAGTAAAAAAAAATGACAGATTTGAAAGTTGAATAAAAATGAAAGTTGAATAAAGGAAAACAATTTTGAATAAAAACGCATGTTGAATAAAAATGGAAATTGAATAAAAACGCAAGTTGATTCAAGAAACCACAGATTTGAAATTGTTTTCCTTTATTCAACTTCCATTTACTTTTTTATTTACGCTGTGTTTGGTTGGGAGATTTGGGAAGGGATTTGGAAAGAAAAATGGAAAAGGTGTGTGAAACTAGGTGAAATATAAGTATGTTTTATTCATATTTCACCTATTTTTTCCATTTCTGTTTCCAAATCCCTCCTCAAATCCCCCAACCAAACACAGCATTACTAGGAAAACACGTTTAAATAAAAATAAAAAAGGAAGTTGAATAAAAATAAAAATGGAAGTTGAATAAAAACGCAAGTTGATTCAAGAAACCACTGGTACCTTAACGTTCTATTTGGAAGTTGAATAAAAATAAAAATTCAAGTTTAATAAAAACGCAAGTTGATTCAAGAAACCACTGATACCTTAACGCTCTATTTGGAAGTTGAATAAAAATGAATTTTACCCAAACACTCACTAATTTAGAGAGTAAGTGTAGTAAAAATGAATGTTGAGTTTTACAAATGTCACGCCCCAACATTTTAATTAATCGGAAACATTACCAAAACTTGTAATTTAGGTCCATTTTTTTTATAAAAAAAAAATATCTATTACCCTCGAGTGATAGAAACATAATAATACATGTTCTCTCTCTCATTGAAAACAACAATGTAATAATACATGCCAAGCTTCTGCTGCGAAGTTACAAATAAATAATTACAAACTACAAGATACATTTTTCATTCCTTTAACATCTATGATAAAATTATACATAAAAGGTACATGGAATCCATACTCTTCAACTGATGAATCCGAAATTCTTTTCCTGAAAAAGAATAAAACAATAGGAGGTGAGCACTAATGCCCAGTAGAAATCTTATAGTTCTACAACAATAGCTAACACATAGATAGAAATGATTATGTATGCAGAGTGATACCATATAGTAAGGTGACATTTTGTAAGTTCAAAATATTACACGAAAAGTATCTTTTCTTAAAATTTCACTTAAACCTTTAAGAAAACTTCCTACCATAAATGTAGTCTCTCATCATTAAGAAGGCATAAATTCTCTTTGAAAACAAGTACACTTAAGGAAGAACATCATCATAAATTTATTAACCCGATTCCAAATTATTCCTCATTTCATTTTCATTTTAATATTCCACATTTCATTTACATTCTAATATTACACATTTCATTTCCATTTCCAATTACCATACTCCATAACATCAAAACCCAAAGGATTAGAGTTCAAACATAACACAAGAATCACAAACCTTTTTTCATTCAATTTCCCAATTACTTACAAAACAAAGCTCATAATCTTCCCTTTTGTCACAAGCAATCCATTGAGTTCATCATCACTAGCCCCTAATCCAATTACCCACATGATGCCAATTTCAATCCTTAACCCATTTTCCTTCAGTTCATTTATTCTTCTCAATTCATGAGTCAATTTCATTATTTCACAACAACCAAACCGAGACTACAACTTAATTATTTTCAATTTATACAACATATATGCATAAACACTTCAAACTTTCATTTCACAGATATTTCATCCGCGGGCAACCGTCAAACGGGACCCATGTAAACATAGGCTATACAAGCACTACAATTGCCATTTTATGAATATTTCGTCCGCGGGCTAGGCACCCATGTATAATTTCGGGACTTTCACCAAGGACACTCCAGCCAACCTAATTATAGTGGAGTCCAACCCCTTTCTCCTCCCAAACAATGTCCATACATATGCAATACATTTAAAAGATAATCAAATATGAAGCACATCCCATTTTCCACTTCCAAACAAGTATACAAATACAATGTATACAACCACGATCATATTCAATGACAACCATCAAAGATTTAGTTTCAATTTGCCTAATCCACATGCAATTTCTACAACAATCAAAGCTATCCTCCACCGATAGCCCAATACAGTTATCTCTAATCAAATGTGGGGAAGGTGGTTTGGAAATACTCTTTCGATCCACTGGGGCGCTCGAGATCCTCAGCTAACAACCTGAAAATGAATAAACACTCCAGTCGGGGGTGCCGGAATTAGCACTCCAACGGACAAGTCAGTCTCTACTCTCTGGATTACTTGTATTTTAAGTTAAGCGTACTAATTCTCACATACCTCTTTCTGGCTAGTGTTCTTCTATTTATATCTTCTTTTTCTTAGGCCTCGAGACTGGGCCCACTTTCGATTCGCCGTATAACTATTTACTCGGCTTCTTTTGCTACAAACCGCTTTCCACTCAGCCCCTTACTCAACCGGCTATCAAGCCAAATAGGGCAGGATTTAAATGTGTAAGACGAGGCCGAATGCAATATATATACTTCAACTCTCCAGGTCCAATTATTCGGCCTATTTACATCTCCCAATATTCGGCCCCCACAATTGCCCCCCAAGCACTCCACTAATGACAGTTAGCTGGAGTGTTTGGTTTCGAACTCGAAAAGTCAGAACCGAAATTCGGCGGCTAACCTCATTCCAACGCAGATGTCAGAGCACACGCCTCTCGGTTATCATTTCAACTTCCCGCCCCTTCGTACACTTTTATTTATTGTGATTTAAAATTTCGACATCTTTTCAAATACATACACATTTTTAGGTGCTTGAAGTCGTTGGACTGCCTTCCGATTTACCTCTGCAACTTCCTTTTATCCTTCACTGTCTTCTTCATCTCTTGTAAGTTCTCTTCCTCTGCTTTGAATCCTTTTTCCTGGTTTGTTTTTGGTTTAGCACACTCCTATAGGCTGAAGAGAATGGCAAAACATTTGAAAGATCTCCTCTCCGCGGATCGAATTTATGGCTTTCGACTCCATTTTTCCAACCCTAATGACGTCCGTCTGTCACTCGTGACAGACGGCATCCTCGATATGGAAAGGGCTAATGAAAGCACAATCGTCTTCCCTCTCCTATCAATCGCAGAGGGTGGAGTCCGTTTCCCCCTTCACTCATTCCTTAAGGTTGTCATTCGCCATTGGGGTCTAATCCCTTCCCAACCCAATGTCAATTTTTTTAGAATCATAATGGAGATCATAGAGTTAAACCGTCGCCTTAGGATTAACCTCGGCATAGCTGCTATTCGGCATTGTTATGCCTTGGCGAAGTCTTCTGGTCGGCATGGGCGCTATTTCCTCAGGGCCAAGGACACCGACCATCAATTAGTGACCATGCTTTCCAGCTCTGGCAAGCGAGTCAATGATGTCATGGTCGTTGTCTGAGGAAACTAGGAATTCAGCAAACGCGAGGACCGCTTAGATCTTGTCTCTAGACAAAAGGGCGAACCAGGTGGCCATATAGCCCTTTGCACTTATTTTTGTTATATATACAAGACTTTATCTTTTCGGTCTCATGGTTTTGTTTGTGCAGGAAACGATTTGAAGAAAGTCTCGACTTCGACCGACGACGCCGTTCTTACGGAGATCAAAGTCGCGCTGAAATACTTCGGTCGTCCAAGCCTTCAGAAACAAGGAAGGGCGGCCCACATTCTTCTTCGATACGAGCCGACGTACACGACTTTCTCGGCATCAGAAAACATCCCGATTCCGAGGGGTGAAGAGTTTCATACGGCTCTTATTTTAACTGACTTCAGAAACTTGTACCAAATTGGTTTCGACAAATCCGACTCGGAGCGTGCGGAAGTCGCTGAGGTCGCTAAAGAATCAGGCCAGTCCAAGGCCGAAGTAGACGAGGCTTTAAGGGTAGCCTTTGAGGAAGCCGGCCTCAATTTAGCCAACCCTCCGTCCACCTCGGGCCGAGGGGACGTTTATGACGACATCTTTATTGGATTAGAAGACCTTCTCGGCGTGTACCCTGAAGACATGGCCGGGTTGTCACTCACACAACTCGCCAAAAAGAAAAACGCCAAACGAATGGCCATGCGGTGAAGAGCAGAGGCCATTCGACCCGAAGTGTCACCCGTCGTTGATATTGAGCCCCCCCTGCCTGTTATCGAGGAGGAGACAGCTCAAACCCGAAAAGCCGGATCTTTTGGCAATAGCATTAGCCACTCAATCGACTCTTCTGGTAAATATCTTGATCTTGCCTTTCCCTTTTATGCATATATTTTGGTTTTAATCTCTTGTTTTGGAGACGGTCGGAAGGATAGCCAAGATAGGCCGTCGCCAGCACAACACCATCGAACGAATTGGCCATTTACAATCTGAAGTTGAGGGCCAAAGGAGCCAGGCCGAATTCGAAGCGGCGAGGACGAAGATGGAAGGTGCAAGGGCCGAGGCCGAGATGGAAAGGGCAAGAAATGCAGACCAGCTCAGATTGGTCGCCAAGGAGAGGGCAAACGCGAGCGAAGCTGTGCTCAAGTTAGCCCAAGAGGCGATCACCAAACTTGAGGCGGACTTGAAAGAATCGAAGGCGACGAAGGAAGTAGCTGACCCTGAGGCTTCCAAGGCGTACGAGGATGGGCAAAGCGTTTCCCTCGCAAATTTTGTGGAAGAAGTCCCCAAATTCGAGAATCGAGGGATTCAAACACAGCTGGCTCAAAGCCCTTGCTGCTGCTGATGTGACATTGGCTATGCCGATTCCATACGAGAGAGTGGATGTTAAGCCGTTGGAGTCTGACTCCGAGGATTGATTAGGGCGACGGTAGTTATTTTTGTTTAAGGATTTTGAATGTATTGTTACAGCTTTTCGTTTAGTAGTTTTTATGTAAGGCTACCGTTTTTAAGTTTTTTGCTAGGCATTTCCCTGCAAACTTGTAGCTTTTTATCTAGTAGTTTTCACATGTAAAATGGCTATAGTGTGTGTCCAATTTACTAATAAAAATTTCCTTTCCTTTGTACTTTGCTATTATTTGTGCTTGATTTTGCTATTGATGAATGGTATTATTTTTCGCTATCTTGGATAAAACATTCGTGTACACTTGCCGATTAGATAACTAGGCAACTTGGTAATTTATTCTCATCGAATAGCCGATCAGATTAATAAATCTGATCTTGCCGAATATTATTAGTTCATGTAGTGGCTGCGGCATAAATCGATCGGCATCAGGCTTAGATATTTAGCCGATCAAATTAATAAATCTGCCCTTGCCCCAGCCAGTGCATGAGCTCCAAAAGCCGAATATTATTAGTTCACGGAGTGGCTGCTGCATAAATCGATCGGCATCAGGCTTAGATATTTAGCCGATCAGATTAATAAATCTGCCATTGCCCCAGCCAGTGCATGAGCTCCAAAAGCTGAATTTTATTAGTTCACGGATTGACTGCGGCATAAATTGATCGGCATCAGGCTTACATATTCAGCCAATCAGATTAATAAATCTGCCTATGCCCCCAGCCAGTGCGTGAGCTCCAAAAGCCGAATATTATTAGTTCACGGATTGGCTGCAGCATAAATCGATCGACATCGGACTTACATATTCAGCCGATCAGATTAATAAATCTGCCCTTGCCCCAGCCAGTGCGTGAGCTTCAAAATCCGAATATTATTAGTTCACGGAGTGGCTACGGCATACATCGATCGGCATCGGGCTTAGATATTCAGCCGATCAGATTAATAAATCTGCCCTTGCCCTAGCCAGTGCATGAGCTCCAAAAGCTGAATATTATTAGTTTACGGAGTGGCTGCGGCATAAATCGATCGGCATCGGGCTTAGATATTTAGCTGATCAGATTAATAAATTTGCCATTGCCCTAGCCAGTGTATGAGCTCCAAAAGCCGAATATTATTAGTTTACGGAGTGGCTGCGGCGCACGTCGATTGGCATCGGACTTTTGGAGTTTAGCATTAATGAAGTCACCTCGGGGGCGCTGCATGCATTAGGAATAAATAGGGTGGGTTCTTTGCGCCAGTGATTCCACTTATCGTGTTCAGACTCAATTTAAACCAGCTTGTTGCGGAAGGTTAGATAAGTGCGAATGTCAAATAGACTGTTCTTCAACAGCAGAGGAGAAGGGTGAACATTGGTTGAGCTAGACACTAAAATGAATCGCAGCAGCGAGCCCATACGCACGGGAGGTAGGACGTCCAGGGAACGGGAAAAACGTCAGCTCCCAAGTCGTCGAAGCAGATCACCCCGAAAAGAAAAACAACAACGGGGAAGCTCTCCGCAACCGCGACCAAGAAATGAGCCCGACGCGACGCCACGACCGTTGAGTTTTGCGATTTTTGTGGGAAATAAACCAATGACGGAGGCAGATTCTATTGTTAACGACCCAGGTATAGCAGTCGAGTTTGCTCGACAGATTTTTCCTCCGGAAGTCCAGCAGTCGATGGTTGGTCGATAGGATTTCGAAGTATTTCGAGAGGGCATCCACGGACAGTGAGAGGGCTGTATACTGCCTATGAAGTCGGCATGCGTCTGCGCGCCGCGCAGCGAGAGATAGAGAAGAAGGACGAACGAATTCAAAACTTGGAGGCTCGTGCGGAGAAGGCCGAA
This sequence comes from Camellia japonica, assembly GCA_030407325.1. Classification (NCBI taxonomy): domain Eukaryota; kingdom Viridiplantae; phylum Streptophyta; class Magnoliopsida; order Ericales; family Theaceae; genus Camellia; species Camellia japonica. Next base: position 24,740,265 of record JAPPVO010000059.1, on the reverse strand, counting down.
CGCGAGCTAAGGAAGGCCCAAACTGCCGAGCCGCGCGCGGCCGAACAATCTAACCCGGTCGTGGATGAAAGAGTGACCCAACGGCTGTTAAGCCATGCGATTGCCGATCGAGATACGGCAGCATGTTCACAGTAGAGAATGCGAAGGCCGCGGCCTATGAACGAGGCTTCCACGAAGGCCGAAAAGTCGAGATAGAGAAGACCAAGGAGAAACTCACAGAGAAGGTATGCCGATGTGAGAATCGGGGCTATAGGCATAGGTGGATTAAGGCTCTCCAAGCCGCAGAGGCACTCCAAGGAGCAGAAGTTGAATCGGCGTCGCCATTAAATCAACGTCATCACTTTCCTTTTGGCGCTTTCGAAATTGAGAAGTGCGATGATGATGGTGATGCCGAATAGAATTGAATATATTGTAAATGCTCCAAGACAAATTAGGCGTCAGCTTTGTATCTATTGGATAACTTAATAAAATACTTTGTTTCAAACGTTTGCGTTTCATTTTGAATGTTTTCATGCTTAATTAAGCATCTCATTTTGAATGTTTGCATGTTTTAATTTGTTTATAGGGTTTGCGCCGGCTCAAGTCAATTAAGCATTTCATTTTTAAAGTTTTCATGCTTATTTAAGCATCTCATTTTGAATGTTTGCATGTTTTAACTTTCGTGTAGGGCGCTCCGAATCCGTAGTCTTATTCGACCCTAACGTGTTATGCATTTCATTCATTTTCATTTTTTTTTCTTTTTTTTTCTTTTTTTTTCTCTCTTTTTTTTAACGAAGGACACTCCGAAACCGGAGTCTTATTCGGCCCATAGTTGTCATGCACCGATGGGGCTCCGAATCCGAAGTCGGCTTGGCCAATCGTGATATCCACGATGGCGTTCTGAATCTGGAGGCTTATTCGGCCCAAACGTGTCTTACACTGATGGGGCTCCAAATTCGGAGACTTAAATATTGGCCAATCGTGATATCCACGAAGGGCGCTCCGAATCCGGAGGCTTTATTCGGCCTAAAAGTGTCATGCACTAATAGGGCTCCAAATTCGGAGACTTAAATATTGGCCAATCGTGATATCTACGAAAGACGCTCCGAATCTGGAGGCTTTATTCGGCCCAAAAGTGTCATGCACCGATGGGGCTCTGAATTCGAAGACTTAAATATTGGCCAATCATGATATCCATGAAGGGCGCTCCGAATCCGGAGGCTTAATCGGCCCAAAAGTGTCATGCACCGATGGGGGTCCGAATTCGAAGACTTAAATATTGGTCAATCGTGATATCCACGGAGGGCGCTTCGAATCCGGAGGCTTAATCGGCCCAAAGGTGTCATGCACTGATGGGGCTCCGAATTCGGAGACTTAAATATTGGCCAATCGTGATATCCACGAAGGGCGCTCCGAATCCGGAGGCTTTATTCGGCCCAAAAGTGTCTTGCACTGATGGGGCTCCGAATTCGGAGACTTAAATATTGGCCAATCGTGATATCCACAAAGGGCGCTCCGAATCCGGAGGCTTTAATCGGCCTAAAGGTGTCATGCACCGATGGGGCTCCGAATCCGGAGACTTTTGAACTGAATTGCGCGATGAGGAAACGGGAAACTTTGCATTGCAAAAGTGAAACATGTACAAGTATCAAGCCCCACAAATCAGGTCAATGATAGAATTTACGTAAATGCATAGAATTCCAAGGCCGTGGCAGACTCCTCTCAGACATGTCTTTGAGCCGATATGCCCCTACTCCCGCGACTGAGTCGATCTGATAAGGGTCGTCCCAGTTAGGTCCCAATTTTTCGTCGGCCGGATTCTTGGCAGTTGGAAGCACTCTCTTCAGGACCAACTCTTCTAGTGTGTAGCGGCGCAGTTGAACACGTTGATTATATGACTTAGCAAGTTGTTGCTGGTACCGTGCCATGGATGCAAGGGCACAGTCTCTCCGCTCTTCAATCAGAATCAAGTCCAAGGCCAACATCATGTCATTTCAACCCAAATCAAAAACTGTTGATTTCAAAGTTGGGAGGCCGATCTCCAAGGGGATGATTGCTTGTGTTCCGAAGCACAAAGCGAACGGCGTTTCCCCGGTGGACCGTCTCGGTGTTGTGCGATGAGCCCATAATACACTCGGCAGTTCTTCAACCCATCGGCCTTTCGCCTTCTCCAGCCTCTTTTTGATGCCGTCTAAAATGGTTTTATTGGAGGCTTCAGCTTAGCCATTACTCTGTGGATAAGCCGGGGTGGAGAAGTAGGGCCGAATACCATACTTGCTACAAAGTTCCCGGTAGACTCCGCAATCAAACTGGGTGCCGTTGTCTGATATAAGTGCTCTGGGAATGCCGAACCGCGTTATGATATTTCTCCATACAAAACGCTTTACGTCGGTATCTTGGATGTGCGTTAGTGCCTCCGCTTCTACCCATTTCATGAAATAATCAATTGCGACGATCAGAAACCACTTGTTACCCGGAGCACGAGGCAGTGGTCCGACGATGTCAAGTCCCCATTGAGAGAACGGCCAAGGGCTGGTTATGGAGCTTAACTCTTCAGCAGGCAGGTGAATCAGAGGAGAGAACTTCTGGCACGGTTCACACTTTTTCACGTAACACTCGGCATCGGCTCTCATTGTCGGCCAGTAATACCCTTGTGTCACAGCTTGATGAGCCAAAGAGTGCCCGCCAGAATGTGCACCACAACTGCCTTCATGTATTTCAGTCAGAAGCTCTTTGACTTTGTCCAGATGCACGCATTCTAGATATGGACCAGAAAAGGATTTTTTATAAAGCTTTCCTTACGGATCCAAGTAGTATCGCAGGGCTTTGTTTCGCAACTTGTGCGCTTCTTTCTTGTCTGCTGGGAGCTGTTCGGAAGACAGGAATGCCACAATGGGGTCCATCTAACTCGGTCCTGACTCTATGACATTGACCTGGACTTCCTCCGAAGGGCCAATGCTCGGCTCCGGGATAAAACCTACTTCAATAGTCCGTTAAATCTCTGAGTTGATGGCGGAGGCTAGGCAAGCCAGGGCATCTGCATGTGTGTTCTGATCACGTGTTATTTGATTCAATTCATGATGGTCAAATTTCGCCAGCAAGGAGTTAGCCGTTTTCATGTAAGCCGTCATACGGTCATTTCTGGCCGCACTCCCCCTTTAGCTGATTGATCACCAGTTTTGAATCGTAAAATACAAGCAAACGTCGAGCACCCAGAAGATGTGCATTCCGCAAACCGGTTAGAAGGGCTTCATATTCGGCCTCGTTATTTGATGCTTCGAAGCCATGATTACTACTCCGGCTCCACTGCCCCGTTAATTAGATGACCCATCACAATACAGCTGCCAAATGTCCCCCACATAAATTCTCCAATTCGGCTTGGGTTGAGTTTGGTTAGTCTTGAAGTCGACAACAACCCCCGTGAATTCGGCTACAAAATCAACAAGCACTTGCTCCTTGATTGAGGTTCTAGGCAGAAATTGAATATCGTACTGGCCGAGTTCGAGGGCCCATTTCGAAACGCGCCCTGATGCTTCTGCACTACGTAGTACTGATCAGAGGGGGTAATCTGTTAGTACCCCGATGCTATGCCCCTGGAAGTAATGCATCAGTTTTCTTGCCGCCATGACTAGGGCTAGGATGAGTTTTTCCAGTGGAAGGTAGCGGGTTTCGGCGTCAACCATTACCTTGCTCACATAATACACTGGTCGCTGCTCTCCAAGCTCTTCCTTCAACAATACGGTGCTGACAGCCCAGTCGGAGACGGCCAGATATAAAATGAGCGGGTCGCCTGCCGATGGTGTCGTCAAAAGTGGAACAGATCGGAGATAAGCCTTCAGACCGTTAAAAGCAGCTTCGCACTTGGGGGTCCATTCAAAAGCTTTACCCTGCCGTAGTGTCTGAAAGAATTGTCGGCAACGGTCCATGGAACGACTGATGAACCTGTTGAGTGCGACGGCCATCGCCATCAACTTCTGAACCTCCTTGACTGATTGAGGGGAGCCGAGTTCCAGGATTGCGGTGATTTGCCTCGGATTGGCTTCGATTCCTCGGTGGTTGACAATGTAACCCAAGAATTTGCCAGAGCCGATCCCAAAGGCACATTTGGAAGCGTTCAGCTTCATTATGTATTTGTGTAGAATGCCGAATGTCTCTTCTAAATCGGCTAAATGAGTTTGCTCTTCTTTGGACTTGACCACCATATTGTCAATGTAAACTTCCAAAGTGTGGCTGAGTTGCTCCTTGAACATGGTAGTGACTAGCCTTTGGTAAATTGCCCCTGCATTCTTCAGCCCAAAAGGCATAGCCTTATAGCAATAGGTTCCTCTTGGGGTGAGGAATGTAGTTTTGTCTTGGTCCTGCGGATGCATGGCAATTTGATGGTAGCCTCTGTAGGCATCAAGGAAGCTCATACGTTGGTGACGTGCCGTAGCATCTACAAGTTGGTCAATTCTGGGTAAGGGAAAACAATCCTTGGGGCAAGCTTTGTTTAGGTCGGTAAAATCAACGCAGACACACCAAGTCCCATTCTTTTTCTTCACAACCACAGTATTCGAGAGCCATGTGGGGTACGTCACTTCCCTGATAGCTCCGACGTCAAGCAACCGGTCAACCTCTTCAACAACGGCGGCAGTGTGCTCTGCAGCTGACCGCTGGCTTTTCTGAATAATCGGCTTGCATTTAGGGTCAACATTTAAACGGTGCTGCGAAACAGACGGATCTACACCCGACATCTCATATGGAATCCACGCAAATACATCAAGGTTGCCGAGCAGGAAGGAAATTAGCTGCTGCCTGTCGGCTTGATTCAGGGAGGCGCCGACCATGAAGAATTTGTCCGGGTTTCCGTCAATCTCAACTCGATCTAGGGCTTCCGTTGCCTTTTCACTTAGGAGCTGCCCAACATCGTCGAGGTTCTCTCGATCCGGCACCCTAATAGAATTCACTTACAACTCTTTTGGCATCTTTCCAGCAAGGAGATAACATGCTTGTGCCGATTTCTGGGAGCCACGGATTTGCTCAATGCCACATTCTGTCGGGAAGCGTAGTAGCTGATGATAGGTGCTTGGCACGGCCTGCATAGTATGCAACCAAGTTCACCCCATGATGAGATTATACGGCGATGGCAGCTTGACGACCAGGAATTCCACATCCAATGTTCGGGAGTCCGCTCGAACGGGTAGTGTGATCTTCCCCAACGGGTATTCTGGATTCGCGTTGAAGCCGAATAATAGATAAGGGGCTGGAGAAAGATCTGATTCGGAGAAGCTGAGTTTGATGAATGTCTTGTAATACATAACTTTCGATGTGCTCCCCAGATCAATGGGTACGCGCTCAACAGTGAATCGGTTTACGCGTAACTCGATTACCAAGGGATCGATGTGGAGAAGTGTCACTCCGGTCAAATCTGAATCATCGAAAGCAATGCTCGCAGCTTCATGGGGCCGTTTAGTTGGAGTGAGTTGATGTTGAGGGTCGGGATTCGACTGAATCGTATGCACCGCGGATGACATTGGCAAGCTGTAAATCATATAGTTCACGCCGAGTGGAGGTGAATCCTGTCGTAAGGCTATTGCTTTGGTTGAGTTGCCTTTTCGGACGTACTGTTGTAATCGACCATCTTGTACCAGTTCCTCCAGGTGATCCTTCAATGCATAACAACTCTCAGTATCATGGCCGTGATCCTTGTGATACTCGCACCGCCTATCCCGTCTTCTCGTTTCGGGAGGTCCCACTATTTTGGACAGCCATTTAAAGAACGGAAGGTGTTGGACTTTGGACATAACCGCGTTGATTGGCTCTGACAACTCCGTGTATTTCTTGTCTGCGCGCCTTGTGCGCCTGCCATCGACTTGCAGTTGTTCATTTGCTCGGTGGAGGCATTGGTCGCTTGATCGGCGAGAATCCTGTCTCTTGTCTCGTTTAGCCCGATGTCATGGTTTAGGGCTCTGAGGTGGTACAGAATTTAACGGCTGAGCAATTTCAGAAGGGGCCGTCTTGTTGGCCACATTTTCGGCTTTAACCCGCAAGGCGTCATCTTTCACTTTGCAGTATTCCTCAACTTTCTTCATCAACGACCAGACTGTTTTAGGGGTTCTTCTAGTCAAGAAGCTGAGGAGAGCACTGTTAGGATGCAAACCCATTTTAAAGGCGGTGATGGCCATGGAGTCGTTGCAAGCGTCATCAACAAGATTAAAGCACTCCCAATAGCGCCGAATACGCTCTTAGTGTTTCTGTTGGCTAGATCTACATTGCCCAGAGAGAGTCGGCTTGTTTCGGCTGGACCTCGTTGGTGATGAATCTTGCCCTGAAGGATTTTTGTAATTGATGGAAACTCTTAATCGATGCCGGCTCTAAATTATAATACCATCTGACTGCCAACGGTCCCAAACTACTCGGAAATATTCAGCACATCAATGTCATGGCTTGCTTATAGTGACGGATATGATCCGTGGAATCCGATTTCCCGTCATACAAGGTAAACGACGGGGCTTTGAACTTCTTGGGTAGTACTGCCTTTGCGATTCGTCGCACAAAGGGATCGTGCTGGTCCTCTTCGTCTAAACCATTTTGTCTTCGCTTATGCCTTATACGTGGACTCTCTTCAGAGGAACTGGTAGTTTTGGGTCGTCCCTTCTTCTTGGGCTCCGGGGATAATGAATCGGAGTCGCTATCAGTGTCTTGTTGTCGGGCTCGAGGTCGTCGACCACCTACCCTCAGAGGTCGTTCCGGATCTTGGCGTATAGCTTGTTTAGACTTTGTCACTTCCAAGGCCAAATCCTGACGGAGACGTTCTGTAATAACCCGACCCTCGTACATGTTTCTGATATACTTTCAGTCCCTTATTCTGTGCATTTAAATGCTTAATGTGAAATTTCATATGGAATTAAGTTTAAGTAAAAGGATCTTGTGATTAGAGACCTATATCTGTTTAACAAGAAAACATATCTGTCACAATTAAAATAGTTGTATCAGAAATTGAGAGCCTTAGAGGCTTGATAATCTGAAATTGATTTTACATTTGAGATCAGCATAATTTTTAAGTAATAATAAGCATTTTTGTAGAAATTTGATTTGGGATGATTAAACTGATTGATTTTTGTTTTATTCACTTATATATATATATATATATATATAAGCTTAACTCCTTAATCAATTGACTTAGAATTCTTAAACTTAAAATATCTTCTTTTGTGAGAGAGAAGTGAGGTTGAGAGGAAGAATCAAGGGGAAGAAGTTTTCAAGGGAGAGGAATAGGAATTGAGGGAGTTGTTAAGATTTGAGACAAGGTATGTATGAATCACCTTCTCTTTAGTCACCTCTTAAACTTCTCTGACTTTCATGGAGTTATCATGGAGATCAAATGTGTGAGTATTGTCTTCTTGAGAAGTAGTCCTAGTATTTAGTTGTTTTGAAAGTAAATTGTGTTATGAAGAGGCATGGTAATTTATTCTTGGGATTTCATGTTAAAATTATATGCTTGTGCATGTATATTGTTGTATGTTAAGGAGAATGGAATTGTGTTGTGAAATCAAAAAGGATTAAAGATCTAATTTATATGTAGATTGAGATGTGGTTGTAATTCTATTTACATGATTTTTTCGGACCTAATTGGAGCCTTGTAAACACTTACAAAAATTGGGTTTTATTTGGAATTTTGGACTAAAACTGTACAGAATCACCGCACGTGCGGGGGTCACTGCCGCACGTGCGGGAGTCATGGCCGCACGTGTGGGAAATAATGAAATTTTGGATTTTGGCTACTACTAAAAAGGCACGTGCGGGGCTCCCCAGCCGCACGTGCGGGACCCACCGCCGCACGTACGGGGCTCACAACCTCACATGTGGCCCAAGCTGGAAAAAATGCTCCGCTCCGTTTTACGTGCTTGACCCTCGGATATTTTTGAAATCTGTATTTGATGCCTTTTTAATGTTGTAAATTCATTCGAAGCCAAACAAGTCAGAAAATGACTTAACTAGGGAAATGAACTAAGTTGCAAGTTGTGTGTGTTTGTAGGTCACAACCCGGGAGGAACTAACACCCCACTACAGCACAGTGAGTACTAGTACTGTAATTCTTATTATTAACGCTATGTTCTTTGCAAGTAGTTACGTTAGCATTTGCGTTGATTGGAAATCGGTGTAAACTTATGTGAACATGGGAAGATTTTGCGTACATTGGTATAACTCTAAAACTACTCTGCATTCCAGTTACGATTAATGGTTATCGTGAATGTTCTATAACCTGTAAATTACCTATGACTCCGCATAAGAATTGCATACAACTATTAATACTGTGGAGTTGGTTAACAGAAAGGAATTGTGAATGTAAACCCCGCTTATCGAGAACATGATATTTTGAATGGAAACATGATATCCTGAATGTCCTATCAGGGACTCCTACAGTCTGTTTGGTTCAATACATATCTTATGACATAGATATCTACCTAAAATGGATCATCGGAATGAATAATCAGATAGAACTACGGGTTGCTTTATACGTTAGTAACCGTTGAGAAACTATGATAAATATCGGATTAACCTATGAATGACTCAACCTTAGGAAAGAATTGAATATCAATAACATTATTAGGTGACTCACGCTATGCTATGATGTGAATTATTCTGTCCCTATTGATCATACTGTAATGATACATGTGTCTTCTGTCAATGAGTATTGTTAATGTTCTGATATACGTAAGACACTTATGTCAACCTGTAATAAACCATGGGGTAATTTATGTACACTATTGTGTAATGGTATTCTCATGAATCTGGTATTAATCTGTTCTGTTTACCCGTTCCGTTTATGCTATGGCATGATATGAGTTGTTCGGTCTTTAAGACCTATTGATTTCTGGTATGGAACAAAGTGCTGTACGGGACTAAGTGCTGCAGTGTGTGTCACCTCTAGAATCCATACGAGACACTTCTTGAGTCCATACATATATGAACTGGGCCCAAGGCCGTTCTGATATTTAATATCTAGGCTTAAAGCCAATCTGTTAATATCTGGGCCCGAGGCCGTTCTGTATAATCTGCTAGGCCTATGGCCGATCTATATAATCTGTTAGGCTGGGAGCCGCTCTGTACAATCTGGTAATATCTGGGCCTGAGGCCAATCTATCGGATCTATTGGGCATGAGGCCATTCTGCATAATACTGGGCTTAAAGCCTCTCTATATGAAAATTGGGCCCCAGGCCATTCTGAAAAGGTTTACAAGATAAGAGTAATTATTTGACCTCTGCACTTACATACGTTATAAATATTACAATTCAAGTATAATCATTTAATTGTTGAGTGCTATTATTCACTGAGCCTTACTCACCTTGTGTTATGTCTGTTTCTGTAGGTAATCAACCTGAAGGTCGGTCTTAGTTCGGCTTCGGTCACCCCTTCTTGGTCAAGCCATGTGGAGAAACTTATGCACTTTGTGGGGTTTCCTCAATAACCCCTAGTTTGGTCCTTAATCTTTTGTCTAATGTAATTAGTCGTGTATAATTTCCCTTACCATTATTTTTGTATGCCCACGTGTGGGGCTGGGTCTGTATATATGCTCATATATGTTATTGTGTGCATGCATATATCTGCTTCTTGTGTATCTGTCTATCATCTGGGGAACTGTCGAATGGCACATTGAGATCCTGGCATATAGGTGTGAGATCGATGGATGTTAATTTATATTATTTTATGTTATTTAATGCTTCCGTTCAGGCCCCATATGTTGTATATATAGTATTATCTGTCCGTTTCTGAAGTGGTCATGCCCAAACTTTTAGGGGCGGGTTTGGAGCATGACACGTTCGTTTTCAGCGATCATGTTCTCCAACCTCTGTTCGTTTTGCTTTGCTTGTTCCATGATCGCTTGCATTGTCTCATGCGCTGAAGTCGAGGGTGAGTCAAAGTTCAAGGCACTTCTTGCGGCGATAGTCTCTGGTCCCAACATGTTCGTTGGGGTAAGATCATCTCTCGGTGTAGTTTCATCACCGATTATCGGAGGATCTTCCGTTACGCCCGCCATGGATGTGGTTGAGTATTTTCATAGACGGCGCCAATTGTGGGAAAGGGGGTTTGGAAATACTCTTTCGATCCACTGGGGCGCTCGAGATCCTCAGCTAACAACCTGAAAAGGAATAAGCACTCCGATCGGGGGTGCCAAAATTAGCACTCCGACGGACAAGTCAGTCTCTACTCTCTGGATTACTTGTATTTTAAGTTAAGTGTACTAATTCTCACATACCTCTTTCTGGCTGGTGTTTTTCTATTTATATCTTCTCTTTCTTGGGCCTCAGGGCTGGGCTCACTTTCGATTCGCCGTATAACTATTTACTCGGCTTCTTTTGCTGCAAACCGCTTTCCACTCGACCCCTTACTCAACCAGCTATCAAGCCAAATAGGGCAGGATTTAAATGTGCAAGACGGGGCCGAATGCAATATATATACTTCGACTCTTCAGGTCCAATTATTCGGCCTATTTACGTCTCCCAATATTTGGCCCCCACATCAGATATTCAATCTCAACATATAGTTTATTCAAAACTTCCAAAAGAATAAGTTAACACATAACCAATTCTACCATTCATATCAATACCCCCTCAATTTCACATTTCCAATGCCAATTCCAATTTTTGTACAAAATAGTAGTTTGACCCAATTAGGGCAATTCCCTCATTTTTCCCAAATATTACTCAAGTGACAAAATCATCAAATTAGACATAGTTCATCATCATTTTCAAACCCCACAAACATCAATTTCATCTACATCCAAAACCCCTCTTTGTACTATATGCTTCAAACCCTAGGTTTATTTAAAACATTTCCAAATCCCAGCATTGTTACAAAAAGGACAGTAACTAAGCTAAATATCATATAAAAGTGTAGAAAGATCCCTACCATTAACAATTCATTTACCCAAATTTAGTTTCATATAATAACATAATTAAAAGATTAACAATAAGAGTTCAATCACAACTTTTACATAAATTTTCAACCACTTCCAAAATGCAATTAAACTTGTATATGTACAATTTAACACCCCAATTTCATAATACCACTTTCAATTTAAGCAAAACCTGTAACACCCGCATCCTTTAATCCTTTGGAGAGTGTATTTAATTCCCTTCTTTTCATTTTTGGGAGTCTTTGGAGTTGTTGAATGTTGGTTTTAGAGGAGTATGATCCGATTTAAACTCGTTGGGTTTGTTTGTTTGTACTTGTTCTTGTCAAAAAGTTCCTTGGGAACTTAGAAATTCTATTCTGGGTTCAACACCAGCCTTCCTAAGAGTCGACCCTTACCTGTTGGTGAAGTTTCTGGAAGTGTTGCTGGAATTTTGGGTCGACAGCTGCCTCTTGTTGCTGTCCACAAGGGTCGTCACCAATCTGGGAAAGGTCGACCCTTGTATATTGCAGAATCTGTGTTAGTTACTGAAAATTAGTGTCAACCCTTCCTGTCTAAGGGTCGACCCCTTGCTTGCTGCCAGATTGTCTTTTCTACCTGAAAGGTCGACATCTCTGCCCGAAAGGTCGACCCCTACGTGTTTTTTCCAGAATTTTGGGGTTCGAATGGGCCCTACTTTTGGGGGTTTTGGACTTATCCTTTTTCATTGACCTTAGGGCTATTCTCTACTACTATAAATAGACCCAAACTACACCTCTCTCATAATTTTCTCCTCTTTTTCCTCTCAAAACTAAAAGTCTCTCTCTCTCTTTCTTTTTCTCTCAAAAACTCACTTTTTCCACTTCAATCCTTAGATCTACTTTCTTAGAGGTGTTTTCTCACCTTGATCTTTTGAGACAACTTGTAGATCTCGTCAAGGGCTTCCTTTTGGTTCGATTAGTTCGTGGTTTCGTCGCCATTGATTTTTTGGTCATCATTTCTTGGCTTCAAGAGGTAGGGGTTTCTAGTTCTCTTTCAACACTCTCATATATAGATAGATTTGTGGTATTTTCTTTATATAAATACAAAATTTTATATTTTTATGTATATTGTGATTAATCATAAGATTGGAGGTTAGGGTTTGAAGAGTTGGGGTTTACTTGTTGGGTCATGATCTTAGGTCATATAACACCCACATCCTTTAATCCATTGGAGCATGTATTTAATTCCCTTATTTTTATTTTTAGGAGTCTTTGGAGTTGTTGAATGTTGGTTTTGGAGGAGTATGATCCGATTTAAACTTGTTAGGTTTGTTTGTTTGCGCTTGTTCTAGTCAAAAAGTTCCTTGGGAACTTAGAAATTCTATTATAGGGTCGACACCAGCCTTCCTAAGGGTCAACCCTTACCTGTTGGTGAAGTTTCTGGAGATGTTGGTGGAATTCAGGGTCAACACCAGCCTTGGTGGTGTCGGCACATGCCTCTTGTTGTTGTCCACAAGGGTTGACACCAGTCTGGAAAGGGTCGACCATTGTATATTGCAGAATCAAGGTATTAGTTACTGGAAAATAGGGTCAACCCTTCTTGTCCAAGGGTCGACACCTTCCTTGCTGCCAGCATTGTCTTTTCTTGCTGAAGGGTCGACACCACCACACCAGGGGTCGACCCTTGCGTGTTTATTTTCATATTTGTAGGTCCAAATGGGCCCTACCTTTGGCGGGTTTTGGCCCTATTATTTTATTGACCTTAGGGCTACTTTTCTACTACTATAAATAGGCTCCAAACATAGTTTCATTTCACTTTTCTCCTCTTTCCTCTCTCCTCTCTCTCAAACCATGAGTTCTCCTCTCTCTCTCTCTCTTTAAACTCAAGCTTTTGGCACTAAGATCTCTAGATCTACTCACCTAGAGTGATCTTTTCACCATGGTCCTTTGAAAAGAAATGTAGATCTCGTCAAGGGCATCTTTTTGGTCCAAATGGTTCGTGGTTTCATCGCCTTTGATTTTTTGGGTCATCATCTCTTAGCTTCAAGAGGTTGGGGTTTCTAGTCCTCTTTCAATACCCTCGTTTATGGATAGATTTGTGGTATTTTCTTTACATAAATACAAAAGTTTATATTTTTATGCATATTGTGATAAATCATGAGATTGGGGGTTAGGGTTTGAAGAGAGTTGGGTTCACTTGTTGGGTTATGATCTTAGGTCATGAGTTTGGGTGTAAAAGTAATAGAAGGGTTGGAATAAAATGTATTTTTGTGAAAAGCTTTAATTTCTCTTTAAAACCCAAGTTTAGCTCACGAAGAGGGTTAATGGTTTTGCTTCAATTAATAGTAGAATCATGAGATTGAGGTGTTAAATTACACCTGTACAAGTTTAATTGAAATTTTAAAGAATTTGAGAAATTTATGTAAAAGTTACGATTAAACTCATAATGTTGATATTTTAAATTATGTTATAATATGAAACCAAACTTGGGGGAAAAAAATTACTAATGGTATGGATGATATGAGCTTTGTGTTGAAATGGTTGCGTTGAATTTTGTTGTGTGTTATGCTAATTGTATTGGGTTATGTTGTGTTGAGTTAGTTGAGTTGTGTTGTGTGGAGTTGAGTTGTGTTGGGTTGTGTTGTGGTTGGTACCCCCGCGGGGAGTTGGAAAATTGTTTTTCGGTGCCCACGACCGTCCATATGATAGCCGATAAATGTGGGGGTGGTTTGAATTCAAAGTGCCCAATTGCCCTGTCTAGGCTTATCACTGGACGAATGTGGAAAAAACGTTTTTGGGTGTCCACACAGTCCTACCGTATTGTAGCCGACGAAAGTGGAAAAATGATTTTTGGGTGTCCACACAGTCGTACCGTATTGTAGCCAGCAAAAGTGAAAAAACGGATGGTTTTCGAAAATGTTTTGGGTGCCCACGTCCTGCCGTATAATAGTCGGCAAATGTGGGGGATGGTTTTAAAAAGTTGAAAATAGTTTTCGAAAAAAGATATGATTTTTGAGAAAATGATTTTTGGGAGTTCACTTCCTGCCGTATAATAGACGACAAAAGATGGAATGTGCTATGAATTGGGTGCCCGCTATCCCGCCATATCAAGTCGGCAAAAGGTGAAATGTGTTGTGAAATGTGTTAAGGTCAGTGATGATATATGAGACTTGTGATGAACTTATGAAATTACCATTTGATGTTTAAATTGGTATGGAATGGGAATGCATATAGAAATTATTTGAAAAGAATAGATAATGAAATGGTAATTGGATAAGGAATTGGTGATAAAGAACTCATAGGGTTGTTTGTATCTATAAGGAAAAATTAAGAGTTTTGTTTTGTGATTAATTGAGAAATTGAATTAAAAGCGTTTATTATCCTCGTGATATGTTGAATTATGATTGATAACACACATGTGGATATGATGTAGTTGTCATATGTTGAATTATAGTTAATAATGCAAGTGTGGATGTGATATAGATGTTAGATAAGTAGGAGTTGAGTGTAGGATAACAATTATTGACTATAAAAGAGATTTGGATTTTTGCATTGAGAAGTTACAACAAATATGAATAGATTGGTGGGAATAGCATGTATGTGGGATGTTTTGGAGTATTAAGGGAACTTGAACTTGAGGTTATGACTTTATAATAAATGTAACTAGAAAAATGGGAGAATGGGAATAAAAAGAGGAATGTTAAGATGGAAATTAAATGAGGAATATTTTGAAATGAGATAATAAATTTAAAATGATGTTGTTCCTTAAATATATTTGTTTTCAAAAAGGATTTTATGGTTTTCTGATAAAAATGGATAGTTTTGATGGATGAAGGTTTTCTTTACAATGTTCAAATAAACTTTGAGAAAAAGGTACTCTACGTATGATATTTTTAAATTACAAAATATTACTTTACTATATGGTATCACTCTGCATGCATGATCATTTCTATCTATAGGATGGTTATTGTTTTAGAACTATGAGATTCCAACTGAGCAATTGTGCTCACCCCTTGTTGTTTTATTTTTTTTACAAGAAGAGAATTCGGATTGATTGGTTGAAGGATTAGGAAGTTCATGTATATCTTGTGTGTAATCTCTTTGTACCTTGATGTTTGTAATTATTTATTTGTAACTCCATAGCGGGAGCTTGGCGTGTATTATTATTATTGTTGTATTCATCATAAGAGAAAACATGTACTATTATGTTTCTATTACCCAAGGGTAATAGATATTTTTAATTAATAAAAAAAATGGACCTAAATTTCAAGCTCTTGGTAATGTTTTCGAGTAATTAAAATTTGGGGCGTGACAGGTCATGAGTTTGGGTGTAAAAGTAATAGAAGGGTTGGAACAAAATGTGTTTTGTGAAAAGCTTTAACTTCTCTTAAAAACCCTAGTTTGGCTCATGAAGATGGTTAATGGTTTTGCTTCAATTGATAGTAGAATCATGAAATTCAAGTGTTAAATTACACATGTACAAGTTTAATTGAAATTTTAAAGAGTTTGCAAATTTATGTAACAGTTGCGATTGAACCCTCAATGTTGATGTTTTAAATTATGTTATAATGTAAACCAAACTTGGGGAAAGAAATTACTAATGGTATGGATGATATGAGCTTTGTGTTGAAATGGCTGTGTTGAATTTTGTTGTGTGTTATGTGAATTGTATTGGGTTATGTTGTGTTGTGTTGAGTTGAGTTGGGTTATGTTGTGTTGAGTTGAGTTGAGTTGGGTTGTGTTTTGTTGGGTTGAGTTGAGTTGTGTTGGGTTGTGTTATGATTGGTATCCGCACGGGGAGTTGAAAAATGGTTTTTCGATGCCCACGACTGTCCGTATAATAGCCGGTAAATGTGGGGGATGGTTTTAAAAATTGAAAGAAAAATAGTTTTTCGGTGCCCACGACCATCCGTATAATAGCCGGTAAATGTAGGGGTGGTTTGAATTCAAGGTGCCCAATTGCCCTATCTAGGCTTATCGTTGGACGAATGTGGGAAAAATGTTTTTGGGTGTCCACACAGTCCTGAAGTATTGTAGCCAGCAAAAGTGGAAAAACGGATGGTTTTTGAAAATGTTTTGGGTGTCCACGTCTTGTCGTATAATAGCCGGCAAATGTGGGGGATGGTTTTAAAAAGTTGAACAATGATTTTTGGAAAAAAAAAATATGGTTTTGGAAAAAAATGGCTTTTGAAAAAATGATTTTTGGGAGTTCACTTCTCGTCGTATAATAGCCAGCAAAAGGTGGAAAGTATTATGGATTGGGTGTCCGCTGTCCCGCCGTATCAACTCAGCAAAAGGTGGAATGTGTTATGATGTGTGTTGAGGTCGGTGATGATATGTGTGACTTGTGATGAACTTGTGAAATTACCATTTGATGTGTAATTTGATATGGAAGGGGAATGTATATGGAAATTATTTGAAAAGAATGGATAATGAAATGGTAATTGGATAAGGGATTAGTGATAAAGAACTCACCGGGTTGTTTGTATCCATAAGGAAAGATTAAGAGTTTTGCTTTGTGATTAATTGAGAAATTGAATTAAAAAGGGTTTATTATCCTTGTGATGTGTTGAGTTATAATTGATAATGCAAATGTGAATGTGATGTAATTGTTCTTGGATTTCTACGTTAAAGAGTTATAGCAATAAAGGATTGACAGGTGGAAATGGAGTGTATGAGGGTTGTTTTGAGTATTAAGGGAACTTGAACTTGAGGTTATGAAGTTATAATAAATGTAACTAGTAAAAGAGGGAGAATGGGAATAAAAAGAGGAATGTTAAGATGGAAGTTTAATAAGGAATATTTTGAAATGGGTTAATAAATATAAAATGATATAGTTCCTTAAACATATTTGTTTCCAAAAAGGATTTATGGTTTTCTGATAAAAATGATAGTTTTGATGGTCAAAGGTTTTCCTAAATGTTCAAATAAATTTCGAGAAAAAGATACTCTACGTATGATATTTTGAAATTACAAAACGTCACCTACTATATGGTATCACCCTGCATGCATGATCATTTCTATCTATAGGATGGTTATTGTTTTAGAACTATGAGATTCCTACTGGGCAATTGTGCTCACCCCTTGTTGTTTCATTTTTTTTACAGGAAGAAAATTTCAGATTGATTGGTTGAAGGATTAGGAAGTTCATGTGTGTAGACACCCTATTTTTGACCGCCCTCAAGACTTGGGCATTACTGATGGTTTGCTCGGTGTTGAGAGATGTGCAGGGCACAGGTTCAGTTCCTTCGGCAAGGAGAGAGGCAAACCCTTCAAAACACTTTGTTTAGGGGTTTGGAGTTGAAGAAAAGAGGAGAGAAGGGGAGAAAACTGGTCTGGGAGAAGTTCGGCATGAATCCGGGTAGGAGAGAATCGAGCAGCCCTCGCTAAATCGAGCTTATTTGTCTATACACTTGGAGTTAAGTTATGAGGCCACCATCATTGGAAAGAAGACTTCCGGGGCTTCACTTTGTACTCAAGAATCTCTTACATCCAAGTTCGGGTGGGGGAGATATGGTTGGTTGAAGTAGGGGATCATTCCGGTTGGATCGAGTCTGCGCGACTTCACGGAAAAGGGCATAACTTTTTGCACAGAAGGAATTTTGATGCAAGGTTTGCGCGGTTGGAAAGCTAACTTCCGGGGCTTCGATTTGCATACCCACCGGCCATATTTTGACCAAGGAATCATCCATCGGCACTCTATTTAGCCGACCGGCACTAAATAGTGCCGACCGGCACTTTATTTTGACCAATGATCGAATCTTCTGGCCGGTTTGAACCCTTTGCACCCCCCAAGCTTGGTGCATGCCATCTGTGCCAGCTGGGATGCACAGAACCAGCTCCACGTGCATAAGTGTGCCTATTTTGCAACCTTTTGAGCCTTTTGACCCCATAAACCTTCTAGAAGGTTGAACCCTTGGCCAAGCTTCTTGGAGAAGCTTGGCCAGCTGTATTAGCTTCCTCTAGAAGCCACAAACTCTTTGCACCCCTTGACCCTTTTCCTTTGCTTAGCCACTAAGTCTTAGACTTGGTCTTTGCTTATATAAGGAGGCCCTCTCCTCCTTTGATTAGGGTTGGAGTTTTGGAACAAAAACCAGAGATATATAGATATATATCTGATATAGATAGATACAACCCTCTATCTCTCTCTATATCTTACTTCTTTGCCTCCAAAAGTCCATTATTCTTGGCCATTCCTTCACCAACCCATAGCATAACACCACCACTTCCATTTCCAGCATTTGGGAGGACATTTGCAGAGGTTAGGAGCCCATTTTCTTCAATCAAAACCCGCTGGTTTGCTGGTCTTCAAGGGTAAGTCTTCATCTTCCCCTTTCTAGCCTTTTCTTGCTTCATATCTAAGCCTTGCTTGCAAGCATTTTTGGGCTCCGACCCAAACTTCAAATAGTCTTATTTTGGGGTCCTCTTCATGTTTGATTGAGGACCCCTTGCTGTTTGGTGATTGCATCTAGCACCTATCTCTTTACCCCCTTGTATGCCATGATTCTTACATAGTATATTTGGATGGTGTATAATCTGTTTTTGAGCATGTAATAAACTGTAAGTAGGCTCATTTTGAGCCCTTCTTCAACATTGAAGAAGGGCTCAACCATGTTTGGTAACTCTATCATGCACTTGCTTTGTAATCTCTTCTATTTACCGTAAGTTTGCATGCTTTGTTAGCCTATCTTGCTTTTGTTTTTGTGGATGGTCATAAACTGGAAATGTGCTTGTTTTTCCATGTATAAGATCTGTTTCTAGTTGTTTAGGCCATCCATGACATGCCTTATATAGTCACCTTGCATTTTGGCTTGCTAGCCTTAGGTGTGTGAGCGTGTAGCATGCACTACTTGTCTTGTTTACTTGGTTTGGCACCTTTTATAACATGATTTCAGAGCCTTATAATGCATGCTAGTTGTTCATGTTTAGCTTCCTTTAAGTGTGCTTAAAGCTTGCTTCATCATGCCTAAGTGTTGGTACCTTTGCATGTGTATGTGTGCATGTGTGCTTAGCCCTCATACTAGGCATTTTGGCTACTGATTTTTGGGCCTTTTAGAGTTGCCTAATTCATGTATAAGTCCATCCCCCATTGGTTTGCATGTTTGCTTGTATGCCTTGCATAAGTGCATTACATTGTTCACTTTGCATGATAGATAACATGCTTAGGGTTGCATCACATTCGCATGCATGTTAGGCCTCTTGAAGTGAAGTATGATAGAGGTTTGGCACCCTTGTTTGCTTGATTGCATTGCATGCATTTGAAATTAAAATTGCACTCTCGGTTCTTTGGGCCATCATGCATGGAAATGCGTGATTGGTGGTCCGAGAACCGAGGCACATCCCCCTTTGAGTTAAAAATATGATAAGGATTGTGTTCGGTGCATACATGCTTTGAATCACATTGCCATGCATTTTGTTGCCCTCTGTTGCTGTGAGTTACAGGTTTTGCAGGCATTTTGTGCCGACCGGCACTGTTTAGTGCCGACCGGCAGTGAATTGGCAGCCGATAGCTTCACTCAGTGCCGGTGGCCACATTCTTCAGCCGGTGGTGTTGTACCCCAGCCGGTGGTACTCCCCAGCGCCCTGAGAGGCACTCCTGGGACTTTGGCAATTTTCAGAGGAGGATAGCAGGGAAAACAGAGGCACACTTGCATGACAGTGCGATTCCGAGCCAATTCCGAGCGCGCGCTGCATTTGGGCCCTCCTCCCGAGGCATTTACTGTTTTAATTAGATTAATTATTTGTCTAATTAATTTAGTGAATTTGTAATAATTAATTAGCTTGCGTAGTTAATTATTTGTATTATTATTTTGGTCCCTCCGTGCGAGGGCGAATTGTAATAAGTGTGTGTGAGTGGGTGTATGTCTTCCAACCCCCATTTCTTTCTATCCCTTTTATTTACCCGCTTATGATGGTAGATTAGGGCACGTTTATTTTAGCATACCTTATGCAATGCATGCGTGCATCCATGCATTTGTTTACATACACCGGGCTCGGTACATCATACAAACTGCATCGTACTTTCAATTCCAAATTGAATACGTGATAGTTGTTGCATTTCATGTGCCATGCTTAGGATAGCCGAGCCTGCCTAGATTACATTCCGTATGCGATGCATTAGCCACTTAACATGAACTAGGTCATGCATGTTTGCTAACCGGGTTATTGTTTTTGGCACGGAGTACGATGTAAGTTTTTATGCTTTAGCACTTCGCATGCGTGTGAATGTTAACATGACAGTATGCTTGCCATGCGGCTAAATGCTTATGTGATATTACTGTTTGAATGCCTGTGGGTGGAGGTTGGATTGCGTGAGTTGGAACAACTCATTGAAATCCGTATTTTAGCCTACTTTCGAGTAGCAAAAATCAACACGTTTTTCGAGACAAAACGGATATGCAGTGTTTATTTCCAAATTAGGCAATCCAGTCTATACTTGTGTGCTGTGCGCATAACATAGTAATTCTAGGCTAATAACCGAAATAAGAACATGTAATGTTTTCAAAAACGGATATCACGGTTAGTAGAGGCCGGTCTTCGGACCGGGCGAAAGGGGGTGCTCATAGCTGACCTTCCCCGATCGTACCCAAGCTCCCGAGCCAAGATCACTTTGGTGATGACGGACACGTGGCCTTCGGCACCGAGTCAGGGTTTCCTAAATTTCCCATTTTAAAAATATTTAGGTGGCGACTCTGTAATCTGGCAAAGCAGTCCATGTTTGGCACTACTTTTTCAAAAATCTGTTTTTCTTCAAAACGATTTGCCGGATTTGGACTCTTTGGTTCAGATTTAGAACCGCGACACAAAATCGAGTCCGAACTGTAGCGAGGTCCCTCGCGGGCGTGTTACAGTTTCTGGCGACTCTGCTGGGGATTTTAGAGAGCTTGACTCGAACTCGTGATATCCTGTTTTGATTACACTTATGTGTTTCTTTGCATTGCATGTGCATTGGTGCGCCTAGGACACCGTGTTGGCCATCTGCTATTCCTGAGCGGTTTGCTGGAGGCTTGTCTTGTCAAGGCATGACCATAAGGCTGACCGGTTGCGGGCTCTGCCAGTATGGGAACACAAACCCCGGTTTTACCGGGGCACCCTTTTTGACCATTCGACCTAGTGCATATTCGGAATCCATAGTGACCATTCCAACTAGGACAGGTTGCTTACCCGATTTTAGGTTGTTTGAAACCGCTGTGTGCGTAGTGAAACCCTAGCTCCTGACAAAATAGGACAAGGAAACCCTACCCCAACATAGGGGTGTATTGGCTCTCTTTTACATGCTATGTGCTTTTAGAGTGTATCTCTACAGGGAATGCATATACCAGTTTGCGAGTCTGGGTATCCGGCCTGCGGGCACCAGTATCAGAATTTTAAGAAACAGTTATATCTGCGGGTATCAGATTCAGATTTGGGGCAGTGATTTTGGGAAACAGTGATCAGTAATAGAATACAGTCGTTCAGCTTTGCTCGTATCAGTTCCAGTGAAGTTGAGCTGAGATGCTGTCTGTTTTCTCTTTTGCTAGGGTAGTCCTGGAATCATAGCTTCAGAAGGCTCCGCTATCCCCCGGGTACATTGGATTTGTGCTGATAGACTTTGTCAGGTCAGAGACTCAGTTCAAGGGCAATCAGGGCCAGAGAAGGCTAGTCAGACATAGACCACCAGTACAACAGCTACCAGATCAGTGATCTTTAAGCAGTCGGGTTGAGATTTCCGAGCCTACTGCAGAAACAGACATACCGGTTGCTCAGTTAGACCAGGACAATATGTCGAGTCTGGAAGAGATGGTGCGCCAACTCCAGGATAGTATGAAAGCCATGCAGCAAGATGCTGTCCGTCAATCTGAATTCACCAAGCAACAGGCTGTGGTCATAGCCCAACAGGCAGAGACAATTGCTAGGTTGGAACAGCAAAGCGGTGCGTCTGCTTCACAACAAGTTCCTCCCCCAGTAGGAGCTCCAGCACCTGGGGAGACGCCAAATGTCCAGGAAGGTACAGACATTCCGGTAGGGCCAGCTCCGCCCCCGATTCTACCGCAACTATCCAAGGCGCCCACGCCTATCAATGTACCGGACTCTCCCTTTGAGTTCGAAGCGGACCCCACAGCGCTGAAGCTGAGTAAGTTGGAAAAAATGTTTAAGAAATCCCAAGGAGTCAAGTCCATCCCGGACATCGAAGATGGATATACCGACGCAGCTGTGACATTGCCAGACAGGTTCAAGATGCCTCACATCGACCGTTTTGACGGGTCAGGAGATCCCATGGTCCACCTGAGTTTGTTTTCAGATGTTCTGCGCCCGATGGGCTTGACAAGATTACAGAAGCTCTCCCTATTTAGCAGGACCCTGTCGGGTATCGCGGCCATCTGGTACGCCAAATTAGAGGACTCAGTGAAACGAAGCTGGGAGGAGATGTCCGAGGCCTTCGTCGCACAATATTCATACAATACCCAGATCGAGATCACAACCCGTGATCTTGAGACAACCAGGCAAGAGCCGAAAGAGGGCTTCTCTGACTTTGTAACCCGTTGGAGGGCCAAAGCTTCTTCGATGACCACCAGGCCAGTCGACAAGGACCAGATACGGATGATTGTGCGCAATCTCCAACCCAGGCTGATGCAGAAGATGATTGTCCTCCCCCTACCCACCTTTGCAGACCTCCATGAGATTGGGGTACAAATCGAGGACGCTATAAAGCAAGGCCTTATTGACCAGGAAAAGGAGCAGCCTAGGAGGGCATTTACCCGCAGTTCGAATGCGACCACCAGCGGTGATGCAGCTGCTAGGACTTCAGACGTGGGCATGGTCACCACCACTACATCAAAAACAGCTACCCCATTCACCGGTGCGTCCGGAAGTAGCTCACAGAAAACCAAATATCCACCTCGAGTCAAGAGGGTTTTCACCCCACTTTATATGCCTTTGTCAAAGGCTCTAGAGGTCCTAATCCAGAAAGGACATCTGAAACCATTGGAACAACGGCCTTTACCTGATCCTCTCCCTCCAAAACATGACCGGACTAAGTACTGTGCGTACCATCAACAAACCGGCCATGAGACCGATAGCTGCTTTCGTCTGCGCCATGATGTACAAGATTTGTTTGACAACAACGTCATCACCGCACCAGCTCAGTAAGGTCTATCGTCACTGGGTCAGTGAACTTGGGGGATAATACGATATGATCAGGGGATGAACCACCTGCGGGCAGTGCTCAGTTTACTTCAGATGTGACGTATGGCACGCACTGTTTTGAGAATTTGCGAATGCTGGTTTTTGTATGCTCTGGCTTGGGTACTAAGTCAGTTCTGTCGTTGTTGCTTTGAGTCTGTCTCTTTATGTTGAGTCAGTCTTTTTATTTCAGGTCTGTCTTGTTGTATCGAGTCAGTCCTGTTTTGTTGAAGTCAGGTGATTCCGGGAGTGTTACCTCGGACATCACTATCTTGTTTTGTATTTGTCCTTTTGCTTTCTTTTGAGTCTGTTTCTGCCAGGGAGCCAGTTGTGCCAACAGATCTCAATGAAACAAGAGTGGTTTTTCATGCTTTTGTGCCCGCTTCTGCCTTGTGCCAGTTGTGCCAGAAAGCTTGAATGAAACGGCAGTGCATTCCACCTGCTCTTTTGTGCTCTGAAATTATTGCATTGACCTAAGTCTTTCAAAACTTTTTCTAAACAATGTGGTGAAAACGAAGAGGAAGGAATTCCTCGGGTTTTGCAAAAATTTGATCAATTGAGAGAAAGAGAGGCATGCTAAGCCCTTAATGAATGAAATCATGCTTATTAGTGTGAGTACTGAGAAGGACCCTAGCTTTGATCCAGATTGGTCCTACACTGTCTTCAGCGCGAGCGATTTGTCGCTTTCTTAAAAACTTTCAAAAAATGTTTTGCGCGGTCCTGCGAAGACATGTGTGGAATCGCTCTTGAGATTGTACAGCTTAGGATCGCTCTCGGCCTCGAGACTCAACCCCTCACTTTCAAACCTTGAACTGGGATTCAGAATGTTCAACGGTCAACTACAATGTGAGGCCTGTGTGGCCAGATTTGAAGCAGCCCTCGAACAAGAGGCACCAAAGTCAGATCAAAGAGATCATCAGAAGAAGGTTGCGAAGCCAAATCAGAAGCACCCCTCGAACTAGGGGCAAAAATATCCAATGTGCTCGAAGAGCCGAAGATGGATCCTTTTCCGAATCAATACAACAGCCACTCTCCTGGATACAGAGGGCTTCAATCTCAAAACCATTTGGCATGGACTTGTTACATTTTTACCCTTTGAGAGGCTCGCTGGGCCGAAAACCCGGAAGGGCGACCCAGGCAAAAGTTAGAGCGAAGAAAAGAATGAAAAAAAGAAAAAAGAGAAAAAAATGCAAAGATACAAAAATGCAAAAAGAAGAGAAAAGAAAAATGCAAAAAAAAAAAAGAAAAGAAAAAGAATGAAAAGAATAGAAAAAAAAAAGAAAAGAAAGAAAAACAAAGCTCGCAAGGTTGAAAACCTGCAACAGGCGCCTTGGCAAAAGTTAGAGTATAAAAAGGAGAGGTTAATACCCGAGTGTACCTTAACCCCGAACTACGTAAGGCTTGATTCCCATGTTTGGGATACGTAGGCAACTTCACTCTGAAGTCCAGCCCTAAAACACTTCAAATTCAATTGTGTCCATGAAATGGTTTTGATCACCTTTGCCTTCTCTGTATCCGAGAGTTCGGTTGTGATCGTCGCTCTGAAGGATTGATTTCAATACGCTGCGGTGCCATTTAGACAAGGGGCAACTTTCCGTTGCCATTCAATGCACTGCGGTGTCATTTCAAACAAGGGGCAACTTTCCGTTGCCATGCAGTGTCCTTCAGACAAGGGGCAATTTTCCATTGCTATGGGTCCGAGGTTGTACATCTCAAGAGTAGGTTCCGTGCTTGTTGAGCATTGGCCGTTTGCAAAAATAGTTTTTGAGAATTTTTACTGAGGTTGACTAATTCTCTCGAAAATTATTCCATCTTTTCCAAAACTGGACCATTTTCTTGGACCCAAAAAAGGAAAATTTTCAGTGCTCATAGCTTGACTTGCGTGATTTTCAAAATCAAAAAGTTGAATAAGCATGTTAATCTAACTCTCATTTTGGTCAAAATTGTTTTAGTAGAAAGCCAAAAACTAAAAAATGGTCGAAATGATGAACTAGGGGCACAGTTGAGCCAGGCTTCCCGTCTTTTCCCCATTTTCAACATACTCGCCAAGAAGGGCAATCTACCTGCCAGAAGAGGGCACAATTGAAGCTAACAACGAAGGGCTGAAAGCTCTCTAATCCTCCAAGCAACGAGGTATCAAGCCAAGTGCGAAGCACAAACCGGAATGGATCAAGATCTTCCACTTCCTCATCTGGACAGATCTAACCACGTCCAAACTCCCCAGCAGGGCATCATCAACCGATGTTAGCTGCAGATTTGCTACACACCCAGTTGTAGCGCGGCCCCTCTGTGGAAGAAACTCACTGTTGTGAACAAAAAAGAGAATCTAGCAGAATGCTAGGGGCAAGAGCCCGCAACTTCTTGTCTATCCATCAACCATCCAGGGGAGGGATTGAAAAATGAGAGATTGAAGAATAGAGAGGTGTGCGATGAGAGAAAAAGTGAGAAAAGGGCTTTTTCAGAAAACAAGAGCTTGAGGGCCGAGTGATGTGAGAATCACAAATGAGAAAGGGTGGGAAATAATACCCGGTAAAACAGGCTCCCTGTGCACATTTGAGTCTTGTGTTTTGTTTTGTTTGTTTCGATTCTTGTTTTGAGTCGTTTCGAGTGTCAATAGATGTGTTTAGGTAGTTTACCTTTGTTTTCCGTTGTTGGGTCGTCTTTGCTGTGTTCAGTCGTAGGCTCAATACCCGGTTAAGAACTCATCTCTTAATTTCAAAAAATCATCTTGTGCTCAGAGTGCTGTGCCATTCTCCACATTTGTGCAAAACATATTCGTTCTTTCATAAAACTGCAGGGCCCACCCCCGATAAGTGTGAACAGTAAAACCAGGACCTATCTGAAGCTATGTGGCTCCGGACTGCAAAATAAAAGCAAAAGAGGAAAACGTCGGGCATCTGAGTTTGTTCCAACTTCAGTAAGCTCCAAGATTGCATTCCGTATGCACCTCGTCAGGCCTTGTCAATACTCTGAAGTATGAGTATGCCTCTACCTCAAGCTCAAGATCATTCACTTAGTGTATCAATCACACTCTTATTTGCCTTAGTGTATCAATCACACTTCACTCACTTAGTGTATCAATTACACTCTTATTTGCCTTAGTGTATCAATCACACTTCATTCACTTTGTGTATCTATCACACACATTCATTTGCTTCACTCAGTGTATCTAACACGCTTTATTTGCTATAGTGTATCAATCACACTTTTCTCACTTCATTCTCATTTAGTGTATCAATCACACTCTCTTTACTTGGTGTATCAATCACACTTCATTCACTCTGTGTATCTATCACACCATTCTTCTCTTCATATCACGTGTTTACTTTAGTGTATCCATCACACCTCATTTACTTTCGTTTGCCTCATGTATCTATCACATGTTCACTCAGTGTATCAATCACACTTCTCTCATTTTGTGTATCTATCACGCACATTCCTATTTTGTGTATCTATCACACACATTCTCATTTTGTGTATCTATCACGCACATATTCACTTTTGTGTATCTATTACACTCTCACTCAGTGTATCAATCACACTTCACCCACTTTGTGTATCTATCACACCATTCTTCTCTTCGTATCACAGGTTTGCTTTGTGTATCAATCACACTCTGTTTACCTCATGTATCTGTCACATGATTACTTTAGTGTATCCATCACACCTCATTTACTTCCGTTTGCTTCATGTATCTCTCACATGTTTATTTAGTGTATCAATCACACTCTCATCACACTTCACTCATTTTGTGTATCTATCACACACATACTCATTTAGTGTATCAATCACATTTCATTCTCATTTTCTGTATCTATCACACACATCCTCATTTAGTGTATCAATCACACACTTCATTGCATTCAGTGTATCAATCACACACTTCATTGCATTTAGTGTATCAATCACACACTTCATTGCATTCAGTGTATCAATCACACACTTCATTCACACTTAGTATATCAATCATACTCCTGTTCACTAAGTGCATCTATCACACTTTGTGTTCACCTTTAGTATATCAATCATACTCCTGTTCACTAAGTGCATCTATCACACTTCGTGTTCACATTTTGTATATCAATCATACTTGTTCACTAAGTGCATCTATCACACTTCGTGTTCACCCTTAGTATATCAATCATACTCCTGTTCACTAAGTGCATCTATCACACTTTGTGTTCATTTTTAGTATATCAATCATACTCCTGTTCACTGAGTGCATCTATCACACTTCGTGTTCACCCTTAGTATATCAATCATACTCCTGTTCACTAAGTGCATCTATCACACTTCGTGTTCACTTTTAGTATATCAATCATACTCCTGTTCACTAAGTGCATCTATCACACTTTGTGTTCATTTTTAGTATATCCATCATACTTTGTTCACTTAGTGCATCTATCACACTTTGTGTTCACCCTTTGTGTATCTATCACACTGTGCTCACCACGCTCGCTTTGTGTATCAATCACACGCGCTTGCTTTGTGTATCAATCACACACGCTTACTTTGTGTATCAATCACACGCTCGCTTTGTGTATCAATCACACACTTTCTCTTTATGCATCTATCACACTATGCTCATCCTGTGTATCCATCACACTTTGCTTCATACGGTGTATCCAACACACTGCACTCAGCTACTATATCTATCACATTATGCTTCATATAGTGTATCCATCACACTCGCTTCACTTTGTGTATCTACCACACACGTTCACTTTTTGTATCTATCACATGCTCCCTTTGTGTATCCACCACACACATTTGCTTAGTGTATCCATCACACTCGTTTTGCTTCGTGTATCTATCACACTACGCTCACTTAGTGTATCAATCACACTTTATTCATATAGTGTATCCATTACACTCTCTTCAGTTTGGTGTATCCATCACACATGTTTGTCCACTTAGTGTATCTATCACGCTTTGTTCGCTTTTGTGTATCTAACGCACATGTTCGTAAGAATTGCATAATTTTCTTACATCCTTTCTGCATGAGATGTAGTTTGGTTCATGTTTATTTGCTTGCATAGCATTCGCTTAAAATGTTGCATTTGTTTTGCATAATTGCTTCATTACAGCATCCTTTGCATGATCATAAGTTATGCACTTGCATTGTGCATCACTTTGCATCCTGCCCCTGAACTACGCTGGTTTGATTCCTTGCAAAGGGATACGTAGGCAGCCTGCGGGCACAACCATTTATGCATCTATATTTTGTTTGTCCAAGTCTTCGGCCTTATCAAAAATGGGTCGTCTCGGGCTTTGACATTCACTCCCGTCATTGTTATGACTTCCGAGTTCTGTCAAAGAGGGCAACTGTAGACACCCCATTTTTGACCGCCCTCAAGACTTGGGCATTACTGATGGTTTGCTCGGTGTTGAGAGATGTGCAGGGCACAGGTTCAGTTCCTTCGGCAAGGAGAGAGGCAAACCCTTCAAAACACTTTGTTTAGGGGTTTGGAGTTGAAGAAAAGAGGAGAGAAGGGGAGAAAACTGGTCTGGGAGAAGTTCGGCATGAATCCGGGTAGGAGAGAATCGAGCAGCCCTCGCTAAATCGAGCTTATTTGTCTATACACTTGGAGTTAAGTTATGAGGCCACCATCATTGGAAAGAAGACTTCCGGGGCTTCACTTTGTACTCAAGAATCTCTTACATCCAAGTTCGGGTGGGGGAGATATGGTTGGTTGAAGTAGGGGATCATTCCGGTTGGATCGAGTCTGCGCGACTTCACGGAAAAGGGCATAACTTTTTGCACAGAAGGAATTTTGATGCAAGGTTTGCGCGGTTGGAAAGCTAACTTCCGGGGCTTCGATTTGCATACCCACCGGCCATATTTTGACCAAGGAATCATCCATCGGCACTCTATTTAGCCGACCGGCACTAAATAGTGCCGACCGGCACTTTATTTTGACCAATGATCGAATCTTCTGGCCGGTTTGAACCCTTTGCACCCCCCAAGCTTGGTGCATGCCATCTGTGCCAGCTGGGATGCACAGAACCAGCTCCACGTGCATAAGTGTGCCTATTTTGCAACCTTTTGAGCCTTTTGACCCCATAAACCTTCTAGAAGGTTGAACCCTTGGCCAAGCTTCTTGGAGAAGCTTGGCCAGCTGTATTAGCTTCCTCTAGAAGCCACAAACTCTTTGCACCCCTTGACCCTTTTCCTTTGCTTAGCCACTAAGTCTTAGACTTGGTCTTTGCTTATATAAGGAGGCCCTCTCCTCCTTTGATTAGGGTTGGAGTTTTGGAACAAAAACCAGAGATATATAGATATATATCTGATATAGATAGATACAACCCTCTATCTCTCTCTATATCTTACTTCTTTGCCTCCAAAAGTCCATTATTCTTGGCCATTCCTTCACCAACCCATAGCATAACACCACCACTTCCATTTCCAGCATTTGGGAGGACATTTGCAGAGGTTAGGAGCCCATTTTCTTCAATCAAAACCCGCTGGTTTGCTGGTCTTCAAGGGTAAGTCTTCATCTTCCCCTTTCTAGCCTTTTCTTGCTTCATATCTAAGCCTTGCTTGCAAGCATTTTTGGGCTCCGACCCAAACTTCAAATAGTCTTATTTTGGGGTCCTCTTCATGTTTGATTGAGGACCCCTTGCTGTTTGGTGATTGCATCTAGCACCTATCTCTTTACCCCCTTGTATGCCATGATTCTTACATAGTATATTTGGATGGTGTATAATCTGTTTTTGAGCATGTAATAAACTGTAAGTAGGCTCATTTTGAGCCCTTCTTCAACATTGAAGAAGGGCTCAACCATGTTTGGTAACTCTATCATGCACTTGCTTTGTAATCTCTTCTATTTACCGTAAGTTTGCATGCTTTGTTAGCCTATCTTGCTTTTGTTTTTGTGGATGGTCATAAACTGGAAATGTGCTTGTTTTTCCATGTATAAGATCTGTTTCTAGTTGTTTAGGCCATCCATGACATGCCTTATATAGTCACCTTGCATTTTGGCTTGCTAGCCTTAGGTGTGTGAGCGTGTAGCATGCACTACTTGTCTTGTTTACTTGGTTTGGCACCTTTTATAACATGATTTCAGAGCCTTATAATGCATGCTAGTTGTTCATGTTTAGCTTCCTTTAAGTGTGCTTAAAGCTTGCTTCATCATGCCTAAGTGTTGGTACCTTTGCATGTGTATGTGTGCATGTGTGCTTAGCCCTCATACTAGGCATTTTGGCTACTGATTTTTGGGCCTTTTAGAGTTGCCTAATTCATGTATAAGTCCATCCCCCATTGGTTTGCATGTTTGCTTGTATGCCTTGCATAAGTGCATTACATTGTTCACTTTGCATGATAGATAACATGCTTAGGGTTGCATCACATTCGCATGCATGTTAGGCCTCTTGAAGTGAAGTATGATAGAGGTTTGGCACCCTTGTTTGCTTGATTGCATTGCATGCATTTGAAATTAAAATTGCACTCTCGGTTCTTTGGGCCATCATGCATGGAAATGCGTGATTGGTGGTCCGAGAACCGAGGCACATCCCCCTTTGAGTTAAAAATATGATAAGGATTGTGTTCGGTGCATACATGCTTTGAATCACATTGCCATGCATTTTGTTGCCCTCTGTTGCTGTGAGTTACAGGTTTTGCAGGCATTTTGTGCCGACCGGCACTGTTTAGTGCCGACCGGCAGTGAATTGGCAGCCGATAGCTTCACTCAGTGCCGGTGGCCACATTCTTCAGCCGGTGGTGTTGTACCCCAGCCGGTGGTACTCCCCAGCGCCCTGAGAGGCACTCCTGGGACTTTGGCAATTTTCAGAGGAGGATAGCAGGGAAAACAGAGGCACACTTGCATGACAGTGCGATTCCGAGCCAATTCCGAGCGCGCGCTGCATTTGGGCCCTCCTCCCGAGGCATTTACTGTTTTAATTAGATTAATTATTTGTCTAATTAATTTAGTGAATTTGTAATAATTAATTAGCTTGCGTAGTTAATTATTTGTATTATTATTTTGGTCCCTCCGTGCGAGGGCGAATTGTAATAAGTGTGTGTGAGTGGGTGTATGTCTTCCAACCCCCATTTCTTTCTATCCCTTTTATTTACCCGCTTATGATGGTAGATTAGGGCACGTTTATTTTAGCATACCTTATGCAATGCATGCGTGCATCCATGCATTTGTTTACATACACCGGGCTCGGTACATCATACAAACTGCATCGTACTTTCAATTCCAAATTGAATACGTGATAGTTGTTGCATTTCATGTGCCATGCTTAGGATAGCCGAGCCTGCCTAGATTACATTCCGTATGCGATGCATTAGCCACTTAACATGAACTAGGTCATGCATGTTTGCTAACCGGGTTATTGTTTTTGGCACGGAGTACGATGTAAGTTTTTATGCTTTAGCACTTCGCATGCGTGTGAATGTTAACATGACAGTATGCTTGCCATGCCGCTAAATACTTATGTGATATTACTGTTTGAATGCCTGTGGGTGGAGGTTGGATTGCGTGAGTTGGAACAACTCATTGAAATCCGTATTTTAGCCTACTTTCGAGTAACAAAAATCAACACGTTTTTCGAGACAAAACGGATATGCAGTGTTTATTTCCAAATTAGGCAATCCAGTCTATACTTGTGTGCTGTGCGCATAACATAGTAATTCTAGGCTAATAACCGGAATAAGAACATGTAATGTTTTCAAAATTGGATATCACGGTTAGTAGAGGCCGGTCTTCGGACCGGGCGAAAGGGGGTGCTCATAGCTGACCTTCCCCGATCGTACCCAAGCTCCCGAGCCAAGATCACTTTGGTGATGACGGACACGTGGCCTTCGGCACCGAGTCAGGGTTTCCTAAATTTCCCATTTTAAAAATATTTAGGTGGCGACTCTGTAATCTGGCAAAGCAGTCCATGTTTGGCACTACTTTTTCAAAAATCTGTTTTTCTTCAAAACGATTTGCCGGATTTGGACTCTTTGGTTCAGATTTAGAACCGCGACACAAAATCGAGTCCGAACTGTAGCGAGGTCCCTCGCGGGCGTGTTACAATGTGTATCTTGTGTGTAATCTCATTGTACTTTGATGTTTGGAATTATTATTTGTAACTCCGTAACGGGAGCTTGGCATGTATTATTATTATTGTTGTATTCATCATGAGAAAAGCATGTACTATTATGTTTCCATTACTCAAGGGTAATAGATAATTGTTTAAAAAAAAAAAAAGGGACCTAAATTTCAGGCTCCTGGTAATGTTTCCGAGTAATTAAAATTCGGGGCGTGACAAAACTTGCATCTATCTTCATGATCCAAACTAAGGTTTTAAGAGAAATTAAGCTTTTCACCCAAACACTTTTTATTCCAACTCTTTTATTAATTATACACCCAATTTCATAAGCTCATAATCATAACCCAACAATTTAAACTCCAATATTTCAAACCCTAAACCCCCAAATCTCATGATTTACCACAACATGCTCAAAAATATAAATTTTGCGTTTATATAAAGAGAATATCACAAATCTATCTATAAATGAGAGTATTGAAGAAGAATTAGAAACCCCTACCTCAACGACCAAGCAAAGAAGCTAGATCAAGAGCATTCTTTCAAAAATCCAAAATCCAATCAGTTGAAAATGTTGAGCTTCATGTATCCTTCACTTTCTGGTAAGAGATCTTAGCCAAATCTTTGAGAAATTGAAGGCATTTGGGTCAAAAATCTAGGGTTTTTCGGACTTAGGATAAGAGGAAGGAAGGCAGAAAAGAAAAGTTGAGAGAATGATCCAGAAAATCACTTTTTATATAGCGATCTCGGTTTTAACCCGTCCGTTGTTGTGTTTTGGACTCGGGTTTACTGTTTCCATGTTGTTGTTTACCTCTTTCCTCCCTTGTATCTCTTGAAATGGGCCTTTGGGTTGTTATGGTTGCATTTGGAACAGGTTAGTTACTTGTTTTTACCAAGCTTAGTTGCCCAGAATTTTGGTCCTCCACTCAAGCAGGCCTTATTGTGCTCGAGCGAAAGTTGTAAACGCTCAGTACTTGGCACGTCTGCAGAAGTACTGGAGGAGTGTTTTTCACGCTCGAGCGGCGTATCCTACACTCGAGCGGGTTGACGCTCGAGCGAAATTCCATGCACTCGAGCGGGTTGTCTATTGTCTGCAAAATACTAGAAATGTGTATTCTACGCTCAAGCGAGTCTTATTGCACTCGACCGGGTAGTGCCTTATTGTTATGTCTTGGTGCTCGAGTGGCATTTCTTGCGCTCGAGCGGAACAAAATGTTGTGTCTTACGCTCGAGCGTAAACTTCTCCGCCCGGGCGGACTGTGCGTATATCAGGTCGCGAAAAGCACTTTTGACATCACTTTTTTAGATCTATTCTTCTTGAAACTTAAATCCTAAAATACTCTCTCTCTCTCTACAAATACTCCAAGATCCAAGCATCTCTACCCTACTTCCTTTGAGAAAAAGGTAGAGCATCTTGTGGGCTTCTATTCCAACCGAACAAAGCTTGGTTTTGTGCATTTTTGGGGTTCTTCTTCATCTCCTTTGAGCTTCTACTCTTGAGTTAGGGATATTCTACACCTTAATATGGCTTTTAACCTAGATATGTGTCGTAGTGTATAGATGATGGGATTTGAGAGTGATTTTGAGTAAACTAGGGTTTGGGTTCAAAATGTAAAAGAGGGGTTTTCCATGTTGATCTATAAAATGACTATGAGACCTTGTGTATGAAGTTTCTCTAGCACTAAAATGGTGGAATCTAGCTATTTGGTTGAATTTGAGAAAAATAAGAGATTTGCCCTAGTTTAAGTTAAATAAATTATTTTGTATAAATAATGAAATTGATATGGGAAATACGAAAGTGGGAGGGTGTATGAATGAATGGTGTGGTTGGATTTGTTAAATCACTCACGTATGGAAATTTGATAAATTATCTATTTAAAAGATTGTATAATCTATTTAGAAATATCTATTTTGGGCTATCGGTGGAGGATAGTTATGATTGTTGTAGAAACTGCATGTGGATTAGGTGAATTGAAACCTATCGTTTAATTTACGTCATTGAATATGACGGTACGATTGAGTTATTGAATATGTGTTGGGGATGGTCATTGTATATGACGATGTTCTCAATGCATTGTATATGTATCTTTGTTTGGGAGGAGATTGGGGATGCACTCCAGTGTTTGGGAGGAGATAGGGGATGGATTCCATGTAAAATTAAGTTGGCCGGAGTGTCCAGGGTGAAAGTCCCAAAATCATATATATATAGGTGTCCATTCCCTCGGATGTGGATTCTGTTAAATGGCAAGAAGATTGAAGTGTTTGAATAATGAATGTTATTGAATTGTGAATAAATGAGTTGTAGTCTCATTTGGGATGGTCTAAATGATAAGGAACTATACTTATGCATTGATTTGAAATGAATGAATGGAAATGGATTAAGATGCGGTTATTAATACTGAATGGTAATGGAAAGTATGTAAGTTGGTCACGAATGTTGAACATTTAACTGGAGCATATAGCTTAGTTAAACTTCATACATTGTGTTGGTATATCTCTACTAGGTTTTGGCTCACCCTACTTGGAAAACCATTTTCAGGTACAAGTGACATGCATCCTCCAAGGGCGTAGCTTGGGAGGACTTAGGGACTGGAGGCTTTGTTTTGTTAATTTTGTGTTTAAATGCTAAATCAAGCCAAGGGCTTTACATGTATAGAGCTTAGGACTCTTTTATTGTAACCAAGTGATATCTTGGAAAGTTGTAAACCCATAGGCTGTTTATTTTGGTTGTAATCACTTAGAGTTACATGCTGTAGTTTCAGAATGAACATTTATGAAAGTGTAATGCCTGTAATATTTCTTGTAATATAAACTCTGATGAATGAAGGTATAACGTTTTTTTTTATTATGTTTATGAATCTCTTGGGTTGGATTATCCTCTTATTTTGAGGGTGTTACATTTTAAGTTGCTGAATTCACGCAGTCCGCTCGAGCGTCGCTTTTCCCATTCGAGCGTACTTGCTTCCAACACAGATACTAAAACTTCAAACTAGTATAACTCTCCCATCCAGACTCCGTTTTAAGTCGTTCTTGTGTCCAAATCGAAGCCCCAAAAACAAGCTTTCCAATGGTTCTAGCCTCACACCCAAATTCAAAGTGTGGAAAAATAAAAAGGCAAAAGAGTGAAGGTTGTTCGTAGGAAGATTATTCGAATTAAAGTTTTTGGTCCAATCTTACTTTACCATCATGTTACCACTTCGATCAATGTCCCAAAATAAAACAAGGAGACTCCAAATACACTAATAAAAATGCCAAGGGTAATCTCACTTTTTACGCTCGAGCGACACTTTCTGCGCTTAAGCGGCCCGCTTACAAACCGCAAGATACTGGGAGCAACAATTCTACGCTCGAGCGCCACTTCTTGCGCTCGAGCGGTCACCTGGATAGACTATCACAACAAAAATAAATTAAAAAATGGTCATGTTTAGTTTGATTTTTAAATAATTTTTTGACTTTTTTCCTAATTTTTTGAGTGTTGAATAAATGTTGAGTTTTCCTTTAATCAATTTCCATTTTCATTCAACTTCCATTTTTTTTTTTTTTTTATTCAATTAACCATTTTTTTTTTATTTTTGATTTTTAAGTTGAATAAAAATGGAAGTTGAATAAAGGAAAATAATTTCAAATCAGTTTTCTGGAGAAAAAAATTTATTGATTAATGTTAGGAAATTGTGTTGATAAAATGGTGGTCATGTTTTGTGTAGAATATTATTTTCTTCAAATTTATAGTTTGATAAAAACCATTTTCACTACGCTTACTATTTGGAAGTTGAATAAAGGAAGACCATTTAGTTTGAATAAGGTACCATTTTACCTAATTAAAAATTTATAAATTTTTTTTACGTAATTATAATTATAATTTTTAAATTTTTTTCTTTAGAAACAGATTTGAAGTTGTTTTCCTTTATTCAACTTTCATTTTTATTCAACTTCCTTTTTTATTTATTAGGAAAACACATGTAAATAAAAATAAAAATGGAAGTTTAATATTTATTTTTATCAAATTAATTTTCATTTTATCAAAACAATTTCAAAAAAAAATTAATTAGAAATCAAACTAAACATGACCATTGTTTAATTTATTTTTGTAAAACTCAACATTAATTTTTACTACACTTACTCTCTAAATTAGTGATTGTTTGGGTAAAATTCATTCTTTTGAATTTTTTTATTTATTAGGAAAACATGTGTAAATCAAAATAAAAATGTATTTTTATTCAACTTCCATTTTTATTTTTATTCAACTTCTATTTTTATTCAACTTCTGTAACGCCCTCAAAATAATACAAATAACCCAACTCATAAGAGGAATGAATATAACATAATTGGTACACTTTCTCATAACAAAATTTGTATTACAAAAAGGGTTACATGCATTATACATTCATAAACGTTCATTCAGAATCTACAGCATGTAATGCAAATTAATAACAACAAATTAAATGCCCTATGGGCTTGCATCTTTCCAAGACATATCTTAGTTATAATCAAAAGTGAGCTTCGCTCATTACATCCTAAGCCCTTGGCTTTACAAAAAATATACAATCAAAATGAGAAGCCCTTGCTTCCAAAAGTTTCTCCAACGCTATTGCCTTGGTGGAGGCACGCCATCATTACCTGAAAATGTTATTCCCAAGTAGGGTGAGCCACAGTCCAGTAGAGACCATCTAACACAGTATATGAAATTTAGCGAAGGTATAAGTACACTATGCATATACAACATCAAAGATAACGGCATCCACATTACGTATAGTCTTGAATTACCAAACTCAATCATTAAGTCATTTCCCTTCATTTCATTTAATTACATAAGCCAATTTCATCATTTCTCAACAACCCAAATGAGATTACAACTCATTAGATCTAGAACCACATTATCAACACGTAAGCACTTCAAACTTTTCTTCCACGGATATTTCATCCACGAGCAACCGTCAAATGGGACCCATGTATTTTTTCATGGATATTTCATCCGCAAGCAGCCGTCAAATGGGACCCATGTAAACGTAGGCTATACAAGCACTACAATTGCCATTTTACGGGTATTTCGTCCGCAGGAAAGGCACCCATATATAATTTCGGGACTTTCACCCAGGACACTCCAGCCAACTTAATTATAATGGAGTCCATCCCCTTTCTCCTCCCAAATAATCATTCATACATATGCAATATATTTAATCACAAACTCAAACAATGGAGTACATCCTCTTTCCACTTCCAAGTAACCATACATATACAATGTATATAAATATAGTCATATTCAATGACAAGCACAAGTGAATAGTTTCAATTCACCTAATCTGCATGCAATTTCTACAACAATCATAGCTATCCTCCACCGATAGTCCAATATAGTTATTTCTAAATAGATATAAAATCTCATAATAGATAGTTTATTCGAAACTACCAAGGAATGGAATAACACATAACCAATCTCACCATTCATATCAATATACCCTTTCAATTTCACATTTTTAATGTCAATTTCCATTATTCATACAAAATAATAATTTGATTCAATTAGGGCAAATTCCCCTTTTTCCCCAAATATTAGCCAAGTGCCAAAATCATCAAATCATACACAATACAACATCATTTTCAAACCCCTCAAGCATTTATTTCACCTTTACCCAAAAACCCCTCTTTCCATTTTATGCCCAAACCCTAAGTTTGCCTTAAACACCCCCAAATCATATCATTGTTACACAAGATACTAATAATTAAGCTAAATATCATATGAAAGTGTAGAAAAGATCCCTATCTCAAGCTTAGATGAGAGAGAAGAGAGAAAAGCTCAAAAATCGACGGCGAGGAAACAACGGTTTGCCTCGATCAAAACATAGCCATTGACAAGCTCTACACTTAATCTCAAAGGAGCAAGGTGAAAAGATCACTTTAGGTGAGTAGATCTAGAGATTTAAGTGAAAAAATTTGAGTTTTAGAGAGAGAGAAGAGAACTCATGGTTTGAAAGGAAAAAGGGGAGGAAAAATAATGAGAGAAAAGTGGTTTGAGCCTATTTATAGTAGTAGAGAATAGCCCTAAGGTCAAATAAAATAATAGGCCCAAAACCCCCCAAAGGTAGGGCCCAATCGAACCGCAAAATTTTAAAAAAAAAAAATGTAGGGGTCGATCCTTCGGACAGGGGGGCCGACCCTTAGACATGAGGGTCAACCCTATTTCTAGCAACTAACACATAGATTTTGCAATATAAGAGGGTCAACCCTTCCTAGACTAGTGTCGACCCTATATTCCAGCAACACTTCCAGAAATTTCACCAACAGGTAAGGGTCGACCCTTAGGAAGGCTGGTGTCGACCCTAGAATAGAATTTCTAAATCTCCAAGGAACTTTTGACAAGAACAAGTGCGAACAAAGAAACCCAACGAGTTTAAATCGGATTATACTCCTCCAAAACCAACATACAACAACACCAAAGATTTTCAAAATAAAATAAGGGATTCAAATACACTTCCCAAAAGCTTCGAAGGATACAGGTGCTACAACTTCCATTTTTATTTTTATTTACACGTGTTTTCCTAATAAATAAAAAGTCAGAAGAATAAATTTTACCCAAACACTCACTAATTTTGAGAGTAAGTGTAGTAAAAATGAATGTTGAGTTTTACAAAAAATAAATTTAAACAATGGTCATGTTTAGTTTGATTTTTAATTTTTTTTTTTTGAAATTGTTTTGATAAAATGAAAATTATTTTGACAAAAATAAATATTGAAAAATAATTTTTAATTTCAAAATTAGTGAGTGTTTGGGTAAAATTCATTCTTTTGACTTTTTTATTTATTAGGAAAACACGTGTAAATAAAAATAAAAATGGAAGTTGAATAAAAATAAAAATGGAAGGTGATTCAAGAAACCACTGATACCTTAACGCTCTATTTGGAAGTTGAATAAAAATAAAAATAGAAGTTGAAATTTAAAAATGAAGGTATCAGTGGTTTCTTGATTTTTAATTTTTTTACACTCAAAAAAAAATTTTTTTCCCTAATTATAATTATAATTCTTAGATTTTTATTATTCAACCTCAAATTTAAATGAATATTAAATTTTACACTCACTAATTTATTTTTGTAAAACTCAACATTCATTTTTACTACACTTACTCTCAAAATTAGTGAGTGTTTGGGTAAAATTTATTCTTTTGACTGTTTTATTTACTAGGAAAGCATGTGTAAATAAAAATAAAAATAGAAGTTTAATAAAAATGAAATTTGAATAAAAATTAGTGAGTGTTTGGGTAAAATTTATTTGGAAGTTGAATAAAAATGGAAGTGTTTGGATAAAAAAATTTTATATAGCAATCCCGGTTTCTAACTCGACATTTATGGTGTTTCGGACTCGAGTCTTATGGTTTAATGTTGTTGTTATGTCTCTTCCTCCTTTTACTCTTTGAATTTGAGTTTTGGGATGTCTTG
This sequence comes from Camellia japonica, assembly GCA_030407325.1. NCBI lineage: Eukaryota > Viridiplantae > Streptophyta > Magnoliopsida > Ericales > Theaceae > Camellia > Camellia japonica. Next base: position 24,700,799 of record JAPPVO010000059.1, on the reverse strand, counting down.
GGCGTGTTCAGAACAAGTTGGTTGGTTGTTGGTCTAGAACCTTGTTGCCCAGAATTTTGGTCTTCCGCTCGAGCAGGTCTTCTTACGCTCGAGTGGGGTTTGCAATCACTTAGTATTTCGTGCGTCTACAAAAATACTGCAGAAGTGTTTTTCACGCTCGAGCGGAGTCTCTTATGCACGAGTGGGTCTAAGCTCAAGCGGCCCTTCTTGCGCTCTCGCTCAAGCGACTGTCTGAAATATGTAAATATTGGACGTGTGTATTCTACGCTCGAACGGGAAGTGCCTTGCTATTGTGTCTTGGTGCTGGAGCGGCCTTTATTGCGCTCGAGCGGGTATAATTTATGTATCTGATGCTCGAGCGTCAAACTCTCCGCTCAAGCAGACTGTACATATATCAGATCGCGAAAGTGACATTTTAAATCACTTTCTCTATCCTTTCTCTCTCTAAAACTTTCCAAAACCCTAAGTTGAGAGCCTATCTGTCTAAAATACACTCTCTCTCTACATTTTGGCCTTGATCTAATGATTTCTAACCCTTGTGTCTTCATTAAAAAGTTGGAGCTTCTCAAGATCTTCCATTTGATCCGAGTAAAATCAAGTTTGGGTGTCATTGAGGTTTCTCAACTTCTCCTTTGAACTTCAACACTTGAGGTAGGGATATTCTACTCTCCTATATGGGTTTTAACTTAAGTATTAGGCATTTTGTATAAATGGTGGGTTTGTGGAAGATTTGGGTAAAGTTGAGGTTAGGGTTTTGATATTTTTAAAAGAGGGCTTTCCTATTTTGGGTCCTATATGTATGTGAGACCTTGAGAATAGGGTTGTTTGTGTATAATGGGGAAAAATTTTATAGCGATCCCGGTTTTTCCTCCATTTGGTTATTGTATTCCAGACTCGGTTCTGTGGATGTCGGTTGTTGCATATGTTTCATTTCCGTCCTTTAATTCTTTGTATTTGAGTTTTAGGATGTGTTTGGCAGGTTTGTAACAGGTTGGGTGTGTTTTGAAACAAATGGTTGCTACCCAGTTTTTGGTGTCTTCGCTCGAGCGAGGCTTTTGTCGCTCGAGCGAGCTCTGTGTTTTAGTCACTTCGCTCAAGCCAGGGTTCCTTCACTCGAGCGTACGTCTGCGCCTCTTTTTGACCTGAAGGTTGTGTTTCTTGGCTCGAGCGAGCGAGCTGTATGTTTTGGGTTTCTTCGCTCGAGCGTGCTTCTGGATTGCAGACCTAAAGCTTCGTGTTGTTGGCTCGAGCGAAGCTTTCTGCGCTCGAGCGAGGTTTCTTTGTGTCTGGTCGCTCGAGCGACCATTCCTTCGCTCGAGCGAGGCTCGATTATATCAGTTCGCAGTAGCAGCTTCTTCCTCACTTTTTGATTATCTTATTATCTTCAAACCCTAGATCGGCTGCTCCCTCTTTCTCTACTTACCTTCTCTCTACAAATACTCCATGTTCTAAGAGTCTCCTACCCTAATCCCTTTGCAAGAAAGGTGGAGCTTGGTATGGGCTACGTTTTGATCCGAAAATCTTTGAGTTTGAAGCACCTTGAGTTTACTCCATCTTCTCCATTTGAGTCTCTCCATTTGAGGTAGGGTTACCCTACTCCTCCTTATGAGTTTTGACATAGATTTCAGTCATTTTGTATAAATGGTGGATAATGGTAATTTTGGGAAGTTTAGGATTTTATTTAAAGTTATAAAAAGGGGGTTTTCAAGTGTTAAACTCCAAATGTATGTGAGACCTTGGAAAAATAGAATTATTGTTCTTAAGTTGATGAAATTGAACCTTAAGGTGGTTAATTGAAAATGGGGGAAAATGCCCTAATTATGTTTGGATAATTAATTTGAATAATTAATTTGGGGAAATGTGGAATTAAGTTGCAAATCATGAAATTGGGAAATTATAAAATTGAATGGTGTGGTTGAATTGATTAATCACTCACCTATGGAAATGTTGATAATTTATCTGTTGGATGAATTTATTATCTGTATAGAGATAACTATTTTGGGCTATCGGTGGAGGATAGTCTTGATTGTTGTAGACACTGCATGTTGATTAGGGAAAATTGAAACTAATCAAATATGTTATGTCATTGAATATGACGGTTGAATTGTCACATTGAATATGTGCCTAGATTGATCATTGTATATGATAAACTGTTTAAATACAATTCATATGTATCTTGTTTGGGAGGAGATAAGGGATGTACTCCGTGGTTTGAGAGAAGATAGGGGATGTACTCTCAAACCTGTTTGGGAGGAGATAGGGGATGGACTCCATTGATAGCTAAGTTGACCGGAGTGTCCATGGTGAAAGTCCCGAAATCTTGATTACGTTTGCATAACGTAGATAATTGAAGTATGGAAGTGTTGTAATATGAGTTGTAGTCTCATGTGAATTGTGAATAATGGAAGTGTCTTAATATGAGTTGTAGTCTCACTTAATTGTTTGGCTAGATAATGAGCCAGGTTTATGAATGTGAATTGGATAAGTAAAGGAAAGTGGAATGAAACACAGATGTATTTGTCATGGAACTGGGATGTGTTGTAAAATTGGTTTATAGTGTTAACCATTTATCGAATGCTAATGTTTTAGTTATTGCTCATACTTGGTTTAGTATATCTCTGCTGGGCTTTGGCTAACCCTATATGGGACATCATTTTCAGGTTCAGGTGATATGCCACCTCCAAGGACGTAGCTTGGGAGGCTTAGAGACTGAAAGATCCTTTTTGTTGTTATCTTTTGGTATTACATGTAAATTCAAGCCAAGGGCTTAATGTGTTTTGAGTTAGTACTCTTTCTTTTGTTGAACCCAAGTGTTGACTTGGAAAGTTGTAAGCCCGTAAGGCATTTATTTTTGTTGTCAACATGTAATACTTTTGTAATGAATACTCTGATAAATAGAATTATGCTTTATTCACTTATATATATGGATGTCATGAATGTTGGGTTTATATGTATTATTTTGAGGGCGTTACAAATTTGGCCTTGGGTGCAATGTTTGAGAAAATTGGGAGAAGGCCCTAATTTGCTTTATATGAACTATTTGTTTAAATAGTGAAATCATTGTGGAAACATGAAATTGATTTGGAAATCATGAAATTGGAGGAAATTGTGATTAAATGTTGTAGTTGGATTGATGAATCACTCACCTATGGAAAATGTGATATATTATCTGTTGAGAAATTTATTTATCTGTCTAGATATATCTGTTTTGGGCTATCGGTAGATGATAGCCATGATTGTTGTAGAAAATGCATGATGATTAGGTAAATTGAAACTAATCGATTTGAATATGTCATTGAATATGACGGTTAGACGTAAACATTGTATATGTGATTGAATTGGTCATTATATATGACAACGCGTTTAAATACATTGTATATGTATCTTATTTGGGAGGAGATAGGGGATGTACTCCATTGTTTGGGAGGAGATAGGGGATGGACTCCATGGATAATTAAGTTGGCCGGAGTATCCAAGGTGAAAGTCCCGAAATCTTATTTATATTTGGGTGCTGGTTCCCTCGGACGTAGTTCCGTAAAATGGCAAGTTATGGAAGTGTATGAATGATGCTTATGATTGAAGTGTTGATGAATGAGTTGCAGTCTCATTTGAAATTGTTTATATGATAAAGGTTTATGTCAATGAATTGACTTGGGTAATATAACTGGAAGTGAATTGAAATCTGGGTATCAATGTTGATTGATTATTGAAAATGTTTGAGATGGTTCATAAGTGTTAAACATTTATCGAATGCTAATGTTTTAGTTAATTCTCATATATTGTTTAGCATATCTCTACTGGGCATTGGCTCACCCTACTTGGGACATCATTTTTCAGGTACAAGTGATATGCTGCCTCCAAGGTCTTAGCTTGGGAGGTTTAGGAGTTGAAGCCTCCCTTTTGATATTTTGTTTTGATGATTAAATGTAAATCCAAGCCGAGGGTTTTCCATGTATAGAGTTAGAACTCTTCATTTGTTGTAACCAAGTGACAACTTAGAAAGATGTAAGCCCGTGGGGCACTTATTCCGTTGTAAACATTTACAATTACATCAAATACCTTTAGTGATATTAACTCTGATGAACGGAAATGTAACTTATCTACCATGTTTATAGATCTATTGAATGATTGGTTTATGTATCATTTTGAGGGCATTACAACTTGGTATCAGAGCGTACCGAGTTTGAATGCTTTGGGTACTTGGGAAGTGGTTAGTACCACAATGGGTTTGTCTCGCTTGTTAGAGACTTAAGTGTAATGTTATGTACTTATGTGATAACATGTTTATGTGACTATATGAGTATGAGATTTAGTTTCTAGGATGTTGATCGGGTCCATGGGTTTCTGGAAGTTCTGTTGGAAAGGCACTTGATCACTGCCGTTTCTAACTGGAACTCTAGCAACGCCATGGGATGATCATTATCCGAAAATGAAATTCGTAAGTGTTTATGTGATTATGTACTTATGTGGAGTGAATTACAGTTGTCCATTGCATTAGAACGTAGGTGGAATAGCTTCGGCACATTTGTGAATGTGCTAATGTCTTTGTTACCTTTATTAGGATGTCAGAACGAGGTCGTAGTGGTAGGTGTGGTAGGCCTAGGAGGCAGGAAATGCCTATACCGGATGAGATTCCGGCGCAAGATGAGGGAATTGGTCAGGCCAACGTGGCCAAGCCAGTAGGTCAGCAAGCCATGGGCGCCTTAGCCCGTGAAATAGCCGGAGCATTGAGGGAGTCTATGGACATTCTCCGAGTTGAGAATCAAGTCCAGAACCAAGTGGCTGAGGTAGGGCCGTCATTTCTGAAGAGGGAGTTCTTCCGGTCGAATCCGGACGAGTTTTTAGGTGACCCTAAGGAGCCACTGAAGGCTTATGAGTGGCTTGAGCAGATGACCTAGAAGTTTGAGATGCTTGGCATCAAAGACGAGGGTTTGCGAGTGACCTTGGCGTCCTTCCAACTGAAGGGAGACGCGGGTCAGTGGTGGAAGTATGTGCGGGGGCACATTGGTGGGACTTAGGAAGTCTTTGTTGAAGCCTTCTAGGACAAGTATTTGCCGACTACGGTGAGGGAGAAGTTGAGGGATCAGTTTTCTCAACTCAAATAGTTGAATACACCAGTGGCGGAGTTTGAGGCCACTTTTACTAGCTTGTCTAGGTTTGCTCCAGAGTTAGTGGCGACTGAGGAACGCCGTTGTCTAGAGTTTGAGAAGAAGTTGAGGACCGGACTCATGTTTCGAGTTGCCGAGTCCATGATCAAAGATTATGAGCGCCTTGTGGAGGCTGTTGCCCATCTTGAGATCATTATGCATGCAGAGGAGGAGAGGATGAGGGGCTCGAGGAGAAGTCTGAATGGTCAGGGGGACAGCAAGAGGCAGAGGGGTTCTAACCCTCAGTAGTCCCAGGGAGTGTATTCGAGGTCTACCTTTCCAGTACTGAGTTCGAGTTCGGGTTCTGGGAGAGGCGGTCAGGGAGACATCACTTGTTACAAATGTGGTCAATTGGGCCACAAGTCTCCAATTTGCCCGCAGAGGGAAGGAGGGCAGCGAGCAGCTTCATCTTCGGCTCGTTCTCAGGGCCAGAGTCAGGGCAGAGGCCAGCCGCTCACTTGTTATCAGTGTGGACAGGCGGGGCACCTAAAGAAGTTTTGCCCATAGTTGGGTAGCACACCTGGTGCGTTTGGTTCAAAGCAGACACAGAGTTACCAGCCAACGCAGTCAGTTCAGGCCTCGAGGGCCAATCAGGGAGCCTCTTCGGCTCAGTCTGTGCAGCAGTCTTATGCTCCGAGAGGTGAGCAGGTAGATCAAAGACCTACAAGGCGCGTGTATGTTGTTACAGCGCCTGTATGCTGTTACAGCGCCAGATCTTGTGCCGGCTCTATCTGTTGTGAGAGGTACCTTTTTGTTTTGCAATTCGGTTGCTAATGTGTCAATTGATACGGGTGCATCCCACTCTTTTATATCTTCTGCATTTGCATCTGTTTTGGGATTGGAGTTGGTGCAGTTAGCATCTCCTATTTGTGTGGTATCACCTATTGGATGTGAGACGGTTTTGAAACAAGGGTGCCAGGGTTGTGATATAGAGGTCGCCGATCATCGGCTTCCATTTTCTTTTGTGTTGATGGACATGTCTGGTTTTGATGTGATTTTGGGTATGGACTAGTTATCATCATACCGGGCTGTTATAGATTGTTACTGTCAGAGGGTTACTGTATGTACCTTGAACAGAGATTGTTTTCATTTCTTGGGAGATCGGGTTGGTATGGTTTTACCACCGGTATATGATCCACGAGGGCGGATCGAGCTTAGTTGTCTTCTCGTTAGCTTTATGAATAGTGAGTGTGACGAGACCCGGACTGAGTTGCCAAGAGTGGTTTGTGAGTACTCAGACATTTTTCCCGAGGATCTTCTTAGTTTACCACCCCATCAAGAGATCGAGTTCTCTATTGACTTAGTGCTTGGCATGGCACCAATTTCCATTGCACCATATCGTTTTACACCAGCTGAATTGAGTGAGCTAAAGGTTCAGCTCCAGGAATTACTAGATGAGGGTTTTATTCGCCCTAGTACTTCGCCTTGGGGAGCACCGACCCTCTTTGCTAAAAAGAAATATGGGGCTTTGAGACTTTGCATTGATTACCGAAAGTTAAATCGGGTTACGGTTAAGAACAAGTACCCTATGCCTCGTATAGACAATCTGTTTGATCAGTTGAAAGGATCCCGTTATTTCTCTAAGATAGACTTGAGATCGGGTTACCATCAGTTGAGGGTCAGGGAGAAGGATATCCTGAAGACGGCATTCCGTACGCGGTATGGCCATTATGAGTTTCTGGTGATGCCTTTTGGGCTTACCAATGCACTGGCTGTGTTCATGGACTTGATGAACTGGATTTTCTGAGAGTTCTTAGATCGTTTTGTAGTCGTCTTTGTGGACGACATTCTGATTTATTCACCTTCTGAGAAGGAGCACGAGGAACACTTGCGAGTGGTGCATGAATTGCTTAGAGCCCATAAGCTGTATGCTAAGTTTGGAAAGTCTGAGTTCTGGCTAAGAGAAGTTAAATTCTTAGGCCATGTGGTATCCGAGAAAGGGGTGACTGTAGATTCATCCAAAATAGAGGCAGTGCAGGATTGGGCACAACCTAAGAATGTCTTCAAGATCCGTAGTTTCTTGGGGTTGGCCGTGTATTACCGTCAGTTTGTGAAGGATTTCTCTAGGCTAGCTTCGCCTTTGACTAGATTGACGCGGAAAGGAGTCAAATTTGTACGGAGTAAGACTTGTGAAAAGTCATTCCAAGAGCTTAAGGTTAGACTTACTACCGCTCCAGTCTTGATTATTCCGGAGAGGGATTTAGGTTATGCTGTGTATTGTGATGCCTCACGAGAGGGTCTGGGTTGTGTATTGATACAAGAGAGGAAAGTAGTAGCCTATGGTTCACGTCAGTTGAAAACACACGAGAGAAACTACCTTACTCACGACCTAGAGTTAGCAGCTGTGCTATTTGCCTTAAAAATTTAGAGGCACTATCTGTATGGAGAGAGGTTTGAAGTATTTTCAGATCATAAGAGTCTAAAGTATCTGTTTACATAGAAAGACTTGAATCTGAGACAGAGAATGTGGATAGAGTTCATAGAAGATATGACTTCGAGTTGCATTATCATCCGGGAAAGGCCAATATTGTGGCTGATGCCCTTAGTAGGAAGTCCATTAGTGATGTAGCTTGTATTGCTATCCGAGAATGGGGGATATTGGGTGCTATTGGTGAGTTTGACTTGCATCTAGGCGAGTCTGTTGAGTCTGCAACCTTGTTTTCTGTAGTTGCACAACCTACGTTTGTGAACTGAGTGTTAGAAGCACAAAAAGGTGACTTTAAGGTAGAATCCCTCCGGGAGAAGATCTCTGGTGGGAAGGTAGAGAAGGGTTTGACGGTGTATCCTGACCTGAGTGTGAGGTACCGAGACCGCTTGTTTGTGCCGGAGTCTTGCCGAGAGAAAGTACTCCGAGAGTTTCACCATTCATGCCTTGCGGTGTATCCGGGAGGCACAAAGATGTATCATGATTTGAGTCGCCAGTTTTGGTGGAGGGGCATGAAGAAGGATATGGCAGTGTTCATATCGAAGTGCCTTATTTGTCAACAAGTGAAGGCCGAGCATCAAAGGCCAGCGGGTTTGTTACAACCCTTGCCTATAGTCGAGTGGAAATGGGAGCACGTCACGATGGATTTTGTCGTAGGCCTTCCAAGGACGCGACGGGGAAGTGATGCCATTCGGGTGGTAGTTGACCGATTGACCAAGTCAGCGCACTTTATCTCTATGCGTGTAAAAGATTCGGTAGATTACCTTGCCGACTTATATATTCGGGACATAGTGAGATTGCACGGGGTCCTAGTGTCGATTGTCTCAGATAGAGATCCGCGTTTTACTACTAGGTTGTGGTAGAGTTTGCAGAGTGCCTTGAGCACTAGATTAACTTTTAGCACAGCTTACCATCCTCAGACTGACGGGTAGTCCGAGCGTACTATTCAGATCCTTGAAGATATACTTCGAGGTTGTGTCCTTGACTTTAAGGGGTCGTGGGAGAGACACCTACCCTTAGTGGAGTTTGCCTACAATAACAGCTTCCAATCGAGTATTGGTATGGCACCGTTTGAGGCCTTGTACGGCCAACCGTATAGATCTCCAGTGTGTTGGGCCAAGATGGGTGATGCACTTTTATTGGGCCCGGAGTTGGTGCGGGAAACGACGGAGAAAGTAGCACTTATCCGTAAGAGATTGGTTACGGCCCAGAGTCGCCAAAAGAGTTATGCCGACCGTAGGAGGAGGCCTTTGTTGTTCGAGGTGGGTGATCATGTCTTTCTGAAAATATCACCTAAATGGGGTTTGATGAGGTTTGGGAAGAGTGGGAAGTTGTCCCCTCGGTTTATTGGCCCTTTCGAGATCCTTGAGCGAATTGGAGAGGTTACCTACCGTTTGGCGTTGCCGCCATAACTTTCCGGAGTACATGACGTGTTTCATGTTAGTATGCTTCGGAAATATGAGCCGAATCCATCACACGTGTTGGATTGGACCGACTTAGAGGTAGATGAGGATGCTTCGTATAAGGAGAGACCAGTGAGGGTCTTGGATAGACAGGACTAAGTCTTGCGAGGCAAGACCATTCCCTTGGTTAAGGTATTGTGGAAACATCACGGAGTTGAAGAAGCGACTTGGGAACGTAAAATGGAGATCCGAGAGAAATATCCGGATCTGTTTATTAATGTTTGAGAATATGTTGGAAATCTTGTTTTGTTGTTGAACTCTAAGAACATTGAATATGTTTGGGTTGTAAAACATTGTATATGTTTAAATTATGAGAACATTGTATATGTTATGGACATCTTGGAAACATGAGTTTATTGTAAACATTGCATATGTTTGGGAATATGGAATATCACATGTATTGTATTACCTTGGAAGCATTGTATATGCCATGTACATTCCTTGAAAATTTGAATTTTGATTAAACATCGTTAATGTTTTGGAAATTGTGAATTTCGTTTCAATATGGGGCTCGTATATCGAGTTGGTGAAAATGAATGACCGGAGGAAGGGTCACGGTATTGGATTTGTAAGAATAACATGGTTGGGAATGACCAAGCGTTGATTTTGAACTTAATTTGTAATTTCGAGGACGAAATTCCTTAAGGGGGGGAGGTTATAGCGATCCCGGTTTCTAACTCGACCTTTATGGTGTTTCGGACACGGGTCTTATGGTTTAATGTTGTTGTTATGTCTCTTCCTCATCTTACTCTTTGAATTTGAGTTTTGGGATGTCTTGGGCGTGTTCAGAACAGGTTGGTTGGTTGTTGGTCTAGAACCTTGTTGCCCAGAATTTTAGTATTCCACTTGAGTGGGTCTTCTTGCACTCGAGCGGGGTTTACAATCACTCAACATTTTGTGTGTCTGAAAAAATACTACAGAAGTGTTTTTCACGCCCGAGCAGAGTCTCTTACATTCAATCGAGTCTGAGCTCGAGCGACCCTTCTTGCGCTCGAGCGACTGTCTGAAATCTGTAAATACTAGACGTGTATATTCTACGCTCGAGCGGGTAGTGCCTTGCTGTTGTGTCTTGGCGCTGGAGCGGCCTTTATTGCACTCAAGCGGGTATAATTTATGTGTCTGACGCTCGAGCGTCAAACTCTCCGCTTGAGAGGACTATACGTATATCAGATCGCGAAAGTGACATTTTAAATCACTTTTTCTGTCCTTTCTCTCTCTAAAACTTTTCAAAACCCTAAGTTGAGAGCCTCTCTCTCTACATTTTGGCCTTGATCTAGTGATTTCCAACCCTTGTGTCTTTATTAAAAAGTTGGAGCTTCTCAAGATCTTCCATTTGATCCAAGTAAAATCAAGTTTGGGCATCGTTGAGGTTTCTTCACTTCTCCTTTGAGCTTCTACACTTGAGGTAGGGATATTCTACTCTCCTATACGGGTTTTAACCTAAGTATTAGGCATTTTGTATAAATTGTGGGTTTGTGGAAGATTTGGGTAAAGTTGAGGTTAGGGTTTTGATATTTTTAAAAGAGGGCTTTCCTATTTTGGGTCCTATAAGTATGTGAGACCTTGAGAATAGGGTTGTTTGTGTATAATGGGGAAAAATTTGGCCTTGGATGCAATGTTTGAGAAAATGGGGAGAAGGCCCTAATTTGCTTTATATGAACTATTTGTTTAAATAGTGAAATCATTGTGGAAACATGAAATTGATTTGGAAATCAAGAAATTGGAGGAAATTGTGATTAAATGGTGTAGTTGGATTGATGAATCACTCACCTATGGAAAATGTGATATATTATCTATTGAGAAATTTATTTATCTGTCTAGATATATCTGTTTTGGGCTATCAGTAGATGATAGCCATGATTGTTGTAGAAAATGCATGATGATTAGGTAAATTAAAACTAATCGATTTGAATATGTCATTGAATATGACGGTTGGACGTAAACATTGTATATGTGATTGAATTGGTCATTGTATATGACAACGTATTTAAATACATTGTATATGTATCTTGTTTGGGAGGAGATAGGGGATGGACTCCATGGATAATTAAGTTGGCCAAAGTATCCAGGGTGAAAGTCCCGAAATCTTATTTATATTTGGGTGTTGGTTCCCTCGGACGTAGTTCCGTAAAATGGCAAGTTATGGAAGTGTATGAATGATGCTTATGATTGAAATGTTGATGAATGAGTTGCAGTCTCATTTGAAATTGTTTATATGATAAAGGTTTATGTCAATGAATTGACTTGGGTAATAACTGGTAGTGAATTGAAATGTGGGTATCAATGTTGATTGATTATGGAAAAGGTTTGAGATGGTTCATAAGTGTTAAACATTTATCAAATGCTAATGTTTTAGTTAATTCTCATATGTTGTTTAGCATATCTCTATTAGGCATTGGCTCACCCTACTTGGGACATCATTTTTCAGGGGCAGGTGATATGCCGTCTCCAAGGTCTTAGCTTAGGAGGTTTAGGAGTTGAAGCCTCCCTTTTGATATTTTGTTTTGATGATTAAATGTAAATCCAAGCCGAGGGCTTTCTATGTATAGAGTTAGAACTCTTCATTTGTTGTAACCAAGTGACAATTTGGAAAGATGTAAGCACGTAGGGCACTTATTCCGTTGTAAACATTTGAAATTACATAAAATACCTTTAGTGATATTAACTCTGATGAACGGAAATGTAACTTATCTACCATGTTTATAGATCTATTGAATGATTGGTTTACGTATCATTTTGAGGACGTTACATTTTACGTAATTATAATTATAATTTTTAATTTTTTTTTTCTTCAAAAAACAGATTTGAAATTGTTTTCCTTTATTCAACTTCAATTTTTATTCAATTTCCAAATAGAATTATAATTATAATTTTTGGAATAAAAATGGAAGCTGAATAAAAATATTAAAAAAACAATTAATGGTTTCTTGAATCAACTTGCATTTTTATTAAACTTCCATTTTTATTTTTATTTAACTTCCATTTTTATTCAACTTCCATTTTTATTTTTATTTACACATGTTTTCCTAATAAATAAAAAAGTCAAAAGAATAAATTTTACCCAAACACTCACTAATTTAGAGAGTAAGTGTAGTAAAAATGAATGTTGAGTTTTACAAAAATAAATTAAAAAATTTTATTCTTTTGACAAAATGGAAGTTAAGGTATCAGTGGTTTCTTGAATCAACTTGCGTTTTTATTCAATTTCCATTTTTATTTTTATTCAACTTCTAATACAGCGCTAAGATATCAGTGGTTTTTGAATCAACTTGTGTTTTTATTAAACTTCCATTTTTATTTTTATTTAACTTCCATTTTTATGCAACTTCTAAATAAAACGTTAAGGTATCAGTGGTTTTTTTAATCAACTTGCATTTTTATTAAACTTTCATTTTTATTTTTAATAAACTTTCATTTTTATTTTTATTCAACTTTCATTTTTATTCAACTTCCAAATAGAGCGTTAAGGTATCAGTGCTTTCTTGAATTAACTTGCGTTTTTATGAAACTTTCATTTTTATTCTTGAATCAGCTTGCCAAGTTTGGCATCCTCAAAAAAATCCAAAAAGTCAAAAAGTCACTATCTTATTTAAGTCACATCATCTTATTTAAGTCACATCACCTCTCTAACACATCACTTCAAACCCAACCCAAATCCAACCCATATTTCATAAAAAGTCAAAAAGTACACTTATTTAGTCTTCCCAAACTTGACATTTACTTGACATTTACTTGAATAAAAATAAAAATGATTATTTGACATTTACTTTTATTTTTAAACAATTTATAAGTTGAATAAAAATAAAAATTAGTTGAATTCAACTTCCATGACATTTCAGAAAATAAGAGTAAGTGTAAAACTCAACACGTGTAAAAATTGTTTTTAATTTAAATTGATTTGAATTATTTTTATTCAACTTCAAACTAAATAAAAAATAATAAGTTTAATAAAAATTAGAGAGTAAATGCTTTTTTTACTACTGATACCTAAATGCTCTATTTTTATTCAACTTAACGCTCTATTTGATATAAACACTAATTATAGGAAAACACATGTAAATAATTTATGTTAAATAAAAATAGAGAGTTAATGTATTAGTGGTTTCATTTTATTTACACGTGTTTTCCTAATAAATAAAAAAGTCAAAAGAATAAATTTTACCCAAACATTCACTAATTTTGCGAGTTAGTGTAGTAAAAATGAATGTTGAGTTTTATAAAAATAAATTAAAAAATGGTCATGTTTAGTTTGATTTTAATTTTTTTTTTGAAATTGTTTTGATAAAATGAAAAGAATAAATTTTACCCAAACACTCACTAATTTAAAAATGGAAGTTGAACAAAAATGGAATAAATTAAAAACGCAAGTTGGTTCAAGAAATCACTGATACCTTAATGCTCTATTTGAAAGTTGAATAAAAATGAAAGTTGAATAAAGGAAAACAATTTCAAATTTGTTTTCTGAAGAAAAAAATTTAAAAATGTTTGGATAAAAAATTAAGAATAAATGGTAAACGTTAAGGTATCAGTGGTTTCTTGAATCAACTTGCTTTTTTATTCAACTTTCATTTTTATTTTTTTTCAACTTCCATTTTTATTCAACTTTCATTTTTACTTTTATTTACACGTGTTTTCCTAACAAATAAAATAAATCAACTTGCATTTTTATTAAACTTCCATTTTTATCAAACTCAACATTCATATTTACACGTGTTTTCCTAATAAATGAAAATGTCAAAAGATTTATCTTTATTCAACATCCATTTTTATTCAACTTCAAAATAGAACATTAAGGTATCAGTGGTTTCTTTCAGCAATTTGCGTTTTTATTCAACTTCCATTTTTATTTTTATTCCACTTCTATTTTTATTTAACTTCCATTTTTATTTTTATTTACACGTGTTTTCCTAATAAATAAAAAAGTCAAAAGAATAAATGAATGTTGAGTTTTACAAAAATAAATAAAAAAAAATGGTCATGTTTAGCTTGATTTTTATTTTATTTTTTTGTTGAAATTGTTTTGATAAAATGAAAATTTATTTGACAAAAATAAATATTAAAAAAATAAAATTTAATTTTTTTACAATCAAAAAAAAAATTTACACTCAAAAAATTTTTTTTTACCTAATTATAATTATAATTTTTAAAATTTTTCTTCAGAAAACAGATTTGAAATTGTTCTCCTTTATTCAACTTTCATTTTTATTCAACTTCCAAATAGAACATTAAGGTATCAGTGGTTTCTTGAATCAACTTGCATTTTTAATTTATTCCATTTTTATTCAACTTGCATTTTTAAATTAGTGAGTGTTTAGGTAAAATTTATTCTTTTGACTTTTTTTATTTATTAGGAAAACAAGTTTTTTACTACATATAGCGATTCCGGTTTTGACCCATCACTTGTTATATTCCGAACTCGAGTTTGTATAGTTTTGAATGATGATTCATATCTTGTTTCCCTTGTCTCCCCTCTATTTTGGTTATTGGATTGTTGTTGTGCGTTTGGAACAGGCTGGTTGTTGCCAAGATTTTTGCTCCTCCGCTCGAGCGACCATTCTTATGCTCGAGTGGGATATGTAAATTTTGGCCCTCTACTCAAGCGGCCCTTCTTGCACTCAAGCGAGATTTGCAAACTCTCAGCACTTTGCACGTCTGCAAAAATACTTGAAGGGTGTTTCTCACGCTCAAGCGACGTTTCCTATGCTCAAGTGGGTGGGCGCTCGAGTGTCCTTTCTTGAGCTCGAGCGGTTGGTCTGTCGTCTGCAAAAATACTGGAGGTGTGTGTTCTATGCTCGAGCGGGTCACTTCTTGCGCTCGAGCAGAACAACTTATTGTGTCTGACGTTCGAACGTCAACTCTTCTACTCGAGCGGACTGTGCGTATATCAAATCGCGAAAGTGACGTTTTATAGCACTTTTTCATTTCTTTCTCTCTCTAAAACTTTCCAAAAACCTAGATTTGGACCCTCTCTCTCTAAAATACACACTCTCTCTACATTTTGACCTAGATCTTTTGAGATCTTCACTCTAGTGCCTTTGAGAAAAAGCTAGAACATCTCAAGATCTACACTTTGATCCGAATAGAGTTGGATTTCGACATCTTTGAGGTTTCTCTCTTGTCTTGCTTGGTCTTCTCTTCTTAAGGTAAGGATATTCTACACATTGATATAATTTTTAACCTAATTATTTGGTGTTATGTATAAATGGTGAAATTTTTAACCTAGTTATTTCTCTTCAAATTTTCTCTCACATCTATCTTTTCAACTAAAATAAAAAATTACAATTTACAAATCATCCCAAAACTATTTTCAAAACTCATAAGCGAACAAATTTTCAACTTCAAAATTCTTTTCAACAATTTATCTTTCAAAATACAATTCAAAACTCAAAACTTATTTAAAAAACTAAACCAAACAAAGGCATTACATGTTTGGGAAGATTTTTTTGACTTTTTACAAAAAAAATATATATATATACTAAAAATAAAGAGAAAATAAAACTTTTAACTTTTTGTATAATTGCTTAATTTTTTATTTTTTATTTTTAAATTTTTTTCAGTGACTTCTTTACCTTTTTAACTTATTTTTAGTTTTTTTTTTTCAAACCAAGCCTTGTTTTAGGAGAATTACTTCTCAATAGAAGAAAGGAGGAAATTTTGTGAAATTTTAACCGCGGGCTTATTATATATTTTTTTTGCACTTTTATCAAAATTTCATTTTGATTCTTTTATTTTTAGTGCTTGTTTGGAATGTCTTATTGGAGCTAAAATAGCCATATAAAACAAAATAAGCTATTTTAGTCAAATATAATAAAATGTCACATCTAATCAATAATTATTTTATTTTTCTCTCTCACAAAAGTCAAAAAAATCAAAAAGCCTATCCTAAATAAGACTATTTAGTCCCAGGTTAAAATAGCCAAAAAGTCAAAAAATCAAAAAGCCAACCCACATCCCAAATGAACCCTTACTTGTAATAGTTAATTACACTTTAAATCAAATTTCATCTCACCTTTCCGTCTATCTACTTTTACACTATGTTTGGTTAGGGAATTTAGGGAGAATTTTAAAAATGAAAAATGTGTGTAAAACTATATGAAATATAGATATACTAGTGTATGCCCATACCTGAAGTTACAGTGTGAATAAAAATAAGTGAACAAAAAAGAGAAAATAAAAAATAAATAAATAGAGAGAAAAATAAAAATGGGAGAAAATAAAAAAGAAAAAGAAAAAGAAAAGAGGGAGGAGGAAAGTGGGACCATGGAAAGATAGGTGAAAAAAGGAAAAAGTAAGAGAGAGAAGTGGAAAAGTAGAAAATGTACATGTAAGACATTTTTTGAAAAATATATCTCAGCCATTGTTTTATAATTTGAACAGATTTAAGCCATCCAAATGTCCTAGTAGGACAAAAATATGTTGAAAATTCAAAGACCGTCTTGCTTTATTATATAAATTTTATTCATATTTCACTTATTTTCTCTATAAGCAATGCTACGTATCTCGAATTTAAGCTTGCCTCGAATGGCTCAAATTTTACTTTGTCGGTCATCCAATCGATCATTCGGCAAAAAGGCTGATAGCCGCGATCGACAAGATGACAACCGCGGTAGACAAGTATTTCACTTGGTCATTCGGGTAGTTGTCCGGCCAGTCATCCGGTGAACAGAAAATCGAGCCATTCGAAGCAGCTCTATAATGATTCCGGTTCTTAACCCATCTCTTGTTGTATCTCGGACTCGGGTTGTATGGGTTTGAAAGGTTATTCATATCTTGTTTCCCTTCTATTTTTGGTTATCGGGTTGTAATTGTGCGTTTAGAACAGATTGGTTGCTTTCTTTTCAAAACCTATATTGCCCAGATTTTGGCCTCTCCGCTCGAGCAGGCATTCTCACGCTTAAGCGGGCTTCACTAATTTTGCTCCTCCGCTCAAGTGGAAATTCTCACGCTCGAGCGAGAATCTACAACTTTCAGCATTTTTTTGCAGGTCTGCAAATGCTGGGAGAATGCATTGGACGCTCGAGCGTCCAATTTCACGCTCGGGCGGGAGTCTGTGTCTAATGCTCGAGCAGGGCTTTCCACACTCGAACGGACTGCATGAATATCAGTTCAAGAAGATTAAGTTTTGAGTCACTTTTTCTTATCTCTCTCTCTAAAACTCTCCAAAAAGCTTATTCTTGAGCTCTTCTCTCTACAATTCACCTTTTCTCTTAGATTTCATCTAGATCCATCCTCCTTTTCACCCTAATGCCTTTGGGAAGAAGGTAGAGCTCATCAAGATCTACATTTTGATCTGAATAGAAATGAGTTTCGGCATTCTTGGAGTTTCTCTTTTGTTGGATTCATCTTCTTCTTTTAAGGTAGGGATTCTTTCTACACTTTCATATAATATTGAGCTTAGATATTGTCCCTTGTGTAACAATGAATGATTTGGGGATGTTTTAAACAAACCTAGGGTTTGGGCTTAAAATACAAAGATGGGTTTTGGGTGTAGGTGAAATTAATGTTTGTGGGACTTGAAAATGATGTTGTACCATATCTAATTTGATGATTTTGGCACTTGGCCTATATTTGGGAGAAAAAAAAAGGGTAAATTGCCCTAATTGGGTCAAATCATTATTTTTGTACAAAAATTGGAATTGGCATTGGAAGTGCGAAATTGAGAGAGAATTGACATAAATGGTGAAATTGGCTATGTATGAATTTACTCTCGTGAAAGTTTTGAATAAACTATTTGTTGAGATTGAATAGCTGTTTAGGGATAATTGTATTGGGCTATCGGTAGAGGATAGCTTTGGATTGTTGTAGAAATTGCATGTGGATTAGGTAAATTGAAATAAATCAGTTTGATGGTTGTCATTAAATATGATCGTGATTATATGTATTGTATATATATGCTTGCTTGGAAGTGGAAGGGGATGTTTCATGTTTGGTTATCCTTTCAAATACATTGCAAATGTATGTGTGTTTGTTTGTGAGAAGAAAGGGGCTGGACTCCACGATAATTAAGTTGGCCGGAGTGTCCTGGGTGAAAATCTCAAAATTATACATGAGTGCCTAGCCCGCGGACAAAATTTCCATAAAATGGAGATTGCAGTGCTTGCATAGCCTACATTTACATGGATCCCGTCTAACAGTTATAGCGATCCTGGTTTTTCTTCTCTTTATTTATTGTATTCTGGACTCGGTTCCGTGGATGTGTTGTTGTCTCATTCTCATTTCCATCATTTACTCTTTGTATTTGAGTCTTGGGTTGTGTTCGGCAAGTTTGAAACAAGTTGGTTGTGTTTTGAAACCAAGAGTTGATGCCCAGAATTTGGCCTTCACGCTCGAACGGGACTTTTGACGCTCGAACGGGCCCTTTGTTGTTGCTTCTCCGCTCGAACGGGAGTTTTGACGCTTGAGCGTGAATTTCCTTCTCTCAGTATTTTTCTCTGCAGGTCTTTGTACGCTCGAGCGTGATCCTTTGATTTTGTTTCTCCGCTCGAGCGGGGAGTTTGACGCTCAATTGGGAACCATCACCTGTAAAACTTCTGTGAGTGTGAATCCGACGCTTGAGCGGGCATTTTGACGCTCGAGCGTGATCTGTGTCTGACGCTCGAGCGGGGGTTTCCACGCTCGAACGGGGAAACTTTTATATCAGTCCGAGTTTCACCTTTTTGGATCACTTTTTGATTTTCTTTCTCTCTCTTACTTTTTCAAAACCTCCATTGGAGAGCACCTCATTCTAAAACTCCAACTTCTCTCTAGGGTTTGATCTAGTAGAAGTGATCTTCTAACCTTGGGCCTTTGTAAAAAGTGTGGAGCTTGTTGAGGACTACATTTTGATCTGAAAATATTGGGGTTTGGAGCACTTCGAATTTCTTCATCTTCTTCCTTTGAGCTCCGAATTTGAGGTAGAGATAACTACTCATTTATATGATCTTTGACATAAATTTTTAGTCATTTTGATTTAATGTTGAAGTTGGGTGATTTTGGGTGTTAGGGTTTCTAAACGTATAAAGAGGGATTTTGTTATTTTGACTCATAAATATGTATTTTGGATCTTAAAGTGATGGTATTGTTGTTGGTTGTTGATATTGGTGCCTTTGGGTCAAAGTTGAGAAAGATGGAGGAAAGCCCTAATTTTTATTGTGAATTAGTTGATATAATTAATTTAGGAATGTTATGGAAATACGAAATTGAGGTGGAAATAATGAAATTTGCATAATATGAGATAGAATGGTGGAGTTGGATTTATTAATCGCTCACTTTGAAAATGTTGAATATATATATCTGTTGAGATATTTATTATCTGTTTAGAAATAACTGCTTTGGGCTATCGGTGGAGGATAGTCTTGATTGTTGTAGACAATGCATGATGATTAGGCGAACTAAAACTAATCAATTGAATTTGTCATCGAATATGACGGTTGGAATAATACATCAAATTTATGTATTGATTGATTATGTATATGATATGTGTTTATATACATTGTATTGTGTGGGAGGAGATAGGGGATGTACTCCACGGTTTAGGGGGAGATAAGGGATGGACTCCTAAACTGGATATTGTTTGGGAGGAAATAGGGGATGGACTTCATCGATATAGCAAATATGTGTATCTATTGAAGTATTGATACAGCAAATCTGTGTATCATATATGAAGTTTGGAAGTGCTTTATTTGAGATTGATACAGCAATTATGT
Source organism: Camellia japonica (assembly GCA_030407325.1). Lineage (NCBI taxonomy): Eukaryota > Viridiplantae > Streptophyta > Magnoliopsida > Ericales > Theaceae > Camellia > Camellia japonica. The sequence goes on along the minus strand of JAPPVO010000059.1, from coordinate 24,681,079 downwards.
GTATCTATTGTGAAGTATGAAGTGTTTAATTTGAGTTGTTACCTCAATTGAAATGGAAGTACTGCTGATATGAGATGTAATCTCATTTAAAATTGTTTGGCCAAGTTCTGAGCCATAGTTATGAATTGAGAAATTGGATAAGAAATGGAAAATGGAATGAAACATGGACACATTTGTCATGTAATTGAAATGGGTTATGAATTGATTTATGTGAATTAAACATTTATCAAATGCTAATGTTTTAGTTATTGCTCATATTATGTTTAGCATATCTCTACTGAGCGTTAGCTCACCCTATATGGGACATCATTTTCAGGTACAGGTATTATGCCACCTCCAAGGACGTAGCTTGGAAGGCTTGAGGCTGTTAGACTCTTTTTGTTATTTTTGTTGTATTACATGTATATCAAGCCAAGGGCTTATTTTGTGTAGAGTTAGTACTCTCTTTTTGTAACCAAGTGTTGACTTGGAAAGTTGTAAACCCGTAGGACATTTACTTTTGTTGTCAACATGTAATATTTTTGGACTAAATACTCTGATGAATAGAAATATGTTTATTTCTCTTATGTTTATGGATGTCGCGAATGCATGATTTATGGGTTTATTTTGAAAGCGTTACAAGTTGCCCGTGGACGAAATATCTGTGAAATGGAAATTTGAAGTGTCTTATGCATATGTGTGGTATGATTTGAAATTTATTGAGTTGCAGTCTCAGTTTGATGGTTGAGGAATAATGACATCGAACCATGACCAGAATAAAAGTTGAAAGTGAACGGATTAAGGTTTTAAATTGATATTTGATGAATATTTGGGTAATCATGAAAGGTTTGACCCAAACATTGTTTATGCACTTGTACTTATATCTTTGCTAAGTTTCATATATCATGTTAGATAGTTTCTATTGAGCTGTGGTTCACCCTATTTAGGAATAATATTTTCAGGTAATGAAAGCATGCCTCTTCCAAGACAATAGCATTGGATGGACCTTTGAGAAGCAAAAGCTTCATGTTTTGTTTATTTTGTATAGCCTCGGGCTAAATTTGTATTGAGCGAAGCTCATTTTGTTGTAACCAAGTTAAGGCTTGGAAAGGTGTAAGCCAATTGGGCAATTTAATTTTGTCAAACTCTCTTGTATCTTTAACTTCAGAAAATGAAAGGAATATTCACTCTGATTTATGTTATCTTTTAATATATGTTTATGGATGTATTTATGCTTGTATTTTGGGGGTGTGGCAAGCTCAATTCGAGGCACTAAGGATTTCCCTTTCTCTATTTTCCTTTCTAAATCCGTTCCTAAATCTCCCAACCAAATATAACGTTAATAAAGTTAATAGAAATTGTAAGGGGAATGACTAAAGTAAAGTTTTGGTAAAAGTATGAGGGTTAAAGTGAAATTTTGGTAAAAGTGCGAGAGGTAAGGTGAAATTTTGGTAAAAAAATGTAAGGATGCTAATTTGACAATAAAAATGTCATATATATTTTAAATGATAAATTTTATGAACTTTGTTAATGATAGATAGATAAATAGAAAGATGAGATTGTAACTTAACTTGGTGTAATGATTAATTATTATAATTGAAAATAAAGATTAAAGTAATATTTTAATAAAAATTCAAAAGTAATAAATATAATTTATCTGTTTTTCACATACAGTCTACCCTCAAAATGTGAGTGCAATTTATCTACAATTAAAAAAAAAATTTAATTTATTTTATAGTACAAGTCTAAAAATAAATTAAAAAAAAATTATTTTAGTCAATAAAAAACTTTCCTTCTTTTAACTCTGACATAAAAATTCTCTTATTTGTTTATTTATTTTCATCATTTTAAAATTTTAAAAATAAATAAATTATTTAAAAAAAATATTTAGGGGTGATTTGGAATGATCTAAATAAATGTATTTTTTGACTTTTTATGAAATATAGATTAAATATACATTAAATTTAAAATGATATGATAATAAGATGATATGATTTAAATAAAATGATATAACTATATGACCGTAATTTTTAATTTTTTTTAAGTTATAACAAACAAAATCTTAAAGGTAGGAGGAGGTATCACATTTTTTTTTTATGCAGTTTCACCCCCCAATACCTTATTATTTTCATATCTCACTCTTATCTTATCTAAAGAACTCTGCAGCGCGATTAGGGTTTCGAATTCGCCGGCGCGGAGAGCTTCTTCAATCAAAAAAATGACGACAGTGGTGCCAACTTCAGAGGAAGATCCGGCTCTCTTCGTCGTCCGCTTCACATCGGAGGTTTCCTGGGCCGATGCTGGTCCCGAGGTATCCCACTCTCTCTCTCTCTCTCTCTCTCTCTCTCTCTCATCCTTCAGAAGTTGGAGATTTTATATGAACTAGTCCAATTCTTTTGTCAAAATTTTATCAAAATCTTTTTTAAAATTCTTCTCCAATGCTTTATCTTTTTACATTTTAATCAAATTCAAATTTGATGAGTTCTCAATTTGATGAAAAAAATGACTTTCCCTTGATTTGATGAACATTTGATGAAAGGATTGGAGATGATTTTTGAGTACGCTATTGAAATTGTTGTACATTGAGTATGAAAGCCAGTGAAATAAATAAGGAAGCTCTCTTAACATGTGCCCTCAGGCCACACATTAACAAGACCTTTTAATAAATTAACAAACTACACTTCTAAACAACTGCTAATTTCAACTTCTAAACTACACTGCATTTACTCACATGTATTCAGAATTTTGTTGCTTTCCAACACTGTTTACTTAAATTTGTTTAATTCTCCTAAAAATCAGTTTTTGGTTTTCAATTGATAGTTTGGATCAAGTGGGAGGTTTTGATGATTGTCCATACCTAACTTTTATTTTGCTTTATGGAATTCAATTGCTCTTCTAGCTAAATGTGTACACAGGAGGGGAAGTAAAGGGAAATGTGTAGATTAGGAGGGGAAGGAAAGGAAAGGAGGGGGGGTTTCATCCTCGTGTTTGGTTAGATAATAACTATAAATAGAAGAGAGGTGTATAAATCAAATAAGTGACTAGCATACATATTGAGGGGTGTATTGGCATTAAAAATATATTAAATAACCAACAACTCACTTCCTCTGTGCTTTCTCCCAACTTTGGAGCAAACATCGAGTGCTCAAATTGTATGCCATCTCTCTTATCACAACCCCTCCATATATTTCCCTTCTTAAAAACAACCAAAACAAGGTGAATATTAAACCCTTCCATATGTATCCTTCACTTACCCCTCAAACTCCCCAACCATAGTGTAAGGATTTCCTTTTTTCATTTTTAGGTTTAGTCTTGTGAAAAATGTACTTGTATAAGAGCTTTTGTTTTGTTTATTCATTTGTTCTTTTCTTTTCTTTTCTTTTTTTTTTTTGAAATGTCAATTCGGGATATGTTGAGGTTGTTGGAATTTATTTATGTATTTCTTTATTTTTGTACTTCATTATCAGGTTGTGGAATCACAAGTGAAAAGACTATGCATTGAGGCACAAGAATGCATAGTGATGGGTAGATGGTTGGATTTGGCATCACTTATGCTCACTTCCGCTGACTTGATATTTTCTAAAGTTTCTGATAAAGGTACAATTTGCACGAATAGATCATTTTATCACTCCCATGGTGATCCATGCAAACAAGAAGGGTTTGAACACCACACGTCAAGCAATTAAATGTGTTTCTCTGATGAATCTTCAAATTCTACTTGCTTTTATTGAGATGCTGTTATATGGTCATGAAATGATGTACCCTGCTTGCATTTATTATATAATGACATAGATGGAACAATTTGTTTAATATTATCCATTTTTTAAAAGATAATTTGCTATAATATACTGAGCAAAGATGAATTATTTTGTTGTTGTAGTTTGCTACACGCACTAATATGTCTGGCTGCAAAGCTGCAACTTTTGAAATTTCGCTCTTGAATCCACCGTCCTACTCTCGTATGCATGTCCTTTTTAACTATTGATGCAGGGAGGTTGTTGATTTGCTCCCATCTGATGTAATTGTCAAACCATCAATGGTGGAATCCTACTCTCGTATGAATGTCCTTTTTAACCATTGATGCAAAAGTCTGGTGATTTGCCCCAGTATGATGAAATTGTCAATCCATCAATGATGGAATGGTGCTACGTTTGTGGGTGCATGTATTTGGCTTTCTTATGTGATACACCATGTTTCACTATGCCATCCAATGGGCTTGGATCCACATGTTCTAGGAAGAACAAACATGGCCATGGACACAAACACGAACACGGAACACGGCGGTTTCAAAAAAATTAGGTCATAGACGACAATTTTTTTTATTGTTACATGTACAATAATATAAATATTACATTCATAAACAATCAAAATTAATAAAAAATAAAATTAATTTAACATAACAAACAAACTAAATTTAAATATGTCAGAGACTAGATTTGTGTTGCATTAGGCTCCAAGGATCTTTAGAAGCCGATCTCTCTTTCTTTGTATAAGACCGCCTTAACTCACCCCTTCTGCCTCTGGTGTGGTGGTCTCGTGCCAGCTTAGTGCCTACAATAGCTTCCTAGAAGGGCTTAGTCTAACCATGTACAATTTTATTTGATCTGGGTGAATATTGGTCTATCAACTACATGGTTGACATAGAAATATTGGCATTGGGATAATGTACGTGTGAGTGATAATTGTTTCTTATAATTTCTGGGAGAGCTCAGTCAATAATATCATTGTGGTGTATTTGTCTGTAAAAGGATATTGTTGCTGATGTCCCATTTTTGTTAAAGTCATTTACATTTGCTTATCTGCTCTTGTGATCTCCTACTGCAGATCTTGAGTGCATCTTCACTGTTATTTGCAATCTTGTCACAAAGCCTGAAAGTTTGGATGAATCATTAGAGATGGCAAAGCTTATATCCACAAAAATCACCCAACAACCAAATGAAAAGCCTGCCCTGCGCTTGAAGATGTAATATTAATTGATGATCATGATTTCAGCTATTATGGTCCTTTGAATGTTACATTTTATGTTTACTTTTACTCTTTTTGTTTTTCGTCAGCATGTTCAATCTGTACAACCTACTGGAGAATCCATACAGCCGGTTCTTTGTTTACATGAAGGCCCTTGATTTGGCAGTCAATGGAAAGGTCTCTGAACATATTATATCTTCTTTTAAAAAGATGGATGATTTCTTGAGAGAATGGAATATTGGGATCCAGGATCAGAGGAAACTCTTTCTCACTATCTCTAATATTTTGAAAGATAGTAAAAGGTATAATTGAAGGTGTTCCTTTTAAGTTGAAGGCATAATTATTCTTTTTGTTTATGTTCGTTTATTGTTATCAAAAAGTTTTTGTTTGTTTTTATTTGTATTTTCTTAAGGTGAAAAGTTCAAATAGTTTTCTCTGTTCATGTTTGTTGTATTTTTTCTAATTTATTTAGTTAATCTTGTTATTAATTCCAGCTCGGCAAAGGATTCTTTCAAATTCCTGACTAAATATCTGGCAACTTTTTCTGGTGAAGATGCACACACTATGGGTGAAGCTAAGGAGGAAGCTGTCCGCACTATTATAGAATTTGTGAAGGCACCTGACATGTTTCAGGTATTGCAGTCTAACTGAACATTGAATACGGAGTTTATAGGTAAAGAGGAGGTATTAGATAAGCTTTGATTGATAGGTAGTCATTAAAAAGAGGTGGTGGTTGTTTATTAAAAATCAGTTAATGAGGCTGTCGGTTATTAGCAAGGGACTTTAGGTGTTGCATATGTTAGGGTTTCCACTCTTTCTACCTTCTCCTTTTATTTTTGGGGGAAATTTTGTGCATAGTTTGCACCAAATTAAGGAAATACTGACTTGTTTTGCATTTTTTATTACAATTTGGTCTGTACCTAACCTTCATCCCTCCAAAAAATGAAGATTTTGTTTGCGCTTTTTATTTGTGTCCTGTTGGGGCTGCAACTTGTGGGGAGGTAGGGGCGGTGGTAACATTGAGTCCTGAAGTATGTTTCATGTCTATACAACTATAATCAAGTTGGAAGAGATGTGGAACCTTGAAAGTAGGGGTGGTCGCGGGTTGGTTGCGGTTGCAGAACCTCCAATCCGCCAGCCGTCCGCGGGATTGGAGAAAATAAATCCGCATCCATCTGCCAATCCGACGGATGCGGATTGAGCGGATTAGCAGATTGATGCGAATCGGTTTGGTGGTTTAAAATTTTATAAATTTTTAACATGTGCACTTTGTCACAAAAAAAAAAGAAAAAAAAAAAAAAAAACATGTATACTTCCTTTCTCAACCACCACCTGTGTGCAATGCATATATAAACACTGTGCAGTGGTCAAATTTTCAACATACAAGTTCTGTTTGGCCATGCAACTCACTTTTTTCACCCTGTATTGAATCATAAAATCTAAGACAATTATCTCATATAAACATATGAGAGCATTATGATATCCATAAATTTTGTATGATACAACCATTCAAAATAAAGTATTATAGTCATCTAAAGAAAGTTTTCAAGCAATAGTCATATTTTGATAATAACTTTAAAAAATAACTTAAAAAGAAGCAATAAAGTCATTCATTTCCTTGAACCAAACCATAAGCCATCTAAACCTGCATAATAAAAAAATGAAATTATTTAATAAGGAAAACACTAAGGTGCTGTTTGTTGCCGTTTGGTAACACTTACGTTTTCAGTTTATATTTACAAAAATTAAAAAAACTCAAATAAAAACTTGTTTGGTAAACTTTTTGATTTATAAATCAGTGGTCTCAGTTTATAAATTTGACAAAAAAATGAAAACACAAAAAATGTGTTTCCATTTTGAGTTTTCAGTTTTTTTTTTTACCACCCAACACTAGCCACCATCCACCACCATTTTCACCACCGTCTTCTGCCACCACCACCCACCGCCACCTGTCACCACCACTCACCACCCACCTGCCACCACCACCCGCCACCACCACCCACCAGCCACCCGCCACCCATCACTCACCTGTCACCTACTCGCCACCGCCACCACCACCACTACCACTACCACCACCACCCACCTGCCATCCACCCGTCACCACCATCCACTGCCCGCCACCACTACCCGCCACCTACTTGCTACTACCACTCACCACCCACCTGCCACCACCTGCCACCCACCACTACCAGTCACCTGCCACTCACCCGCCACTACCATCCACCACCACCTACCACCACCACCACCACCACCACCACCACCACCACCACCACCATCCACCCGCCACCACCCAGTCACTACCACCTACCACCTGCCACCATCACCCACCCACCGCCACCACCCGTTACCTACCCGCCACCCACCTGTCACCACCACCCACCACCCGCTACCACCACCACTACTACCCACTCGCTACCACCCACCACCCGTCACCGTCACCCATCCACCCACCATCACCACCCATCACCCACCCGCTACCACCCACCCGCTACCACCCACCACCACCCGCCATCTGCCACCCACCACCACCCGCCACCACCATCACCCGCCATCCGCCACTCACCTGTCACCACCACCCACCACCCGCCGCCGCCACCACCACCACCACCCACTCGCTACCACCCACCACCCGTCACCGCCACCGTCACCCACCCACCCACCCACCGCCGCACCACCACCACCACCACCACCACCATCCACTCGCCACCACCCACCACCACCAGCTACCCACCACCCACTCGCCACCATCCACCACCACCAGCTACCCACCACCCACCGTCACCACTTTCTACCACCGTCTTCCGTCGCCACTTGTCATTTCTCACTCTTTTTTATATTTTTAATTTTTTAAAACATTTTGTCAATTACCAAACGCGTTTGTAGTTTATGTTTTTCTAAAAATAAACAAAAAATAAACAAAAACCAATTTATAAAATTTTTGTAAATATAAACTGAAAACGTAAACGTTACCAAACACACCCCGTTTTCAGTTTTCTGTTTATATTTATAAAAATTTTAAAAACTCAAATAAAAACTTGTTTGGTAAAATTTTTGATTTATAAATCAGTGGTTTCAGTTTATAAATTTGGCCAAAAAATGAAAACACAAAAAATGTGTTTCCGTTTTAAGTTTTGAGTTTTTTTTTTTTTTCCCCACCCAACACTAGCCACCACCCGCCACCATTTTCCACCACGTCTTCCGCTACCACCACCCACCCCCCACCACCACCTGCCACCACCACTCACCAGCCACCTGCCACCACCCACCACCCGCCACCACCAGCCACCAGCCACCACCAACCACTTGCCACCCACTCGCCACTACCACCTACCTCTCGCCACTACCACCACCACCACCCACCACCCACTACCCACCTGCAATCCACCCGCCACCACTCATCACCCACCTGCCACCACCATACACCACTTGCCACCTCCAACCACCTACCACCCACTCGCCACTACCACCCACCACTACCACCACCACCACCACCATCACCCCACCACCCACCCGCCACCCACCTGCCACCGCCACCGCCACCACCACCACCCACTCGCTACCACCTACCACCAGCCACCGTCACCCACCCACCACCACCACCACCACCACCCGCTACCGTCACCCACCCACTCACCCACCACCACCACCACCCGCCACCACCTACCACCACCCGCCATCCGCCACCCACCTACCACCACCACCCGCCGCCACCACCACCACCACCACCACCACCACCACCCACTCGCTACCACCCACCACTCGCCACTGTCACCCATCCACACACCATCACCACCCACCCACCACCACTCGCCATCTGTCACCCACTTGCCACCACCACCCGCCACCACTACCCACCCGCCACCACTACCCACCCGCCACCACCCACCATCCGCCGCCACCACCCACCATCCGCCACCACCACACGCGCTACCACCCGCCACCGTCACCCACCCACCCACCATCACTACCACCCACCATCACCACCACCCGCCACCCGCCACCCACCTGCCACAACCACCCGCCACCATCATCACCATCACCACCACCCATTCGCTAACACCCACCACCCACCACCGTCACCCACCCACTCACCACCACCACCACCAGCTACCCACCACCCACCGTCACCACCTTCCACCGCCACTTGCCACCACTTGCCATTTCTCACTCTTTTTAATATTTTTTAAAATTTTTAAACATTTTGTCAATTACCAAATGCGTTTGTAGTTTATGTTTTTCTAAAAATAAACAAAAATCAGTTTATAAAATTTTTGTAAATATAAACTGAAAACGTAAACGTTACCAAACACAAAAAGTCTTAAACTTAGGCCTCGTTTGGGAACCCTCTTTTTTAGCCAAAAAATCAAAAAGTTACTAAATTAGCCAAAAAGCCAACAACCCATACCAAAAAGTCAAAGATTTTCTTTTCTCTCTACTTTTTGCACATCTTTTTGTAAAAAGCCAAAAAGTCATCCCAAACATACTATTTTTTTTAGCTCATATTTTAGCCAAATAGCTAAAAAGTTACTAAATTAGCCTGTTCCCAAACGAGGCCTAAACATCAACAACATTTAACAAAGGGGAAGTATTTTACCAATGATATTAAACTTTAATAAAAACTAATCTCCGGACTTGAGCTTGAATCTGAACTTGATTCTGAATATAAAACATAACACAACAAAAACATGTGAAGTGAAGATAATGAATTTTGAATAATACAAAATAAATGAAATTTAAAACAAAATAAATCATTGTATATATTACCCGAATCTTATTGTTGTTCAAATTCTTCAACATCATCCATTGCTTGTCGAAGGCATATTGGAATTTTACTTGACAGCCAATTTTGTGTACAAACAAGAACCTTCACCATCTTGGGAGCAAGTGAACTACGAAATGGATCAAGTATACGACCTCCTGTATTAAAAGCCGACTCAGAAATAACAGTGGAAATAGGCATTGCCAACACATCTCGTGCTATAAGGGTAATACTCTATACTTTGTTGCATTAACCTTCCACCACTCCAAGATATCAAATTGAGTATTCTTCCCTTCTTTCTCAATATCACCCAAATATTTATCCAATTCCAACGTACTCCCAGTACTACAAAATTGCCCCTCCAAAAAATGAGTTAAATTGAGAGTTTGCAATAGAGTGTGGATCATTTTCATCTATCACCATATCTATTGTTTCATTTACATTGGAGGCATGCACATTTGTTAAATCAAGCGTGGCATAATGATCATGCAATTGACTCAAACAATTTTTCACCTTGTCTAACATTTCTTTCACTTTCACATCCCTACCAAAAATTGTTGAAAAACAAAATTACAAGTATGTCATTTTTCTTTGAGGATCAAGTACAATCGCAACATACAAAAGGAAATTGATTTTATTCTCATTTTTCCAATACTTGTCAAACTTCTCTTTCATTTTCTTTGCCATTGAAGACAAAATATGATCATTGTCTTTGATTAATTATCTAATCATGTTTTCAATGACAAATTTTCGTGTAGAATGTATTTGAAGTTACAAATAAAGACTCAGAAAATCTCTTTGTTACATTGTAGAACATTTTAAGAAATTTCAAAAACACCCTGCAATTATCCCAATCCTCGGTTATAAGCATCTCTCTCCTCTCACCCCCTTCATTATCCAAAAAGTAGTGTTTATAATTGTAGTCCTCTTCACCCATTCTGTGAAAAGCAATCTCAAATTTTTCCGCTGCCTCCAATATAAGATATGTTGAATTTCACCGTGTTGGCACATTTAGGCACAAGAGACTCTTACTCTCAATTTTCAAACTATCCACGTACTTTTTAAAAGTGTCAAGGCGGTTTGGAGAAGACCTCACATACCTCTCGCTATACAAGACTCAAGATCCTTCAATCTTTCACTAACAATGAGATTCAGAATATGTGCACAACAACGTATATGTAAAAAGTCATGGCCCAAGACAATTTCCTTCGACAGTTTTGTGGTTCGTTTCAAGAATCTAATGATTAGATAATTAGAACTCACATTATCAACAGTTAAGGTAAAAAGGCCATCAATGTCCCACTCTTTTAAGAGTGCCTCAGTTTTTTTACCAAGAGTTTCTCCTTTCTGGTCTTAAACTGGACAAAAATCAATGATCCTCTTTTGTAACTTTCAATCATCATTAATGAAATGTGTTGTTAGACATATATAACACAAATTTTGTATGGAAGTCCATGTGTCTGTGGTAAAGCAAATTCTATGCCCCTTTACAATTTTCTTCAATCTCTCCATTTCATTAGTGTATATGTCTACAATGTCACTATGAAAATTGCTCCATTAGTTTCACCCATATAGTATCAAGAAGACTAGTTGAAAACAAATGGTGTTCATCCCCAATCCATGAATTAAAAGATTCCGCAGCACTTGTGCACATTTCACTATTCCTCTTGCCTTGAAAATAAGCGTTACACCAACACTCATTAGGCAAATCCTCAAGAAACTTCTCAACACTACGACCACAACGACCCTTAAATTCTTCAAATAGCTCATTAAACAACTCAATAGTAAGAGCATATGCACATCTACTAAAAAGAATAAGCAAATACTCTTTAGATTCACGACTCTTCACTGACAAATAAGTCTTCAAGTTTGTCTTCAAATGCATTAGACAAAAAGAATAAGAAAACGGAAAGACCTCAGCTAAAGCTTTTAGCAAACCTCCATGCTGATCAGTAACAAACGCAATATCCCTCTCCGGAGTCAAAATAACAAATAATTTTGACGAGAATCAATGCCAATTGTCATAACTTTCACTATCAACAATGGCAAAACATAACGGATATAAACCTACAAACAAAATAAATATACGTTATTAATAACAAATAAAAAAAATTACAAAAAGAAAATCAAAACGCAAAGCATATAACATATAGCACCAGCCATAGATAAATTTATCACTGTATAACTACAAAAATTCAATAGCAGCATACAACATATAGAATCAATGAATAATAAATCTATCACTATATAAATATAAAAATTTAACAAAAGTATATAGTATAAATTTATCACTAATAGATTGACCATACTCAATAATCAACACTCTCTAGTAATAAAAATGATAGAATTATCACTGTTTTAATAATAATAACAAATGGATACAGAATATACCTTGGTTACCATCTTTTGCCGTAGCAGCCAATAAACAACCTGTGTCTTCCTTTCAAAAAAGTTCCATCAAGCATCAACATAGGCCAACAATACTTGAAACCATGAATACATGCCTCAAAAGCGAAAAACAAGCATTTGAAATGTTTTCCTTTACTATCAAAGGCTTGGGATCATTTTGAAAATATTAAGGCCTCGTTTGGGAAGCGACCGGTTTAGCCAAAAAGCCAAAAAGTTATTAAAAAAACCAAAAAAGCCAACAACCCATACCAAAAAGTCAAAGATTCCATTTTTTCTCTATTTTTTACACATCTTTTCGTAAAAAGCCAAAAAGTCATCCCAAACATATTAGTTTTTTTTACATTACATTTTAGCCAAAAAGTTACTAAAAAAGCCTGTTCCCAAACGAGGCCTAAAGGTATTAATAGGAAAGATAGAACTATGTGCAAGTATTGTAAGAAAGAATATATGGCAAGCTCTAAAAGTCATGGAACAAGTAATTTATTAACTAATTTGAAAAATTATACAAAGTATCCATATAGGGATACTTAGGGGCAACAAACATTGGGATTTGAACCTAGAGAAGTTGGTGGGGTTGTGTTCTCCCACTACTACTACTTTTGGCCAAGGGTGGTCTAGGAGGGGGAGCAGTAGGTTGGGTAGAGAGGTCAATAGAAGATGATTCAGGCTCAACATTAAGATTCACAAAAAATGTTTCTTTGCTTGGAGGATCCATAACCAAAAGATTATCAAATAAACTGCCAAAAACCAATAAAAAATCATTCAAAATATGCTTTTGAAATCCATGCTCTCTTTTTTCCTATAATTTCAAACAAGATGACATTTATGAGTGGCACATGCGTGCATGAATAACATAGAAAAATGGAAGAACAAGAGAATCGTGGTAGATAGTCAATATACAATGTAATAACAAAAATGACAAAAAGGACAATAAGGCAGACTAAGTTTAACCAATATACAATGTGCACTCAACTGTTCCTCAATGTCAACCAACCAATGTAACAATGCAAGCTATTACAGAATTTTACAAAAATCATAAAAGAATCTGTTTTTGTATGTCAGTGGTCCTATTGTGCATGGAGTGATCCCATCAATACCAACTCTGGTTGTACTCTTGCATTTTATTGTTTTGCTTATTTAAATTAGCTTATAAATCAAAATTTTAGTTCCCAATTCTTCTCTCCAAATATCAATGCAATATCTCATTAATTTTCAAATTGGGTGTTCTTAATGAATTCCATAAAACAACAGATTAAAAAAATATATATTGTTTGATGGCAATAAGAATGTAATAGATAAAGATTAACAATTCCTTGCATTTGAATACAGAGAAACTTACAGCTATGGAGTCTTTAATGTCATAAGCATTTTAAAGAAGTCAATTACATTATTACAATACAATTTGCTTCATTATCTCCATTTCTATTATTTCTATATGATGAAGCAACAAATGGGTATACCTAGCAAAAATAATCTTAACCAGCAATAAGCCCCAAAACCAAAAGTGTTTTCTCAGTTTTCACACCTTTTTTTCTTCTTCTTATACTAGACACCATACTAGGATGCCACTCATCACATCACTTGTTTTCTCACTAAGTTTTATCATATTTTTTTTGGAAAAAGAAACTAAACCTCTCTGGTTTTCGAACTGTAAGCTTCCTCTCTGTAAGCTTCTTCTCTCTGTAAGCTTGTGTAGAACCTCTCTGGTTTCAGGACTACAACAAAACAAAACAAAACAAAACAAAACAAAAAAACATATTAGAGATTGAGGAGAAGAAGAGGAAACAAGAAGAGAAAAGAGGTTTACCGAATATCAACAGAACAAAAAATAAAAAATAACAGATTAAAGAACAGAACCCTCACACTCTAAATCTCACCACCTCTCTGGTTTCAGAACTAGAACAAAAAAAAAATAAAAAAAAAAGAAGAACAGATTAGAGATTGAGGAGAAGAAGAGGAAAGAAGAAATGAGAGGAAAGGTTTTCAAACTGGAACAAAAAAAGAAAAAAAGAAAAGAAGAAGAACAGATTAGAGATTGAGGAGAAGAAGACAAAACAAAGATTTTCGAACTGGAACAAAAAAAAATAAAAAATTACAGAACAGATTAGAGATTGAGGAGAACAAGAGAAGAAGGGGAAAGAAGAAGAGAAGACAATATCTCACCACCACCACGATCGCCGATCCTCTTTCAGTCGAAGAATGGGTTAGGGTTTTAATTTGAGATTCTCAGAAAAGGGCTGAGGGCGTTAAAAAAAAAAAATCGCCGATCATCGATTGCGTTTCAATGTAGAGAGAGAGAGAGAGAGAGTCTATCGAAGAAGAATGGGGTTGGGTTAGGTTAGGTTATTGAGTCTGAGATCAGGAAAAGGGGGCCGTAAAAAAAAAATGGAGACAAAAGCGGACGGGTCGGGTTCAATGGGTATAATGGCGGATCAACCGCAACCCAACCCAAACCAGCGAAAACACAGAATCTGGGCCCGCATCTGCCCGCCTCGTGTCACATATCCACCCAAATGTGGTTGGGTTGAGTTGGGCGGGTTTGGCCAGTCGGTGGATCCGCTGATCAGCCCTACTTGAAAGAGTTAATGTTCAGCACAAATGTATGTGAATGCTTTTTGAGTTGCAGCCTTTAAAAGTAGAATTAGCTGCAATGTTCTTCAGCCTAGATAAGCTAAAGAAGCGAGCCATCATTTTAAATATCAAATCTTGTAGACCTGATTAGCTTTTAACCTTTACATAATCATGGCTGCATGTTTCAATGATATCAGCTCTTAAAATAGCTGAGTAAATGATTTTGTGATGTTTGAGCCTTGTTGGTGCTATGCTAGGAGATAGAAATAACAGAGCTGTGAGAATAATTGAAAAAAATCGCGTGTGAACAAGTAGAGTTGGGGATGAATTTTTGGGGGTAGTCTTTGGATAAAGGTGCAAGGTTTCTTTAACATTTTTTTAGTCAGTCCTGAACATGTTTTATATGCTAAGTGATTGTCTGTAGGCATCATGTTTATTATTATTATTATTATTTTTAAATTTGTGGTTCTAGGCTTGTAGCGTCAACGTATTCTTGTAGCTTGGTTGTTCTTTTGTTCAGGTGTTACCATACTTTTTAGTCTTCTTTAGCCTAGATTATACTCTAGTTGTTTTTGCAATCTAATTATCAATTCTTTGTGGTGTTTCAATGCAGTGCGATTTGCTCGATATGCCTGCTGTAGCACAATTGGAGAAAGATGCTAAATATGCATTGATATATCAGCTTCTGTTGATCTTTTTGACACAGAGGCTGGATGCATACTTAGATTTTCAAGCAGCAAATTCCACTTTGCTGAAAAGCTGTGGTAACTAATCATTTTGGCTGCATTTAATTTTGTTGAGATTTGCCTTGCCCTAGTACACCAACCAGGCAATACCTTGACCACAGACCTCACTGACCAGGGAGGTCAGATATTAGGTAGCTGAGCTAATCTAAACATTCTGGAGTTTTTTCGTATTGTTTATTTAATTTGTTCTTTTTAATGGTGTAGGTCTTGTCCATGAAGACTGTATAACAAAGATGAGGTTGATGTCATTGGTGGATCTTGCCTCTGCAGAATCTGGCCAAATTTCTTATGAATTAATCAAGGACACTCTTCGAGTAAAATTTCTTTCCCATCCCTGCATCTGCTGCTCTGTTACCTTGTGCACTTTGTCAATACAATGATGCATGGTTACTTTACAGATCAATGATGATGAGGTGGAAGTGTGGGTAGTTAAGGCAATCACTGCAAAGTTAATTGATTGTAAGATGGATCAGATGAATCAAATTGTAATTGTAAGGTGCGTTGTATGGTTACCCCTCTGGGTGTGTGTGTGTGTGTGTTTCTGTTTGATCTGATTTATGATGTTCAGCATTGACTGATGAATAATAACACTATTTGGTGTGTAGCCGCTGCACTGAGCGCATGTTTGGGGAGCATCAATGGCAAACCCTTCGAACAAAGCTAGCAACATGGAGGGTAACAAGTTTTTCCTTTCTATTTATTTGTTTGTTTCTTCTCTTTTCCCTTTTTTTTTTTTATACTAAATATATATATATGTATATTTGTTGTTGTACTATGTTGCATCATCTGGATCTAAGTTTTGATAGTCAAAAAATGGGCATTTGGTTTGTTGTTACCCAGTAATGGTCAGTTAAGCATTGATTTTTTAAGGATTTGTTTATTTGCCCAGATTAGGCTGGTGGATAGGAAATAGAAATAAACCTAATGTGCTTTTTTTGTAAAATTCACATAGAAGTATGCCAGTGGCCTGAGTAAAGCCAAGGAGACAATAACATTATATCCTTTGTGGTGTGGCTAACTCCCTATGAGGTATTTATATGGATTTCCAATGTTGAAGGCTTTTGATCAATTAGAAGTAAAAATGAATAGAAACATAGTACCAAAAAAGGGTATCCAGTCAGGGACGAAAGGGGAGGACCATATTCTTCCTTAATTTGAATGTTACACCTACGCATTAATTCCTTGGCTTTGGGTTTGAATATTGGCTGGATACAAGCTATTCGACAAAGTGTTAAATGCTCTTTGAACCTGATAGCGATAGATTACACGAAGCTACTCTCTCTCTCTCTCCCCCCCTCCCCGTAACATCTTACTGTAGTAACTGTACAGATGGTTCTTCTCTTCTTTTTGTTCAGATCTAATTAGATTAGAGTTTCAGATTGGAAAATTAACTTTTATTTTCAAATTTTCTGAAAACTCAATGCTATATGATTCTCAGATTCCAATTGCATGACTTTGTTGTTATTTTTATTTGTGTTAACTATTTCATGCATGTCAGTTTGGTCTATGAAAAATTGGAAGTCAGAAACAATAATGAGTTTTGTTCTAAAAAATGCATAATTGAAATTCATTGTTGCCTAATTTGCCTGTTTTAGATTTACTTGCATTTAAATTGAGCAGTGTTGTCATGTACCGAAAGTGTTTTTTTTTTTTTTTTTTTTTTTGGGGGGGGGGGGGGGTCTTATGCCACCCTACTTGCAACCCTAGTCCCATCATGAGCATGTTCTAGTCTGGCTTGCATGTCTGTTATTCATTTCATATGAACTTCAATTTCTTATTGAATGGTTCTTGAAATTTTGACCTTTGATGCCACTTTTTCTAGGGTAATATTGTGAATGTCATCAGCACGATCCAGGCTAACAAGATAACAGAGGATGGCACACAAGCAATGCAAGGCTTGACGATACGTTAAGATTTCTCAGCGGCAATGTATCCTTGTTGTTCAGTGATCGGTCAACCTTGGGGACAGGCCCAAACTACACTAGTTTCATTTGTTCTTGTGTTTAGTTGGAACTGAGTTGAAACGAATCTTGGAAATTTTGGCCTGAAATAATTGAGTTCCAGGTGTTTTGTTAATGGTTTAATGTGCTACATTTTTGAATTGGCTACCTTTGAGGGTGATATAAAAGTGGTAAATCTTGATTTAGCTATTTATTTACTGGCATAAAATTTGTTATATTATATAGAAATAGATCTATAAACATCACTAAGGCGACTTGTGCTCTCTCTCTCTCTGTTGGGTGATGTTCATGCAAATTTCAAGTCTGAGAAAAACCAAAGTGCCCCTAGATAGATGCCATTTTAATGTCCTTCATGCATTTAAGAGCTATTCACTTTGTTTGTGTGATAACCCTATTCCGTATTATGCTAATTGATCTTGATTATAATTATGATTATATGTTTGGTATGGTCTTGTGTGATAATTATGTGATTATATGTGTTTTTGTATTTCTATCTATTTACTGTAGGAAAATCTGTTTGATTTTATGTTTTAAGATTTAAATTGAAGACCTTAGAGACATCAGAAACTGAAGTTAATTATGCCATTGTGATTAGCGTAATTTTTAGTGTCTATAGTGAAATTTAATTGAAAATTGATTCGGAATGAATTAATTAGTTTAAACTGATTAAATTAAACACTATTACTTAATCCTAATCAAGTTTGATTAAGAAAGCTTATATAAGGGGTCTTATTACACTTAGCCTCATTCTTTTGAGCTCAAATTTGAAAATCACACTCTAGAGAGAGAGAGGGTCGGTTCTAGAGAGAGAAAGAGGAAGAATTGGGTATTTTGGCCCAAAGTTTATGAATTTGGAAGCTACACTCAAGATTCAACTATATTTGTGAAGATTGGAGCCCCTAGGTGAGTACATTCATGAGTTTGAGTTTGTGATTTTGTGGATTCAAAGTTAGATGGTGATAAAGAACATAAAATGAGTTGAATTTGATGATTATGAAATCATTATAAGCATGCATGCAAGAAATTGCCATGAATTTGTATATTTGAGCATGAAGTATATGATCTATGTTGAAATTTGATTGAAGTTCATACTTTTGACCATCTCTTCATCATTTAAGTTGAGAATGGAGATTATATTTCACATGCAAGTACAATTCATAGAGGTATGAGTTTTGAATGCATGAATTTGATGTGTTGGAAGTAAGTTTGGTATAATTTGGGTATGCATGTAATTGATTCATAGGATTTAAGCTTCATAATGTAGTGAATTGGTGTTTGTATCATGTTAGTAGATGTGTATGAAAGTTATGGGTCATAAAATGCAAGCTATGTCAATTTGAATGCAAGTTTGAAGTTTAAATTGGTTACTGGAAATTCCAGAATTCGGCATGTCCGCTTGAGTGTGGAAAGCGCCGCTCGAGCGTGAAATGTTAGCTTCCAAAACTTTTGCAGACATTGATGTCCGCTCGAGCGAAAATAGTTACGCTCGAGCGTCCGAACACATGTTTTGACTTTCAGCTCGAGCGTTCGAAGTCACGCTCGAGCGCGAAAATTAGGCAACCAGTGCTTTTGCAGACAAAGGAGGTCCGCTCGAGCGGGAAGCTCTGTTTCTGAAATTTTTGAATGGACGTTTGGTGTTTCATTTTCCGTTCTTTTTCATTTCTAAGCACTCTTAGGCATGCATTGAGCATTGTGAATGGATTAAGAAGATAAGAAAGCGGCCTAAGAGGAGTGAATAAATTGAGAACAGATTAAATTGTTTGTGACCCAATTAGGGATGGCAATCGGAACCCGGCCCGACGGGGACCCGATCCCCGGACCCCGAATTGAGCGGTTATTCCTCGAAAAATACCCCCAACGGGCCTGGGATGATATTAAAAATTAAATCCCCGATGATATTCGGGCCGGAGACGGGGATACATGTTTCAGCCCCGGACCCAATCCCCAGTCCGGTTGCCCCCGACGTGAATTTACTATTTTGCCCCGCTTATATATAACATATGTGTGTGTGTGTGTAGGGTTTTGGCTGACCACTCATACACAACACACACAGAGCCGCTCTCTCTGCTCTTGCTCTCTCTCTCTCTATATCTAGGGTTTCACATTCCTCTCTCTCTCTTTCACACAACGACGGCGCCGATCCTCCCTCCCTTGCCGCTGCTGGTTAGAACTTAGAGTTTCCCCTCCCTCTCTCTGCTGTGTAGGGTTTTGGCTGACCACAACGGCTGCTCGCCCCTCACCGCCACTCCTCACTGCCGATTTCAAAGGGTATCTCTTTCTCTCTCTCTCTCTCTCGGGATTTCGATATAGGGGGGTTTACATACATACATACATACATACATACATACATATATATATATATATATATCTGTGTGTATATATCTCTGTTCGACCTCTGTTTTTTTTTTTTTTTTTTCTCTCTCTCTAAATTTATTTATTTTAAATATATATATACATATATATGATCTCGATCTAATCACTTGAGTTCTTGATCTGTAATGGATTGTTAAAATATGTAATCCCTGTTTATGTAATGGATTTCAAAGTTATGGGACTTGATAATAAAGAAACACAACTAGGATTTGTTATGTAACGTAATCTCAGTTCCTAATATCAGTTCAAATTGAAAAAATGTTGCAAATTGAATAGGATGTTTCAACTCAGATTTTTTTAATTTGAAAAAATGTTGACAAATTGAATAGGATGTTTCAGATCAAAAAGAACAAAAAAAAAAAACTGAAATGTTACAATAATCTGGAAATTTTTTTGGGGCGAGGGCAGGCAATGGGTTCCCGTCGGGGACATTGTCACTTTCGAGGATCGGGGACGGGAAGTGTAGTCCCCTGTCCCCCCGTGGCCCCGCCTCGCCCCGCCCCGTCCCGTTGCCATCTCTAGACCCAATGTGTGTTATGATTTATGTAGGGTCGAACACAAGGACGAATCCACCGGCAGAACACTGTGAATAATATCTTAGTAAAAATATTTTGAAGTATGCTATTTGTCAAATTGCTTACCCTTATTTGAGTTCATAAGTTTGTTAATTTGAATTGTGGACAAACATTCATGGTACCATTGATTGGGCCAAAGGCTGTTGGATACTATTGAATGAGCCAAAGACCGTCGGACATAATTGATTGAGCCATAGGCCGTCAGACACTATTGAATATGCCAAAGGTCGTCGAACATAATTGATTGGGCCAAAGGCCGTCAGATACAAATGATTGGGCCAAAAGCCGTCGGACATAATTGATTGGGCAAAATGTCGTCGGATACAAACGATTGGGCCAAAGGCCGTTGGACATAATTGATTGGGCCAAAGGTCGTCGGACATAATTGATTGGGCCAAAGGCCGTCGAACATGAATGATTGGGCCAAAGGCCGACGGACATGAATGAATGGGCCAGAGGCCGTATGACATGCTCGGGCTTAAAGCCGTCTAATGTACTAGATAAAACCATAAATGGGCCCAAGGCCGTCTGATATATGTATAACTATTCCTAACTTCATTTATGTATTATTCACTGGGCTTTCGTTCACTCTCATTCATGTGTATGTAGATGAGCCAAGAGATGTTCAAACCCAACCTCAGTGAAGTATGTGGAAAAAAGTCAAAGTTTTGGAGGAGTCAGCCTTAACGTCTCACGCACGAGACTTGTTTTTACCCTTTTGTTCTTTGGTTATATTTTTGCTCTGTTGGCGAAAACGTTGAATCACCTTTATTAATAAGTTTTGTTTGGCTGACTGCATAATTGAAAGTTCCTGAATATAGATTAACTCTATGAGTATGTCTGAGTTATTATGAATTACTTTTGGAATGATTTTGCTATACCAGTTAAGCACAGCTTTATTTACAATTTGTAAGTTTGCTTCCGTTTTGGCCCATCAACTCTGATAAGATATGTTTTATTGGGGATGCACCAATAAATCCCAAATTAATAACTTATACACTGTTTAGTCCTAAAAGTTTTCTTATAGACTGAAAGGTCCCATTACAATGTTTCAAACATCAGATTAATGTTTCGAACATTAGATTTCAAACATCTAATGTTCATCAGATTTCAATAATGTTTGAAATTATAGGATGAATGTTTCAAACATTAGATTTCACACATATAATGTTCATCAGATTTCAATAAATTTTGAAATTATAGAATGAAACATCAGATTTATTTACATCATGAACATCATGATGATGTATAAATGGGATTAAATGGAGCATAAGAAAACTTTTAAGACTAAATGGTTCAACTTTTCAGAAACTAAGATTTATGGGTAAATTTTCCATGTTTTATTTGGTTTGAGGCTGTAGATAATCCCTTGATTACTGGCCGGTTATGACCTTAATCCATAGGGGCATGTTCGGGTCATGACAGTTTGTTTCCAGTTTTTTAAAAACACTTTTCAGAAAATTTTACTTTCTTATTTTTCGTATTCTTTTTTTTTTTTACTAAAATTTTTTAATATTTTTCAATAATTTTTTTAATTTTTAGACACATCTAACATAAATACACTTAAAAAATATCATTTTCGTGAAAAAAATCATTAAAAAATTCACTAAATACCAAAAATATATAATACTAATAATAATAATATATTATTATTATTATTATTATTATTTATAAGTCCTATTAGGGAGACTTATGCTACATATGATCCTACTAAAAAACTTATGTTCCCATAAGTTCTGTGGGTAGTTTGTTGACACATTTACCTTCAATATTAGTTGTTAATATCATAAATAATAGCAAAATCATATATAGGGAATTGAATGTTATTATAGATCATATTTATATGAATGTAAATTTGAATTTCAACATACACATTTACTCTCGATATTAGTTGTTAATATCATAAATAATGGCAAAACTATATATAGAAAATTGAATGTTACCATAGATCATATCTATATAAATATGGATTTGAATTTGAATTTCAAAATACACGAACAAGCAACATTTTCACATTTAATTTAAAAAATCAAAAACCTAGTAAGTTTGCGAAACGTAACGTGACACGTACGTAAACATTGAATACAACAACATCACAACACAAATTCAAAGAAAAAATACAACCGAACGTAACACGCACAAAACATGACAACATTATAGATGTGGGTTAACATTATAACCTAAATGTAACGTTATTGGAGGCTAATGAAAGTGTATCAATGTATGGATGTACCATTTTTCATAAACCAGCAACACTTTTATATTAAATTAAAAAAATTAAAAACACATTAAGTTTGCGAAACGTAACATGACATGTACATAAACACTTAATACAACAACGTCACAACACAAATTCAAAGACAAATACAACCGAGCGTAACCCGCACAAAACATGACAACATTGTAGATGTGGGTTAACATTACAACATAAATGTAACGTCATTGGAGGCTAATGAAAGTGTGCCAATGTATAGATGTACCATTTTTCATAAACCAGCAACATTTCCACATTCAATTAAAAAAATTTAAAACCTATTAAGTTTGCGAAACGTAACGTGACACCTATATAAATATAACGTAACGTGACCATATCAGATGCGACATTCAGATGCAAAAAAACACATTCGCATTGTAAAATGGTACATCCATACATTAGCACACTTTCATTAGCCTCCAATGATATTACATTTAGGTTGTAATTTTAACCCACATCTGTAATATTGTCATGTTTTGTGCATATTACGTTCGGTTGTATTTTTTTTTTTAATTTGTGTTGTGACGTCGTTGTATTCAGTGTTTACGTACGTCTCACGTTACGTTTCGCAAACTTACTAGGTTTTTTATTTTTTAAATTGAATGTGAAAATATTGTTTGTTTGTGTATTTTGAAATTTAAATTCACATTCATATAGATATAATCTATGGTAACATTCAATTTCATATATATAGTTTTGCCATTATAAGGTATAATAGTATATTAATACTATTTATTCACCACTCATAGAACCTTGTGGAATACATTCCTATCTAAATAGGACTTCACATTAAATAAGTTCTCCAAATGGGACTTATAAATAATTTTTCCAAAAAAAAATACTAAAATTGAATATATTTTTATGTATTTATTAATTTTTTAAAATATTTTTTTACAAATATTTTACTATTTAGATATATTTAAGTAAGGTGCATCTAAAAAAGTAAAAAAAAAAAAAAAAAAAACTTAAAAATTTAAAAATATTCACTAAAAATAAAAAAATACAAAAAACAAAAAATTTTATTTTCAGACAATTAAAACTAAATGCACTGAATGGTACTACAAAAGTAGAACGTAGTGTTTGTTTGTACAGCAAGTAACGCTAAGTTTGGGAACCTCTTACATTAGTCAAAAAAATTCGTAAAAAAAAAAGTCAAAAAATTAAAAAAAAATATTCTCTCCTTCCAACATGTTTTTTCGTTTAAATCATTCCAAACATATTTAATGTGTTTGATTTCAATTTTTTTAATTTAATTTTTTTAAATTTAATTTTTTATTTTTCATATTTTTTATTTTTAGTAAATATTTTTTTTTATTTTTTTAGATGCACCTTACTTATATATGCCTAAATAGTAAAATATTTATGAAAAAAATATTTTAAAAAATTAACAAATACACAAAAATACGAAAAATGAACTAAATTTTTGTTTTTTTTTTAATATTTTTTGGTATCTAGTGTATTTTTTACAGATTTTTTTTCATAAATATTATACTTTTTAAGTGTATTTATGTTTAGTGTGTCTAACAATTAAAAAAAAATTGTTTAAAATATTTTAAAAATTCATTAAAAACATTAAAATACGAAAAATAAAAAGTAAAATTTTCTGAAAACTGTTTTCAGAAAACCAGAACCAAACAAAATGATTAATTTTTTTTGCTTCATATTTTAGCTAAAAAATTACTAAAATAATCTATTTCCAAAACAATTTATTGGAAATTTTCCTAATGGGGCACAAATAACAGTAAATTAAAAAGGTCTTCTCCCTTGATTTCAAAGACCAAAATGTTTGTTCAACGATATCCTCAGATCACTAAGTCATGCAAGAAATGTCAAATTACAAAACGACCAATATCATTATTCTGTTTCTTTCTCAGCGAATTGCACTTCAACATAGGGCTTTATTATAGCCGTGTTACATTTCGGATTTGGGTCCTGCTTGTAACTGCCTCCTTACCAATGCAGTGTAAATACCATCCCTCATGAGAAGTTCATCGTGGGACCCGCTTTCAGCAATCATACCATCTGATATGACCGCGACCAAGTCCGCACTTTTGACGGTTGAAAGCCTGTGAGCTATAACAAGAACTGTCCTGCCCCTCATCAGAGAATCCATGGCATCCTATACACAGCATATTCGAAATTGGTCAGTTGAAATGTAAAAGGAAACGAGCCATATCTTGGATAGGCGGCTAAAATATAGTAACTTTGTCACTTAATGCTAGAAAAATAAAATAAAATAAAAAAGGGATGTTTGCCAAGACAAATGAGTATCGGCTTTGAGGGAAAGAATATCTGGGCAATGCAAAAATTGGAAGGACAAGATTACAAAGAAGCATCCAAGTATCAGCTTCTAGACTCTTTTTTTTAATTTTTATTTTCACCACTACTAAATAATTGTTATAGAATGCGGCAACCCTATAAGTCATCAGCTTGAATGCATTTCTTTGATTACATGCACTATTCAAAACACTAGCAGCCGTGTGTACAAATTGAAAAATATCTCCTCATCACTGCCATCCTTTTTCACTCTCCTCCATCTCCTCTTTCCCATGGTTTCTCTCTCCTCTCTTCTTGTTTGAACTGAGATTTGAGAGTCAAATAATAAAATTGTGTGGTTCTCAGATTTGTGAGAGAGGAGTAAAAACCGTCTGCAATTGTGCTAGGGTAGGGAGTTAAACTGATGAATTTGGACAGTTGATGAAAGGCTGCTTGTTGTTTTTTAGCCCTAATAAGCATGACACAATTTCAGATTAACGTTCACACCAAATAGAGTGCTCACATTATAATATAGCATAGATAGTATAGATGTGAATTATTCAAAACATGTGAATCTCACCTGGACTAGGAATTCACTCTCAGCATCAAGAGCGCTTGTGGCTTCGTCCAATAGCAGAACTCTAGGGTTCATCAAGAGTGCTCTTGCAATTGCTATTCTTTGTTTCTGACCTCCAGACAGCCTCAACCCACGTTCTCCAACAACAGTTTCATATTTTTCAGGAAATGCTGCTACAAAATCATGTGCATTTGCCATTTTCTGCATCATTACCAGTCCACCAGCATGCACAATCGGAGTTTGCAATTTTTTGAGGGCGAGCTTACTTTAGAAAAGAACAAATAAACAAAAGAAAAGAGGAAAGATCATGGAAACTTACAGCTACATTTTCTATCTCTGCACTGCTGGGTTTTCCATCAAATCCGTAGGCGATGTTATCCTCAATAGAGCAATTGAAAAGAACAGGCTCCTGACTCACTATACTGATCTACAATTTTAGAAAGCACGGAAGATTAGGGTGTTTTAAAAAACTCTACACGGTAAACTTAATGTATGATTTGGTAGAAATAATGAATGGCACATACATAACTGACATATTAACAGCTTGCATAGAATTAATAAGGTTTCTTCCATGCAACAAATGGATTACAGAAACTGGAACATACTAACTTCCACAATATTTGTAACCATTACAAATTTGGCTTAAATATGGCTATAAACATTTGTGAGGAAACTCATCTAAGTTGTTGCTCAGTTAAATCAAAAACACATCAAAATGGGTAGGGACCTTATGCTATAACTGTTTTTGGGTCAGGATGTCCAAATTTATTTAACAGTAAAGTTGATTTAAAATAGGCCAATGTATTTAAACCGTGTATGCAAACCAAAACTCAGGCACAAGATTACCTTTTTGTGTAAATATTCATGTGATATTTCCGCAAGGGAAACCCCATTTAGCAAAATCTTTCCTTTGATTGGATCGTAAAACCTTTCAATCAAGTTTGCTATTGTGGTCTGCAACAAAAATGTACATGTAATTAGCAATGGAAAAAGTTTCCGTTCATCTAAAAGCTGGCAAGAACAAAATACAAGCTTTAGATTCTCCATAAAGGAAAAAACACAGGATAATAATGATAGTTGTAATACTTTTCCACCACCACTTGGACCAACGAGCGCAACTTTGGACCCAGGTCTCAGTTTTAAAGTTATCCCCTGCAATTCAAACAATGTTGTTAGATGGAACCAAGAAAAATAGTGAGAAATCAAACGTTTTACATCATAGAAAACATTCACATATTACGAGAATTTCTAAATATACTCATACTATGCTTGAGTTCATCTTGTAAGTGGAAAATGATAATTAATAAAACAAAACTCATGATCTGATATCAGTAAACATTAATACTTAAACAAGACCACAACTGAGTCAGGAGAAAGAAAAACACTTTTGCTTTATATGTTTGTTGTAATAAAGTCACACCTCATGTGAAACTGACTAAAGTTGATACCTTGAGCACCATATGACTTGGGCGAGAAGGATAAGCAAACCAGACATCATCTAGTTCAACATCTCCATCTGGATTGCTGCACATATAATGGCAAAACATAAATGGAAAAACTATGGTTTCAATCTCGGTAAGAGAATCAAAACACTGTGCATTTAGAGAGAGAGAGAGAGAGAGTCACCCTATAGGGCATTTATCTCCTGATTTTGGCATGCTAGACACACGATCTAGAAGCTGAAAAACTCTCCTACTAGCTCCAGCAGCTTTCATTGCAGTCGTGTATAATCCAGATAGTGAGGATACAGAAGACCCAACTGCAGGTGGAGAGTTTAGCACATTGAAGGTCAAAGCTCCCATATTACTGCCAAATTAAAAGCAATTAAATATTTGAATTTTACTACCTAAACACTAATTAATAAGAAAAAAAAGGATCAAGGGGAAGTTAATTCTCAAATTACGCCTTAATTAATTATGACTTAGGATATACTACTGTTGTGTTTGGTTGGAGGATTTGAGGAGAGATTTGGAAAGAGAAATGAAAAAAGTAGGTGAAACGTGAATAAAATATACCTACATTTCACCTAGTTTCATACCCCTTTTCTCCTTCCCTTTTCAAATCTCTCCTCAAATCCCTCAACCAAGCACAGCGTACATGAATATTTTTTCATCATCCAGTTCTACTTAGGACGACGACTTCAATAAAAATAGTTCAACGTGCCTTTCCCCGTGACTTGAACTTGCAATTTTGTTAGTTTTGCTCTTTACCTTGCATCACCATCAACTTGGATAAAATGATTCATCCATATTGCAGCATCTTGCATTCACCACACATGGCCAAAACCTCAGCAATACATTCTAACATCTTGTTCTCAATAAAGCCTCCTCTAACTTCTCATGAATAGATTTGGATTTGGTTCATTTTATGTGTGTTTCCATCATCTGTCTCCACATCCATATTTGGCTACACTCAATTCACCGCAATCGAAAATAACAAAATCACTCAACTGTTGACATGCTTGGAACAGAAAATGGCCTCTTGCTGAGATTATGAATTTCATGAAGTTTTCTTTTTTACATATTCAATAAACTTCATTTGGCCAAATTTCATGGAGTAAGTTTCAAATTTTAATTTTATTTTATTTACAACTAAACAGATGCCAAACCACTGGTAAATTTTACAAGCAATAAACACTGAGGGAAGTACCTGTGAGGCTATAAAGAATGAAAGATGTAAGAGATCCTGCTGTCATGGAACGCATTATTGTCAAGTACGCTCCATAAATGACCACTATGATAACAGATAAAGTAGAGGCTGCATTTAGCCCTCCAAAAAAAAAACCAACTATTTTCTGCAGTCACGAACAGTGAAAACTCAAAGCTTAGGAACTTTCTCATTAGAAACATCCGAAGAATAGAATTAGAAGGGAAAGGGGAGCATAAATCGCATCGTGGAACTCACGGCTTGTTGAAGTCCAAGCTGCAGGGTCACATCAACTTTCTCTGAGTAACTTGAAATTGTATAAGCTTCTTTGGCAAAAGATCTTACAGTTCGAACAGCCCCAAAAGATTCCTAAAATAACCAAGAATGTCATTAAATGAACCAACAGTTTGACAAACAAATCTTCATAATAATGAGTCATTAGAATGTCCAAAGAATCAATAAATGCCTTCGTATATATATATATATATATCAATGTACAGAAAAAAGAAAAGAAAAAGGAAGCTAAAAATGCAAAACAGTTAAGAATTACATTAGATTTATGACAGAGAACATCTAATCAGACCTTGAAATCTTTTAAGTAAATTCTTACACCCATTTCAGAAACGACTTTTTTTTAGATTGTTAGCGGATGATGCATTTCTCTGTGTATTCAATCCTGCTATTATAATTCATCTAGCAAAGAGAAAAAGGAATCCATATTCAAGATTAAAGTTGGATTGTTTTACCGATAATTTGGGACTACTGGTTATCCAAATCCTGATCATCTCATCTAAAGCAACACTTTTTGTTAAACGTATGCTTATTAAAGGAGTCTGATCTTTCAACTTCTACAAACACATAAACTACAAGAAGGAAAGATTAGGAGTTGAAAATAAGTTAAGTTTTTAACAGTGCATTAGTTTTGAACGCTAAATGGTTCATGAATCATTTGAATCGTTGTTAACAAAAAGCGCTAATACCCATACAATTTATGTTTTGGAACGCTTGTTCTGATTTATGGTACACTTCCATTCCAAATCAGTAAATTTACTGATCCAAAGCATTCTAAAATCTTTTTCCTATCTATTTCCTAATAAGTTAAGTTTTTAACATTGCATTAGTTTTGAATGCTAAATGGTTCATGAATCATTTGAATCGTTGTTAACAAAAAGCGCTAATACCCATACAATTTATGTTTTGGAACGCTTGTTCTGATATATGGTACACTTTCATTCCAAATCAGTAAATTTACTGATCCGAAGCATTCTAAAATCTTTTTCCTATCTATTTCCTAATAAGTTAAGTTTTTAACATTGCATTAGTTTTGAACACTAAATGGTTCATGAATCATTTGAATTGTTGTTAACAAAAAAGCGCTAATACCCATACAATTTATGTTTTGGAACGCTCATTCTGATATAGGGTACACTTTCATTCCAAATTAGTAAATTTACTGATCCAAAGCATTCTAAAATGTTTTTCCTAATATTTTTCATAGGAGAAAAAAAATCAAATATAATGAAATAAAATTTGGAAAGAGTGGAGTTTTGGAAAGACAAATGTGAATATGGGGGGGGGGGGGGGGGGGGGTTTGTTTTCAATAATGCTCCAAAAAATGTGTTTTTTACATGATCAATTTGATATCACTGTTTCATTGGATGTCTAATTTTTGACAAAATATTTCTCTCACCTTAAATAAATTCTAATAGTGTATTTTATACAAGCATGTCCCTACTATACCACATCTAAAGTATGTGGTACCATGTTTCCGTTGCCATTTCTTGTATAGGACCGATCCGTTTTGCTGATAACATTGATTTGAATGATCAATAGAATCATCAATGGAGCTTCTGATATGGTCCTTTGATGGGCTCCTGATAAACTAGTGTATGCATCTAAACCCTAATACCATTATTTAAAGTTAAACTACTTTACTCATTAAAAAGTTCCGTTTTGTCCATACTGGTATAATTGGTGAAAATTATGTGATTTCTTGAATTGCCCCAAAAGAAAGAAAAAGTCAGACACAAACCTCGGCAATTGAGGCAGCTACTGCAGCAGCAGCTTGAGTTTTGTGTGAAAGTTCACGAAGAAAGCGCCCAAATTTACGCACAGCAACTGAAATTACAGGCACAATAACCAAGGCCAGCACTAAACAGGAATGAAACATACAATTAGTGTCCTTTGGTTGAATGAACATAGAAGCAAGCAAACTCTTCTATTCAAAACCAATCACTCACATGTTAACTTCCATGATGAAGAGAGCATGAAGACAACACCAATAAGTGCAGTAGTTAGATTTCGGAGTGCCTCAGAAAGGTTGGTTGTTGCAGCATTTTTTATAATTTGGGTGTCTTCTGATAGCCTGCTCAGGAGCTCTCCTGTCCGGGTAACATCATAGAAGGCTATTTCCTGTGGAACATGTTAGTGACAACTTTTTAATCAAAGTTTCAAATATAAATTTAGACATAGGAAAATAATTTCAGTAAATTCTTTAAATTCTTTCCACGATTTCCAAACAGCAAACTTGCTTCCAAGTACTTCAATAATGGTAAAGAAGTTATTCAGATTGACAGTGCATATGGCAGATCCAAAGTATTAAATCCAGCAGACCAGTTTACACACTGGTCAAGCATGTAATATCATAAATGTCTCATATGAATTTTATAAAAATAAGCATTGATGGACCCCTCACTTGCTGGATAAGGTGACTAAACAAGTCCCTCCTCAAACGAGCAACAACCCTTTCACTTGCGGAAGAAAACAACCATGCCCGAATTGCTGTGCATATAGAACTGCAAAAATGAAGAAAGGAAAAAACCAAAGTTATTGTGTAATTGAAAGTAATTCTGATTAAACAATAAACAAACCAAGGGGTGTGAAAAAAAAGAATACAATCATGAATAGTGGCTTATAGTAGAAAAGCTAAGGTGTAGTAAAAAAATGCCGGCTACATGATTTTTATAGCTTTGGACAAAGAGCTCAGCTCTAAATAAGTATATAGAATAGGATGATGAAAATCAGGTGAGCTCAGGGATGGCCATTTTAGTCCGGTCAGCGGAGACCCGCCCATACCAGCCCGAATGAGGTGAATTTTACCCGACCCGACACTTGCGTGGAAGCAGAGGTGGATTATATTTTAGTCACCCGCAACGAGAGTGGGGCGGGGGTGGGTATCGCCTCCCTCGATCCAAATCTGACCCGACATAATTAATAATATATATGTATATATATAATATAATTAGATATAAGAAAGGAATACTAAAAGTCTATGGTTCTGTTTAAATATAAATAAATAATAATCCTAAAAGTCCCACTGTTTATATATATGGAAACAAGAAAAATTATTTAGTGCGTTAAGAATTTAAATGGTTCCCAATTTTTTTGGCTATTTGAAATGTGGTCAGGTATCCGCAGGGGCAGGGATGGGATTGAAAATTTTCACCCGTAACGGAGTTGGGATGGGGGCGGGGGATGACAAACCCGCCCCGTGGCCATCCCTAGGCGAGATGAAAAACACATCCATTAAGTATTGTATATTGTCACTGTAAGGCTATGTTTGGATCATGAATTTAGGTAGGGATTTGAAATGGGAAAGGAAAAAGGTGTAGAAAATGTAAATGAAATATAAGCTAAATTTTTTCTCCATTTCCAAATCCATGATCCAAACACAACGTAAGTAAACATTATTACAATAAGAAACATGTTTATTAAAATCATAAAATGCCTTTTTTACGAGTTATCATTTTGCATGAAGTGTTAAAAACAACTATTTATGGTGGAAAAACACAAAATGCTCTTTTCAAATCCTATCTGATATAAAACCAACCCATTCAATTTCTTTAGGACAAATGCTACTGAATCATCTCACACAGTAAAATAGTAAAAAGCAGATAGAGTTGACTAATATTTTCACAGAGCAAGCATGCAGATCAAACAAGAGAAGAAGAAAAAAAAGGGAAGAATGGTTATACCCAACAACAACAATTAGCAGAATAACTATTACGGTGCCCTTGACAGCATCCAAAGCTTCAGCTTGATCTTCAGGGGTCTTTATATCTCTTGATACAATGTCTATTATCATTCCACCATATTTTGGCTGCAAAACAAAAAATTTGACATGGTACAGGGAAAACTTCATGATATATACCAAAACAGAATTAATTAAATACTAAATTTACTGTTCAAATTATGGTTAATTTCATAATCTCATATATACTCTATTAAAATGTTGTGAACTTCACATGTCTATGCAACTAGCCATGTATGAGGTGAGTGCTCTCTGGGAAATTCTCATAATTAAATCATTCACTCACTTGAGTTATGTTAGGGGTCATTGGAAGTGTTAGAATCTAACACTCCTCTGCACGAGCAGCCTGCCACATGATAGAGAGATGAACAAGACAAAATATAGTCTTGGGGGCAGAGACTTGGCCCGAGAGACCATCCAAGACCTAGCTCTAATACCATGTTAGAATTTTGGAAGCATCCAACCAAAACAATTGGTAATAGGTGGTGTAATGACCCCGAACTGCATGTTATAATTAACGGTAATTAATTATATGTTTAGGTGAATTAATGGAAGAATATCTGTTTGAATTAGAAAAATATCTGTTGGACTTACGACTTCGGAACTGAAATTGATGACTGTAACGGGTTCGGAAAATGAAATTGAACACGCCTACGTGATACCGGGAATTTTTAGAACCATTTGGAATAATAAATTGAGGACTGAATTTCGTCTGATTCGTTAAGCTTTGTTTGGCTCAAATGTTTGGCTTATTTGTTTCTAAGATATATATGACTTAAGAGATAAGATGGTTGACTCATTTGACTCAAAAACAAGAGAAGAAAATATCTAAGGGAGAGAGAGAAGAGAGAGTTCGTGAGAAAGAGAGAGAGAGCAAGGGGGAGAACAGGGGAAAGAAGAAGAAAAAGGGGAAATCAAGCTAGCTTCTTCAATTAAGGTAAGAATTGCCTCTCTAATTTCTTGAAGTAAGGGTTGATTCATGCATATTTCATGATAATTAAGTGGCTTGAAGGGGGAATACGTTTCATTTGGGCATACATGGTAGTAATTGATGAGTCTTGGTCATATTTGGTAAATTTGAGGGAGAACCTCCATGGATGTAAAGGAATGAAGCTTTTATGTGCATGTTTATAATTTTTCAACTCAATTCATGGTTTGATCTTGTGTATGATGTATATGGGTTTTGTTTTGAAGTTGTAATGGTTAAATCAAATAGCTTTCAAGAAGATTTGGGACTTGGTTTCATCATTTTGAAGTGGGTATTTGCAAAGGAAAGATGGAAGTTTGAGAATTCCAGAAATTCAGATTTTTCGCTTAGTCCGCTCGAGCGGATGGAGTCCCGCTCGAGCGGGAAAATCGGCCTCTCAGCAGTTTTGAGCAGTTGTTCAGGCCGCTCGAGCGGCCAAAGTGGCGCTCGAGCGGAGGACCTTTTTCAGGAAAAGTTTGGGGAGATGTTTTACATGGTTTTTAGCATGTTGATGGCATCATTTGGCATCTTATGAGCAGTAAAGAAGAAAGGAAATGGCTTGAGTTATGTGATTTGATGATTTGCAGGTCAAGAGGTGAAGACCGTACAACCGGTTCTGGAAAACCACTGTAAGTAACATTTCTGTAAAGTTATGTTCGTATAAAGTATGTTCTGAAAATGCTATGCTATGTTATGATTTCTGAAATGATAATGTTTTCTGAGAACGAATGTCCTATTTGCGAATCTAGTATGGCGTCCATAGAGAGTCCCAAGTCATGGGGGACGGCATGAAAATGCGGGTCCATGACTAGTTTACGAGATCTCGTGAGTCACTTCATTGTGACGATATGTGTTTAATCAGTATCCGGAACTGATTACTCTAGTCGGAAGACGTTCTGTTATGTTATGTTCTGTGGGGTATGCCATTATTATGTTATGTTATGAAATGATTACGATTAAGAATGATTTGTTTTACGGATATATGATATGTGGAATTCGTTCTCTAACCCTTTACGTTAATGTTACTTGCTGGGCTTTAGCTCACCCCCGTATATATGTATTTTTTATAGGTGAGCAGTCGGGGAGCCAAGCCTAGGCGGAGTCCGTACCGAGCCGCCATTTTGAAAGCCTACCTGAGTTGGTGCCCCGAGCTGGGCTAGGCCTGGAAGGCCGTATAGTGAGTTTTGGTTTTGTAATGTAATTGTGGCATGTGCCTACATGTTTCGTGTTGTATATGGATTTTTGGTACATGTGATGTAAAGTTAGTGGGTAATTAACTCATTTTTGGCATGTAATATTTGTTCATATAAAAGCACAGCTCTTTGGACTATTGTAGTTTCTGTTTTCGTTTCCGCGAGCCCTGATTAATTATGTTTGTACAGTAAGGCCTGTGGTAATCTAGGATTACTGGCCGGTTACGATGCCAAACTTCTGGGGGCGGGTTTGGGTCGTGACAGAATGGTATCAGAGCGCACGAGTTAATTTACCCACACACGTGTCCATTTGAGCTGTAGGGTGCATTAGAAAAGAACTAGAGCATGGCATGAGCATATGTGCATGTGTGTGTGTGTGTTCTGAATATGAGAAGCAAGAGCTGTAAATGAAGAGACAGTAGAGGAAATGTTATGTTGAGAATAAAATGTTGTATTTGTTATGGGTTCTATAGACGAATGGAGGAGACTAATGCAAGGAATGTAGATGAGACTGAACCTTCTAATGCTAGGTTGGATCGGTTAGAAAGGATGGTAGAAGCTTTAGTGAGACAGCAAGAACAGAACCAACAACCACAACAGAGACAACCTTTTCCGCCTCCTCCACCACCACCTGTGCAAGTGGAACCGATGAATAATGATGATATTATCAGTTTGACTCAGAAATATAAGAAGTTGAAACCACCAGAATTTGCAGGAGGCATTGAGCCATTAAAAGCGGAGGCATGGGTCCTAGAAACAGAAAAGATTTTCGAAGTATTTCCGTGTACCGATGTATATAAGGTTTTGTTAGCAACATTCACTTTGACAGAGGAAGCTCGAAGATGGTGGATGCTAGTTCGAGAGGTAGATAGAGATTTGACTTGGGACCGATTTAAAGAAAAGTTTTATGAAAAGTACTTCCCACAATGCATGCGAGACAGAAAAATATCTGAATTCGAACAGCTGAAGCAAGGTGTTATGTCGGTAGCAGAGTACGAAACGAAGTTCACTGAATTAGCCCGCTATGCTCCCCATATGGTGGATACAGAGTACAAAAAGGCAAGGAAGTTTGAGGGCGGATTACATGTTGAAGTACTTGACAGGGTAAATGTATTGAAACTGGAGAAATATGTTGATGTCCTTGATAGAGCCTTGATGGCGGAAACGAATATTGCGGCCTTGAAAATGTCCCAGTCAACAATGACCGAAGTAGAGAGTAGGAGATTTAAGAAACAGAAAATAGAAACAGTTGGTGAATCAATGACTTCTGTGAATGAAAATTTGGCTTCAAGGGTTAGTAACAATACAAAAAGGGAAAGTGGAGGAAGTGTAAGTATGCCCATTTGTAAGGAATGTGGAAAGCAGCATTGGGGCGTTTGTCGCCGAATATCAGGAGCATGTTTCAAATGTGGACAAAAAGGACATTTAGCCAAAGCTTGTCCACAAGGTTACCCAAGAACTGAAAGACCTGTTGCTAGTGGAAATACATCAACAGTGGCACCGAAGACAACTACGACATCAACTCCGGAGGGGAATACTTTGCGACAAGCACGAGTTTACACTTTAATTTCAGATAAGACACAGGGTAGTGGAAAAGCGAATGCAGGTATGATTTCAATTATCTATTATGATGTTAGCACTGTTACCTATGCAATGGAAACTACTGAACATATGAACATGTAACTATGATGGAATAACTTCCCTTTGCTATTACCTTTGCTATGGACTGTTCTAATTACGTAACTACCTTTGCATTGAACGTTATAGAACTTGTTAGTTGACTTCAGCATGTGTGAAATCTGTTTATTATATGTCAGACTGCTATGAGATTAATATATGAACTATTTGAGTAATTGAATAGAACCGTTGCATTGTTCTCTTTACATGATGACATTTCTGTGACCTACTGAATGACATGTGACTACGATTTCTGATTGAGAGTCTGCAAGGATAAGTAAAGTTTGGAGGACCAAACTTCTTAAGGTGGGGAGAGTGTAATGACCCCGAACTGCATGTTATAATTAACGGTAATTAATTATATGTTTAGGTGAATTAATGGAAGAATATCTGTTTGAATTAGAAAAATATCTGTTGGACTTACGACTTCGGAACTGAAATTGATGACTGTAACGGGTTCGGAAAATGAAATTGAACACGCCTACGTGATACCGGGAATTTTTAGAACCATTTGGAATAATAAATTGAGGACTGAATTTCGTCTGATTCGTTAAGCTTTGTTTGGCTCAAATGTTTGGCTTATTTGTTTCTAAGATATATATGACTTAAGAGATAAGATGGTTGACTCATTTGACTCAAAAACAAGAGAAGAAAATATCTAAGGGAGAGAGAGAAGAGAGAGTTCGTGAGAAAGAGAGAGAGAGCAAGGGGGAGAACAGGGGAAAGAAGAAGAAAAAGGGGAAATCAAGCTAGCTTCTTCAATTAAGGTAAGAATTGCCTCTCTAATTTCTTGAAGTAAGGGTTGATTCATGCATATTTCATGATAATTAAGTGGCTTGAAGGGGGAATACGTTTCATTTGGGCATACATGGTAGTAATTGATGAGTCTTGGTCATATTTGGTAAATTTGAGGGAGAACCTCCATGGATGTAAAGGAATGAAGCTTTTATGTGCATGTTTATAATTTTTCAACTCAATTCATGGTTTGATCTTGTGTATGATGTATATGGGTTTTGTTTTGAAGTTGTAATGGTTAAATCAAATAGCTTTCAAGAAGATTTGGGACTTGGTTTCATCATTTTGAAGTGGGTATTTGCAAAGGAAAGATGGAAGTTTGAGAATTCCAGAAATTCAGATTTTTCGCTTAGTCCGCTCGAGCGGATGGAGTCCCGCTCGAGCGGGAAAATCGGCCTCTCAGCAGTTTTGAGCAGTTGTTCAGGCCGCTCGAGCGGCCAAAGTGGCGCTCGAGCGGAGGACCTTTTTCAGGAAAAGTTTGGGGAGATGTTTTACATGGTTTTTAGCATGTTGATGGCATCATTTGGCATCTTATGAGCAGTAAAGAAGAAAGGAAATGGCTTGAGTTATGTGATTTGATGATTTGCAGGTCAAGAGGTGAAGACCGTACAACCGGTTCTGGAAAACCACTGTAAGTAACATTTCTGTAAAGTTATGTTCGTATAAAGTATGTTCTGAAAATGCTATGCTATGTTATGATTTCTGAAATGATAATGTTTTCTGAGAACGAATGTCCTATTTGCGAATCTAGTATGGCGTCCATAGAGAGTCCCAAGTCATGGGGGACGGCATGAAAATGCGGGTCCATGACTAGTTTACGAGATCTCGTGAGTCACTTCATTGTGACGATATGTGTTTAATCAGTATCCGGAACTGATTACTCTAGTCGGAAGACGTTCTGTTATGTTATGTTCTGTGGGGTATGCCATTATTATGTTATGTTATGAAATGATTACGATTAAGAATGATTTGTTTTACGGATATATGATATGTGGAATTCGTTCTCTAACCCTTTACGTTAATGTTACTTGCTGGGCTTTAGCTCACCCCCGTATATATGTATTTTTTATAGGTGAGCAGTCGGGGAGCCAAGCCTAGGCGGAGTCCGTACCGAGCCGCCATTTTGAAAGCCTACCTGAGTTGGTGCCCCGAGCTGGGCTAGGCCTGGAAGGCCGTATAGTGAGTTTTGGTTTTGTAATGTAATTGTGGCATGTGCCTACATGTTTCGTGTTGTATATGGATTTTTGGTACATGTGATGTAAAGTTAGTGGGTAATTAACTCATTTTTGGCATGTAATATTTGTTCATATAAAAGCACAGCTCTTTGGACTATTGTAGTTTCTGTTTTCGTTTCCGCGAGCCCTGATTAATTATTTTTGTACAGTAAGGCCTGTGGTAATCTAGGATTACTGGCCGGTTACGATGCCAAACTTCTGGGGGCGGGTTTGGGTCGTGACAGGTGGAGCAGTTTCTCGACTATATGAACCAAAATTGGATAGATTAAAGAGGCAATATGAGGCAAGTCTCTAACAAAAAAAAATCTCTGTGAAGTGTGGGAAAAAAGTTTGATTCAAAGGACAGTCATTTTAAGCAAATAGAAGCAGAAGTCAGGTCACTATGCGGTCCATTCCTGTCAACACCCTTCATTAAAGGGACTAAAACTAGGTAATGGCCTTCTCAATAGCCAAAATTCCGTAAACTTATTTTAAGTATAAACTTCCGTGTTACAAGCTAATTAATCTAAGGACCTAGAGTAACAAATCATGCACCTTCATTTTCTTTTCCATTATCTGAGGAACTTCAAAAGCTTTGAAACTCAAATGCAAGGTCTCCCCACATTAACCTAAAGTCAATGCTTAAAATAAAGCATTGGAATGGCATGATTTGCACTCACCATGATAACATAGTCTGGAAAAATAATTGGCTGCCTTGGATCTCAGGGTTCACCTTTAATAGAGAAGGTAGAACATTAAGTGGATGAAAGAGCTAAATAATGAACCTCTACTCTTAAAGCTTGTATTTTGAATGTAGAGGGAACTATAAAGAGCAAAGTGAGACTTATACAGTTCCTAAAGCTCATATAAGTGACTTTGGGCTTGTAATTTTCTTTAGAAGCCATCTTATGAATACGAATTTGAAAGGAATTCGACATACAAAGCCAATCTATGGGGAAAGTAAATACCTACTTGCAGTCTTTGGTACCTATCTGAAAGAGAACAATTTACACTGGTATATACATTTACCGTAAAACTGATATTGGTGTTCACTATCCTTTTCACTCAAAAGCTGTAGATAATAATTTTAATAATTGAGAGAGAGAGAGAGAGAGAGAGAGAGGAGGTATGACACCTAACACAAAAAATGACTTACAATGAGAATACTTGTTATGGATGCAATCAGAAGTGCAATAGTGGCGATAATCAGATTTCCTGCATCAGGCTTCGCCTGTATATTGGGGGATGTCAACAACTTAATATACTTCAATAACACGGCTCCACTTTCAAGGGCAGTCAGAATTGATTTTTCACTTACCAGTTGAAATATTCTACAAAATCCAACATTTGCTGCCTGAATTTATCCAACAAGGTTAACTTATTAGCAAAACAATGAGGACAGAGCAAAATGAAAATGCAGAAAGTAACAACACAAAAAGCCATCACCTGTATTGCATCTCCATGCTCAAGGTCCGATGGAGGACCATCAGCCGAGCCATCGTCATTTGCCTTCCTCCGTGCCTACAAAAGAATTCAGGCACATTTGCCATCTCATAACCCAATTGAAAATCAACTCAATACTCTTCTCCAATTAAAAAATAATCATATTCCGATTAATCTATGGGAATAAAAAAAGAAGTGAAAAGAAACATACATTTCAAGAGTTGGAAACCAAACAAAAAAGCTGTGTTTGAATCGTAGATTTGAGGAGAGAAAAAAAGGGGAAGGGAAATGTGAATGAAATATAAAATAAATTTTTTTCACATTTCCCTTCTCTTTTCTTTTCACTCCACAAATCCCTTCTCAAACATAAGATCCAAACACAACCAAAACTTAAAATTAAACTAGGAATTAAACTACTACACTCAGTATTATAGCCATGGAGGATTCAAGAATTGGTAAAAGGGGAATTCCTGCTTTTCATGATCTCAGGATCAGAACAGAACAATTCCAACTATTTTTGTAAAAGGAGGAAGGAAAGTTAGGAAATTCATGTTGTTCACCAGACACTGTAAAATTCCGAGATCTTGACTAGGGGTTTTACCAGAAAATGGGAAATTCAAACAGAGCAAATTGAAACAACTCATATACATAACTAGGAATGCAATCATATTTCAAACAGTCCAATTTACAAACACCATATATGCATGAATTTCCACATACCCATAAAACCCAATAGGTCAAGAATAAACTCAAAGCAAAATAAACCCATATTACAAAGATGAATTTCTAACAAAACAAAGGAAGAAAACGAAGTTTTTATATGAGATTTACCTCTTTACTCAACAGAGAAACTCTCTCACTGCCAGAGGACATAATGGATTTCGAAGTCCAATCCAAGTGCTGCTTTTTACCCATCACGAATTGTAAAACAGAGACGAAAAATTGATGTTGGGAAGTCTACGGATATATAATCGATACAATAATATATCTTCAGTTCTGACTTGTGAGAGAGAGAGACTTGTGAATATTTTTTCTGCGGTAATGCGATGAGAAAGTCTTTGTCGATGATGGTGGTGCTGATGATCGACGAACAATAAACAAAGATTGGAAACAAAGCTAACTGTACGGGAAAAACTCAAGCGAAGGACAACTTTTCAAGGAGAGAAGTGGCAATCATCTTTTTGAGGAGTCCTTCCCTTTGCACAAATAGGGTCTCCCCCCACTCACTCTCTCGCTCTCTCTAGCTCTCTCTCTCTCTCTCTCGGTTAAGATATTGCTTATTTCTTTCTTTCAAAATAATAGTCTCTTTTAAAAAATTTAATTTTTTTAAAATTATCTTTTAATATTATATTTTTTAAAAAATATTAATTATCATAATTATATTAAATTTAAATGAAAGGTAAAATAAAAAATTTATAATATTTGAATTCTTAATTTTTGAAAAAGTATTAATATTTTCAGATAATAAAAAATATAATAAGATACTAATATTTGGGGATGAAATAATTTTTTTTAACTAATTAATTAGTTTAATCATTGGGTTTTGAGGGAATTTTATTATTTGCTTTGATTGCAGTATTGGGGGAGTTGTTATTTGGTTATACATTATTTTAAGTTCATTAATCGAAATTTTTTATATTATAGTCTTACCTTTTGAGTAAAATTACCATTAATGATAAAATTCCAAGATTATAAAACAATAAAAAGTAAATTACATTCATTTAACTCGTTTGGGAACCAGTCCATTTAGTCAAAAAGTCAAAAAGTTACTAAAAAAGTCAAAAAGCCAACAACCAATACTAAAAAATCAAAGATTCTCTTTTCTCTCTATTTTTTGCACATCTTTTCGTAAAAAGTCAAAAAGTCAACCCAAACATACTAGTTTTTTTTAGCTCATATTTTAGCCAAATAGCCAAAAAGTTACTAAGCCTCCGTTTGGGAAGTGGGTTGACTTTTTGGCTTTTTTGGCTATATGAGCCTGGGCTCAAAAACCTAGTTTGGGAAGGACTTTTTGACTTTTTTGACTTTTTGGCTTTTTTGTGAGGTGTCATCCTGATAAATTACCAAACTGCCATTTTTTGTTTTTGTTTTTTATTTTGATTTTTATTTTGGGTTTGGATTTCCCATATTTTGCTTAATTTATTTATTTATTTATTTTAATTTTGGGTTTGGATGTGGCGTTTTTTGCTTAATTTTTTTTTAATTTTTTTTTTGGTT
Source organism: Camellia japonica (assembly GCA_030407325.1). Taxonomy (NCBI): domain Eukaryota; kingdom Viridiplantae; phylum Streptophyta; class Magnoliopsida; order Ericales; family Theaceae; genus Camellia; species Camellia japonica. The sequence goes on along the minus strand of JAPPVO010000059.1, from coordinate 24,639,472 downwards.
TTGATTTGGCAAATTTACGTTTTTTGTATTTTGTTGAAATTTTATTATTTTTTATTTTATTATTTTGGGTTTTATTTTGGCTTATTTTGGTAAAATAAAATTTTTTTTTTTGTGGATTTGGCGTATTTTTTAAAAATTTATTATTTTATTACTTTGGGTTTTATTTTGGCTTATTTTGGTAAAATACATATTTTTTTTTATTTTGGATTTGGCGTGTTTTGCTTAACTTTTTTTTAAAAAAAATTTATGTTTTTGTTTATTTAATTTTTTTATACTTTATTTTATTTTTTTATTTTGGCTTATTTTCGGAAAAAAATTATCTTTTTGTTTATTTTATTTTATTTTGGATTTATTTTGGCTTAATAAATTTTTTTTATTTGTAATTTTTTTTATTAATTACTAATTTACGGTTTTGTCGTTTTTTTATTTGTAATTTACGTTTTTGTGGTTTTTATTAATTTAAAATGTTATTTTTTTTTTGTAAATTATTTTAAAATGTTATTAATGTTATTAATTTACGTTTTTTTTATTTTAAATAATTTAATTTTAATTTAATTTTAAATATTTATTTTTATGTTTATTTTAATTTGCGTTTTAATTTTTATATTTATTTTAATTTTAGTTTAAGTATTTAAATAATGTAAATAATCTAAAAATTCTTTCAATAGTAAAAAATTAAAATAAATATTCAAAAAATTTAAATCGTAAAAATTTAAATAATTTAAATATTAAAAAAATTATTTTAACAAAGAAATTTAAATAATTTAAATATTCAAACAATTTAAATAGTTTAAAATGTTAATATTTTAAATTTAAAAAGAACTCTACACTGAAATCGTAACCAAACACATAAAATAAAACTCAAGTAATAAATTATTTTTAAAACTCATAACCAAACACATAACTTGAAACTCCATACTACTTTCACAACTCTACACTCAAATCATAACCAAACACATAAAATAAAACTCACGTAATAAATTATTTTTAAAACTCATAACCAAACACATAATTTGAAACTCCATACTACTTTCACAACTCTACACTCAAATCATAACCAAACACATAAAATAAAACTCACGTAATAAATTATTTTTAAAACTCATAACCAAACACATAACTTGAAACTCCATACTACTTTTACAACTCTACACTCAAATCGTAACCACTCACGTAATAAATGTGTTTTTTGGGATTTTTTTTTTTTTTTTTTGGGTGCTGCCGCATGCCCTCTTTGATGAGGGGTAGTTCTATAAATTGAGCTTGGCGTTGGAACTTGCCCAGCAAGATTTTGGCTTTTGTCTTTTAGTGGCTCTTTGAGCCTCTTTTGGCATTTAGTGGCTCAAAGAGCCTGGGAGCCTTCCCAAACACAGGCTAAATTAACCTATTCCCAAACGAGGCCTGAGATTTGAAAAAAATACAGTTAATTTCATATTTTTTACATAATTATACTAACTTTCCTATAAATTTTAATTTACACAATACTTAAATCTTTTCTTATTAGTAATTTGTGGATCATATGGATAAAAAAAATGATATTGTTACATCTTTTTATACTAAAATATATATTTATCTTTATTTATTTCAATATCTTTATCATCTGTATAAATTTTAGTCATTTTAAACTTCATTAAAAAAAAAAGTCGGTATAATTATAACAAACTTGCAAGATTGATTATATTTTTCACAAACTTGTGGGAAGAAGGCATTGAAGGGGTGGGGAGTGGTGGTCCGAGATAAGGGGCACTTTGGGAAGAAGTTAAAAAAGTCAGTTTTTTGACTTTTTATCTTTTTTAACCTAAAAAACTAGCTTTTTTAATCAAAGAAGCCAATTTTTTTGTCAAAAAAGTCACTAAAAAAGTTAAAAAATTAAAAAGTCAATTTTTTACCAACTTTCTAAAACATCACATAGACAAGCGGATGCTAGTTGTAGATGATAAAAGTATGTGAGTTAATGTTTTAGACGAGTTAAAGTTTTAGATAAATTTTTTATTTTATATTTTTTTTTAAATGTCATTTTGCGATCATGGTAGGTGCACTAAAAAAATAAAGGGAAATGCCAGAAAATTTAAAAAAAAAAAAAAAACAATTTTGAATTTTAAAGTGAGTGACCTTAAAATTGTGTGTATGCAAATTTTTAATTAATTAATTATCATTGAAATATCTTCCTATCCTCTCAACTTCAAAATCGTACTTTTAAACTTTCAATGATAAAAAAATGATATACGTGCCCCTTTTGGAGAATCGAAAATGATGCGACTTAATAATTGAAAATGTTCAATTTGATAATTGAGAAGTTCAGTAATATTTAATGATAATCAGATAAGCATATGTGTAATTAACCTTTCAGTAATATTTAATGATAATCAGAGAAGCATATGTGTAATTAACCTTTCATTTTCCTTTGTCTTTTTCATTGGAATGCACACTCTTTTGCCTTTCAATGAAACAAAAAGTAAAGAAAAGCATATTATAAGTAAATGATTAAGAATATTTGTTTGTGGACGATGCTACAGTCCCGAATTGTCAAGGCCCGAATGCCTCTATAATTTCTCTCTTTCTTTTTATTTATTTATTTATTTGTTGGTGTTGGTTTAGTTGTTGTTTTTTTTTAGGGTGATTATGTGTAGGAGTGTGTTAAAAAAATACTTGAATTGAAATGGTTTGGTGATAAAATTAATTGATCAATTAAGTTGTTAGTTAAAATTTATTAATTCTACAAAATTTTGTACGAGTCCCTACTAATTAAAATAGAAATATAGATGGGATTCGTACAAAATTCTATAAAATTAACAAATTTTAATCAGCAACTTAACTGATCGGTCAATTTTATCATTCAATCAGTCTAACCTAATCACTCACCTTATCAAATTACATAGGCTAAGTTAATACGAAATGTCTAATTTTTTAACACATTCCTACACATAGTTATCCTTCCAATAAAAGAAGAAGAAGAAAGTTGAGGCATTCGAGCCTTATAATTCGTGGGCCCAAACACTTCCCTTTGTCTTAATAGCCATCAACAAGTTCAATTGTTTATATTTTCTTGATCTAAGGGTTGGTTTGGGAAGTGGATTGGTTTTTTTGTTTTTTGATTTTTTTTGCTATTTTAACTTGAGACTAAAAAGCCTAATTTGGGAAGAGCTCTAGGCTTTTTTACTTTTTTGTGAGAGAAAGAATGTAATGATTATAAGTTAGATGTGATATTTTGTTTTATTGAGTTAAAAAACTTTTTTTTTTTTTTGTGTGACTAAAATAGCCAAAAAAATCACAACTTTTACTTCCCAAACGAAGCCTAAAGGACTATTTTGAAAAGATGGTTATAATCAACTTTTTGGTAAAAAATTACCTATAAACAGCTTATAAGCAATTTTTTTGTGAGAGAGGAAGTGAGTTATAATCTGAGAAGTGGATTATAACCCACTTCCCAAAATAGGCCAAACAATGTCAACAAATCAATGGTCAAAGTACTCATAATATAGGGGCAACTCATTCATTTCTTCATTATATTAATGTTAAATGTATCTATTTATATATTGTATCTATTTATATATTATATAAGAAAAAATGAATTTCTAATTTACAAGATCTCTCTAGTCTTCAATTTATATTTTTTAATTTTTAAAAATTTAAAAAACCTTCTATTTGTTAGCTCTTATTCAAACAAAAATAAAAATTAATATTTCTTGATTTATGACTCTCAAATAAAAAGTATATCAAATCTAAAAAAGATGAAAAGTATACTAATCCATTTTAAAATTTAAATTTGAGAGTCACTAAATATAGAAAGCAATCTATTAATTTAAATTTAAAATTTGCACAATATAAATTTAAAATTAAAATGATCTATTCAGTGATTTATAAGTTTTAAATACAAATTTAAAATTATCATAATTAGCTCATAATTTTTGTATTAAAAAGCAATAAGAGTGACGTTGAGATTATTTATATATTTATATATTTTATAAAAAAATGCTTTTAAGAAAAGATATTATAAGAGTTTCAAAACATCATGCAAAATCTATATATTATTATAATTGTAAAATTTTGTCATCTTATTAAAGTTGAAAGTTGCAATTCTTTTTTTATTTTTATTTTTTGATTTTGTTTAATTTTTGTTAATATGAATATGATTGGTCTATAAATTAATATGATATTTATAAAATAAAATTTTAAATTTAGATTTTTCCTTAAATTATATTATTAGAATAAGATCAATATTCATTCATTAATTTATATATTTTTTATTAAATTATAAAATAAAATTTTAAATTTAAATTATGTTACTATAATTAGAATAGAATGAGATCAATATTCACATATGTCATAATGACGTGTCATAATATTATTGGTCTAAACATAATATGTTATTAAATACACGTATTTAAATTATTAATTGCTATTAAAAGTTTATATTTTTATTTTTTGTCATTTTTGGTTTTAAATTTTATAAAAAAAATATATATATCTTTCTAAACTATAAGGTCTTAAACAATAAATTTTTTTAATACAAATATTTTTTTTAACAAAAGATAAAAACATTAAAAAAATAAATGATTTTTTTAACAATTGCCAAACATAATGGATTCTATTAATTTTTTTGTTTATCTCTGTACGGGGAGCAAATATTCCGCAGAGCCCGTACTCCTTTCTACCAAGCTCCTCGTCTGTCCGATCGACCTGCGAGCACAACGGCGGTGAACTACCTGGCGGTGTGTGGCCGGAAAACCCCTCCGACGGTCAAGTTAGCACACACTCAGAGATGGAGAGAGAGAGAGAGAGGAGAGTTGAGTGTTTAGGTTTTTCTCACCAAATGATGTTCCATGCTCAGTATGGAGGCGCGCAGTCATGCTTATATACTTTCTGCGCTCAACTCTGCGCCCATTAGTCTCCTGACACGTGGAGCTGCTCTCCCATCTGTCAGCACAAATCCAGCGAACACCACTTAACCAAACCACCAGACAACATTAGCGGGAACTCGGCAGCCCGGCGGCACCACCCCGGCCTCACATGACCATGCTGCGTAACGAGTCCGTGTGCTCCACTCGCCGAGCTCCACAACAACCGAGCTCAGTTGCATTCCGGCAAGACCGAGCTCTAGACAGGTTAAGCCGGTACTCAGAAGACTCTTCCCGCTAAGCTAGATGTGCAAGCCGCGTAGCCCGGGTTGGCGGACGACTTCCTTGGCCAAGTTAGCTCGATACAAACTCGGAAGCATGGACTCGACCGAGCAAACCTAACCTGGACAGGCCCAAGTTAGCTCGGCCCCAACACGAGCACTGGGCCTCGACCGAACAAGCCAACTCTGGAGAAGCCCAGACAGCTCGGCCTAAACATGCTCGGACCTCTCTCTCCCGGCTTCTACCACGGCCCACAGCCGGAATATAAATCTCCCTCACAATCTCAATTGTCAATTAAATAAATTAAATAAAAAAAATTGGCTTAAATAGTTAAGAAGTGACTTTTGCTAAAATCAAATATAAATAAACATTTTTTTCTATTAAAAGTGATAGTTGGTGAAATTTATTTTTTTACATAATAAAAAAAAATGAGAGTTACACATGATAATTTATAATTCCAGCAATACTATAAACCCACACGAAACAATGATATCAAGGGAGTTGGGTCCTATGTCATTGAGTGCAAATCAAGGGTCGACACATATAATACCACATCATTGTGGATACAATTGTGGGGTTTTTTTATGTGTCTTAAACATTTTCCTTATTATTCATCTAGACTTTTTTAGCACTTGCGAAACATGGCGAATTCTGTTTTTTTTTTTTTTTTTTTAATCTCAATTGTCATTAACAAACTAAAATTTTAAAAAATTTGTCTCAAATTGCTAAAAAGTGACTTTTGCTAAAACAAATAGAAATAAATGTTATTTTCTTAATAAAAGTGATGGTTCGTAAAATATTTTTTTTTATTTAAAAACGGAAAATTTACCCATAAATCCTATTTTCTGAAAAGTTAAACCATTTAGTCCTAAAAGTTTTCTTATGCACCATTTAGTCCTTTTTTTACATCACAACATCATCATCAAAACAACATCAAACATCATCATCAAAACAACATCAAACATCATCATCAAAACAACATCAAACATCACTCTCTCTCTCTCTCACAAGAAAAACAATGAAAAATGAAAGGAACCATTCTTAAGGAGACAGATTCTTGCTCTTTCCAGGATCTTGAAAATAGAGAACGTAGATCAGAAGTCCATTCAAAAAAACCCCTCCATTCGTTGTTTATACACGTTTGAATTCTATGCAAAATAACACCTTTCTCGCCGGACTCATGAGAAACGAGTACATTAGACCTAAAACTCTTCCAATTCCCATCAACAACCGATTTCGTTTCAACAACGCCACGAACGATCACAAGCTTCCCTCCCTCCGAATCATTCGAAGAAGAATCTGAACCTTCCGATTGGGACAGAACAGAACGGAGATCGGAGACGGCAGCGAAGGGGCATCGCGAATTTTGCGGAGGACGGAGGAGGCGGCGGTGAATTTGAGAATACTCTGAACAGCGATGTAAGCTAGGGTTATCCCGAGCACTGCTTTGGTCAAGAATGTTTGATGTTCATATGTTGATAATTAATGTTGGTGATGGAAGATGTGATCCGAAAAATGGGAGTTGATGATTAATGTTCATATGTTCATATGTTGATGATTAATGTTGGTCAGGAATGTTAATGTTGATGTTCATATGTTCATATGTTGATGATTAATGTTGGTCAGGAATGTTTGTTAATGTTTGATGTTGTTGATGTTTTTGTTTGATGTATATGCCCTCTATGGTCAATTTCTAAAATTCAATTTTTTTGTTGACGTTGTTGGACCGGAATGTTTGATGTTCACATGTTGATGATTAATGTTTGATGTTTGATGATGTTTTTTTAAAGTTTGATGTTGTTGATGTTTTTTGATGATGTTTTGTTGATGTTTAATGTTGTTGATGTGTTTGGAAGGAAAACAAACATCTACAGAGTTTTGGACATTTCAGTCAATACCACGTTGGGGTTTTCCTCATTTACCCTTACTAAAAAGCGCAAAACATAGTGTAACACTGGTTATTTTGTCATTAACATTAGCTTGGGACTAATTGGATCATAAGATAAACTATAGGACCAAATGGGTCATAAGATAAAGATTTGGGATTTATTGGTGCATCGTCCTTTAAAAAAATGAGAGTTATAGTTTATAATTTATTGGTCATCTAAAATTATTTTCAAATCAAATAAGAATACTATTCTAAGTTTTCTTTTTACCTTTTTTTTTTTTTTTTATCCAGATACTTTTATTTTGTAAGAAATTTAATTTTATTATATTTGAATATTTTATTGTAATTTTTAAGTTAAAAATAAATTTTGAAAAATCATGTTTAAATTATTTTATGCCATTATAAAATATAATTTTTTTTAATATCAATTTATTTGATGATTCCTTTTTAAAAGTTGTATTTGATTTTGTTCATTAATATTAAATTTTTAATTAATCTGATTTATTATTAAAAATTAAATTAGCAAATAATTTTGTATACTTATATATACAATTTAATTTCGATTGCTCAAATTATTTGGTGTCTCTACCCAAGTCTATTCAAATTTATTAGAATTTGTAAATTTTATATAGGTTCTCACCGAATTAAAATTTATGTTACCCAATTTTTAAGATTTTACAGGTTTGATACGAGTTGCTTAGGTTTAACTTGCCCAAATTTACAATTCTAGCAAAGGAGTTGAAAGTTACATATGAAATTGTGACAAATTAAAAATTAATACATAAATTGAGAGAAAATTGTGAAACGTTAATAATAGGTTTTAATATTTTTTTATTTTCTTAATTTATATACAAAAATTTAATTATTTTCATTATTTTATATAAATATTTTATTAATTTTTTTATGAATAAAGGTTGAGACCCCCTTTGGGGGTCACCCCCTTCACCCCCTTTAGTTTTGATTGGTCAACTTTTCTTTTTTTTTTTCTTTTTTCTTCTCACCCAATCCCCAACCTCCATGTGTGTGAGGGGGTTGTGGGGGTGGGTGTTTTAAGGGGGTCTAAATCAATGCCCTTTTTTTATATCCCATGTACGAATGTTCACTAGTTTCACAAAATAAGAAAGCAGCCTGACCTCTACCTGCCTTCTATGGATCTTCATTTGCATTTTGATGGGCAGTGTAGTTGGACCTCTTTTGACAACAATTTTCATTGGTGAATTGTAAGGTCCTGGTATCTCATATCAGGAATGGATAGGGAGTTCCTAGGTTAGAAAAGTAAAAACCTAAACCCTTATATAATATCGAGGCTTTTTCCAAGGTGGTGAAATCCCTAACAGAAGTCCCTATTTAAACGTACTTAGGCTGAAGTAATTCTGGGATGGGTGATCTACTAGGAAGAACAAATCCGTACGGGCGTGGCCCAAAGCAGATAATATTGATGACATGTGAAGGGTTGGGGCGTTACAAATGGTATCAGAGCCGACTCTCCGGAGTACCAAGTGTGAGCCCCCGGTGTCTCTCGGTGCATGAGGGCGGGCTTGTGAGCTGGCAGGCTACTGCATGGGGACATGCAGCCCTAAGGGGGGTGGATTGTAAGGTCCCAGTGTCTCACATCGAGAATTGAGGGGGAGTTCTTGGGCTATAAAAATAAAAACCTAGACCTTTATTTAGCATCAAGGCCTTTTTTTCAGGGTGGTGAAATCCCTAACAAAACTCATCAGTTAAGTGTGCTTAGGTTGGAGTAGTTCTAGGATGGGAGACCCATTGGGAAAAATAAATCCGTACAGGCGTGGCCAAAACGGACAATATCGACGACATGTAAAGGATCCTTGAAAAAGACTTTGATATTATATAAGGGTCCAGATTTTTACTTTTATAACCCAGGAACTCCCTTTCCATTCTCGATGTGGGACACTGGGACTTCACAATCTACCCCTCTTAGGGTTACACGTCCTGTGCAGTAGCCTGCCAGTTCACTAGCCCGCCCACATGCACCGAGAGACGCCAGGGACCCACATTCAGTACTCTGGAGAGTCGGCTTTGATACCATTTGTAATACTTCAACCCTTCACATGTTATTGATATTGTCTTCTTTGGGGCACGCCCGCATGGATTTGTTCTTCCCAGTGGGTCACCCATCCCAGAACTACTCCAACCTGAACACGCTTAACTGGGAAGTTCTGCTAGGGATTTCACCACCCGAAAAAAGGCCTCGATGCTATATAAGGGTCTAGATTTTTACTTTTTATAGCCTAGGAACTCTCCCTCCATTCTTGATAAGGTCCTAGTATCCCACATCGGGAATGAAGGGGGAGTTCTTAGGTTATAAAAAAGTAAAAACCTAGACCCTTATATAGCATCGAGATCTATTCCCGGATGATGAAATTCCTAGCAGAACTCCCCAGTTAAGCGTGCTTAGGCTGGAGTAGTTCTGGGATGACAATATTGATGATATCTAAAGAGTTGGGGTGTTACATGAATATTTTCTTCATACCCATTTTTAAACTAATATCATTAAAAAAATGAAAAATTACAAAAGAATATTAGAGTTTGACTCTTATAATAAAATAAATATTAAAATTTTAATTTTGTCAATTTAAATCTTATTTTTTTTATTTGTTTTCAATCTAAGTATCAACATATTTCAGATAAATAAAATAGACGGAAAAAATATTTTAGACGTTAAACTCAATATAAGTGTATAGAAAATGTCAAAAAAATTTTTTTTATGAATTTAATTACTAAAATATATTTTTTCCCACCAATTTTATTTAACAGAAAGAAACAAATAATTTAAATTAAAAACAAATAAAAAATTTAGTATTCAAATTGATAAAAATAAAAAAATCAGAGTATATTTTATTAGAAAAGTCAAATTTTTTATCTTTGTGTAAATTTTCCTTAGTAATTTATGGGTTTATAGTCTAAAAATCTCCCAAAAAAATACAAATAAAAAAAGATTATTTAAAAAAGCATAAAAACTCACTTTTATGGTGTGGGGTCCTATCTTTCATAATATAAAAAAAGAATAAGATTCGGTAACATGGTAGAGCCCGGCAGGGTGTGATTAGTGGTAGGAAAATGAGTGAGTGCATTAATTAGTGCTATTATTAATGATGTGGTGGTGGATTTTATCATGAATGATTTGATATTTTGATCTTGGTATTGCATTTTTTTTCTTTTTTTATTGAGTGTCATGTCATTAGTGATCTTTTTATAGCTCCAAAATTAGTGGTCTCTATCATTGTTGTTAGTGGTATCACGGTCCAAGAAATTCTTTCAAACCGAATAATAATAATTAAAAAAAGAAATAAATTCCAGCTTGTGTTGAGCCAATAATTACAATTTTGGGTGGTCCAGCTTTATTTTCATACTTATATTCTAAGATTCTTCAACAATGAAGAAAACAAATACAAAGACAACACAGGTAGGTCTTTCCTGTCCTCTATCATGACTTTTATCTATTTGTTATTTCTTCATTTAAAATGTTATCAATTTTGATCATTTTACTTTTAGGATATATTAAAAAAAAAAATTGGCTTAACATTTTCAAAATTATTTTGAAAAAATTATAAATACATTTTTTATGATATGTTTAAAATTATTGCACTCTATGGTTTTGAAAATTACATCCGTTTCAAATTTCTAATCGCATAATAAATGACCTATTTTATTAATAAATTATTAAATCAATTAATAATTTTAATTATGTCAGAAATATATTTCAATTAACAATTTGGATAATTTTACTATTGTATAAAAAAGTAATTAGAAATTTTATTTTTTATATTAATTCTGTTAAATAAAAATTTTAACAATGTGATATTTGTATTTTCAGAGTCACATAGAAATATTTTATTTCTAAATAAATCTCAGAAGATGTATTTATGATTTACCTATTTATGTTTAATGAGAAAAATTATTACATGTCAGCAGGTGATTTATTTAAAAATTAATAAATTAAAATTCTATTATTTACCGCACCTGTACAAATATATATACGCATATTTTGATAGTGAATACAAATATATTTAAGATATTTTGATAGTCAATACAAATATATTTAAGAATAAGAGTTTGTAACATTCTAATATGAAGGCATGGGCTCTGTTTGTTTGATCTGAAATATTTTATTATAATAATTAAGGAAGAGTGAAGACCGTACTATAGCCCATGCTAGATTGGTTTTGTGTTGGAAGACCTATTTATTTATTTTTATTCCAACCATATTCCTTTTTGAGATCCACCTTTTTAGACATGAAAAATGCTTGCTCCCACTAATTAGTGCTCCCACTATATTAATCGGATATAATAACTATATAATCGAATTGCATATTGTTATACTATTTTTCAAAGAAAAACTTTTTGTTTTTTTTTTGGTTATCAATCATATAGTTATTGATATCCGATTAATATGATTTTTGGTGGCATGTAGTACTCAACAAATCCTACAATATGAACGGTTCAGATTATAAAAATAATTCCATAATACACTACAAAATGGAGCACAACAGTCACTGCTGTGCTAGAGCCACAGCAGTGACCCCAAGTCCCCTTTTTAGACATGAAAAATGCTTGCTCCCACTAATTAGTGCTCCCACTAATTAGGTGGCAGTCCCGTCAGTAATGATGTGATGTTTTGATCTTGGAGTTGTATTTTTTTTTTTACGTTTTTAATGCATTAGTGCTATTAGTGATGATGTTTTTAGTGGGATGAATCATTATTGTTTAGACATATGTGTACAATGTTAGGTGCAATTTACAATAATGTTACATAAGTGATGTTACGTATATCAATTAATATATAAATTAATGTATTAATTAGCGTTGTATTATTATTATTAACTCTACTTATTATATAAATTATAAATATTTAAAATCTTTAAAATTATGTCACATCATCTGTTAGTATATTAATTTATACATTAATTGATATATAGTATTTTTCAAAAAGAAGAAACGTTAAATGCATTTGTTTTTTAAAAACACAAAAAACATAGAAAAATGGACAATAAAAATCGTCGTGCATGTTATTCACATTCATTTTGGATGGGACGGAAATCACATTTAAAATGAACACTGATTTTAACTTTTTTATACAATTTATGAAAATTCCTTCATTGTAAGTATTTTATGGTGAGAAAAAAGAAAGAGAAAAAAAAGAAAAGAAAAAAAGGACATTAGTCAGGGTGCAATCAGGACATGGACCACACTTTTTAATTATTAAAAGGTTTTACTCTAATTTTCAGTAATTAATTTATTACTATAAATTTATTTTTAAAAAAATACAAGTCACCTATTTATATTTTTCAGATGATATTTCAATACAAATTAACATAAATAAACAAAAAATAAATCAAAATTTATAAATAAAAATCAAAATATCTTAATTATTTATCATTACAAGCCATACACGCACTCTCAAGAACCATGTATACAAAAATATAAAAAGGAAAGACCTTTTGATGTAGTAAAATATGAAAAGAACAGCTTCCTAAAGTGAGAGTTATTATCCCCAGGGACCTTACCATAAAAATGACACACACAACGATAGTGATTTGAAAATCAAAGATGTCTTGGCCATATTTTTTGGGTCCCTTATCCAAATAGGTTGTTTCATTTGATAACAACTTTGCTAATAACTTTGCTAATTCTGATATTACTTTGGCTTGTACTCAACTGCAAACAGAGACATCTCAGATAGTGGGACTAAAATTGTTACGTCTATTATAGTCTTGTTTCGATAATTAAAAATATTCATTTTATAGAGTTTTTCATATAATCATCTATGAAAAAAAAATTAAGTTGATCCAATTATCAGATATGATTATCGGATTAATTTAATTTTTTGGGTAAATAATATATACGAAATATTCGATAAAATGAACGGTTTGAATTGAAACAAAAATCGTGGTGAGTTTCATGAGTTTAGACAGCGTGCTTTAGTCCAAATTATAAATCGGAGAGAATCCACCTCTTATGTTTATTAACCCAGATGGGTTACTCATTAATATATATTTAAAAAACAGTGATTCTATAAACCCAGAAAATATTATCCAGAATTTGTAATATTTAATTTGGATTAATTCTACACATCCACAACACACTCATTCAATCAACACCGCACATGCATTCTGGACCAGAAGCTGGACCAAATTATGTGTTTCCAGATTAACTCTTTTGAAAAAATAAAAAAAAAAGAAGACACGCGCACACACGCACAAAAGAGTAACACATGGCCCACAGATATGAATTGATCGATCAGATTGGCAAAGTTGATTAAATGGTTACGCAAACTCTGACCATATCATCTATTTGACAATTAAACCAATGTTACGGTTGACCTCAACAGTAGGAAATTATCTGGGAAAATTTACAAAGGGGTCACCCACATCTTAGTGTTTTTATCTCAAGGACTGAATCAATCAAGGTTGGCGTGAGAACTAAAACTGTGAGCAGACTTTTTCTCTTCCTCAGCCGTATGATTCCCAAAAATCTCTTTTGATCCAATCCAAAACACCATAAACATGATTCAGTATGGGCTCTTATTGATTATATATCCTTCTCTTATTCTTACTCCATCCGGTGGATAACTGTTAACTATATAGTAACTATATATATTTTGCTTATCATACCTACCGTATTATATTTTTATTACCATATTTACAATTACTATACTTAGTTTTCTCTCCTCCTATATAAAGGAGTCTTGTATACATTGTTACATAAATTATTCAATACAATATTCAATGACATTGCTATTTAACTGAGGCTCATCCGGTGACACAACTGCACAAGATGTGGATTGGAGATACTGGTTCCATCAATGCCGAACAGACTATCATACTCGCAAGGGTTATCTGGGTGCACTTGTTGAAGCAAGAAATATCGATTCTCCATTGTACAAGCATTGAATTCGAGAGGAAAAAATATAGAAATGAAAAAAATCTACAACTTGAATCATAGATAGATACATTTAATCAGTAGTCAATACCTTGAGGTTCCAATCATAACTTCACATATCAGAATCATAGATCCTAAGCAATCGAAAAAAAAAAATCTACTTAGATTCTTTGTTACTAGTATATTTAGAAAACAAAGAATTAACACAGGCCCCACATCATATTGTTTCATTACTGATGATGCAGCTTGTTCCAAACGGAACAGATCAGACTGATCCGTGCTTTCCAAACGGGTACCTAGGGGCCGAGCTCACCAAGAAACCTGCATAAGAGTTCAATGGGGAACGAGGAGTCCCCCAGCGAACCTTCCGACGAACAAGTTAGAGAGGAGAAGGAGTGATAGAATATGGAGATAGAATGATGATAGAAAAGCTTAACCTTTTGCCTTGTCTTCGAAACCTGCTTATATCCTCTACTAATCATTTCCTTGTCCCTTCCGACCTATCACGTTGGCCGAAAGTCTATGTTCTAACTTGCCTTGTTCATGGTGAGGCCGTTCTGTTTCGACGGGGATGGGTTTTCGCAATAAATGCTGCAGGGAACCTCATTAATGGCTGATGTGTGGTGCAATAACTTTGCAGGATCTTTGTCTACTGATGTAGCTGGTTCTACTCTTGACAGCTGTCTGGATGTCATTGGTTCTTAATGCCACGTTGAGCTCCAGCACTGTTGGGCTTTAGTGTTTGAATTATGTATTGGGCTCTAAGTGATGGGTCAAACGCTCCTATAGGCCCACCTATGTCAGTAGTCCCCTATTCCCAAGTGCAGCTTTAGTCCAACAAAGGGAATAAGGAAGAAAACAGGGGTTGTGAGAGGTCAACAGAGAGAAGACCGTTTGGGAGTTGGGCCGATCGCGAAGGATGACTGAGCGAGAATGTCGACCACTAGAAGAGACGACCGCGAAGGGTGGCCGAACGAGAAGGCCGACTGCGAGAAGGACCGATCGCGAAGGGTGGCCGAACGAGAAGGCCGACTGCGAGGAGGACCGACCGCGAAGGGTGATCGAGCGAAAAGGCCGACTGTGAGAAGGGCCAACCGCGGAGGGTGGCCAAGTGAAAAGGCCGATTGTGAGGAGGGCCGACCGCGGAGAGTGGCCGAGTGAAAAGGGGAAGTGGCAGTGCGCGGGGCTCTAGGAGTGGCAGGGCATGTGGTGATGTGAAGTGGAAAAGACAGGGTAGGGGAAGGGGGCAGTGGATCGTGGTCGTATACGTGGCAGAATCCCGTAATGAGGGAGGCAAGACATTGAGCAAGAAACGAAGAGATAGGTTTATATAGGGCGTGGAAAAGACGGGTTTGGGAGATTTTTTGAAAGTTTCCAAATTGACAAAATTTAATTTTGACCCTTGGAATATAGGGAAACCGTGGGCGTTTGGGATTATTTGTTTTACATACCTTTTGCAAAAAACCAAAACGTCCCAGAAGTACACTTATTTGTTTCGAGTGATACACCGCTGCAACACTTCGTGAACTACCTTGGACCAGCATCTGAAGCTATACGCAGGCATACATGAGAGATGGCTTGAGATGAGGTGCTAACCATGAGACTAGATGCTTTGGGGGACGACGACGCGGTGGAGTTGGCGGAGCAATACAGGGCGGAGAAGCGGGGAGGAGGTGAGGGGGAACCGGCAGGGCGACCCCGCTCGTCGACGCTAATAGTGGCGGTGAAGCCAATCAGTCAAGTAAGGCCAGACCACTGGCACACGAAGGCTAACAAATCGACATTTACAGTGGAGGAATTGGAGGAGATGCGCGAGAAGTATCAGATTCCCGCGGAGATAGAGTTAAAATTGCCGACGTCAAAGGAGAGGCCATCCGACGCCCGACCGGGGGAGTTTGCCCTCTACGAAGAGGCGTTAAAGGGAGGTTTAAGGTTGCCGCTCCCACAGATAGTAGTGGACGTGCTAAATCGGCTGGAGGTGGCTCCAGGGCAACTGATGCCCAATGCGTGGAAAATTTTATTAGCCTGGGCAAGTGCGTGGCCGCGGGCGAACGAGGGAGCTGCAATGATGGTGGATGAGTTTTTTGCATGCTACAAGGCTTCGGACCAGCAAGAAACTTGGGTCACTTTACAGGCGGTAGCAGGGAAGGGTCTGGTGGCAGGGTTGCCATCGTCAGTGAAGGGGTGGAGGCCACGGTGGTTTTACGTGTCAGCAAATGGGGGAGTGGGAGTGCGGACAGTATGGAAGGTGCCGACCAAGTTAGTGGAGCCAAGGTTGGAGGTGGTGACAGAGGAGAGGGTGAAAAAGGTGAAGGCGTAGAGGGAGAAGGAGGGCGCCAAGTTGGACGACCTTGTTCAACCCTCAGCCTTGTTTGCCTCAAGGCTGGGGCCTCAGCCGACCGGCGGGGACCTTGTACCGGCGGAATTGGAGGCAAGGAGGAAGATGCAAAAGGCGAAGGATAGGATGACCTTCGCCAAGGCTGATCAATACAAAGAGTCAAAGTTAGGCCGTCCGCGTAAACCGGTCGTGAGGGAGCGAGCCTGACTACGCCCCAAGCCGCTGAGCGATAAGGACCTGGGTGGTTTTAAGCCATTACCACCTCCAGTGGATCCGCTGAAGGAAAAAGGCAGAAAGAAGGTGGAGGCTGTGCTAAAGAAGAAGAAGAAAAAGAAGAAGAGAGTAGAGAAAGAGGATGAGGGGCCAGTATTGAAGAGGTTGAATGAGGGAGTAACAGAGGTGACCCCCGAGATGGAGTTGGAAAGGACAATGAAGGGGGTAAAAAGTGCCATGGGCCTTGGAACACAAGTGGAAAGTGGGGCGACTGGGCCTGAGCAGGGGACAGAGCAATCGCTCGAGGGAAGTCCTGTGCCTCAAGGAGAAAGAGGGGAGGCCAGATTGAAGACCACCATCTACCACGCGCGAGCAGTGTCCGGACGACTGGTGGGAGAAGGAGGTGAAGCCAGAACTGTTGCAGACCAGCTCTTGGGAGTAGTGGAGGACGCAGCCATGCGTTCAATGGCAAGCTTTACAGAGGCTGAACTGCTAAGGGGGCTTTGCTCAGCCCAGATGGAGGCGATGACCTTAGCAGGAGCCTTGTTGAGCAAAGCGGCACGTGCAAAAGGTGAAGTAGAGCCACTGAAGACAAAGCTGGAGGAGGTGAAGGCTCAGCTAGAAGGTTTAAGGATAGAGATTGGGGGCTGGAGGAAAGCCGCGCGGAGTGCGTGTGCTAGAGGGTTGGAGTATTCCCAGAAAGCCAAGAAGATGGAAGTGTTGGCGATGGTGTAGGGCTATTCAGCGGAGCGTGCTAATGCTGAGCTTCTCGCGACCAAGTTAGAGCTGGAAACGGAACGCCGCAAGGTGGTATCGCTTGAGTTCCAGTTGGCTGGCGAGCAGAAGAAACTTGAGAAGGCCCAGAAAGCCTGCACCACCGCCAACGAAAGGTGGGATGAGGCCATGATCTGTAATGAAGATCTATGCGCTCAGTCGATCAAGGAAAAGGAAAAAGCAGATCAGAGGATCGCTGAGTTGGAGAAGGCGCTGGCGGAGGAACAGGCTAGACTGGCGTCTGAGAAAACGGCGTACCCCGACCTGTGCAAGGCGGCGGTGGAGCAATTCAAGGAGTCCGCCGAATTCCAAATAGCTATCGATGCTGCAGTCACCAGAAGCTTGTCTAGAGAAAGGAATGAGGGGGCTGGGCCGTCGGGAGTGGCCACTGGAAGTAGGAGCGAAGAGGAGGTGATCCAGAGTTTCCAGCGGTCGGACTTCTACAAGCATGAGATGGCTGAGTTCTGGGACAGTGGTTGGAAAACCTTTAAACATAAAGCGGAAGAGCTGTTCCCAGACTTGGACTTCAGTAGAGTGAAGATAGATGAAGACGACGTTGCCCAGACCCTTCTGGGTGAGGGGATTGAGGAAGAAGACCTGGCCTCAAGTGAGGAAGAGTGACTTATGTAAAGATTTTGTGTTTGTGTGTTTTGTTTTTTTTTTTTTTTGTTATAAGTAATTTCTATAGTGAATTGTAGGTAACTGTGAGTTTGTAAATAAAGGACAGAGCAGAATTAAAAGAAGACAGGGCAGTTTGTGAGTTGTATATTTCAAAAATAATAAAAGTAAGACTTGTGTGTGAATTGTGAAACTTGCTAGCCAAACTTGTAGAAAGTTGAGAAGTGGGCAGCTAGTCAAACTTGTGATGCAAAGAACGTCAACACGTTAAAAATGTTAGAAAGGAAGGATTGGCTTGGACGATTATGCATCTGGTTTTTAACTGAATTAAAAATCTAAAGTTAAAAGTGTTATAGTATGGACCTGGATTTTAACTAAGTATGGAAACTATGCTGTAATCATGAAATTACGAGAATGGTCAGGTCGAACTCTTCATTCGTGCTCGTGCTCGTGCTTACTGCTTTGATTAACTCAATCTGGTTGAGCCCTTCGTGGTTAGTCTGGCTGAGACTTTAATTAACTCAGTCTAGCTGAGCCCTTCGTGGTCAGTCTGGCTGAGGCTTTGATTAACTTAGTCTGGCTAAGCCCTTCGTGCTCAGTCTGGCTGAGGTTTTGATTAACTCAGTCTGGCTGAGCCCTTTGTGCTCAGTCT
This sequence comes from Camellia japonica, assembly GCA_030407325.1. Classification (NCBI taxonomy): domain Eukaryota; kingdom Viridiplantae; phylum Streptophyta; class Magnoliopsida; order Ericales; family Theaceae; genus Camellia; species Camellia japonica. Next base: position 24,620,966 of record JAPPVO010000059.1, on the reverse strand, counting down.
GGCTGAGGGTTTGATTAACTGCAGGTAACTTGATTTGACAAGTCGTTATTGAAATACGACGCAGATAACGGAGATATAAGATCATTGTCATTTAAGGCGTGGCCGATCGGTCACGAATTTACACCATGTATGAAAAAGACAAAAACAACCAAGTGTGTGGATTGTCAAGAAGAACATGCTACAATTGATCAATACAAAAATAGGACTTTATTGAAAATAACGCTTCAAGTGCCCGGCGTTCCATGAATGGGGGAGATCTCGACCTTCCATGTCCTGAAGTCGGTAAGTGCCCGGACGAGGTCTGGCCTTAACAACGTAAGGTCCTTCCCACTTGGCAGCCAGCTTGCCCTTAGCTGGATTTTTGGTGGCAAGAGTTGTTTCGCGCAAAATAAGGTCCCCCACAGCGAACTCCCTCGGTCGGACTTTGCAGTTGTAGTGTGTTCTCATTTTCTGTTAATATGAGGCCCGTCTAACAGCAGTGGTCTCTCGGAGCTCTTCAATTAGGTCTAAGTCTGCCCGATGCAATTCTTCAGTTAGTTTCGGATTCGGGTGTAGAACCCTCGGGGTTGGCAAACCGATTTTCACTGGGATGACGGCCTCAGTACCGTATGTTAAGCGAAAGGGGGTCTCCTCAGTGGGGGTTCGGGCGATAGTGCGGTAGACCCAGAGTACGTTTGGTAATTCCTCAGCCCAAAGTCCCTTAGCGACTTCCAACTTAGTTTTAATGATCTTTAGTAGAGAATGGTTGGTAACCTCAACTTGTCCATTGGCTTGAGGATGACCTAGAAAAAAGAAGCATGGCTGGATATGAAGCTCTGCACAGAACTTCCTAAACTTGGCGTTGTCGAATTGCTTGCCGTTATCTGAGACGATGGCTTGAGGGATTTCAAATCGGCATACAATCGATTGCCAGATGAATTTGGTTGTGTTCCGTTCGGTGATTGTAGCGACGGGTTCCGCTTCCACCCATTTAGTGAAGTAATCGATGGCAATGACAACAAACTTGGTTTGGCCCCTGCCTGTGGGAAATGGGCCGACTAAGTCGATCCCCCATTTGGCGAATGGATAGGGACTGCAAAGTGTGATCAGTTCTGTAGGTGGAGCATGGGGGATGTTGGCGAAACGCTGGCATTTATCACACTTAAGTACGAAGTCAGTGGCATTTTGGTTGAGAGTTGGCCAAAAGTAACCGGTGCGAAGTATTTTATGGGCTAGTGACCTGGCACCTGAATGATTACCACATATACCCTCGTGGACTTCCCGCATCACATAGGTCGCTTGAGTAGGATTGAGACATCTAAGGTAAGGTCGTGAAAATCCACGTTTGTACAAGAGTCCGCTGATGAGAATGTAATTGGATGCCTTGGCCTCGACTTTGGCGGCCTGTTGTTTGTCGTCTGGCAATTCCTCATTTGTCAAAAACAGAAGGATGTCCTCCACCCATGGGATAGGCTCATTTTGGAAGAAGTGGACCTCCTGCTAGTCTAGCGAAATAGCCGGGTGGGCCAGGTATTCAAGGCGGACGTCATGGCTGAGGTCTGACTGGTTGGCCAAAGCTAATTGAGCCATTTCGTCTGCCTTGGAGTTTTCGGATCGAGGGATGTGTTGGATGTGGAAAGTGTTGAAAAGGCGAACAAGGGGGAGTGTAATATCCCTGTAAGCTCGCATTGTGCCTTCCTTTGCGTCAAATTCCCTCGTGATTTGTCCGACGATCAGCTAAGAATCGCTGAAGACCTGGATATGACTGACACTAATGTCTCTGGCTAGGTGAAGACCTGCTATCAGGGCCTCGTATTCGGCTTCATTATTACTTGCGTCGAACAAGAATCGGAGAGCACACTTGAAATAACCTCCCTCGGGGGCGGTGAAGATGAGACCAGCCCCACTGCCTTCTTTGCGGGATGATTTATCGACATTGAGGGTCCAAGAGTAGGGATCTTCTGTCTCAATGTCGAATTGTTGAGGAGGTGGGGTCGTTGTTGGAGTGAGATTGGTGAATTCTAACATAAAATCAGTGATAGCCTGTCCTTTGATTGTTGTCCGAGGTCGGTAGGAGATTTCGAATTGGCTGAGCTCGACAGACCATTGCATAAGTCTGCCAGACAGCTCTGGTTGTTGCATGATCTTCTTCAAAGGTTGGTCAGTGAGGACCACTATGGAGTGGGCTTGGAAATAAGGTCAGAGTCTTCTTGAGGCTATGACCAAGGCTAGGGCCATTTTTTCTAGCAGTGGGTAGTTCTGTTCTGCTCCCTTAAGAGCCCGGTTGATGTAGTAAACTAGACACTGGACTGGGCCATCTTCCCTAATAAGGGCCGCACTGACCGCGGTGTTCGATACGGTTAAGTAGAGAAAAAAGGGCTCACCCGTGAGCGCTTGGGAGAGTAGGGGGGTTGGTCATACACTGCTTCAATTGTTAGAAAGCCTCTTCGGACTCGATTATCCACTCGAAAGCCTGCCAAAGGACTTTGAAAAAGAGGAGGCACTTGTCTGTTGCGCAGGAAATAAAACGATTGAGAGCGGTGACTCTGCCTGTAAGCCTTTGAACCTCTTTGACTGTTCTGGGTGACTGCATTTCTATCAGAGCCTTAATCTTTTCAGGGTTAGCCTCGATTCCCCGCTGACTGACTATGAAACCCAAGAATTTTCCAGATCCGACGCCGAAGGCGCATTTCTCCGGATTCAGCTTCATCTGATGCTTTCGAAGGGTGTCGAAGGTTTCCCTCATGTCTGCCAAATGATCGGAGGAGAGTTTGCTTTTGACGAGCATGTCATCAACATACACTTCTACGTTCCGACCTATCTGGTGATGAAAGACGGCATTGACTAACCGTTGGTAAGTTGCTCCGGCATTTTTCAACTCAAATGGCATGACACGATAGTGGTATGTTCCTCAGTCAGTTATGAAGGAAGTGTGTTCTTGGTCGGTTGGGTGCATCAGAATTTGATTGTAGCCCTAGAAGGCGTCCATGAAGCTGAGCATTTGATGTTCGGCCGTGGCGTCGACAAGCAGATCGATGCGAGGGAGGAGATAGCTATCTTTGGGGCAAGCCCGGTTGAGGTCCGAGTAGTCGACGCAGAGTCTCCATTTACCGTTGTTTTTATAGACCAGGACTACATTTGACAACCATCTGGGGTAATCTACGTTCTGAACAAATCGCGCCTCTAGTAGTTTGTCGACCTTAGAGGCAATAAGAGCATTGCGTTCTGGGTGAAAAATACGTTGTTTCTGGCGAAAAGGTCAGAAATGGGGCTCGATGCTGAGACAATGGGTTATGAAGGAGGGATCGATACCCGACATGTCAGAGTGGGTCCAGGCAAACACGTCATTATGCTCAATCAGGAGGGCTGTGAGATCGGCCTTGGCTTAGGAGGATAGCTGGCTGCCGATCTTGGTAGTTTTTGTTGGGTTGGCAGGGTCGATGAGGACCTTAAGAAGTTCTTCTACTGGTTCCCCTCTGACTAGTTCGTCTTAATCTCTGATGTCGAGTCCTTCAATGATCATGGCCTCATTTGGCTTAACTTCTTTGAGTGAAGCAACGTAACATTCTCTGGCCACAGTCTGCTCTCTCCTCAAGGTGCCGACCCCAAGGTCGGTAGGGAATTTCATGGCTAGATGGAATGTGGATGTGACAGCCTGAAAAGCGTTTAGGGCGGTGTGGCCAAGGATGATGTTGTAAACAGATGGATAGTCGACGGCGATGAAAGTGAGCAACTTGGTGGTCTGCTGCGGGTACTCTCCGATTGTGATGGGGAGATCGATGGAGCCTATGGAGGTCACCTGATCCCCTGTGAAACCGACCAGTGGGTTTGGAGAGGGGACAAACTTTCTTCCCCGACCTTGAGCTGGCGATAGGCGTTGAGGAAGATGATATCTGAAGAACTGCCATTGTCGACAAGCACTCGTCTGACTTTGTAGTTGGAAAGGAGAGCAAAGATGACTAGGGGGTCGTCATGAGGGTAACGGATGCCTGTGCAATCGGACTCCGTGAAGGTGATGGGCTCCATCTATTGCTTGAGATGCTTGAAGGGGCGGTCCAACGTTACAACTTTTTTATCGGAGCCCTACCTAATTTTCCTGAGTTCAGCTTATTGGGCCGAGCGAGATGGTCCTCCATAAGCAAGTCCTCCCGCGATAACTCTGATCTCTCCGACCGGGGAAACAGGGTTGCCTTGTGCTCGGGGTTGTTGTGGGGGTCGACCATTTCCTTGGTTAGGCTATGTAGGTTGTCGAGGAGGGGTATTTCGGCTGTTGTTTCTGGTGGGTTCAGTTCTAAGCCGCTGATGAGGGCCGGCTGCCGTGAACCGACTGAGACGCCCCTGGCGTATCAAGCTTTCGACCTGATCGTTAAGGTTAACACACTCCTTAGTGTTGTGGCCGTGGTCCTGATGGAAACGGTAGTATTTGGTCTGGTCTCGCTGGTTGGAAGGAGACCGCGATGGTTGGGGCCACTTCGGGGGATAATCTCGTTGGATCTGGTTCAAGACTTGTTCCATGGGAGAATTGAAGGGTGTGTATTGTTCGAAACGTCTAGGCGGTCGGGTAGGTGCCGACCGGTCGGCTCGAGCAGGTCGGTCGGCATACTGAGGTGTTTGCTGTGTGTACTGGGTGGTTCTGGTTTCACAGTCCTTTCTCTTCTCTCTGGGAGTCGGGTTTTTGGTTGTGGAATCTTGTTGGACGGCTAGGGAATCTTCGGCATTCATGTATTTTTGGGCTTTGGAGAGGAAGGTTGCCATGGAGGTTGGAGGGTTTTGGGAGAGGGAGAAAAGGAAATCAGATGATCGGAGACCGGCCATGAAAGCCGTGAGGATGACCTTGTCGTCGTTTTCTGCCACCTGTAAGGCTTCATTGTTGAAGCGGGTGACGAAGCTGCGCAGTGACTCCCCCTCTGTTTGACGGATGTTGAGGAGTTGAGTTGTAGGACGCCGCTGGCGTTGGGCACCAATGAAGTGGCTGAGGAAAGAGTCACTTAGGTACTGAAAAGTAGAGACATAGTCTACTGGTAGCTGCCCAAACCACAGTCGGGCCGATCCCTTAAGTGTGACGGGAAAAGCCTGACACATGATCTTGTTAGGGAAAACATGGAGGATCATGAGGGTCCTGTAAGTCTCCAAGTGGTTAACTAGGTCCGTTGTACCGTCGAAAGAGTCAATTGAGGGCATTTTGAACTTAAGAGGTAAGGGTTTGTCCCTGATGGAGGCAACGAATGATGAGTTGGCCGTGGTGGAGGGTTTATTCTGTATGTTTTGCATGACTCCTTGAAGCTGGAGCTTCATGGCTCGGAGTTCGGCATCCCAAAGAGGAACGTTGTCACCACCGGAGTGTAGTGGAGGCTGGACGCTACTGGCCTCTCATTCGGGGGCAGGTGGTGGGGCTGATAGCTGTGGGGCCCGAGGTGGTGGGTTCATGTCTTGGGGAGGGGGTCGCAAGCCCTCCAAGTTGGATGGGTGAGATTGTTGGATGGGATGGCTCGGGGCTCGTTCTCGATTGGGTGGGGCATCTTGAGGTGGTAGAGGAGGTATAGGAAGGTTTCTTTGAAGTAAAGCATTGATCAGGTGTAGACACCCCACTTTTGACCGTCTTCAAGACTTGGACGTCATTGTTTGAACACTCGATGATCGTCCATACTCGTGTTCGTTTTGAGTTCCCGAAGGTCTCAGCTGCGCGCCTTGCCTCAGGATCTCTCAACTTGACTGTTTTGTGCTTGGTTGTGGACTAATGACATGTGATTTTTGCACCTGAGGGTAGGAAGTGGCTTGTTGGCTATCCCCTTAACCCACCGGCCATGGCCTGAGGCCACGGGCCTTTGTTTTATTGCTGTCGGCTAATGGTGTTGGCCGATCAGCACTTTAGTTGGTCGGCCGGCCATTGATTTGGTCGATCGGCCACTTTTTCTGGCCGAGGCCTTTTCTTTGCCTTTTTCAGGCATTGTGCATGCCAGCTGTACCAGTTGGTGAGTACAGACTCTGCCCTCCATACACGTGTATGGAGGGATTTCATCCTTAAGCTTAGCTTCTCTTAGAAGCTTGGAATTGGATTTTCTATAAAAGGAGGGCCTCCCCTCCCTTTCCAGAGGTTCAGCCAACTGATATAGAAGTTAGATATATATATCTCTCTCTGTATCTCCCTCTCTCTAGATTTGTGTGTGTTTGAGCTCAAAAGTGTGTTTTGTTCTTACTATTGCACACAAACACCTAGTACTACACTATCCTTGGTTGCTGAGGCACTAGAAAGTTGATTTCAGAGTTTTTGAGTTGGTTTTGATCCAAGAAGGGTGCTGGAGTTGGTGTTCTTGAAGTGTTCTTCAAGGGTGAGTCAACTTGCTTTAGATACCCCTTTCTTGTTTAAGCTTTTAACCCCTCTTGCTTATTGTTTTGAGCTTAGTCTATAACTGATAAAAGTTCTGATTTTTCTTGTTTTAGAACTTTGTTTAAGGTCTCTTTGAGGTTTGGGGTTGTTTCCCCCCCTTTAGGCCTTGTTAGGCCTTGTTTTAGGCCATCCCTTTTGGCCATTGTTCTTAGCTTCGCATGACCTCTCTACCACTGAAATCCAGAGGATTTTCAGTGGTGGAGAGGTGGTTTTGGTGTTTTAAATAGGAGAGGGTCATCCCCTCTCCTTGTTGTCTTGAATGTTTGCATAAATGGCTTATGTTGGTGGCTTGTATGCCTAGCTTGTTTTAACTTCATTTCAGTATATATTAGGCTTTGTTTTGCTATGATATAGCATTGTTTTGACTTGGTTTAGACATACCATGCATGCTTTGTATACTTTTCTTGTAATCCCATGATTTGCCTTAACATGCACCATGTTGTAACATGTCTTTTTAGCATGATTTTTGCTTAACTTCATGAAGCTTCTAGCCTTGTTTTAACATGCTTGAGCTCTGTTTTTCATTGTTTTGGTCATGCTTGCATTGTTTTGTATAGCTACCATACAATCTAGCTTGTTAGCTTTGGGTGCTTAAGTCATTAGCATGCTTTACTTGGGCCATTTCAGTGATTTGGAATCATTTGTCATGTTATTTCAGTCCATATTTCATGCTTGTATGCTTGCATTTGTCATCCTTTCAATGTCTTGAAGAGTTGGTGCCTTATGCTCCATGATCGGGTCATTGTGCATGCCCCTATGCTTAGGTCATTTAGATGCCATCCAAGTGGATTTTTGAGTTTGTTTTAACATGCCATAAATCTGATTTTGGTTGTTTAAATCATGCCATGTTTGGTTGTGTTAGGTGTAGTGTAGCACCTCTTTTGTGGCCTTGTATGCCTCATGTTTCGCCCCTTTGTTCTAGCTTGTGTTGGCTAATGTTGAGCTCACTTTTGGTCTTATTTAGACCTGCCTTGGGACTATTTTAGGTCCTCCCGGCCCTTTGGGGCTTGCTTCATGTAGCCTTGGTTTGAGTCCCTTGGCTAGTTTCAAGTTTTAGGCTTTATTGCATGCCTTAATTGCATGGTTTGGTTGATTTGGCATCATCCCTTGCATGATTTCAGGGCTTAACATATGTGCCTAATATCCATGTTTGTCTCCCAAGTGTTCTTAAAAGTTGCCCTTTGATGCTTAATTGTTAGGCCAATTACCATGCATGTTTGTATGTGATTTTATCCCTTATCTCTTAGCATATTGGCCGTTGATTTGGACCTATTTGAGAGCTGTCCATTTCGGTTTAAGACCATCCCCGCATGTTGTTGCATGCTTGCCTTGTTGTAGACACCCCATTTTTGACCGTCCTCAAGACCTGGACGTCACCGCTTGAACACTCGGTGATTATCCATGTTCGTGTTCGTTTGGAGTTCCCGGAGTTCTCGGCTACGCGCCTTGCCTCAGGACCTCCGAACTTGACCGTTTTGTGTCTGGTTTTGCACCAAACACTTGTGCTTTGCCTTAGAGGGGCAGGGAATGCCTTGTGAGGCATCCCCACACACCACCGGCAGTGGCCAGAGGCCACCGGCTGGTTGGTGTTGCCATCGGCACTATATTGTGCCGGTCGGCACTCTTTTGTGCCGGTCGGCAGTCAATTTTGTCAAAATGACAATTTTGCCCTGCCGACTACTGTTCAGTTGCTTTTTGAGATATTTTGAAGCAGCTGTACAGCATTTGTTTCCCCTCCATACACGTGTATGGAGGGATGAGCCTTTGGTTTGCTTAGCTTGTAAGCTTTGTTGCCTATAAGAGAGGGCTCTCTTCTCTTGGCTCAAGGGTTAGAAAAATCAGACATCTTTAGAGAAAAAAAGACCTCAGAGAAGCTCTGGTTTTTAGGGTTTGAGTTCTATATCTATCCTATCTCTCTTTTGCTCTTGTTTGTACACTAGGTGCTTTAGTCCACATTATTGCACACAAGCACCTAGTGTTTCACCTTCCCTTGGCTCCTGAGGTTCCAAGAGGTAGTTCTTAGAGTTTTTGGCTGGATTAGAGCTTAAGGAAGCAACAACATCATCTTTGGTGAAGAAGGTCAACAAGGGTGAGAAACTTGCTTTATTTCCCCCATTCTTGCATTCCATTTTTACCTATCTTTGAACTGTTTTTGTGCTTGGTGTTTAATACAAAAAAGTTATGTTTTTTAGTCCTCTTTATTGTTGGTTAAGAGTGTTTTGTGCTTTGGGGAGGTTTGACCACCCTTAGGCCTTGAAAAGGCCTTATTTTGTGCTATTTTGTAAGAGCTCCGGGATTTTGGTGTTGGGGTCTCTTCACCACTGAAATCTTGAGGGATTTCAGTGGTGAAGATGATGCCTTGAAGTCCCAAGAAGGAGAGGGTCACCCCCTCTCCTTGTTGTCCTTGAAAATGACCTATTTTGCCTCTTGAGGGAGCCCCATGTTTGGTTGTTTGTTGGTTATGCCATGGCTGTATTTTGTGCTCATATTTCCATATTATAACTTTGTATCATGTTGGTTTTAGTACTCCTTGCATGTTTTGCATAGATGCTTTGTAATGCCTTTTTAGTCCTTTAACATGCATTAGGTTGTGTGCCTCTATTCTAACATATTTTAGGCTTAGATTCATGAAGCTTGTATGCTTATTTTTCCATGAATAGGGTCTGTCCATGGTTACTTTGGTCGATCTTCGCTTGCATCACATAGCCTCTTTGCATTTGGCTTGTTGGCCTTAAGAGCATGAAAGTATAGCATGCCTTGCTTGCATTATTTTCAATGGTTTGGAACCATTTAGCATGCTATTTCAGTCCCTTAGACATGCTTGAATGATTGCCTTGCATGCCTCTTTGAAGTTTTGAAAGCATATGTTGTATGCCTAATGATTTGGTCATTGTGTGTGCCTTGCTCTAGAGCCACTTAGATGCCATCTAGGAGGTCCTTTTTGTATGGTCTAAGGCTGCCTTAGACCTGTTTTAAGCCTTCTTGGCCTTGTGAGGCTTGGTTGGCTTAGCCATGGTTTAGGTCTCCTTTGGCTTGCCTTGGATGCTTGGACCATTTGTTGCATGCTTAGTCTATTTTGTTGCTTGGTTTGGCACCATGTCCAACATGATTATAAAGCTTATATATGCATGTTAATATGTCCATGTTAGCCTCTTTTAAGTGTTCTTAAGAGTTGCTTGTTTATGCCTAAGTGTTGGATTATGTATGCTTGCATGTGTGCATGTATTGCATATATCTTAGCCTTCACTTCTATGGCATTTGGCCACTGATTTTAGGCTTATTTAGAGCTGTCTAACCTATGTGCAAGCCCATCCTCTTGTTGCTTGCATATGCTCCTTGAGTGTTGTAATGTATTGGTAGTAAATGCATGTTAGGACTAACATGATTGAATGAAGTCACATGCTTGTTTGCATGCTTAGACACCCCCATTACACCTTGCATACTTGATGGTTGACATTGGTGTTTCATGCCTTGTATGTTTGTTAGCTTGTATGCTCCTTTGCATTGGCATGATTGCCTAGTAGTTGACATGTCTAGGATTGCATAACATAAACATGCATGCTCTACCTCTTGACCAAGTCATGATAGAGGCTTAGCACCCTTGTGTGTTTGTTTGGTTTGCATGCATTTGAAATAGAAGTTGCACATTTGGTTCTTTGGGCCATCATGCATGGAAATGCGTGATTGGTGGCCCAAGAATCGAGGCACATGCCCCTTTGAGTCACAAATATGATAAGGGGCATGATTGGTGCACACATTGTTGGAATTACATTGCCATGCAAGTTTTTGCCCTCTGCTGCTGTGAGTTGCAGGTTCTGCAGACATTCAGTGCCGGCCGGCAGTATTTAGTGCCGACCGGCAGTCTATTGATGGCCGATGGATGAATTTTGTGCCGGTGACCTCATGCTGATGCCGGTGGAAGTCCTACTCAGCCGATGATGTCCCTTAGTGTCCTGGGAGGCACTCCTGAGACTTTGGCAGTCTTCTGAGATGCAAAGCAGGGAAAACAGAGGCAATCTAAGCATGGCAGTGCAATTCCGAGCCAGTCCCGAGCATGCGTTGCATCCGGCCCTCATTTCGAGGCGGTTTACTGCTTTAATTAGATTAATTAATTTATTTGATTAATTTAGTTGGACTGTAATATTTTAATTAGCTTGCGTAGTTAATTATTTGTATTATTATTTGGTCCCTCCGAGCAAGGGCGAATCTGTAATAAGTGTGGGTGAGTGGTTTGTATGTCTTCCAACCCCCACTTCTTTCTTCCCTTTTATTTACCTGCTTATGATGGTAGATTAGGGCACGTTTATTTTAGCATACCTTATGCAATGCATGCGTGCATCCATGCATTTGTTGACATGCATCGGGCTCGGTACACCATACAAACTGCATTGTATTCTGAATTCCAACTTGAATACGTGCATCAAATGATTGCGTTTCACGTGCCATTTTAGGGTTAGCCGAGCCTACTCTAAATTGCATCCTTGCCTGTGTTGCATTAGCCACTTAACATGACCTAGGGACATGCATGTCTGCTAACTAGTTTCTTGTTTTGGCACGGAGTACGTTGTAAGTATTTTATGCTTTAGCATACCACATGCGTGTGAATGTTGCCATGACAGTATGCTTACCATGCGGCTAAGTGCTTATGTGAGATAAACTGTTTGAATGCCTGTGGGTGGAGGTTGGGTTGTTTGAGTTGGAAAACTCATTGAAATCCGTATTTTAGCCTACTTGCGAGTAGCAAAACCCGAAACGCTTTCGAAACAAACGGATATGCAATGATTATTTCCAAATTAGGCAATCTAGTCTATACTTGTTTGCTGTGCGCATAATATAGTAATTCTAGGCTAATAATTGGGATAAGAACGCATAATGTTTTCAAAATCGGATATCACGGTTAGTAGAGGCCGGTCTTCGGACCGGGCGAAAGGGGGTGCTCATAGCTGACCTTCCCCGATCGTACCCAAGCTCCCGAGCCAAGACCACTTTAGTGATGACGGACACGTGGCCTTCGACACCGAGTCAGGGTTTCCTAAATTTCCCATTTTAAAATATTTAGGTGGCGACTCTGTATCTGGCAAAGCAGTCCATGTTTGGCACTACTTTTCAAAAATCTGTTTTCTCAAACGATTTGCCAGAGTTGGACTCTTTGGTTCAGATTAAGAACCGCAACAAAACAAAAGGGAGTCCGAACTGTAGCGAGGTCCCCCGCAGGCTTGTTACACTTGTATGTTGTCACATACTTGTTGCATATTTGGTAAATTGCATGTTGTAGCATGCTAGTTCAATTGTGCCTTGTTGTGTACATAGTCCATGACATGTTGTTGCATGCTTAAGTTGTAATGCATTTGGCATGCATTCTCTTTTTTTGGTTGCCTAACATGTTGTCACATGTTTGCCTCACATGTTGTTGCATGTTTGTCATTGGCATTGTTGTTACATGCCTTGCATGTTTATTTGTTTAGGTTGTGTGCCTATTGCACATTGCTTGTTCGCATGCTCATGTTGCATTAGCTTGCTTGCATGCCTAGGTTGCATAGCATTAAGTATGCATTCCTTGCCTCTTGATCAACCATGATGGAGGTTAGGGCCCCCTTACGTGTTTATGTGCATTCATTGTACATTAATTTGCACACTCGGCTCCTTTGGCCATCATGCATTGGAATGCGTGATTGATGGCCTGAGGGTCGAGAACCATACTCCTTTGAGTCTCAAACATGATAAGGAGGGTGGTGGTGCAAACATTGCCTTGAAAATGCATTGCCATGCTCTGTCTATCCTCTGCTGCAGCAAAATAGGATTCTGCAGGAAGAGATGGCCGGTCGGCCATCTTAAGTGCTGGCCGGCTATGTATTGTTGGCTGAGGTCCCCACAAATGGTCAATGACCAGTTCCTCTTGGCCGGTGGCCTTGAATTTCAGCTGGTGACATCCCACAGTGCTCAGAAGGTGATTCAGAAGCATCCTTGAGACTTGTGAAGTTTTCAGAGATGCAGAGCAGTGTAAACAGAGGCAGCATGAACATGGCGATGGATTTCTGAGCGAAGCCGTCCGAGCACGCATGCATCCCTCTTCCCGAGGCTGTTTTTACTGTTTTCATAGCTTAATTAATTTGTTTAATTAGTTAAGTGTTGTGTAATAATTAATTAGCTTGTTAGTTAGTTAATTTGTATTATTCTTTCGGTCCCTCCGTCGAGAGGGCGCAATTGTGTAATAAGCATGTGTGTGTGTGATGTATGTCTTCCAACCCCACGTCTTTCTCCCTTTTACTTAACCGCTTAAGATGGTTAGTTCTAGGGCACGTTTCAATTAGCATCCTTATGCTATGCATGTTTGCATCCATCCATTTGTATTGCATGCACCGGGCTCGGCGTATCACACTAACTGCATGGTATTTCAATTCTAAGTTGAATACATGTATCGAATTATCGCATCTCACATGCCATTTTAGACTAGCCGAGCCTATTCTAGTTGCATTTTGTATGTGATGTATTAGCCATCTTAACATGAACTAAGATCATGCATGATTTCTAACTAGTTTCTTGTTTTGGCTCGGAGTACACTGTGAGTGTTTTTGCTTTAGCATCTTGCATGTGTGTAAGTGTTAACATGATAGCATGCTTACCGTGAGGCTAATTGCTTATGTGATATAACTGCCTGAATGCCTGTGGGTGAAGGTTGGATTGCTTGAATTTGAATAATTCATCGAAATTCGTGTTTTAGCCTACTTGCGAGTAGCAAACTTCAAGCCGTTTTCAAACAAACGGATATGCGATGCTTTGTTCCAAGTTAGGCGATCTAGTCTATACTTGTTTTGCTGTGCGCATCACGTAGTAAAGATTAGCCAATTAACCGGAATAAGAACGCATGTGTTTTCAAAAACTCGATATCATGCTTAGTACAGGCCGATCTTCAGATCGGGCGAGCGAGGGTGCTCATAGATGACCTTCCCCAATCGTACCCAAGTTCCCGAGCCGAGGCAACTTTGGTGATGATGGACACGTGGCCTTAGGCAACGAGTCAGGGTTTTCTAAATTCCCCCAAAGTAAATATTTAGGTGGCGACTCTGTATCTGGCAAAGCAGTCCATGTTTGGCACTTCTTTCTTAAAAATCAGTTTTCCAAAACGATTTGCCGGATTTGGACTCTTTGGTGATTTATAGGTCTCGCATTGCACTTTGTGAGATTAGATTCAGAACCGTGACATTTGAGTCCGAACTGTAGAAGCAAGGCCCCGAGGGCGCGTCTACATCAGGGCTTGGTTTTGTTCAGCTAGGCGGTTAATGCTGTTGGTGAGCTCGGTGAAATACTGCGGTGGGTTGTTTGGATTAGAGGGGTTGGCTTGGGGGTCGGCAACGTTGTGTTGAGAAGCCATGGATTTGGTTGTGACCATCCACCTTGGTGAGTGGCAGGTGAAGATTATCAGGAGTGGGTCTCCGGCGACAATGAACATAGTTGCCAAACGGAGCAAAAAGGTTCCCACAGACGGCGCCAACTGATGATGCAGCTTGTTCCAAATGGAACGGATCAGACTGATCCGCGCTTCTCGAATGGGTACCCGGGGGCCAAGCTCACCAAGAAACCTGCACAAGAGTTCAATGGAGAACGGGGAGTCCCCCAGCAAACCCTCCGACGAACAAGTTAGAGAGGAGAATGAGTGATAGAATATAGAGATAGGATGATAATAGAAAAGCTTAACCTTTTGCCTTGTCTTCGAAACCTGCTTATATCCTCTATTAATCATTTCCTTGTCCCTTCTGACCTGTCACGTTGGCCGAAAGTCTATGTTCTAGCTTGCCTTGTTCATGGTGAGGTCGTTCTGTTCCGACAGGGAGGGGTTATCGCAATAAATGCTGCAGGGAACCTCATTAATGGCTAATGTATGGTGCAATAACTTTGTGGGATCTTTGTCTGCTGATGTGGCTGGTTCTACTCTTGATGGCTGTCTGGATGTCATTGGTTCTTAATGCCACGTTGAGCTCCAGCACTGTTGGGCTTTAGTGTTTGAATTATGTATTGGGCTCTAAGTGATGGGTCAAATGCTCCTATAGGCCCACCTATGTCAATTACTAAGATCCTATAAGTGAATTGATTAATCAGATTGGCGAAACTTGATCAAAAGACACATAAATTCTAAAAATTTAGTTATCATCTACTTGACATTGACAATAAGGCCAATGATATAGTTGAAACAAAAAGTAGGAAATCATATGAAAATTTACGAGGGTTTACCAACTCGTATTTTCCTCAAAGACAGAGTCTATCAAAGGCAGGAAAATTATCTGAAAATTTACCAAGATCAACCACATTCTCTATTTGGTTGAGTTTTTAAAACTTATTTATGAATTATTTTTTAATTATTATTTTTTTTTTGAAAAAATAAGAAACTAGTTTGTTTTTTGTTTTTTTTTTATAAATATTTTGGGTAGGATACGTTGTCAAGTTTCTTACCTGACGGTATCTATCAAGGCTAACATGGGAATTAATAAAGTGAATATGCACACAAATCACCGATACAGGGAACACTAATTAGGAGGCCTTTTCTACCTCACATTTTGATTGAATATCATACATTATTTGTTAAGAGTCATCACTAACTCTGCTCACTCTCTAGAATCTTCTCTCTAGAATATTTTAGAAGTTTTTACATGAATTTAGAAGACTTCGAGAAGATTTAGAAGACTCGGGAAAGACTTAGAGAAATCCAGAAGATTCTAAAACATCCTAAAAGGTTCCGGAACATTAGAAAAGTTTGGAGAAATTTAAAAAGTTTCGCAAAGTTCTAGAATATTTTAGAAAAATATAAAAAAACTCTACTCTATACTAGAAAGTTCCTCATTAGTATCAATATGAGATGAGTGCATGTATTGGACAATTGAGTAATTGAGTGAAAGAAGAGTGATTTAGTGGTCAATCATTACAAGAGTGATCTAGTGTGAGGTATCTCAAGGTCTTGTGTAAGGAAGACACAAAATCTAAGCGTAAGTTTGAATATATTAGTGTGTGATTGTGTAAAAGTATTTTGTGTACTTAATTAGGTCCACTAGTATGTCAAACTCAACATTATTATCAGTCAAGCACCAAATTCAATTCCACATAGAGTAGTACCAACCAAAAAACCATTTAATTTACTTTACATATAAGTAGGATCACGAAGGACTGTTAGTAAACAGATCTGCCAATACCCATTTTGCAAGTTTGTCTAGCTAGCTAGCTATGTAGGTAGAAGAATCCATAATGATGCTAAGAGTCATGAATTAAGTTATGGTTTGTGTTAGAATATTTAACGAGAGTTGTCTGGTGAGTTCATCTACCGTGACTTAGCCTTGATTTGATATCAGTGTTAGGTAATTAGTTATTAAGCTTGTACCCAATAATATTAAAATGGTGAATAAAAATTGGCGATGTATAACTATAGACAGTAGGGACTTTGATTCTAAACAATTTTTTCAATTATAGTCGACTGGGCAAATTGTTTCAGCAAACCAAAGAAGAAATTAGACAATTGTTTGAGGTTCAATTGACATTTTCAAATAAAGAAACAAGGACAAGAAACCAAGCTTGAGGATTGACAGATGACTACAAAAACAGCCAAGAAAATACTTCAATTAATTCTATTACTACTTATACTTAATTTGCCGAAAAAACCAAAATTAAAAAAATTGTCCCATCAGCAATCAAGTTGCGGAGTCACACTAACATATCTCCTAAAATCAAAGCTCTAATATCATGTCACACGATGGTCTACATAGAATTCAACCTAAAAAACTAGAACTGAAGGTGTCATCATGCTTACAAACCGCGCATCCGCATTGTATGCCGATGATATGGCACTTCGTTTCACAACATCATCTTATTTCATTTCTAAGATCCCATAAACGAATTGATTGATCGGATTGGCAAAACTTGATCAAAGTGTACACAAATTCAAATCCTGATCTTAGACTCTTTTTCTATCATCTATCTATAATTAGACTAATGTTACAAATTGAACCTAGAGTAGGAAATTATCTGGAAATTTACAAGGACAGGAAATCATAAGAACTCACACATAGAGCCACCTATACAAAAACAGAGCATCCAAAAGAGGTTGATTACATAATAAAATTGAGATGAATGTCTATGTGCCTTTATTTTTTATTTTTAAAATTTTGCAACCAAAAAGCATAAAATTGATGGGAAACTTTTATTATTATCTTATTCATATGCCAATATCAGGAAGAAAAAATATATATAAGCCAATTTAAGGCTCATCCTGCTCTGCTATTTGTTCTATGATTTTCTTTGTAGTTATCACATGTTTTAGCAGTTTCTCTGCCTCCAAAACTTTAAAATTAATGCACATATGGGACACTAATCCAAAAAATGGCTTTTAATTGCACCCAAAAAAAAAAAAAAAAATTTGTTCGGACAGTGTTTTTTTTTTCTTCTTTTTTCCTTCAGAATCTTTCTTTTTTATTTTTATAATCAACCACAATTCTACAAGGTGAAATATTTTCCTTATACTTGATTAGATATGCTGCACCAAATAGCCCTATAGTACCAGTAATAAATAGTTATCAATTTTAATGCAATAGATAATAGTGGGAAATATTTTGCAATTTTATCCTTTAATTTTGAATATTTATTGCTTGAAAATGAGAAATTTAGCTATCTTAAACATTGAAATTTTACTATCCAAAAACCAATGTTCAATGTTTATGCAGAATCATACATCCAGTCAAAGCTCGTGAGGAGTTAGCAACTCAAAAAGATTAGTATCCATCTAATAAGCAAATGTTTCTCCAAGGCCAAAATGGTTTAAAGTTTAAAGTATGATGGTATCATCTCTTATATGATTGAGGAAGCACCCATCACAATGTCAATTTGAAGCTAAATCTCATATCCCAAATAATTGTTTTAGTTTTTGTACAGGGGCCAAATATCCAATGTTGTTCGTACTCTTCGTGTTCAAGCTACACTTCTCTCCAATTGACCTAAGAACACAACAACAGTGAGCTACCCGGCAGTGTGCTGCTGGAAAACCCCTCCGACGATTAAGTTAGCACACTTAGAGATAGAGAAGAGAGGGGAGACAGAGTGGTAGGTGAGTTCTGACCAGTGGATGTTCCAAACCTAAGTATGGGGGCACAACACCGTTTATATAGTTTTTGCGCTTTTGTGCCCATTCCCCTCTAGACACGTGGACCTGCTCTCCTCTTACGTTTCCCTACGTGTCAGCATTAATACAACTAAACTTCACCTAACGAAACCGCCAAATGGTATTGACGCGTACGGACAGCAAAATCTCATTTTCGCAGTCCCGTGGCGCCGCGTAATGCTCTTTACCGAGCTACACTTTGTGCGGCGCCGCATCATCACCTTCTGACCATGCTACTTGCTTGGTTTCTTTGATAAATTCTACCACATGGTTCGACCGACCTCTCTGGCTGAGCTCTTGCTCGGTCCATCCTAAGGTCGAGTGGACTAGTCCCGACCAAACCCATAGAGCGCACGTCCCCCCCCTCGGGCTGACAATCCAAAGTTGCCCCAATTCGACCGGACTGTGCCCTCGGCCCAATGTACACACACCAGACGATCGAGCAAGGGGCCTTGATCCGGGCCCAAACCAGCTCGACCCAAAACTAGGTCGTAAAATCTCCCTCTCAATTGCCCCTTAATTCCGTCCGCGTTAGTGTGATCGGGATTACCTTCTCCGGCCAAGATCATTCATCTGCTCAGTCGGCATCCTTAAATCATTCATCGTGCTGACTTTCTCGCTCAGCTCCATGACTTGCTCGGTCGGCACTTCAACTTTTCAGCCTGTCTTTTCAAGACTGGCACTGGTCTTATCAAACACGTGTCCTCTGTTCATTGGCCTCGTACAGCCAACCCAGCTATCCCACGTCGTCGCCTCGAATTCGAATTTTAGGCGCCTTTATCGTTTTCATACATATTACCCTTTCGCTTCGTCTTCATTTCTCACTGTTCATCTTTTCCGTTTTCTGCTTAGCCATTTCTCCCGAACCCAGTGTCTCTACCCTAATCTATAGTGGTCAAATCACAGCCCCCATTGTATTCGTCCTTTGATGCCATCATCGTTAGGGGCGCATCTCTCCGATTGGACCGTCGATCGGAGCTCTGACAAGGTAAATCCTTCGTATTCTTCTCTGATACTTTCTTTTTCTTCGTGTTTCTCATGTTCTTGAACTTTAGATCCACTGAAGCAAATCAAAACACTAAGAAACTATCTAGAATTGAAATAGGCTAGGGTTTTGTACTGTTTTCATCGTAAAGGAGAATCTGTGCCTTTCGCTTCCCACACTGTTCATCATCTTCTGTGATGAACAAGTGAGGATCTCGGCCTGACCGAGCTAAAAAATGCCTTTTTTGATCCCAAAAGAAAGGTCAACCGGGTAGATTTATTGTTTGCGTGGGATAGGGGACCGAGCTAAGCTGTAGTAGTCGTGCAGCCGGGCTAAAATCTGGCTCGCTTGCATGACCGAGCTAACCAATAGACTGAGCTGCCAAGAGTGCTCAATGTGATCGAGCTAAAAAGAGTGCTCCTATTGATCGAGCAAAAATAGGCTCATACGTGCGACTGTGCCACCACTTATTCTTGGTTTTGAACTACAGACTCTTAGGAGGCCAGGCACACCAACACAAGGGCTTTCAAGGACCGAGCAACCACTGTGCAAAACTTTGCTGACTTAACACTGCCGTGCTGAAACAAGTCGGCCTCCCATGGGGCGCTGTTGTTTCCTCGTTAACACGTTGGGCGTGCTAGCCGCGTTTCGTGAGGAGTACGGTGTCCCTGATAATGTCCATTTTGAGCTCGGTGCAGAAGATATTTCTTCTTGGGGCAGGCTAGATCAGTGCCTCTTCACCGTGTTGTCAATTGTCGAGGAAGGTCTTTGCTTCCCGGCGCAGCCTTTAATCTGCGAATTCCTTAGACGTACCGGGCTAGCACCGACTCAAGTTTCAACAAACACATGCAGAATAATAAACGGGGTTGCTAAACTGAATCACCAGCTTGGCTTGAATCTAGGCCTGGCCAAGATTTTACGACAATATACCCATGGCCACACTGCATATAGGTTCAATTATTACTTGAAAATAAGGCCGGGAAAGGAGAAACTGGTAACCGACACACCGGATAAAGACATGCATGACGATGACTTCTTTTGGGTGTCAGGGAACTATGAGACAACTGATGTGCTCGGTTGGTACATCAGTAAGAATTTCGGTTCAACATATAAGCTGTGCTTTCTGATCCATCAATTTATTTACTTTTACTATTCGGTACTAATCACTTTCTTCTTGCAGCTATTGAAGCCTTGCAAGCAAATTATTTCAACCCAAACGAGGATGTCATCAGAGCCGTGCTGAGGTACCATCACCGAGATTGTCACGACCTTCTCGGTTACTTGCCGAGCTACCGGTACTCGGCTCCCTATAAAACTAGGGTTACTGACTTCCTACAAGCATTATCTCCACCACCAGATCCAACACTTTCAAACGTGCCCTTAATCCGACTAACCAAGGAGCAAGAAATGGCCAAACGGAGCCAAATTAAGAATCTCATCGTCGCCACATCCACTGAGGTACCGAGCATCCCCCCTCCTGCCCTTACTACCGGTCAAACATCAAGGACCGTGATCGCCTTGGCTTTGACTACTGTAGCACAAGCCGACAAAGAAAGTCGCCGAGATGGAAAAAGGCCTCGCTTCACCGATCCAACGACCGATCTCGTTGCCGAGTTGAGCACCGAGCAGCCAGCGGAGGGTTCTGAGCCAACACCCCCATGGCGCCCGAAGTTGAAGCACCGGGATAAAGATATCCCGGTCAATGCTTCGATTAAGGGAGATAAAGAGCATCTCCTGGCTTACGATTTGTCGAAGGCATTACTTCTGCCGAGCAACATTACCGGCAGCGATCACGTGCCTGACACCTGCCTGGTGAAATTTGCAGTCAAGTCTATGACAGGGTAAGAATTTGGCAAATTTTTCCAACTGTTGCCCCGGTTAGTTTTTATTTGAACTAACTTTCCTCTGCTACCTTGCAGGCTATCCAGAAACAACATCTTGTCATGGACCGGATTCACAGGCTCTGGCAGAAGGTAACCGATGTCTCTAACTTGGCCAAACATCTAGAGACCGAGCTGGGGTGGTTCAAGTCCTCGCTCGAGATGGCCAACGCAGACAACGCTAGGTTACTTAGCCAACTTGGTACCACCGAGTAAGAAAGGGATGCTCTATGTGCCGAGCTAGAATAGCTGAAAAAGGCTAGGCAGAAAGATGTCGATGAGGCTAACGATCTCGGTTTCAAGGAGGTTGAGGACAATTACACTAAACAGGTTGAAGCCACTAAGGACATTTTCTTCAAATCCGGATGGAAGGCGACCTGCGAAAAACTCGGTCAAGGATTTGAAACCGAGGTATTCACCTCTCCTCCCCCCACCTTTCTGCCAGCCTACATGGTGCGTTACACCAATGAAGTCTTCAATTCATTGCAAGAAGATGCCGATGAGGGAGCCAGCGAAAGGACCGAAGAAGAGGCCAAGGAAGGAGGGGGTCAAACGGAGACCGGACTGAAGGAGCTCGGCAACAAAGAAATGACTGCTGTGGTTGACTTGGATGCCACCGTAGAGGGAGCCGGAGACAACTTCGCGGACCTCTCCCCCTTAGTCTAGTTTAGCCCTGCAAGTTTTTTTTTTTTCTTTCACTTTTGTAACCGGGCTTCTCGCCCGAACTCTTGTAATTATGATGTCAATCAATGAAAAGTTTTTCTTCTTTCAACTGCGCAATACATGATGGACAAAGTACACACTGATTTAACCGGGGAAAGCACCTCGATCAAAGTACACACTGATTTAACTGGAAAAAGCATCTCGGCTAAAATCCTTGAGTTGAAGTAATAGGGTTGAATAATTCATCAACTCAATTGACCGAGCTAACTCGTCTCAGTTAAAAGAATAGAGTTGAACAATTCATCAACTTAATTGACCGAGCTAATTCATCTCGGTTAAAAGAATAGAGTTGAACAATTCATCAACTCTAACGACTGAGCAAAAGCATCTTGGCTAAGCCCTAGAGTTGAACATTTCATCAACTCAATTGACCGAGCAAAATCATCTCGGTTAAAAGAATAGAGTTAAACAATTCACCAATTCAATTGACCAAGCTAATTTATCTCAGTTAAAAGAATAGAGTTGAACAATTCATCAACTCTAACGGCCGAGCAAAAGCATCTCAGCTAAATCCTAGAGTTGAACATTTCATCAACTCAATTCACCGAGCTAAATCATCTCAGTTAAATGAACAGAGTTGAACAATTCATCAACTCTTTGGCCGAGCATAGTCAGCTCGACTAAAGGCTCAAAGTTTAACAATTCACTAGATCTTCTAGCCGGTCAAAATCACCTCGACTTTGGGGGCAATTGCCCTTTGTTTATTACAATTCTCTAACCACAACAAATTGGCTATGTACAGTAATGCATTTCTATTACTTTTATGAAGTCACATGGTGACGCAAAGAATTACATTGGTAAAAAGAAGGGAATGCTTGTCCCTTTAAAAAAATTACACTCAAAGACTAAAACTAAAAATAATATAACTTCAGATTGGCTGCGTTCCATAGCCAGGGTATAGCGTTGCCATTTAAGTCTTCTAGATGGTATGCCCCTTTGCCTACTAGGACGATTATCTTGTAGGGCCCTTCCCAGTTTGCCCTTAGCTTTCCTTTTCCTGGCATAAGAGTATTGCCCATCACCTTCCATAAGACCCAATCCCCGATCTTGAACGGTCTGGGGTGAACCGTTTTGTTATATTTCCTAGATAGTTCTCGTTGATACGCTGCGACATGGATTAGGGCCTTTTCTCGGCGTTCTTTTGCTAGGTCCAATTCTAAGGCAATGGTTTCAGCGTTCAAGTCGGGCTCCAAATTTTCACTGCGGACTGTGGGCATACCAATCTCCAATAGGATGACTGCCTTTTCTCGGCGTTCTTTTGCTAGGTCCAATTCTAAGGCAATGGTTTCAGCGTTCAAGTCGGGCTCCAAATTTTCACTGCGGACTGTGGGCATACCAATCTTCAATAGGATGACTGCTTCCATGCCATATGCTAAGGCGAAAGGTGTCTCGAGAGTCTTGGTGTTGTTCGGTAAGCCTAGAGAACATTTGAAAGTTCCTCGGCTCACTTCCCTTTGGCTTTCTCTAAACTTTTTTCAGCCAATCTAGAATGGTCTTGTTTGATGCTTCGGCTTGGCCGTTGGACTGAAGGTAGGCTAGTGTGGAATTATAGAATTCTATCTTTAGTTCGTCACAAAATCCTCTGAACAACCGCCAATTGGGTGCCATTGTCGGAGATCAATGTTTTGGGGACTCCAAACCGCATTACCAAATTCTGCCAGATGAATTTCTTGACATCCTTGTCTTTAATTGTCGCCAAGGGCTCGGCCTCGCCCCACTTGGTGAAGTAGTCTGTCGCCGCGATGAAGAACTTGCGGTCGCTCGGCACAGTTGGGAGTGGTCCCACAATGTCAAGCCTCCACATTGCAAAGGGCCAAGGACTTGTGAGAGGGAAGAGTTCTCTGGCCGGCTAATGAATTTAGTGGGCGAACTTCTAGCATTTCTCACATTTCCTCACATATTTCTATGCATCTGCCTACATGCACGCCCACCAGTATCCTTGCGAAATAGTGCGGTAGGCTAAAGATCTGCCACCGATGTGGTTTCCACACATGCCTTCGTCGATCTTGTAAAGAAAAACGTCGACTCTATTTGGGTGAACACACTTGAGGTATGAACCAGTGAACGACTTCTTATACAAAGCACCGGATAGGGAGAGCCAAAACTGCTAAGACTTTACCTGGATTTTGCGTGTCTCTTTCTTGTCGGTCTGCAGGATCCTTTCTTTAAGGAAAAGGATGATGAGGTTCATCCAAGAAGGGCCTAGCTCAGTGCAGAGAACTTCTGTCTGCTCTAAGTCTTCAATCCTAGGTCTTGGGAGGAATTCAATCAGGAGAGTGCTGGGGGTAGATTTGTCGACCATGGAGGCTAAACCGGCCAATTCATCTACTCGGCTGTTATCTTCTTGGCCAATTCTTTGGACTCTTATGGCTTGGAATTTCTTGATTTGCTCTCTTACCAAAGTTTGGTACTTGGTCATTTTGCCATCTTTGGCTTCGTATTTCCCAGAAACTTGGTTTATAACGAGTTGAGAGTCACTGTAAACCATTAGCTCGAATGCTTGCATTTGGAGTGCGCTTTTCAGCCCAACTAGCAGCGCTTCGTATTCAGCCTCGTTGTTTGACGTAGGAAATCCTAGCATGATGGAATGTTCAATGGTTAATCCGTCTGGAGAGATCAAGACCACTCCCAACGTGGCTCCATGTCGGTTTGAGGCACCATCGACAAAAAGTTTCCACATTTCACCGATGAAAAGCTTCCAACATTCAGCAGGGTCCTGGGACGTCTGAAAGTCCAGGTGATTAGATTTGCTCGGCTGCTCGGCTAGTTCCACGGCGAGCGCGCCGTTGACGATTGCAATAAGAATGCCTTCTTCTCTCCGTGGCGATGCGACGTTGGATCCCACAGGTTGCCCTGTTATTCCCAAATCCAACGGCATATTGCCAAGCTAAAGTGTACTTTGGAGTGATGGGTCTATAGACGGGTGCGCAACTTCCGCGTCGCCTTCAACATTCGGTTGGGTGGGAGGTTGTGCAACTTCTGCCGTGCCTATCCCTTGCAGCCCGGTTGTAGCTATAAGATCCACCTAGCAAACTGGATGAATTCCGAGTGAGAACTCTGCAACGAAGTCAGCCAATGCTTGGGCTTTAATGGCAGTTCAGGGTTGAAACTTGACGTCAAATTGGCCCAACTCGATTACCCATTTCAGGATTCGACCGGAGAAGTCTGCTCGCTTAAACAAGGCTTTTAAAGGGAATTCGGTTAACACCACAATCGTGTGAGCATGAAAGTAGTGTGCCAATTTCCTTGAGGCCATCATCAGTGCTAAGGTGACTTTCTCCAGCGGCAAATATCTTAACTCCGCCGGGAGCAAGGTTTTGCTCACATAGAAGATCGGTAGATGCTGGATACCTTCTGCCCGAACTAGCATCGTGTTTACGGCATGTTGAGAAACAGCCAGATAAAGATAAAGTTCTTCACCGTGCTTCAGCATGACCAAGAGTGGAGCGGAAAACAGGTATGTCTTTAGCTCGGCTAAGGCTCTGTCACATTCTTCATCCCATGAAAATTTGGACTTCAAGGCTCGGAAGAAAGGGCGGCAATGATCTGATAACCGACTTATGAATTGGTTAAGCGCGGCTGCCATCCCGTCAAGATGTTACACGTCTTTCACCAAGTTAGGTTGCTTTAATTCTTGTATAGCTTTGATTTGGGAGGGGTCTGCCTCGATGCCGTGGTTGGTGACCAGAAAGCCCAAGAATTTCCTGACCCCACGCCAAAGGCACACTTTGACGTATTCAGACACAACTTGTGGTGCTTGAGAATAGCAAATATCTCCACCAAGTCAGATGGGTGGTCGGCCTCATGTTTGCTTTTTACGACCATGTCATCAATATACGCCTCCATTGTTTGATCGAGCAAGGGAGCGAACATCTTCATGACCAACCTTTGAAAGGTTGCCCCGGCGTTCTTCAACCCGAAGGGCATAACTTGGTAGCAAAACAACCCCCTTGGTGTGGCGAAAGAAGTAACCTCCCGGTCATGCTCATGCATGGCGATCTGATGATAACCGTAGTAAGCGTCCAAGAAGCTGAGTCTGTTGTGACCTGCAGTAAGGTCCACCAGTTGGTCGATTCTGGGCAAGGGGAAACTGTCTTTGGGGCAAGCTCGGTTAACCGTCTTGTAGTCGACGCAGACTTGTCATTTCTCATTCTTCTTCGGTACCACGACTGTGTTGGAAACCCACCGAGGGTAGTGCACTTCTTGGATTACCCTTGCTTCAAGCAAATTTTTGACCTCTTCTGCCACTACCTCGACGTGATGAAGTGCTGATCTCCTCGTTCTTTGAATGACAGGCCGAGCATCCGAAAAGACATTGAGTTGGTGACAAATAAAGTTTGGATCGATGCCAAGTATGTTGTAAGGCTTCCATGCAAACACTTCGATATTCGCCACCAAGAACTCCACCATCTCCAGTCGTTCTTGGGCAGTCAGGCTGAATCCCAATAGAAAGAACTTCTCAGGATTATCTTCGTTGATCTGTACCTCCACCAAGTCTTCAACAGTCTTTTCTTCGGCCCTGGTGCCCACATCATCCAGGACACTTTGATCTTCCGATCCTTCGATCATTTGCATGAAGCCTTTGGTTGCTCGGCTCCCATTTACGGCCACGAAACACTGCTTGGCCATGACCTGATCGCCCTAAATCTCTTCAATCACCCCCATAGAAGAGGGGAACCTCATAACTTGGTGGTAGGTCGACGCCACCGCTTGCATGGCGTGAAATCATCCCCCACCTAGGATCAGATTGTATGTGGAGGGCACCTTCAACACCTAGAACTCCACCTGCTTGACCATAGATCCGGCTTTGACCGGTAGGATGATCTTTCCCATGGGCCACTCCGGTTGCGAGTAGAAACCGACCAGTAGCGAAATTGCTGGAGCCAAGTCTGCATCTCTTAGTTTGAGTTGCTTGAAGGCGTTGTAGTACATGATTTCGATCGAGCTACCTTGGTCGATCAGAATACGCTTAACGTCAAAATCCCTGACGCGAAAGGTGACCACCAATGTGTCATTGTGCGGCGTTTGAATTCGTTCAAGATCCCGACTAGAAAAGCTGAGCTCATATTTCACCTCGATTTTATCCCTTTTGACTGCGGGCTAGACAGACAGGACTTCCCTCATATGTTTTGCTTTTTTGATCATCCCTCGGAGCTCGCATGCCCGCGCTAGCTCGATGATACCGTGGATCATGTTGATCACGCCTTATGGGGGTGCTTTTAGGGCGGCCAAGCAGTTTGGCTCGGCTGGAGCGTGTGACGTGGCCTTGACACCTCTGTCAATGTATTGATCTAAGTGGCCAGCGGCCACCAACTCCTCCAAATGTTGTTTCAGAGGCAGACAGTCCTCAATACGGTGCCCTCGCTCTCCATGAAAGGTACAACGATACCACGGATTGAATCCCCTATGTGCATCGCCTAACTTTGTCAGAAACCGAACGTACATCTCGTTGCAAATTTTGCTAAGAATACGGTAGATTGGAATTTTGAAAACCATAGTGATGCTCGTTCGAGCGTTCAACTTTCTCTTCGCATCTTCCGCGGTGTCACAAAAGTAATCAGCCTATTCATTGCCGCGACCTTTACCTCAGTTGCTGCGATCTGCACCACGGTCTGACTCTCTTATGCGGTCACTCGGACGGTTTGCCTCCTGTCCGACTACGTGAACTTTTTCAGCCACTCTTTTGTTTGTTGCCACCGGATTCGCCTTCGCGGTGGCCGCGGTAGCATCATCCTTTACGCGGATGTGCTCGTTGATGCGCTGCATCAGTAGCTCTATGGTCGCCGGTTGGTTTATGGTGAGCGAGTCCCTCAGTCTATGTCTAACCGGGAGACCGCTCTTGTATTGGGTGATTGCCAGGTTGGTCGGGCAATCAAGGATTTTGTTGAAGGTTTCCCAATATTTGGCATTGTATGCTTTGAGGGAGTCGCCCGGTTCCATTTTGATGCTCAGAAGGTGGTCGACTTCCTTCGGCGTTTTGGTGTTGGTTTTGAATCGGGTCACGAATGCTTCCGCCAACTGCTGCCAACTTTCGATACTCTCCTCCAACAGCCTCTCAAACCATTTCAGGCCTAACTCACCCAAACTTGGCGAAAAAATGAGGCACATAAGAGCGTCGTTTCACCGGTATCCAGCCATAACCTACCGGAAGTGGCTCACGTGTATGTATGGATCAGTTTTTCCATCGTAGAGCGTAAACTTGGGTTAGTGGAAGCCCGCAGGGAGTGGCATGGTCTCTATCTCGAGGGAGAAAGGGGTGGCACTCAGCCTTGCCAAGTCTCTGTCCAAAGGAACGTGTACAGTTGGGCGAGGTAGCAGCATTACGACTTCCTCACTAGCGTGACCTCCGTGGGATAACCGCTGCAGTGCCGGCACCCTTTGCTCCTCCTGCCGGCACGCTCGTTCCTTCAAAACGTCCCTCAGGTCCTCCGAACAGGCGGAGTAAGAATACCTCGACGTCATCGACGGACGTGAGGGACGGTAACTGCTGTCTTGTGTGCAAGACTTCTCTGTTGACGGGTCAGAGTCACCAACCGCATAGCTTTTGATAATAGAGAGGGAGGGTGTCTGTCGTTGGTTCTAGCTACCTGAACGACAGGGTTGGATGCGCTCATTGTGGTTACCCACTCCAGCAACACCCTTCCCTCTAACCTGCCTCTTCAGCACTTCCATCTCTGCCGCCATCCTTCGAATGATGGCGTCCTGGTCTCTCAGCTTATGCTCCAGGCGTTGGGCATGCGATTCTCTTCTTCGTCGGTGCCTGTCAGGGCTCTGTGAGTGGTCAATGCTCCTTGCGCACTTGTCTCGCGCATCTCTGGGGAGCCCTCTAGGTGAAGGCTCTAGACTAGCCATGGTAGGGATGGCGAGAAGACCGTCTCTTATTCGAATGGACTCCGGCGTGATGCTGTCAATGGCGGACAGTGAGACTTTGTCGTTGTTCGCCATGAAAGATGATCGAAAAAGCTTAGAGGACAAGGTTTTGTTTGTCAGTTATTCCCACAGACGGCGCCAATTGTACAGGGGCCAAATATCCGATGTTGTTCGTACTCCTCGTGTCCAAGCTACACTTCTCTCCAATTGACCTGAGAACATAACGACGGTGAGCTACTCGGCGGTATGCTGTCGGAAAATCCCTCCGACGATCAAGTTAGCACACTTAGAGAGAAAGAGAAAAAATGGGAGACAGAGTGGTAGGTGAGTTCTGACCAGTGGATGTTCCAGACCTGAGTATGGGGGTGCAGCAATGTTTATATAGTTTCTACGCGAGCTTCTGCGCCCATTCCCCTCTGGATGCGTGGACCTGCTCTCCTCTCACGTTTCTCCACATGTCAACGCTAATACAGCTAAACTTTACCTAACGAAACCGCCAAACGGTATTGACGCGTACAGAGAGCAAAATCTCCTTCTCGCAGTCCCGTGGCGCCGTGTAATGCTCTCTACCGAGCTACGTTTTGCGCGGTGCCACGTTATTACCTTCTGACTGACCTCTCTGACCGAGCTCTTGCTCGGTCCATCCTGACGTCGAGCGGACTAATCCCATCCAAACCCGTAGAGCGCACGTCTCTCTCGGGCTGACAATCCAAAGTTGTCCCAATTCGACCGGACTGTGCCTTCGGCCAATGTACACACTGGACGACCGAGCAAGGGGCCTTGATCCCGACCTAAACCAGGTTGGCTCGAAACTAGGTCGTAAAACCTCCCTCTCAGCTTCAATATTTGTTTCATCTTTGTCACTTGTTAATTTAAAGGAATAAAATTGATTGAAGCCTTCCACTAACATTATATGTTGTGAAAAAATTAATTAATCTTGAAGATTTTTGTAGCTGTATCGCTGAATGATTTTGCTTTAGGGTAATTGTATTGTTATTCATCGTACTGAAAATTAGACAACAATTGTCCTAAATTCAGGAGTAATGAGTGTATATCATATATAAGTTATAATATTTGTGTGTGACTTATCACAAATATCATAATTAAATCCTAAAAAAAAAAATTATAACCAAATATTACCTGAAGTATAATTAAAGACTTTTCAAATTATAATTAAAATATAACTAATATCATAATAAATCATAATTACTACTATAATAATTATAAGTAACACTATAACCAAAGATCAAAAAAAATCGTAACTGACACAAAAACATATACCATAGAATTCTCCCGAAATCAGATACAATGACTTGTAATATTGTTGGCTACATATTTTGTAAAAGCCAATTACAGTTCGACACGTGGCAAAGCAAGGATAGTATGGGGAGACTACTCAAGTCTTCGATCTTGCTCGTACACGTGGCAGTGAAGATTGGTTCTAACGTGATCTGAATAGCACAGGATCAATAAAGAGATACAAGATGACGTGGCTTCAACGGTTGCTCATATTCAAATTCAAATACAAGAGGGAAGTTCAACTGCAAGAAAAGACGTAGTGGAACTACTTCTAAGGCAGCCTGATCAGCAATCATGGAGGAGCGGTTCGACAGTTTGAAGTGCAGTTCGATGGTCATCCTTGAGGAGTATAAATAACAAGGAGGTCCCCAGAAAAAACCCCCAGACTCAGATCATACAAACCAGTCTTTACTTCATATTTTCTTTTCCAGTTTTACATTTCCTGTACTTTAATTTCCTGCACTGCACTTCGATTCATAGGAGTAGTTTCAAGTAGATTCAAGTAGACTGTTGCTGTAAACCTCTTCGAGGCCGAGTTTGGACCATTGTAAGTGTTCATGTTAATGAAATACTTCGATTGTTCTTCATATTAACTGTTATTTCTCTTAATTTCTCCTAAGTCAAGCCACCAGTAAAAGTCCTCTTCATTGAGGCTGAAAGAACTAAAACACAATCGTCTGATAATTGGTTGGCAATTATAATTTCTGTAAGGACTGATTGATCCTTACTGGCACGCTCGCATTTACAAAAATACCCTTCGAAAAGCCAAAAAGCCAACATATATTTTTGGCACGCCCAGTGGGACCTGTTAAAATGGCTAGACGAAGACGACAAGGAGAAAATGAACGTCTGGAAGAAGGCATAGAAGGAGAGGTAGAGATACCTAATCCAGAGGATAATGTGGTAACACATCCTGTGGAAACTCCCATATTATCCGAACCTATGGTCGAACAGACCAGTACGTCGGGACACGAACCACATGTTCATAATATTGGACAAAACCAAGGAATTGGACCATCCACTGTTCCATCTATTCAGCCAACCAATCCATGGGATGGCTTAGTAGATGCCATGGGACAACAATTGATGAACACAATGGAAAGGTGGGCAACATCCTTTTTGGATCGAATGAATAACCATCAACCAACAAACACAAGACATACAGAGGAAGTTTTAAATGTCCCTCAGCAAAGATTGGCTAGAGATAAACAGCCTATGCAATTTAATGGACATTCTAATGGTCAAACTAGTAACCAGAACTATGAGAGACCATCACCTCAGTCTTGGTATGAACCCATTTCGAGGCTTGTAGCAGGCCAAAATGCCTCGGTACTTAACAATGAAGCCACACAAGTTGGTGGATCTGGCCAAGTACAAGAAACTGGCGTAAGAATGGTTACAAATCCCATGTTCGAAGCCATACCTGGCACTAGGGGGTATAATAATCCCTTATTCGAATTTATACCCGGGGGGTTGGAAGGTTGGCCTGCAAATGGAAGGGACACAACACCTGTCCCAGCACCTTTCGCAGGCCCTTTCGCAGGACAGGCTCAAAGGGGTTACCCACACCCCCAACAGCAACCTGCACCACAGGGGCAACCAGTCCCAAATTTACCACCTTATGGACCAAGGGGACCACAAGCACAAGGTTGTCCACCAAATCTTGTATTTATCCCTCCAGTAGTGGTTCAGCAGGCACAAAATATGGTCCCTAGGGACCAAATTGCTGATATTGTTAGGGAGATGTGTGGACCGATGGCTCGGGGGGTCCAGACTCCTGTATACAGAAAACCATACCCAGAATGGGTGGATAGGGTACATGAATACCCAAGAGGGTTCAGAATACCAGATTTTACCCTCTTCTATGGAACTGGAAATCAGTCAACAGTAGAGCATATTGCTAGATTTGCTGCTCAATGCGGTGAATTCACTAATCATGACTATATGAAACTGAGATTGTTTCCAAATTCTCTAACTGGGGGAGCATTTGTATGGTACATCAACCTTACACCTGGCTCCATTCAAACTTGGCAACAAATGGAAGAGGCATTTCATGCCCAATTCTTCCAATCGGAGCCAGAAGTTTCCATGGCAGACTTAGCAAGATTGAGTCAAAGGCCTGAAGAAAAGGCTACTCAGTTTATTGCCAGATTTAAAAGGGCTCGAAATAAATGTAGAGTCATCCTACCAGAGCCAGAATTCGTAAGATTGGCTCAAAACGATTTAGAGTTCAGGCTTCGAAAGAAGTTTGATTCAACTGAATTCAGGGATTTGGTCGAACTAACCTATAAGGTGTCTCGATATGAAGCATTACTAGAGGAGGAACAAGATCGAAATAATGCCTCGTACAAGACGTATTATAGAGATCCAAATTATGAGATCGATGCAGCAGAGATTGTGGGTAAAGAACCTGTAATCTGTGAAGCATTAATTCATAAGGATACAACCATCGACCAGCAGTTTAAAAAGAAAAACTTTCACAGAAAGTACTCTTTCGACCTAACAAAAGCAGATGACATTTTTGATCATTTGCTTGCAGCCAATTTCCTTAAGTTACCAAAAGGAGTAAAACTGCCATCTCCAGATGAACTTAAAGGAAAAGTATACTGTAAATGGCATAACTCTTGGTCTCACTCGACTAAAAACTGCATTGTTTTTCGAGACAGGATCCAAGAGCAGATTCGGAAAGGAAGTTTGAAGTTCCCAGCCAAAACAGAAAAGGCCATGGGGATTGACAGTAACCCGTTTCCAGAAGTTGGAGAAAGCGCAGCTAATGTGGTTGTACCAAACTTTCAGAATTTATCTCTGCAGGAATTGGAAGAGGTCAATGTGCAAATGCATATTGCCAACCAGACAACTGCCAAGAAGGATACAAGAAACCCACCAGTTATTGGACAAGGTTTCTCACATCAGAAAGAACACTCTGATGAAGAAGCACTGGATGACGATTCCTTGGAAGCAGCTGTAATGCAGAGGATGTGTCCCAGATGCAGACTGAGCTACAAATGGTTGAAGGGGCTTCCAATTGATGGGAAGCAATACTATAGGGATGTTCAGAGACGTCCTAAGGCAACCAATGCTTACAACAAAAGGCCGTATCCGGCTAGTGATAGGCAGCGACCATTAGTGGTTGAGCCTGCAATAGACAGAATGCGTGATAAAGGCAAGAGGCCCTTGTATGAGTCTAGGCCACCTAACTACTACAGAATGGAGAGCAGCCATTCTGAAAGAAGATTGGAGAGGAGTTCAGGTTATGGGACTAAAGCCAGAGATTGGCCCTCTAGACCAACCTCACGAAGAGCAGAAAGTGGCCACCTCCATCGAAGGCCAGAATCAGGCTCGAAACATGAGACCAGATTCAAGCACTTACCTCCACAGCCAGTTTCGAAGATGGCTTCGAAGGTAGAAAAAGGCGATTCAACATCTGAGTCAGTAAGCTCTTGGGTATCTGGAGTTCCAGACTGGTTTGTAATGCAAAACAAACCTAGGGAAGTGCCTGCCAAGAGAGATGTTGGAATCCCAGGCAGGATGGTCAAGCCTCCTTTGGTGGCTCCGAACAACTGGGTATTGCTGAAACATCCAAAGACAAAGGAACCAGATATGGTTCCAGTCATTTCCAGATCACAAAGGAGAAAGATTCAGCGCAGGTACACTCAGTACCAGCAAGATTTGAAAGAAAGTGGAGAGAGTTCTTCACTAGTTAAGACGGAAGGAAAGAAGACTTCGAAGTCAGACCATACTCCAAAACCGACTCTACAAAGCAAAGTGGTTTGTAGCAGAGAACAGTTGGCCCAGGTTCATTCTGAACTAAAGGCCAGAGAGAAGTAGTCTGGCAGGGTTGGAGAAGGCTTTGATGGAAAGTGACAGCGAAACAGAAGAAGAGATTGGCATGAGCCAAAAGAAGGAAATGGCAGAAGAAGACATGTTCGAAGCCTTCATGGCTGAACAAACATTTTTGACTGAAGAACCAGTTGAGAAAGATCCTTCGAAGGGATCAATTATCAATGAAGTGCCAGAGTACAGCATGGAGGATGCTACTGCTGAAGACACCAAGCAAGGTAGCCAAGAGGGGAAGAAGGTACAGCCAGCAATCCAATTTGGCTCATTTCCCCCAGTATCAGTCAATATGGTACACATACTGCCTCATGAGTTCCAGGCTGGAGATGAGGACCAAAGTGACCAAGACATGGATCCTATTCCTGTCTCTAGTGAAGAGTCACAAGTGAGTATGGTACAAGACGGTCCTGGAATGGCTACCCCCATGGAAACTGAATGTGAGAGCGAGGAAGAGGTGAGCATCAACCTCTCATATCCTTTTGAATATCCCTCGAATTCCATGACGCAACATGTCAAGCCTTTGTACATCAAGGCTTTCTTCGATGGGATACAACTGAACCGAGTCCTGATAGACAATGAGGCAGCAGGAACTAGAAAGGGGTCTTCTGAGATAGTTACCCTAGAAAGTCGAAGAGCATCGAGAAGACAGAGCTCTTGAAGGTCCAGTGTCCTAGCAGGGACAACCCGGTCGTACCATTCTTGCCACTCCGGCCTCATCGTGGGCCAGCATCGATGAGGGCGATTGATTCTCCAGCTCCTCCAGTCGAGACCACCCTCATAAAGGAGACATTGGTTCTCTAGACGTGGGTACAGGGCGGGAAGCTTAGTAAGGATCCTCTTGAATATGGGCCCGAGCACGTAGTCTTGTTGCATATGGCGACGAGGGACAAAGATACGCCCATCGATAGCGCTTTCCTCCCCAGCCTTGTACTTCTCACATTCTGCATCAATAAGCCTTTTTAAGGCCACAGATGAGCTCACACGCTCTATGGTTGGCACTTTTGGTGAAGAAGAGGCCATTGATAGTACGCTTTTCGGAAGTTGAAGAGGGGAATAAGAGGGAAGTGGGAGACTGATGAAGGTTTGTATTCTAAGAGCTTAAGTAATTCCAGAACGCGAAACAAAAGGGTTTAAAGCTTTTTGTGTCTGAAAGATATATTGCGTAAGCCGCTAAGTACTAAAAGTACGAATACGAGGAGTCTCATCCAAATCTGATAGTTTTTGGAGGGAAGAGCACATTCTGGATGTTGATGCCAGCTTCGAAGTAAGATATTTGGCTTCGAACGCCAAATTTTGGCGCCAAAAATCAAACAACAACGGCTTCGAAATATAGAAGCCGGCTTCGAAGCATACTACATGCTTAAAGGTGCTAGAATGCTTGAGTGTTGGTCTACTTTGAAGAGTTTAAAGACCTTGTTTGAGGGTTATTAATCATAGTAACAACCTTCGGAGCAAATCCTAGGATTCTTTAAGGGTAAGGAGCACTGTTCGAAGCATCAAAACCAATCATTGGTTTGTATAAGAAGGAAATTGTCTGTTAAACTAGAACAGCACAGACTGTTCTTCGAAGCAGAAGTGGTCAATTTAAAATTGACTGACTATATCAACCATGACCATGTATTGGTTAAAGTTGTTAAATTCGAAACACTAATTCCAGATGATATCAACCAGAATTGTCAACTTCACTTCATAAATTGGAAAAAGACATGTTGGTTCTTTTTAGTGTTTCATTAAAAACAATTGAGTCCAGATTCGAAGGATGAGATTGTTCAATTCAAAGTCCTAAATTGGCTTTTAAAAGACAAAAGGAAACAGAGTCAAACAATGTCAGATACAGAAAAACTTTTCAAGCCAAGGCAATTACATCAAGTAACCCTATCTGGGTACAAACTCAAGCTCATAAAAATAAGAAATAGAATAAATAACAAGATCATTAAATTTGGTCCAGCAGTGATCAATGAAATTTTGTTCTTTCTTTATTATATCCTCTATTTCCTCTAATGTTGGCTGCATGAGTTGATGTGCTCTCACTTCATAGTAGAGCTCTTCAGCCTTTATTTCGAAGGCTTCTTCTCTCAATTTTTGTTCCATTTCGTCTATGACCAGATCATCCCAATATGTAGAATCTTTATTCTTGAAATCATCGAATTCTTCGATAAAGTTCTCTGCTTCGTACTGGGCATGAATTCGAAGAGACGAAAGTTGGTCTAAGGATTGTGTAGTAGCCTTAGAATTTCGATGCCAGTAAAGGAGCAATGGAAGTTGGTCCAGGAACATGTGAAGTTCTGCTTGGGCAAGGGGATTAAGGACATGGCTCCTAGTCAGAATATCACAAGCCCATTGAAAGTTCTTGAGAGGGACTGCGTCCTCAAGAACATTGAAAGGCAAGTGAGAGAAAGCTGCAAGTAGAAGTTGAGCTTGCTTTCGCTCAACTGAAGTGGGAAATGATGGAGGTTTGTAAGGTGAAAAAACTTCATTCATGGGGAGTGCAAGCCTCAGTTTTTCTGTCTAGTAAAGAGTTGGTGGAGGAGAAGGTATAGATGCTTCTGCTTCAGAAGATGAAGAAGAAGGTGTGGATGCTTCTATTATAGGAGATAGCATGGGGGTGGAAGGAACAAAGGCATTAATATAATCAAGCCAGTCAGAAGAGCAAATCTTCGCCTTCTTGGCTAAGAAGGATGGGTGGTACCCTTGAGCTTCTTCTGAACATTGGGCAACAAGCACTGTCTTGGTAGGCATGGAGGATGTGTACCATGCCACAAGAAGGTTTTCCTCCAAACTACGTCGAAGGTCAATGGGTACGTAAGGGTAGACCACTGAACTTCGAGCATAGGGAGAAAACTCCAAAGGGTTAGTAAACTCAATAAAATGATGGTTAATTCGTTCCCTCAAATCATAAGTCTCAAGTGTTGACCAGCTTGTCCAGCCAGAGCCCCCAGAAGACGAAGAAGTTATATCTTTATCCCATGCAGATTTTTGTGAAGAAGAGTTTCCTAAGTCCATATTTGCAACTTGCCAAATCAAAGGTTTGAGAGCAGTTCGTTCGAGGTACAAAGGGGAGTCAGAGGAAGAACTTCTTGTATCTGTGTCTGCAACTTGTTGAATCGAAGGACTAAGGACAATGTATTCGTAGTCCAAAGGTTGGTAATTTGCAAAAGCTTCCATGACCTGAATATAGAAAGGCGGGTAAAGGTGGCTAATGAATGCGTGGAGGTTCTTTCGAGGGGAAACAGCATTACTCAGTGGCTCTTCGGGTGCTTGATCAATGGAAAGGGAAATTGATGTAGCCATAGTCTGTTCGAATGCTAAGGTATTGGGACGTTCAACAAAAAGAGTTAATGCAAATGATCACCAGAGAGATGACGGTTGTGTTTCCAGAAGATATACTCTATGCGCATTCCAAAAGCGCGGGAAAGGCTGCGATCCACTAATATCACCAAGTATTGGGTATATTAGTGCGGGGGGTAATGTTGGCTACATATTTTGTAAAAGCCAATTACAGTTCGACACGTGGCAAAGCAAGGATAGTATGGGGAGACTACTCAAGTCTTCGATCTTGATCGTACACGTGGCAGTGAAGATTGGTTCTAACGTGATCTGAATAGCACAGGATCAATAAAGAGATACAAGATGACGTGGCTTCAACGGTTGCTCATATTCAAATTCAAATACAAGAGGGAAGTTCAACTGCAAGAAAAGGCGTAGTGGAACTACTTCTAAGGCAGCCTGATCAGCAATCATGGAGGAGCGGTTCGACAGTTTGAAGTGCAGTTCGATGGTCATCCTTGAGGAGTATAAATAACAAGGAGGTCCCCAGAAAAAACCCCCAGACTCAGATCATACAAACCAGTCTTTACTTCATATTTTCTTTTCCAGTTTTACATTTCCTGTACTTTAATTTCCTGCACTTTAAATACCTGCACTGCACTTCGATTCATAGGAGTAGTTTCAAGTAGATTCAAGTAGACTGTTGCTGTAAACCTCTTCGAGGCCGAGTTTGGACCATTGTAAGTGTTCATGTTAATGAAATACTTCGATTGTTCTTCATATTAACTGTTATTTCTCTTAATTTCTCCTAAGTCAAGCCACCAGTAAAAGTCCTCTTCATTGAGGCTGAAAGAACTAAAACACAATCGTCTGATAATTGGTTGGCAATTATAATTTCTGTAAGGACTGATTGATCCTTACTGGCACGCTCGCATTTACAAAAATACCCTTCGAAAAGCCAAAAAGCCAACAAATATATTTCTCCCACGTATGTTAGAAATTTTGAAAAAAAAGGTTTCCATTGAATTAAGAATCCTTCTTCATTTAAGAAGTGTAGACACGCGTCAATATAAAAAAAATTCACGAGAGTAAAACACTACTATACGTGTAAAATATATTATATCTATATAACAATGGAAGGCTTAGTTTGAATTTAAGGGCTGAAAATATATATGTGCCAACATATGGACCATTAGATTGATTCAATCCAATGACTGAAAATGTCTTACTCTTATTTGTCTTATTTAGACATTTTAATGGTTGAGATCAATTACATCAAGATCTAATGGTGCAAAATATAAGTTCCAAAATATCTCAAAATGTATCTCTCACGCCTACTCCTCTCATCTCAAAATCTGTCTCTCTTCCAAATTTCAAAATTTGAACAGAACCCCCCCCCCCTTTCTCTCTCTCTCTCTCTCTCCATCGGAGCCCATTCCCATGCTCTTCTTCAATTCCTATCGGAGCCCAACAATTGCCGGAGACACAACCCCGAACCCCCTATTACCCTTTTCGTCTTCTCTCTTCCTTCCTCTCTCTCTCCGCCATCCCAATCTTCATCAACAATGGCAACGACGACCGAATGAATGGAGCCACTGCAAAATGAAGAATCTAAAGGAAGAATTTGACCCATCATGGTATATTTCCAGCAAGAGAGCAAACTAGAAATTGGTAGATCTAAATGCATTGTCTAACCATTCTTTACTCTGTTTATAAATAACAAAAAGTTGTGGAGTTCAACCATTCTTTACTCTAACCAAATGTACTGTTCAAAGGGCTGTAATTTATTCACCAATGATTATCTTCCTTGCAGCTCTGTAATTTATTCACCAATGTAATTTATTCTTTACTCTGTTTATTCACCAATGATTATTCACCAATGTAATTTATTCACCAATGACTCTAACCAAATGCATTGTCTCATCCCCCTTTCTTCTCCGTGAATGTAATAAAAATGAAAAGTGTAGGCTTCGTGGTCACCAATGATTATCTTCCTTGCAGCTCTAAACCGTGTTGCGTGTTACTCTATTACTTGATTTTTATTAGATTTCTTTCTCAATGTTCTTATCCTGTACCAGTCCCGAAACATGTGCTGCAATATTGTGGAAATCTTCCCAAGCAGCTCCTAAGGTATGTGATAAATCTGATAATTTTAGTTTCCAGAAATATAGAATCATCTTTGTTGATCAATGTTGGGTGTAAATTTGTAAGGCTGCTGAAAAACTGAAGATAACTGCTCAAGAACATTACAGGGTCAGAATTGCAGATGGTATAATTCCTGTAAGCACATGGGTCTCTTATCATGTTTACAGTTTTTTTGTAATTTTTTTCATTTGTTTCGAAGAAATGAGCTGGAAATAAGAAAATCAAAAGTGGAATCATATGAAATGGTTAGATGTGAAAAATTTGCTATTAACAAATTTTGCATAACAACAGTTATGAACTATTAACGAATTTTGCTAATGACAATTGTTAATTTTATTTTTATTTTTTATTTTTTTAAATTTCAATTTAACCCTCAATAGAACACATAGTCCTCTATGTATATTTTTATATCCACAAACCAACCACCACCAACTCTCCTCTCTTATTGATGCCGGCAACTGGGGGTGGCATTGAGTCAATTTGCTTTTAATCCATGTACTACCTCATCCTGTGGAGCCAATTTGTTTGTCCTCACTGGAATCTCTCATTGTGTTTACTTCTCTCTCTCTCACTCTCTCTCTCTCTCTCTCTGTGATTTGCAAATGTGTTTGGATGGGCTGGGTAGGAGAGGGGTGGTGGGTTGGCAGTTGAGGGTGGGTAAGGAATACAAATATTTAGACACGAGAATTAGATAAGTCGAACGCTTGAGACACATACTCACATCTAACTCCTTTCTTCAAGTCCATGTAACGTAGGTAATACTACTAAATGCATTCAGTTGTTAGTGCTTTATTGTGTTTAAAACAAGCCTAAATATGCATTTTTGTAAATTATTTGTGAAACTAATGGCTAGATGCTTTGGGGTTTTTTTGACATCACACATGTTGAAGATCCATCACGATTTGGTCTATTGAGGGAGTTGTTTCTTCAAGAATTTGTGTAAAATGGTGCATTTGGAACAATTTGTTGCAGGTTGATGTATTTGATTAATAGCACTAACAAGCATGCATATGACATACAACATGAAATAATTGAAATTTTGCAATTTTTTTAATGTTTGTTATCAAGTTTTGAAAATTTCCAGTTGTTTGAATATATAATATTAGTGATTTTGTTGAATCATTGATAGAATTTAGGGTGTTGAATGTTTTAATATGTTATTTTTATAGTAAGTTTTGGGGCGAAGTTGATGTTGTTTGTAATCTGAAAATTGCAACTGCTAATGCACTTGAGATTTTAAATTTCACACAAATCAATGGAAAGCCAATTAGAATAATGTTTTCTCACCGAGATCCTACCATTCGCAAAAGTGGATTAGCAAATGTTTTCATCAAGAATTTGGATGCATCCATAGACAACAAGGCATTGCATGAAACTTTTGCCGCTTTTGGTAGTGTGCTGTCTTGCAAGGTAGCCATTGATGCCAATGGTCAATCAAAAGGCTATGGGTTTGTGCAGTTTGACCAGGAAGAAGCTGCACAAAATGCAATCAAACGGTTAAATGGCATGTTGATGAATGATAAACAAGTTTATGTTGGCCTTTTTGTCCGTCGCCAGGAAAGAAATAGGGTGAATGGATCACCAAAGTTCACTAATATTTATGTGAAAATTTTTTCTGAGACTACTACTGATGAGGACCTTATGAAATTTTTTGGCAAGTATGGTCCGATCACCAGTGCAGTTGTTACGAGGGATGCAAATGGAAAGTCCAGATGTTTTGGTTTTGTAAATTTCCAGAACCCAGATGATGCTGCTGCTGCAGTAGAGAACTTGAATGGGTCCTCTTTAAATGATGACAAAGTTTTGTTTGTGGGGAAGGCTCAAAGGAAAGCAGAAAGAGAGGCAGAATTGAAAGCCAAATTTGAACAGGAAAGAAACAGTAGATTTGAAAAATTACAAGGTGCTAATTTATATCTCAAAAATCTTGATGACATCGTTACTGATGAAAAACTGAAGGAGTTATTCTCCGAGTTTGGAACCATAACATCGTGCAAGGTATATTTGGTTCAAGTGAAATTCATGTTGGTCTGTTTGGTGTATTATTCTCTTTATTTATTTATTTTCCCCTATTTTATTTATTATTTATTTAATTTGTGATTTGTGAATCAGATCATGCTTGATCCACAAAGGGTGAGTAAGGGTTCTGGTTTTGTGGCCTTCTCAACCTCTGTGGAAGCTACAAGAGCTGTAAGACTGCCTTCTCTTTTTGAACTTCAGATCTCTCTTTCCTATCATTCAACCACAGAGTTTGTCTAATTCATTGTGTTGATTGTTATCCATGTTCTTTAGTTGAATGCGATGAATGGCAAGATGATTGGACAGAAACCTTTATATGTTGCCGTGGCCCAGCGCAAAGATGAAAGGAGGGCACAATTGCAGGTGATTTTCTTCATTGCATCATTTCTTAGTAATGTAATGTAATATAGTCTCTCTCTCTCTCTCTCTCTCTCTCTCTCTCTCTCGTGTGTGGGAGAGGGTCATGTATGTTGTCTGTGCTTATGTCATTGATAGATATGATGATAAAAATGGTAATAAGTTCATCATTTTTATGGTTTCTGTTCATCATTTTTCAACGAATTTGCTAAATTTTTTTTTTTTTTTTGGTTGTGTTCTTCAATTTTTATGTAGCTTTCAGCTTAATGTATTGGGCTTTTTGACCCAGTGATGGTACGGTTAACAATGATTTAATATTTCTGTTATTTTTCTTGGTTTGTATGACTTCAATTCCTGGTTTTCTGCTTGAAAGCTAGGTAAAAACTGTGCATTGCTGCCATATTGTTTTCTGCTTCAAGACCCATATTGTTAAAATTAAATGGGTAGCCCTGGATTGACAATTGGAATAAGGTGCAACGGTTAGGCATTACAGAACCAATCTCTTGGAGTGGACCCACGGAATAAGGTGCAACATCCATAAGTGTTCACTAACATGGATGAAAAGCTTATTGTAAACCAAAGCTTTAGTTTATCTGTGACTGGCATATCCCGAGGACATCTTATTGCGAGTTTTGTATGCTATTTGATGAATTTCCATGGTGATCAGATTTATCAGTTCTATGACAATGTTTTTTTTTTTTTTTTTTTTTTGGCTTTGTTTTCTTAAGCTTGATAAATATTTCTTTAGTTCTATGTTAATTTTGCTACGATCTTCTGTGCTGATGGACTGAATGAAATTCAATGATGCAATCATCTTCCTATTATGGTGTCAACATCTATCCACCGAGAATGATAAATTGGCGTTATTTAATTTAGAGTGAGTAACAGTTTGAGTTCTTTACTGGTTGCTTGTGGTCATATATGTCCACGCATATTGGCAAATATGTTGTTTCATTCCTATTTTACTTCTTCTAAATCTTTGATGCATCAAAATGTACCCATGTGTGCTCCTTACCACAGTTAGAGGGACTGTGTGTATTGAAATTTCTTTCCTGATTTGGCATATCTAAGTTTATACTTCAAAGAAATGTACCCATGTGTGCTCCCTCCCTCTAAAACCCATTAATGTACCCATGGTTGCTGATTTTGTTTTCAAGTGCTAAACTTTTTCCGTGTTTTCATTCTCTTCTCATTCTTATTTTATTTTATTTTTTTATAACTTTGTTTTCAACTCCATGAGGAGTTATCTTTGTTTTCTGCGACATTGTCATCTAATTGTGATGATATAATAGATTTTACTTGCAAGAGTGATTGTGTTTTTCATGTTAAAAAATTGTCACTCACTATAGAGGGTTGAAACAGTAATTGTATTTTATTTTATTTTTTAATCAGAGTGATTGTGATTAATTGTTATTTACTGCCTGTTGATGGGAATCATAGATGGAGGGAAAGATATCTATCGGATTAGATAATGGGAAAGACCAAGAAAATTTGAGATAGTTGAGATAATTGAAATTTTTTTAGACTAAGACATTGAATATTTGTCTTTGCATTGCCTCTTTCTAGCATGATTATTAGTAGCTGATTGGTGTGCTTGGTTTAGTGTGCAGTATTTTTTTTTGGGGGGGGGGGGTTGTCAATGCAATAACCCTAGCGAGAGTGCTCGGTTTGTTTTTCTATATGCTCATAGAAATTATTTTTGTGTTTTTTTGGCACTCATATTTGTGAGTTGTGATGTCACATTTGTTTGGTTACTTATTGGTAGTTGTAAAGAAGTAACCTCACTGTAAAGAGATGGAGGCTTTCCTTCCCT
This sequence comes from Camellia japonica, assembly GCA_030407325.1. Lineage (NCBI taxonomy): Eukaryota > Viridiplantae > Streptophyta > Magnoliopsida > Ericales > Theaceae > Camellia > Camellia japonica. The sequence goes on along the minus strand of JAPPVO010000059.1, from coordinate 24,578,270 downwards.
TGCATTGCAAAAGGGAAAGGTAAGAGAAATGGATAAAAAAATTTAGCTTATATTTTATTGACATTTCTCTTACCTTTTTCTTTTTCTTTTTCTTTTTTTTTTGTTTTGTTGTTTTTTTGTTTTTTTCCTATCCAAGTTCATGATTTGTACTCATTTGGAACATATGATTTTGTTTTTGTTGTTTTATAGGTGTAACCTATGTTATTTGATTTTGTTTTTGTTTTTTACGATTATTTGAGCATCGATAGAGTTGTTCTGTGGCGATTCACTTCCCCCCTTTCTTAGCCAAATATCAAATTGCTTTTTTATTTTTATTTTATTTTATTGTGGATTGGGAAGATTCAGTTTGTGGAATTCATTTTTTTTTTTATTTATAAAAATGTTTTAGTTGAACTGAAAGTGTAAAATGTTATGGTGATTACTGAATTTATCATTGCTTCTTATTTTTAAATTTTTTTGGACCTTTTATGTTATGGTGATGACTTAAATGCTCTTTTTTAAAATTGGATACGAAAGACACAGAGCAATCCAAGTATTGGTTTCTGTTGTGGGTTAATAGTCCTTATATCATAGTGGTACTTTTATATAATTTTCATTTTGTTAATCATATATTTGGGGGCTTCTCTAAATTTCATCCATTGACATACAAGTTTAATTGTACTAATGCATTGTTCACAAGTTGTTTGACAAAATAATTAGAGAGATTTTTTTTCAATCTTTGAGATATATTATTTTTGAGTTTTAGGTGAAGTTCAAATGGAACCAACCCGCTGGAATAGAACAACAGGGATTCATTAACTAAGGAAAAACAACAGTGGTGCTATAGGGAATGCTAGCTCTAAATCTCCTCTTGCAAAGGTACAATTTTCTCCTAACTGGTTTTTACATGAGTATTTGCTCATAAAAAAAAAAAAATTGTATGTTGTTTTTGTGTTTGTGAATGGAGCTGAGTTGAAATGTTACAGTAACAACAGTGGATAGTGGAAGGAGAGCTCCGCAATGAATTTCTAGGCTTGAATGAGGAGAAGAGCTCTATTGGTTTTGATGTAAGTAGGATTACCTTAAAAGTTAGTTTTTTTATTACATAATTTCAAGACCGGAAAGAGCTCTACTTAGTTTGAATTCCTAGACTTGAATGAGGAGAATAGCTTTATTGGTTTTGATGTAAATGGGATTACTTTAAAAGTTAGTTTCTTTAGAACATAATTTGAAGACCGGAAAAAGCTCTACTTAGTTTAAACTCCTAGACTTGAATGAGGAGAAGAGCTCTATTGGTTTTGATGTAAGTGGGATTACCTTAAAAGTTAGTTTCTTTACAACATAATTTGAAGACCAGAAACAGCTCTACTTAGTTTTCTCTCTCTCTCTCTCTCTCTCTTAGCCTCTTTGCAAGTGACGATAATGGCAATTTTTTGTGAGTTTCTTTGAGGGTTTTTGTCTTTTGGATTGTGCTTTGTACATAATTTAGTTGTATTTTGATTGTCCTTTTCTTTATGGTTATGTATAGTTCCTTTGATGCTTCAAGTCTCAGTTTAGGTGTACAATCAGAAGGTTGAATATCTTTGTTAACTAGTTTTACTTGCTTTGGTTTTAGCTATGTCGTGGTTCACTTTCCCACATTTTATCTTGGTATTTTTTTTATTCTCTGGATGGGTTTGGGGATGGCCTGAACCACATAAAGCAATTGAAAACTCAAAATGTTTAGGGAGGCAATTTGTTTTGAAGAATACAAAATACAAGAAATTAGAAAACGGGAGAATGATTTGATGCACTAATTTAGTCATCCATAAGACTCTTTTTTATGATAGCAATCACTTAAATATTCTTTTGAAGTCTTTATGAGTAAAAGGACAATTTCTCATGTCTCATTCAAACTTAGATGGCGTCTTCATTTTGTTTCTATATAAAACATTTGATTTTATTTGTGAAATGATGATTGGTCCTTTACCCATAAAGCGTCTTTTAACTATGTGTAGCAGTGTAAGCATATGCATTGCACGTCAATAAATTTATATTGGTGCAAAGCTAGGGAATTCAAGGACAGAATTTGCGCTATTTTTGGTTTTATCGTTGTACACTTTGAAAATGATTGACATTGTATAAAGTTGATTATTTAGAGGCAAATTGACATTGTGTAAACTTATATATATTTGGTTTGGTTTGGTTTGGTTTGAGAGGCGGACATTTGGAGGTGTTTGCTATTTAGATTTTGATTAAGAACACCATTTTCATATTGGCATGGGGTACTCCAAAGAGAGAACACCATTTTGTTGTTCCTCTTATTTTGAAGTTATGTTTATAATAAAGGGAATCCTCTTGCTCAAATGTATGCTATCTACTCATTTTTTGTGTGTCATGGGGTAGCAAAATTTTAGGTATACTTGATTCTCAATATTGCTAACTTAAACATTATTTAAATAAAACATTATTTATACCGTGCCTTTAGGCACAGGTATACACTAGTATTTATTATAGAAAAACATACAAGCTCGACTAGTTCTTTAAAATTAATTAATAATAATAAATTTTATAAATATTAATAATTAAAAAAAATTGATGATAAATTCAATTTAAGAAAGGTATAAAGTAATAGGTTTAATAGATATTTTATATTAGTGAAAAATTCACATTTTGTAAAATAGTTTAATAAGGAATCTTTTTATTTGTTTTAAAAGATATTTTATTTTCAATTTTACCTCTAATTTATCTGTTAATTTTTTTATTTGTGGACTTTCGTTCGCTATCTGTTCAAAATCTTTCATATCTGTTGAAATTAGTTCTGTTCAAAATTTATCCTTATTTGTTCAAATTTTTTCCCTATCTATTCAATTTTTTACCCTATCTGTTTAATTTTTTAATATTTTTAATTCAAATTTCTCTTATCTATTTAAATATTTATCCAAATAAAATTCTATCTGTGCTAAATTTATCTATTCAAATTCAACAACAAACAAAATTTATCGGTACAAAAAAAAAATTTCAAATTTAACACCTATCTGTTAAAATTCTATCTGTCAAAATTTAACACAGATATTTCAACTTAGATTTTTTGTTATCTGTCAAAATTAACACCTATCTGTTAGATTTTTTATTTATATATAACTTATCTGTTTAAATATCTGTGTCATTTTTCACAGATCTGGACATAAAAATTGTGTTATGTGTTGAATTTATCCACTGGACATAGTTATTGCAATTTGTTTCATCATCATCAACAAAAACAACAACAAACACATTTAAAAAAAAAAAAAGAAGATGAAAAAAGAGTAGCTCTGGTGGATTGCAAGAGAACACTCTGTTCCGAAAATTGCAAGAGATCTGAGTCTGAGAAGAGAGACATCTGGGGAGAGAGAGAGAGATCTGTGACAGTAGCAGTGTCAGCGGCAGTGGCAGTGGCAGCGGCGCAGAGTGGACGGCGGAGGAGCACACGCGCTACAACGACCGGAGTTCAGCCATCAAATTCGCCGTTGCTGGAGATGGCGGTAGCTGTGGTGGATCGGGTGCGTAGTACGACGGCGGCCGAATTTCATCGAGGATGATGTCGGAGAGGAGTAAAGGAAGCTAAGAATGAGAGGGTGGGAAGATTTGACTAAGATCGCCATTGTTAGAGAGAGGTATCGGTTGGGAGGGTTAGGGATTGAGATTGTTGATAGAGAGACAGAGAGAGAGTAGTTTCATCTGCTCTTCTTCTTCTACTGTTGACTCTCTCAACACAGATCATCGGCGGTGCTGTAACTGAGATCGACGGCGACGGCTATATTGTCGCTGAGAGGAGAGAGAGGAAAGAGAATGTACCCTAGCTAACTGATAGAGAGAGAGAGAAGAGAGAGAGAGAGAGAGAGAGAGAGTGGATTGGTAATAAGAAGAAGCGTGACTCCACCGACAGGCTAATTTAATCATTTTACAAAAGGATGTCCGTATGCATATACTGAAAAAGCGCGTGGATCATCAGATCCAAAAAAAATTTAAAAATTTAGACTTTTCGTCCGAACGCGCGTGGACCACCAGACCTAAAAAATTTAATTTAGATTTGTTAAAAAAATTAAAAAATTACAACCTTATTTAAATTACATTATCTTATTTAAGTCATATCACTTTTTTATTACATCATTTTAAATTCAATCTATATTTTATAAAAATTCAAAAAATTCACTTATTTAAAACATCTCAAACAATCCCTTAAACTTTTCATCCGAACGCGCGTGGACCATCAAACCCAAAAGATTTAAGGCTTTGTTTGTCATAACCTAAAAAAGTTAAAAAGTCACTATCTTATTTAAGTCATATACCTCTCTACCATATCACTTTAAACTCAACCCATATCTAATCTATGGGTACTGTTATGGTGTGCAACTTACGCCTTACACTTACGCCTTTTCTGTTTACAGTCCTGCTTTTGTTTTCACCTTCCACTTACACTTTTTGTGTAAGTGGCACATGGTGTGCAACCCTCAAGGGTTGCACACTTAAGAAAAGTCCCTAATCCATATTTCATAAAAATTCAAAAAGTATTATCCCAAACCATCCCTAAATTTAGAGTTTTCGTCCGCAAATAATTAACATTATAAATTGTTTTATCTATTTGAAATTATTTTGTAAAAGACCCACTGCATTGTAAATTTCCCTTTATTATAAGGCATGTATATATTGAAATCAGTTTTTAAGCCTAAAAGATGTGTATAAATTTATGTCTGTTTATTTTATCATTAGATTTTAATTATTTAATTTAAATTTGTAATATATTTCATGTGTATTGATTTAGCCAATATGTGTATTTGTTGCATGTATAAGAGAATCTTAAATACAAATACATAATATTCGTAATTTTTTTACGTCTATATCTGGAGCAAAAATGAGTGGTCTATTTTAAAAAATACATGTCATTTATTTTTTAGAGACAAAAACTAAAATGTAAATACTACAATTATCATATCAACTTAATTTTTTCATAAATAATATACACAGAGCAAAATAAACTGTTCATATCATCAAAAGTTAAGACTTTTACTGGGCCCACAAATTAAAATAATTCTTTCAAATTTAAATTTAAACTTTGCAGTCCAACCAAAATAAAAAATAAAAAAACAATGTGCCTTATTTTAGTGAGAAAAATCATTCAATTTGTGGATCACAAAACATATGAAGGGAGATACCTTTACCTTGACCTGTTCTCAAAAAAAAAAAAAAAAAGTTAAAAGTCAATTTTTTATTTTTATTTTTTCATAAATATCTATTTAACTAAAAAAAATAGTATATTAATTTTTTTATTTCAAGAAACCATTACAAAAACCAAATTTCCAAACCTAAGCACTGATGCAAACAAGACTTGATGCATAGAAGACTAGCCATCAATGCTCCAACTCTTCTGAGTAAGTTCATAAATTAATTTCTAGGCAATTAATAAACCTAACAACCCCATGCCAAGGTTGGGCCACTTGATTTCATTCCAGATTCATTTGGATTTCATTTCTATCCAATATCATTCCAGCAAATCAAACTCCCCTTAAAAGTTTGGAAATTATCTAGAAATTTACAAAGGAGTAGGTGTTTCCGTGAAAGGCAAGCAAAGGCAGGGAGATTATTTGAAAATTTACAAGAGGTTACCCACATAATTTTTGTTCATGCAATGCAACATAGGCTTCGTTTGGGAAGATGGGTTAGGTTTGGTTTGGGACTATTTTAGTCACAAAAAAACAAAATAGATTTTTTAGTCTAATAAAATAAAACATCACATTCAACTCACAATCATTACATTTTTTTTCTTACAAAAAGTTCTTCTCAAACGAGACTTTTTAATCTCAGGTTAAAATAGTTAAAAAGTCAAAAAGTCAAATCCACTTCGCAAACAAACCATAAAAGGGTGCATCCCAAAGTATGTTATGAATAAATCTTAACCATTTGTTTGTTATATTAAACTCTTAAATAGTATAATATCTATGTCCACACTGGATTCAATTGATCTTTTATTGAATTTGTCATAGGAGACTTGATGCAGACAAGACTAGCCACCAATGCTAGTAAGTTCATAAATTAATTTCTAGGCAATTGACAAACCTAACAACCCCATGCCATGGTTGGGCTACTTCATTTCATTCCAGATTCATTTCGATTTCATTTCTATCCAATATCATTCCAGCAAATCAAACTCCCCTTCAAAGTTTGGCAATCATCTAGAAATTTACCAAGGGGTTGGTATTTTCATAAAGGGCAAGCAAAGGCAGGGAAATTATCTGGAAATTTACAAGAGGTTGCCCACATAATTTCTGTTCATGCAATGCAACATAAAAGGGTGCATTCCAAAGTATGTTATGAATAAATCTTATCCATTTATTTGGATTGCTTGAATTACTTACCTCCAACGTTCCCCACTCCTCCTTTTTCTAGGCTGGCCATGCAGCTTCAGGGATTGTGCGCGCACTACCTCTGTTGTCTTTCCCAGGACAGGTGGCAGTGCTCTCCTCTCACTACCTTACGCATGTAAAGGCCAAAACCTCCAAACAGTATGTGCGGAACTGCCAAACAATATTGACGCGTGCCAGGAGTGGATTTCCCATCCATCACACCATTGGTCCAGGTGGCACACTCAACCGGATACTATGACCGACCTATCCCTTGGAAAGGAACACCGCCATGACCGAGATGTCCGAACTATAAGAAGTTGACCCATTTGAGCTGGCCGGTTGCAAAGGGTGCCGGCCTCCCGGTCCAAATTCGCCCCGAGCTTTGCTCGGCGCGGTCCAGACGCTCCTCTGCGGATCCAATCCGAATATCTAGGTGAGTCACAACTCGGTTGGGCACATGCACGCATTCACATTCCGATTAGCAATGTAGCTCGGCCAAACATAATACGTCGAGAGGCCGTTCTTTCTTAACTCGGTCGGAAACGGCCCGGTCCTAGCAAGACCCACCGGCATAACCCGCGACACCATAGCTCAGCGCAAATCCCCCTCTCAATTATGAATAAATTTTAACCATTTATTTGTTATGTTAAACTCTTAAATAGTATAATATCTGTGTCCACACTGGATTCAGTTGATCTCTTATTGAATTTTTCATACGAGACTTGATACAGACAAAACTAGCCACCAATGCTCCGACTCTTCTGAGTAAGTTCATAAATTAATTTCTAGGCAATTGACAAACCTAACAACCCCATGCCATGGTTGGGCCACTTCATTTCATTCCATATTCATTTCCATTTCATTTCTATCCAATATCATTCCAGCAAATCAAACTCCCCTTAAAAGTTTGGAAATTATCTAGAAATTTACAATGCGGTTGGTGTTTTTTGAAAGGGCAAGCAAAGGCAGGGAAATTATCTAGAAATTTACAAGAGGTTACCCACATAATTTCTGTTCATGCAATGCAACATAAAAGAGTGCATTCCAAAGTATGCTATGAATAAATCTTAACCATTTATTTGTTATGTTAAACTCTTAAATAGTATAATATCTATGTGGTCACTGGATTCAGTTGACCTCTTATTGAATTTGTCAAAGGAGACTTGATGAGACAAGACTAGCTACCAATGCTCTGACTCTTCTGCGTAAGTTCATAAATTAATTTCTAGGCAATTGACAAACCTAACAACCCCATGCCATGGTTGGGCCACTTCATTCATTTCGATTTCATTTCTATTCAATATCATTCCAGCAAATCAAACTACCCCTAATGTTGTGTTTGATTAGAGAATTTGAGAAGAAATTTGGAAAGGAAAATGAAAAAGGTAGATGAAATGTAAATAAAATATGTCTATATTTCACCTAGTTTCACACACCTTTTCCTTTTCCCTTTCCAAATCCCTCTCCAAATTCCCCAACCAAATACAACATAAAAGTTTCGAAATGATCTGGAAATTTACAAAAGGGTTGGTGTTTTCGTAAAAGGCAAGCAAAGGCAGGGAAATTATATGGAAATTTACAAGAGGTTACCCACATAATTTCTGTTCATGCAATGCGACATAAAAAGTGCATTCCAAAGTATGTTATGAATAAATCTTAACCATTTATTTGTTATGTTAAACTCTTAAATATTATAATATATGTGTATTCAGCTGATCTCTTATTGGATTTGTCATAGGATTCAAATTGATTTATAATCAAATCATATTCAGATTACAGTAGATCTTATATGAATAGGATTCGTTGCCACACATATGGCTAGTGCTATTTGTTTATAGTTTTGTGGCGTGAGTTCAAGTCCCATAAATAAATTATTGACAAAATAGTGTAAAATTCACTACCTATCTCTCCCAAACTATTTTACAAGTGAGAGTCTAGGTTTTGAGTCCCATCCCAAAAAAATGAAATCATGGATTCGTCATGAGTAATGTTAGGGATCATGAAAAAAATATCATGAAAATTTTTTCACCCTTAGATTACACATATAATAAAACACACACACTAATCAAAGATAAAAAAATCTTCATGAAACATTTCATGACATTTTTCATAATCCCTAATATTATTCATTTGTCATTTGCTCAAGCAGACATTAAGATTTGAATCCCATCAACTATATAAAAAAAAAAGGTCATACCTAAATTACCCATCTAAATACAAAAACAAGTAAAATAAAATAAACACATGTATTGCACATGTATTGTATTTTTCTTTAATTATTGTTCATCCAAATAAAATGGTGATAAATCACAATCTTCTCTTTTCTCACAAAGGGTCACCATCATAGTGTTTTTCTAAGGTTGTGTTTAGATTTGAATTTGTGGAGGCAAATAAAAATGAAAATGAATTTGTAAAAAAAAAAAAAAAAAATCTTTTTCATTTACTTATATTTCCACAAATTTAAAATTTAAACATAACATCAAGATACAGTCTAATTTAAAGCAGGCAACCACATAATTTATGTTCATACAACATAATCATGACATGGAACTAAGCTTGACACAGAGTGCATCCATAAGATTAATTACATGACAAACTTGAGATGAACTTTTATTTGGTAGGTTTATAGCAGTTAGTCTACTCTGCTTTATCTCAGTTAAAAAAACCAAGCCCTTATATTATAATCATTTTTATATGTCAATATCAGGAAAATAAAAAAACATAAAACATATATATATCATTGTAAGACTCAACAACAACCACCCCCCCCCCCCCCCCCGACAGCAGATAATTAATTGTAACCCAGAAAAAAAAAAATTTAAAAATGCTGTATTTTATTGAGAAAATTCTCTGTGGATCACAAAGCGTGTAGGAAAATCTCTTCCGTTTACCTTGACAAAGTCGATAGAACCAAGTCTTGATGCAGACAGGCCACCAAAGATCTGACTTTTGACTTGTAGAAGAATTTCTCTAGTCTGGAACTGCAATTATAAATTAAATCTGCTGACATTGTTAAGCAGCATTGCACATTATCACTCCGGCAGTTGTCAAAGTTGTTTGGACAACATGTTCTGGAGCACCCGAAGAACGTATCTTATCAGGCCCATCTTCTTCTTCCTCCATCATCTTATTCTCACCACAGCCAATAGCTCACCCACCCCTTATTATTACCCGGTAGATGACATTGCAGTCAACTGCGGCTCCTTTGGCAACTCAATCGCACTAGATGGCCGTGAGTGGACTGGAGATACCGGGTCACAATCTACTTTTTCGCAGCATCCAAATGGAAAATCAGTAACCTCACAAGTTCTCCAATCCCTTTCTGTCGATCCTATCCCCTACTTGACCGTTCGGATATCTCATTCTCGGTTTGCCTATACATTCCAAGTCAGTCCAGGCCAAAAGTTCATCCGCCTGCACTTCTATCCAGCTTTATACCCGGGTTTTGAAAGGTCCAAGGCCTTCTTTACTGTTAAAGCTGGAGCTTACACCCTTCTCAGCAACTTCAGCACTTCCCTTACTGCTGATGAGTTGGGCTTGAAATCTTTCGCTAAAGAGTTCTGTGTGAATATCGAAGAAAATCAAGCACTCAGCATAACTTTCTCTCCGTCGCCAAGCAGCACTTCTGATAGCATATATGCTTTTGTCAACGGGATAGAGTCACCTCCATGCCAACCGTCTTTATACACTCCTGATGGCGATCCAGGTGCTCATGTTGTCGGCCAGAAACACCGGTTCCACATTGATAACAGCACTGCACTTGAGTTGGTTCAGCGCTTGAATATTGGGGGGAGCTCCATTTTATCAGTAGAAGATTGGGGCATGTTTCGCCGGTGGTCTCAGGACTTCAATCACTTGTTAGAATCGGGTGTTTCACCAGTTACTACATCCATTCCAATCAAATACACAAACATCCCAACATACGCTGCACCGCAGAAAGTTTATCAAACAGCTTGGTCAATGGATCCAAACAAGCAAGCAAATAAGATGTGCAATCTTACATGGAAATTACCAGTGGATGTGGGATTCAGGTATTTGGTTAGGCTTCATTTTTGTGAGCTTGATTACGGGATAAAAGAGAGTGGCCAAAGGGAGTTTGGTATCTATATAAATAATAAGACCGCTGAGGCTCGTGCAGACCTGATCAAATGGAGTGGTGGAAATGGGGTTGCAGTGTATAGGGACTACGTGGTGATGGTGGACGGCAATAGAGTGGAAGGCAAGCGTGACCTGCTTATAGCTCTACAACCTCACTACTATGAGTCGAGGAGTAGACATAATATTGGTGCAGTCCTAAACGGGTTAGAAGTGTTCAAGTTGAGTAACCCTGACAACAGTCTCGCTGGTCGGAATCCCGAACCTGTCGCACAGTCTGCTAGATCTACTACTCCAATGCTACAGAAGCTACTGTCACCATTTCGTAATGGGAATGCAATTGTAAGTGGTCTGATAATTTTGATCACTTCACTGAATATCATTGTTTTCCAATTACGTCTTTGGGCAGAGAATGTTGGCCAAGAAGACAAAACCGCATCATCGACGTCAGAGGAATTATGCCGCCGTTTTTCACTTGCTGAGATACAATTGGCCACCAACGACTTTGATGATGCATTGACCATTGGGGATGGTGGATTTGGTAAGGTGTACAAGGGATTGATTGACAAAGGGGCCACTGTTGTAGCTGTGAAGCGCTTGAAGTCAATGTCCAAGCAAGGGGCTGAGGAGTTCTGGACGGAGATTAAGATGCTCTCTGATCTCCGGCACACTCATCTTGTCGCTCTAATTGGTTATTGTAATGAAGGTCAGGAGATGATCCTTGTTTATGAATATATGGTCCATGGAAGCCTAGCTGATCATCTGCACAAAATCAGTAGAAATAGAATTTCTCCTCTACCCTGGGAGCAACGACTCAACATTTGTATTGGAGCTGCGCGTGGATTGGATTACCTTCATACTGGTGCCCAGCATAGAGTCATACACCGTGATGTGAAAACCTCAAACATTCTATTGGACGAGAATTGGGAAGCTAAAATTTCAGATTTTGGATTGTCCAAAATGAGCGGCAACAACACAAACAAGTCAAGCACCTATGTTGTCACAGACGTTAAAGGCACACTAGGGTATTTAGATGCTGAGTATTTCTTGACCCATAGACTGACCCGGAAGTCAGACGTGTATGCCTTTGGCGTGGTGTTGTTCGAAGTGCTCAGTGGGAGGCCTGCAGTGGATAAAAGATTTGAGGGAGAGGAACGCAGCCTAGCACTTTGGGCCCAACGCTGCATCAAAGAGGGAAAACTTGATCAGATGATTGACCCCAGTATAAAGAGGCAAATTTCGCCACATTGCTTGAAGGTCGTTGCGGAAGTTGCTATAAGATGCCTACATAATTGTCCTAATGAACGACCTAGAATGTCGGACGTGGTACAGAGGCTTGAGTTTGCATTAGCATCACAAGATCAGAGTGCATATTCTTCTACAGATACAGAGGGCGAGCAGCGAGAGGAGGAGATGATTAATTTTAGTATGGTTGTCAACATGTCGATTAATAGGCTTACAGAGGAGGAGAAGAAGGAACAAGAGGAAGAGGTTGTTGATATTAGTGGGCCTGACAAGAAGCATGTTGATGAGATTATACAATTGATTAGTACTCGGCAACCTACAGGCTCCCCTATATCTGTGCAGGAAAATATAGCTGATATGCCCAAGGAAAGAACCAACAAGAAAACTATAACCAAGGTGGTTCAAAGTATTGCTAAAGGTATGGATCTTCGGAGGAGAAAGACAAAGCCCAAAGATTCTAGCAGTGGATCATCAAGGTGGTGGAGTAGAGCCAGGTCAACAACTGAAGCAAAACCTTCAGTATCACCAGAGAGCTCGCACTATGAAAAACCTTTACCAGCACTGCCAGACAGTCCGCGCAATGAACCACCGCTACCTGTACTTCGCTGTCGCCGTTTCAACCTCACCGAGATTCGAGCAGCCACAAATAACTTTCACCGTGATCTCGTCATCCAGTATGGTGGTCCTGGTGGTGAGATTTTCAGAGGCTATATTGACGATGGAAAACTTCAGGTTGCCATCGAAAGGTGTACGAAAGAGTCGGAGAACAAGTTTCACGAAGAGGTTGAGGTGCGCTCTCAGCTCCATTACCTCCATATAGTTTCTTTCATTGGATACTGTGATGATTGTGATGAAACAATCCTCGTATATGAGTATGTGGCAAAGGGGAACCTCACTAATCACCTCTACGGAGGGGAAAAAGATCCTCTTCCATGGAAAAAGAGACTTGAGATCTCTATTGGTGCTGCACGAGGACTACAATACCTTCATACTAGTTCTCAAGAGCCAATCATCCATGGCAACCTGATGTCGACCAACATTTTGTTGGATGAGAAATGGGTTGCCAAAGTTTCAGGTTTGAAGGTGTCCAAGTCAGACACTAACAACATGACACGGACTATTGTCACTACAGTTGTCATGCAGACTCTCGGATACATGGATCCTCAGTACTTACTAAGTGGACGCCTAACGACCAAATCTGATGTGTACTCGTTTGGTGTAGTGTTGCTGGAAGTACTTTGTGCTAGGGAACCACTGTGTCCTCATCTAAATAGGGATCAAGAGAATCTAGTGCACTGGTTTAAAAGTTGCATTCAGAAGAAAAAAATTGAACGGATCATTGATACATATCTGATAGGAAAAATAGCACCTAAATGTTTGAGGGAATTTGTCAGGATTGTAGAGAGATGCTTGCTTTTTCGGGGAGTTGAGAGGCCGCTGATGGATGATGTGGTGACGAGCCTGCAGCTTGCATTGCAGTTGCAGGAAACAGCAGGGGATGATATCAATTTTGGAAAGCCTGACGATCCTCCTGAAAAATTCCATAAAGCTGCCATTTGTGCTTACAAGAAGGTTTTGTTTCATGCCTCAAATCAAGTTTAGATTTCACTTGGTTGATATAAAATTTGGATAACAAATTAGAATTTCAGAAACAAATCATAACTTTGTTACTACTTTTGAAACAGGATATTTATTTTACATGTTTTTCTTTTTGAGAGATTATATACAAATATTCCCACGCTGATGGAGGAAATAATTATCTTACAAAATAATGTTGAACGACATTAAATCAAGGGTATAGTAATACTAATAATTAGGATGCTACAAGGATTCGTAGTCCTAGGACTGTTAGTCATGGAATGCTAATCAAACCTAAACCAGTCCGTCCAAACAAACATGGCCTAATAGTAATAATAACAAAAGATAATACATTCAAGCTACTTGAACTGTTTCATCCCTTTTTCTAGACTAATATAGTTGACTTGGGTTAAACAAACACCTTTTGTCATCCAATAGTTCTCCAAATGTGGTAACACCATTTCTGGAGGTGAGAAGTGCCTTTATTTTTCATAAAAGAAGCCTCTTGATATGGTTAGAGCATCAAATCTGGCTAAGGAAGCTCCTACAAAATTTGGAGCCACAGCTTGTAAGCATCAGTTGTTCTCCTCCACAGCACCAAGCGTCACCTTTTTGCCATTGGTCTCATCCTTTTGTAAGGTTCGATAAAAAATAATGTGGATTTACTTAGAAGCCAAAAAAGGTTGCTCAGGTAACCATAATTAGAGACCACAATTGGAATACCAGTAGTGGGTAAGAGTTTCAAGCTATAATGTGACAGTCATTGCGGAGGAAGCTTTAACACTCATAGAAAAGCGTTGATAGGAAAAAGTTTAGGTCTAGCTAATCTATTCATTCGAGCCAACTCTGAGGCTGTGGTCCGAGGGGTTGTGCTAGACCGGTGGTCCTGCAGAGTGCTTTTGGCTCATATAACCCTCCCCCTGAGTTGCTATCTGTTTTGAAATCAAGATTCATCTGAGCAGAATGAGCTATGGAAATACCTGTCTTGTTGTGTTTGTTTTGCTTTCTTGTGCTATGGACCTTTTGGTTGTTTTTCACTTTCAGTGTTTTTGCATGTGTGTTTTCTGCTTGCACTAGCTACCAAAAAGAGATTAGGATATTAGGATGTTAAGTATGAATGTTCTCTTGTATTTCTAATTAAGTTTTTAATTGCCTTCCAAAAAGGTTCTGGCTTCCGTCATTCCTCAATCTTGTTATTGTGGCTAAAAGTTGTCAATTGGCATCTTCCAAAATAGCCATCAATTTTACCCTCCTAAATGGTTCAAGCTCTAATGCTGATGAATGCGGATAGCAGGGGTTATCCTCACATGGTTGATGTTTAGTTCTAGGCTGGGAAGGAAGCACAGATACAGTACGAGAAAGGGCTTATAATTTGAATTTCGTAGTTTGTATACTAAATTATGGTCATTTTGATTTGGATACAAAAAAATTCTGGTTGAACGGTTTAGTCAAAAGGCACTCTGTATAAGGGCCTCAATTAATAACATAAAGAAAGAGATACAATGTATTACATAGATATGTCCATATATCAATTTCATTATATAAAGCATACACGTCATTTGGTGTGAATGCTACCACAATTTCTTTTATTTCCAGAATGCTCTTCACACACCTCTAATAACTATTAAACAATATTTTTCACTCATCAAAACAGCTCAAAACTACTAAACATTTTCCTTATTCATCAAATTGTCCAAAAATTTAAATGTAAAATTACAAAAACTCCTTTGCTCCAGCCACTAGTCATATATATATATATATACACACACACACACAGCTGCATGAAGGAAATGAATATTACAAAAGCATATATATACATTTATATGAAAACCTAATCAAGGGGAGAGAGAGAGAGAGAGAGAGTACCAGAGAGATTGTGAAATTGAGAGAGAACATTTTGTCTAGGTTCGTCTAAGCATTGATGGGGATCGAACAGCTATCAATTTATAAAATAATGCCTCAGCCTTGGTTGTTTGAAATCCATTGGTTTTGAACTGCTAGAATCCCTGAAAGAATTTAACGGGATTTTAAATTCTTAAGCTTATTGATTATCCAAAAATGTTGTGTGATTTGGACTAAATGTTTAAAATCCACAATACCCTAATCCACAAACCCAAACACAATCTCAATCTTACACTTACATAAAACTGAAATCTTGCAGAAACTGCGAAGATGAAGAGAGAGAGGGTGATGGGACTGACCTTTGAATCTTTGCAGACTCAAATTGAAGAGAACTAACGCCTGTGTCCCTGTTTGTTTGGTTGGAGATTTGAAAGGGATTTAAAAAGAAAATTAAAAATGTGTGAAATTAGATGATTATTTTATTTATATTCTTTTGTTTTACGTTTTTAAGTTTTTTTAAAAAATTTCAATCAAACACAACTTAAATCCAATTTTCCAATTTTGATCTCCACAATTATTTGGTAGGCGAAGAAAAATGCTTGGGAGAGAACCCCAATCCACCCTAATGACGTGGAATGTATAGAAAATGTAACAAGGTAATTAATCTCGAGAAATAAAATAAAATAATAAGTAGATAAAATATTATATTAACTAATTAAAAGATATAAAAAAAATATGTTAAATAATATTTAATTAAAAATACAACCATATAGCGCTCCTGCAATATTTTATAATTTCCCGTAACACCACTCATGGCACGGGGCAAAATTCTGAAAGAACAAAGGCCCCGTTTGTTTGGAGAGTTAGAGCATCTCTAATGATTTGTCATTGGAGCTGCTAAAGCTATAATATAGCAGCTTTGATGAGAAAGGATTCTCCAATGGTGAGATATAGCAGCTGTTAAAAATGCCAAATGCCAAACCAGTTGCCAAGTTTGACAACAACTTTGGCAAATGGCAAATTTGCCAGCTCACCCCAAACCAACTAATTTTCTTCCTTCCCTCCCTCATTTTCTCATCCGTTTGTAGAAAAACTCAAACAAAGCAGAACATTCAAGCAATTCACTAAATCTCTCATTTTTTGAGGAGATGGACAGCAATTCACAACAAATTTTTTAAATAAACAGAAATTCAACCAAAAATTTGTGAATTTGTGAATTTTCTTAAATCAACAATTTTAAATAAATGGTTTCCAAATTCAACAAATCTTCATCATTCATTAAAATCTATCGACCTAATAATAATAAAACCCAGAAATTGAATTACAGAAGAGGCAGTTGCGTCGGAGATTGAAGTGGGTTGGAATTGATCGGAGACTTGATCAGCTTCCTTTGCATTTGCCTCTGAAACATACCCAAATATAAAAAATAAATAAAGCAAAAATTGAATATGAAATTGCATTAGATAGAAATCGATTAGAGGAATGAAATGAAGACCTTTGAGAAGATCGCGGTAGAGATGAGAGGCGTAATGGATCAACCAGGGCTTGCATTTCTCGAAATCGGGACCGAACTCGCACTACTCTGCTGGAAAACGGTGACTGAAACCAGCTTCGGCTTCATCGATGGAGACCGAGAGAGGTATAGAAAGAGATTGAAACTAGATCAATGGAGAGAGATCGGCTTGGTTAGGGTTTGATTTGGAAGATTTGAGGAGAGGAGATGAGAAAAGATGAGAGAGAGATGAAGATCGGTGAGGGAATGAAGAGAGAGCAAAGAGATAGAGAGAGAGAGAGAGAGAGAGAGCTTGGTGTCATAGATAGATAGATAGATATGACTCAACAGAAGGGTATATAGATAGATAGATATTGGAATGGATGGATTATTCTAGATAGATAGATGGATGAGCGTTGGATTATATAATCCAACGGTGCTATTTTGTGAAAGGAATGCACATGGGTTTGAGCAACGACTCTTTTTCTTCCTCTTTCAAACAACAGCTATAAATTAACAGGCATTTTTTGCAAACGGTCATATTTTGTATTTCTATAAATAAAAACCCTTAATCTTAATTTCATTTCACACCAAACATTTTAAATTTCATTTTTCTTTTCTCTTCATTTATCTGAATTTTATTCCACACCAAACTTCACAAATTATTTTCTTCTTTGTTTTTCATACAATCTGTAAGGCCCCTGAAATATGTATTTACTTCTCAGACCCTAATGATGAATTATTTTCTTAAAGCCATCGTTTACTTGAATTAATTTGAATCTTGTCAGTTAGCAATTGCTATTTTTATTTTATCAAAACAGAAATTCCCTAACCTAATTTAATTCTACCTAGGTTACATGTATTTAACTTCAAGCCCTCATTTATATATATATAATATATATATTTTATTTCAAAACTTGCCCCCAAAATAGTACTCATATCTTGTACCTTGGTATGCCATCAATCTTGTATATATATATATATATACATATACACCTAGGAGAATGTGCCTAGAACTAAAAAAAATAAATAAAAAAAATAAAATAAAATAAAAATAAAAATAAAAAAAATTTAGTCCCTTCACATCCCTATGACTAGCCTTTCCTTGGAGGAGAGAGAAAAATCTATTTCCAAGACACACCATCATGAAATCCTAGAGAAATACAACCTAGTGATCTACCTAGGATACAAAATCCAAGAATTGGTTTTATTACAACTAGATTTGGCCTTAACCAATGGAACAAGCCTCCTAAGACCCTTCTATTCCTTTAGAATTCAAGAAAAATCCTAACTTTCCATCCAATCCAACTAAAGGGCTTTTATGTCCTTTTACCCCAAATTTGCCTATATATACCACACCTCCCTAGCTTGCAAATATACACACAACACACTCACTCACACACATTTTGGTTAGAAAGAGAAAGGAGAACAAGGAAGAGAAATCTAGAGGAGAAGAAGGAGGAAGAAAAGAGAGTTTCTTGTGCAAAGCTTGGAGGGTAAGCCACCAACACAACCCTCTCTTCATTTTCTTTTCTAATACATGTTTTTAAAGATCCTAAATAAAGTTTCAGATCTGTTATTATCAAGCTCCTATGTTAAAAATACTAAGATTTGAGTATTGTCTACATCTCTTGTATTCTACCCATTTTGGCACAAAACGATCTTCTTTTCTACCAATCCCTCAACTTTTCAAGAGCACTCTTTCAAACAAATTTTCTGAGTTAAACATGTGATACTTAGTATATTTTCTTCACAAAGAAATGAAACTTTCCCATGGTGGAACCCCCTTTTATAATTTTTCTTGTGGGCATTCCACCTAAAAATCTGTTTTTGTAGCCCACTTTCAAAAATTCCAGAAAAATGTAAAAAAAATATTCTGAACCTCTATTTTATGTCAAAACCTTCCTTAAGGAGTTAGCTTTCAACTAAAATTGGTTTCATCGAAAAACATTAAGCAGTTTGAAAGAAAATCAAGTTTTCGTAACGGTCGACGGATCTGGACAGATTCTGGACAGCGCTGGACTAATTTCTAAATAACTTAAAATCTGGAAAAGCAAACCCATTTCCGAAAAATGTTCTAGAAACTAGATCAAATCTCTACGAACCATAGGAAGACCGAGTTTGGTGGATGATCTAAAGTAGTCCTTTCGTATTAATCTTCACGTGATGTTAAATCTGGAAATTTGTTATGTATGGATGTTTTGTGCCCTTGTATTCATGAAAATGTTTAATGGCTTATGATCATATCTTGGCAAGATGTTGTATGTGCATGTTATGTTATTTATCTTTCTTATCTTGAGTATGCATGCTTATGTGGATATTATTATATTGTTTAGTTGGACTAACCTTGACTTAAAACACTTAATTCAACGGGAAACCTAATTGGGCGGGTATTGGGTTTTCGAACACTTGAGTAATGAAAAGATGAGAATATGTGGTATCTGGCTTGTTGGGATGCGTTCCCTATTCGAGGTTAAATCTTGCGCAAGTGGTTTTTGGAACCCTTGAACGGAGCGGTTGTATTCGGACCCTAGGTGGTTTGGTGTGAGGAGGGATTTCGGGCAAGGCCCTATTTTACCGTCTCTTTTGAGGCCCTGCGGTTGGCGCTACACGGTACATAACCGTTGGTAGGCATCCGAGGTTAGGTCTGCAACAAAGCAGCAAAAGAGGGGGCATACCGAATAATCCGCGTCCGATTCTTGTGGTTGGGAGGACGGAATCTCTTTGGGGGATTTCTAGTTACTAACATCTGACTCAACTCTTAATGTATTTATTTGTTTATTGGAGTATCATGCTTTACTACTTGGTGCTATAAATGTGATTGTGTATTGGACGGGGAAAAGGGGGGATGTGTGTGTGTGTTTACTGGGCATTCAAAGCTCACGGCGTATCATGCCAGGTGGACGAAGCAGAACTCGTAGCGGAAGACGACGAGCCGGAAACCTTTGAAGACTTTTGGCTATCTTAGGAATACTAGAAGTTTCTTTTGAATATTTTTGTAAGACTCATATGAAGCTTAAAACTTTCTTTTGGGATGTAATGTAATGGAACAATCTGTTTAATCAAGTATAATTGTGGTTGTTATGTATCTATATCCTATGTATAAACCTTATCGTTGCTTATGAGACCTTGTGCCAATGCCTTGTAAGATCTGTCAAAAAGGTAGTGCGCTGCCTAAGAAAGCTGGACTTAGAAGGAGGCTATTTTGACTCCTCCGGCGATCTGGGATCTTACCTGGTTATTGACCATAGGACTCACTAGTGACTCTCCCTTGACTGCAACCTATAGTGTAGAATCGGGGCGTCACAACTTGGTATCAGAGCCTAGGTTCAACCCTTAACCCTCGCAACCCTACCCGCGACTCTAGAAGCCTTACCCCTTATCTTATTTATTTTATCACACTATTATAAGAAGATTAACTAATAATGAAACTCCTTTTCCACCTTAGGATGTCGTCAGGAGACTATCCAGGACGCGGCATCGGTACCGACTCGTGGGGTGTTTTTCGTATACAAGGAAGAAGGGCCATGTCTGTCAGCCCTTACTTTAGCCGCCGACGCTGTGAAATCACCGCCGAGGAAATGATCAAAACCGAGATACGCAAGGTGGAGACAGAATACCCCCGCTATACGAGGGCGCAGAAGAGGTCTTTGGTGCGGCGCCGCCTACAATTTCTGAGCCGGTCAGCAAGGAAGGCAGTTCGAATGGAGCAAGATGAACAAAGGATGGACTCCCTGATACACCGAGCGTTAACCACCATGGCACCGACTCAGGCTGAAAGCCACGAATCTTGTTACCACGGGCCAGGTAACAATCAACCGATGGATGTGGAGCAGCCACCAGAGCAGCAAGGAGCGAACCTAGCCCACCCTATAGAGATATCATCTGAACACAATCCCCCCTCACCAATGTACAACCCCCGCTCTCCGGGACAGGCCACCGACTCCGCTGATGAAGACCCGGACGAAGACTTTGATTGGTCGGGAAACGAAAACTAATTTGAGGGGTAGTAAAACTAGACTTTTGTAAGATCCGCTGATGAGGATCCTTAAGAATAAGATAGTTTGAACTTGTATGCGTAGATGCTCTTGAATGTAACTCCGAGATGGGAGCCCCTTTTGTAATGATGCCTATTATTATATATAAAAATGATGTGTTGATCTATGTTATTGACTGTTACTTGCTTTAGTGCACCCTAAGGAAACTGAACCTTTATTTCAAATCCAAGTAGTAAGATTTTCTAAGACTGGAAACCAACTCACCACGTGCCATGAACAGAATGGTAGACACGCGAGCTAATGGCTATACCGAAACCAGCAACAATGTACGAAACCGTCCCAGGCATCAACACGAACCCATCCCCGCAGGGGCGACATCCCCAACAACCTAGGTCATCAGATTTTGGAGGAACTAGGGCAATAAGGAACAATCGGCAGAACGAGAGGACTCGACTCTTTTCTGAGTTTCGGAAGCAGAGGCCCCCAAAGTTCACAGGCATACCGGACCCGAAAATAGCTGAGAGTTGGCTTCGGCAGATGGAGAAAATGCTAGAGACACTATGGGCATCACCGAGGCCGCTGATAGAATAGCTTTGGCAGTATTCGCGCTCGATGATGAGGCCGACCATTGGTGGGAGTTGATGAAGAACACTCGTGACGTAGCAAGCCTGTCATGGAACCAGTTCAGGGAACTATTCTTAAATAAATATTTCCCAAGTACTCTCCGCCGGGAACGAGTCAAGGAATTTCAAAACCTGGAACAAGGAAATATGACCGTAACCCAGTATGCTGCAAAATTTGAAGAGCTAGCCCGCTATGCAACTAGGCTGTGGCAAATGATGAAGAAAAAGCAAGGATGTTCGAGTGGGGACTGGACCTTACAATCCGGGGAAGAGTTCTTCCGCAACGACTCCCTCATATGCCGAGGTGCTGGAGACGGCATTAGAATCTGAAAGGGAAGTGAACGATGCCAGAAAGGCTTGGAACAAGAGAAGAGGAAGTCAAGCAACTGTTGGACCTCAGAGGAACCAGAAGGGAAGCATGACCTTGAAGCCCTACTCCAGACCACAACCACAACAGCAACGACAGCAACCGCAGCAACAGATTCAGAGAGGAGGCTATCAAAGGCCGGCGGGACAAATCCAGTGCTTTCATTGCCAACAGTTAGGACATAAGAAGAGCGAATGCCCCCAACTCCCCCATCTGGATACCAAGGAGGAGGTTCCGGAGCAAATGCCCAGACATTAGGTGGGCAGAAGCCTTGGACAAACAAGACAGGACCTACCGGGCAGCAGCACCAAAAGAATGGAGGAACTCAGAACGCCAAGGCCAGTGGCAACCAGAAGACAACCGGCAGAGTCTTTGCCTTGCAAGAGGAAGAAGCGGACCCGTCTATAATTGAGGGTAATTTAGTACTATACAACTCTTGGGTGCATGTTTTATTTGATACCGGTGCATCACATTCTTTTATATCCTCTGCTTGTGCTAAGTCACTAGAACTTGAATGTGAACCTTTAGAAACTGCCTTAAGTGTAATGTCACCTATGGGAGGATGCGTTCGGGTAGGATTGATATGTAAAGACTGTAAGATAGGAATGTCGGACCTACGTTTAACTTGCGACCTACGTGTCATGGAAATGTCAGACTTTGATATCATCTTGGGTATGGACTGGTTGTCCGCCCACCGAGCAGTGATCGACTGTCGTCAGAAGAAAGTGGTAGCTCACGCGCAAGATGGAACACGTTTCCAGTTTAAGGGGGATAGACAAGACCCCATGACTTCAACAAAACATCGAACGCAGTGGCGCGATCAACTTGCGAGTAGACTAGCAAGTCTAATTCTAAATGAGGAAGACCGAGAAGGGAAAGAGCTTCCGTGTGGTGTGCAATTATGCAGATGTATTTCCTATGGAATTGCCAGGATTGCCACCAACCCGAGAAGTAGACTTTGGCATCGAGCTACAACCTGGAACTACCCCGATATCCATGGCTCCGTATCGCATGGCACCAGCAGAACTGAGAGAATTGAAGACACAAATGCAGGAATTGCTCGAGAAAGGATTCGTTAGGCCAAGTACGTCGCCATGGGGAGCACCCGTGTTGTTTGCTAAAAAGAAAGATGGGTCGTTGAGGCTATGCATCGATTACCGTCAACTCAATCGAGTCACGATTAAGAACCGATACCCACTCCCGAGGATTGATGATCTTTTTGACCAACTTAGGGGCTCAAGGTGCTATTCAAAGATCGACCTCAGGTCAGGCTACCATCAACTACGAGTCAAGGAGGAGGATATACCAAAGACTGCCTTTCGTACTAGATACGGCCACTATGAGTTTGTAGTAATGCCCTTCGGACTAACTAATGCACCGGCAGTATTCATGAGTTTGATGAATAAGATCTTTAGACCATACCTTGACCAGTTTGTAGTAGTGTTCATTGATGACATCTTGGTATATTCAAGGTCTGAAGAAGAGCATGAGCAACATTTAAGGATTGTCCTTCAGGTTCTTAGGGATAATCAGTTATATGCCAAGGCGAGTAAATGCGAGTTCTGGTTGAATGAAGTGAAGTTCTTAGGGCACGTGGTATCAGAAAATGGGATTGCAGTGGATCCAACCAAAGTGGAGGCAGTATTAGATTGGCGACAACCAAAAACCGTGTCAGAAATCCGCAGCTTCTTAGGATTGGCCGGTTATTACCGGAGGTTCATCCAAGATTTCTCCAAACTAGCGAAACCAATGACTCGTCTGACGCAAAAGGGAGTAAAGTATGAGTGGGACGAAGCTTGCGAAAAATCCTTCCAGGAGTTGAAGAAGAGGTTAACTAGTGCGCCAATTTTGACCATCCCAGAACGAGAAGAGGGGTACACTGTGTATTGCGATGCGTCTAAAGAAGGGTTAGGTTGCGTGCTCATGCAAAATGGAAAAGTAGTTGCATATGGATCCAGGCAATTGAAACCTCATGAGCGCAATTACCCCACACACGACTTGGAGTTAGCAGCCGTGGTTTTTGCCCTAAAGCAATGGCGACATTACCTGTACGGGGAACAATTTGAGATTTTCACAGATCACAAGAGCTTGAAGTATCTATTCACGCAGAAGGACCTTAACTTGAGACAGAGACGATGGATGGAGTACCTTGAGGACTTCCAGTTCACTCTCTCATATCACCCCGGTAAGGCCAACGTAGTAGCAGATGCTCTAAGTCGTAAGAGCGGAGGGATGATAGCTAAGATCTCCGTCAAGGAATGGGATATGGTTAAGACACTTGGTGAGTTCAAAATCCAAGTAGAATCTCGAGATACAAGGGCATGTCTTAGTGCGCAGAAGGTGATGCCTAAGTTGATGAATGAGGTCATGGAGGCCCAGAAGCACGATCAAGAGGTAGCTTACATCAAGGGACGTCTGGAGTCAGGAGAGCCCATGTCCGGTTGGGTAAATCACCCCGACGGGAGTTTAAGATACCAGGGTAGATTGTTTGTACCAAGTGACGAGTTACTTAGAGAAAAGATACTGAAGGAATGTCACCATTCTGCATTTGCGGTACATCCAGGAGGGACTAAGATGTACCAAGATTTGAAGAGGCAGTATTGGTGGAATGGGATGAAGAAGGAAGTGGCTAAATTTGTAGCGAAATGTCTGACATGCCAACAAGTGAAAGCGGAACATCAGAAACCAGGAGGAATGTTGCAACCTCTACCAATAGCCGAATGGAAGTGGGAGTATGTGACGATGGATTTTGTGACAGGATTGCCTAAGTCACCTAGGGGCGCGACGCTATATGGGTAATAGTGGACCGTCTTACCAAGTCAGCACATTTCTTACCCTATAAGATGACCGACACCTTAGAGTCTATGTGCAGACTCTACATTGGGGAAATCATTCGACTACATGGAATTCCGGTATCTATTGTGTCAGATCGTGATCCACGATTCACCTCTCGATTTTGGGGAAGCCTGCAGGAAGCTCTTGGTACGGAGTTATGTTTTAGCACCGCCTTTCACCCGCAGACAGATGGACAATCTGAACGCACTATCCAGACGCTCGAGGATATGCTGAGAGCTTGCGTAATGGATTTTCAAGGAAGTTGGGAACGACACCTACCCCTAATTGAATTCGCCTACAACAACAGCTTTCAAGCTAGCATCGGTATGGCACCCTTCGAAGCATTATACGGACGACCTTGTAGATCGCCGATTTGTTGGACGGAAGTGGGAGACGCAAATCTGGTAGGACCCGAACTTGTCCTAGAAACTACTGAGAAGGTCAAATTGATCCGACAACGGTTGAAGACTGCTCAGGATCGTCAGAAGAATTATGCAGACAGGAGGAGGAGACCATTGATGTTTGAAGTAGGCAGCCACGTGTTCCTAAAGGTGCAACCCAGGCGTGGAGTCGTACGTTTTGGGAGAAAGGGGAAGCTGTCACCACGATATATTGGACCTTTCGAGATATTGGAAAGAGTGGGCGAAGTAGCATATAGACTAGCTCTACCCCCGCAGTTAGCAGGAATCCACAACGTCTTCCATGTGTCTATGTTGAGAAAATACATCGCTGACCCATCACACGTTCTCAAATGGGAAGATATCAGCCTTGACAAGGATGTTACATTTAAAGAAGGACCAGTAGCAATACAAGACAGTCGAGAGAAGAACCTCAGAGGCAAGACGGTTCACTTGGTGAAAGTGCTATGGCGTCACCAGGGAATTGAGGAATCTACTTGGGAGCGCCAGGATTGGGTGAAGGCAAATTACCCTGAGCTTTTCGAAGGCAGTATGTAGCTGAATTTCGGGGACGAAATTGTTTTAAGGGGGATAGGTTGTAAGGCCCCTGAAATATGTATTTACTTCTCAGACCCTAATGATGAATTATTTTCTTAAAGCCATCGTTTACTTGAATTAATTTGAATCTTGTCAGTTAGCAATTGCTATTTTTATTTTTATCAAAACAGAAATTCCCTAACCTAATTTAATTCTACCTAGGTTACATGTATTTAACTTCAAGCCCTCATTTATATATATATATATATATATTTTATTTCAAAACTTGCCCCCAAAATAGTACTCATATCTTGTACCTTGGTATGCCATCAATCTTGCTATATATATATAATACATATACACCTAGGAGAATGTGCCTAGAACTAAAAAAAATAAAATAAAATAAAATAAAAATAAAAATAAAAAAAAAAATTAGTCCCTTCACATCCCTATGACTAGCCTTTCCTTGGAGGAGGAGAAAAATCTATTTCCAAGACACACCATCATGAAATCCTAGAGAAATACAACCTAGTGATCTACCTAGGATACAAAATCCAAGAATTGGTTTTATTACAACTAGATTTGGCCTTAACCAATGGAACAAGCCTCCTAAGACCCTTCTATTCCTTTAGAATTCAAGAAAAATCCTAACTTTCCATCCAATCCCAACTAAAGGGCTTTTATGTCCTTTTACCCCAAATTTGCCTATATATACCACACCCTCCCTAGCTTGCAAATATACACACAACACACTCACTCACACACATTTTGGTTAGAAAGAGAGAGGAGAACAAGGAAGAGAAATCTAGAGGAGAAGAAGGAGGAAGAAAAGAGAGTTTCTTGTGCAAAGCTTGGAGGGTAAGCCACCAACACAACCCTCTCTTCATTTTCTTTTCTAATACATGTTTTTAAAGATTCTAAATAAAGTTTCAGATCTGTTATTATCAAGCTCCTATGTTAAAAATACTAAGATTTGAGTATTGTCTACATCTCTCTTGTATTCTACCCATTTTGGCACAAAACGATCTTCTTTTCTACCAATCCCTCAACTTTTCAAGAGCACTCTTTCAAACAAATTTTCTGAGTTAAACATGTGATACTTAGTATATTTTCTTCACAAAAGAAATGAAACTTTCCCATGGTGGAACCCCCTTTTTATAATTTTTCTTGTTTTGGGCATTCCACCTAAAAATCTGTTTTTGTAGCCCACTTTCAAAAATTCCAGAAAAATGTAAAAAAATATTCTGAACCTCTATTTTATGTCAAAACCTTCCTTAAGGAGTTAGCTTTCAACTAAAATTGGTTTCATCGAAAAACATTAAGCAGTTTGAAAGAAAATCAAGTTTTCGTAACGGTCGACGGATCTGGACAGATTCTGGACAGCGCTGGACTAATTTCTAAATAACTTAAAATCTGGAAAAGCAAACCCATTTCCGAAAAATGTTCTAGAAACTAGATCAAATTCTCTACGAACCATAGGAAGACCGAGTTTGGTGGATGATCTAAAGTAGTCCTTTCGTATTAATCTTCACGTGATGTTAAATCTGGAAATTTGTTATGTATGGATGTTTTGTGCCCTTGTATTCATGAAAATGTTTAATGGCTTATGATCATATCTTGGCAAGATGTTGTATGTGCATGTTATGTTATTTATCTTTCTTATCTTGAGGATGCATGCTTATGTGGATATTATTATATTGTTTAGTTGGACTAACCTTGACTTAAAACACTTAATTCAACGGGAAACCTAATTGGGCGGGTATTGGGTTTTCGAACACTTGAGTAATGAAAAGATGAGAATATGTGGTATCTGGCTTGTTGGGATGCGTTCCCTATTCGAGGTTAAATCTTGCGCAAGTGGTTTTTGGAACCCTTGAACGGAGCGGTTGTATTCGGTTGTGGGGTGAGGAGGGATTTCGGGCAAGGCCCTATTTTACCGTCTCTTTTGAGGCCCTGCGGTTGGCGCTACACGGTACATAACCGTTGGTAGGCATCCGAGGTTAGGTCTGCAACAAAGCAGCAAAAGAGGGGGCATACCGAATAATCCGCGTCCGATTCTTGTGGTTGGGAGGACGGAATCTCTTTGGGGGATTTCTAGTTACTAACATCTGACTCAACTCTTAATGTATTTATTTGTTTATTGGAGTATCATGCTTTACTACTTGGTGCTATAAATGTGATTGTGTATTGGACGGGGAAAAGGGGTGGGATGTGTGTGTGTGTTTACTGGGCATTCAAAGCTCACGGCGTATCATGCCAGGTGACGAAGCAGAACTCGTAGCGGAAGACGACGAGCCGGAAACCTTTGAAGACTTTTGGCTATCTTAGGAATACTAGAAGTTTCTTTTTGAATATTTTTGTAAGACTCATATGAAGCTTAAAACTTTCTTTTGGGATGTAATGTAATGGAACAATCTGTTTAATCAAGTATAATGTGGTTGGTTGTTATATATATCCTATGTATAAACCTTATCGTTGCTTATGAGACCTTGTGCCAATGCCTTGTAAGATCTGTCAAAAGGTAGTGCGCTGCCTAAGAAAGCTGGACTTAGAAGGGAGGCTATTTTGACTCCTCCGGCGATCTGGGATCTTACCTGGTTATTGACATAGGATCACTAGGACTCTCCCTTGACTGCAACTATAGTGTAGAATCGGGGCGTCACACAATCACTATGGAAGGTTCATCAAAAATAAAGAGAGGAAAATCATTCACTACTCAAGAAGATGTGGCAATTTGTAGAGCTTGGTGTCACATTACTGAAGACCCAATTGTTGGGAATTCACAATCTCATGCTCATTTTTGGGGAAGAATTTTTGAAAATTATTGTTCATTGCAGAATGATCACTCAAGAACACAAGTGTCTATCTCATCTCGATGGGGTGTAATCATGAAATGTTGTAACAAATTTCGTGGGTGTCTAGCGCAAGTCGAAAATCTACATCCAAGTGGGGTGTCACAAGTTGATATAGTAAGATTTCATTTCCATTTATTATGTTAATTTTTTTATTTTGTCTTACATAAAAATTAACTAATTAATTAATTTAATATTTTATTGATATAGATGCTTCAAGCAAAACTGTTATACCATCAAGATGAAAACAAACATTTTCTTTTTAACATTGTTGGCCAATCTTGCAAAACAATATCAGGTGGCAAGATGTAACTCCTACGAACACAGTGAAGTCAAGAATACATACACCGTTTTCCCCTAATTCAGTCTTCGATTCTCCTATGGATAACTGCATTTCTCTTGAAGATGACACTAGTCCAAGTGTTGGTAACAATCCAACTGTTGGTGAGGGCAGTGTCTCTGCAAAAGGTAAAAGGCCTATGTGTAGGAAATCTGCAAAAGAATTATTTCAGAAAAATTAAGTCGCTCAAGCTGAAGTTCAAAAAATGAGCACACAATTGGACACATTTAACCAATACCTTATTGAGAAGGACAAGAAAAAAGATGAAGAGAAGAAAAAAGGATTCAAGCATTGCAGGAGATGAAAGAACTTGAGATGAAAAAACATGACTTTGAGATCAAAGACAAGAACATGAGATGAAAAATGAAGAACATATGATAATGACTACGGACATTTCTCATTTGGACCCTCAAACGAAAGCGTATTACACAATGCGAAAAAATGAGATTTTCGTCAAATGGTTTTCAAGTGTTAGTAGCCCAAATTACTATTTTCCCCTGCCTCCTGATGAATAATTACGAGATAATGTAATGAAATTTTCGCCAAGTGGTCCTCATATTTTTATTTTGTAATGAAATTTCATATTTGTTTTTATTTTGAGTATTTTCTACAAGAGAATGTAATATTATTTTGCAATGTATAATGTAGCAAAAAAGTTTAGTATAATTCAATTTTTTCAATAAAGTATAATGAGAAAATAAATATATTTTTTAAATGAAGGCAATAAAAAGATAAAATATTTATTTATTTATGTTTCCAATTTTTCAAATTTTTTTCATTTTATATTTGTCTAGTCGGGAATAATATAAATATAATATTTTTAACAAGCAGATAAAAAAATGTCACAAAAGACAAAAAATAAATAAAAATAAAATCACAAAAAATCTATATCCAAACAACACCTACAAAACTTGGAGGGAAAGTGAATGAGATTGCCAAAAATAGCAAATGACCATTGGAGACCATTGCTATAATTTGGCAAAATAACACTATTCATTATCAAATTATAGCAATAGCAAAAGCAAAATAGCAACAACAAAGTTAGAGGGGGGATTGAGATGGTAGTGAGGTGGACCCACTAATATTGTGTTTGTTTTGAGAGATGGGAGAGGATTGATAGTGAGCTCCGGATTAGGGATGGGCCTCCCCAAGGGGATTCGGATGGGCCTCCAGAACTTGATATTAGAAAAATAATCCGGCAGACTAGAAATTTTTTATTTTATTTATTTTTTATTTTATTTTTTACATATCGGGCATTTTTTTTTGACATTAATATTTAATTTTTTGTATTTTTTGTTAAGTAAAAATCATTATTTATTTGTTTTATTTTTTTCTGAAAATTTTTTATTTTATTTTTATTTTTTAAATTTTTTTACATGTTGGCATTTTTTTAAAACCTTAATGTTTAAAGTTTTGATTTTTTGTATTATTTGTATAAAAATAATTTAACAATCCCTACACTAACAACTATCATCAAAACAAACATAATTTTACTTAATCCCCTCACTATCAATTCCCTCACTAACAATCCCTTCACTATTAATCCTCTCACTACCAATCCTCTCCATTCGACCTCTGAAAACAAATGGGGCCAAAACGTTAATCACTTTAAGG
Organism: Camellia japonica; assembly: GCA_030407325.1. Taxonomy (NCBI): domain Eukaryota; kingdom Viridiplantae; phylum Streptophyta; class Magnoliopsida; order Ericales; family Theaceae; genus Camellia; species Camellia japonica. The sequence continues at coordinate 24,548,113 of JAPPVO010000059.1, read as the reverse complement.
GGTGATTTACAGACAAAAGTAACAGCATTAACTAATTTTTGTATATAACAATAGGGCAAATTATATTGACCCTCTTGAAATTTTTATTTAATATAGATTCATTTCTCATTTTTGAAAAATTATTTTTTTCTATTTAAAATTTATAATCTCATTGCAAATTATTTTTTAAATTATTGATATCATATTTTAAAATTTTTTAAATGATTAATTTAAAATTGATTAATCAATTGGCGAAACTTGATCAAAAGACACAGAAATTCTAATGCTTAGATTATCTAGTTATCATCCACTTGACAAGTTGACATTGACAATAAGGCCAATGATATAGTTGAAACAAGAAGTAGGAAATCATATGAAAATTTACAAGGGTTTACCAACTCTTACGCTGTGTTTTGGAAGGAGAATTTGAGAAGAGATTTAAAAAAAAAAAAGAGAAAATATCTATGAAATTAAGTAAAATATAAGTACATTTTAGTCACATTTCATTTTTCTTTTCCATTTCACTTTTTAAATTCTTTTTCAAATCCTCCAACCAAACACAACGTTAGTATTTTTCTCAAGGATAGAGTCTATCAAAGGCAGGAAAATTATCTGAAAATTTAACAAGATCAACCACATCTTCTGTTTGGTTTTGTTTTTAAAACTTATTTTTGAATTATTTTTGAATTATTATTATTATTTTTTGAAAAAATTAGAAACTAGTTTGTTGTGTTGTTTGTTTGTTTGTTGTTTTAATATTTTGGGTAAGATACATTGGCCCCGTTTGGTGTAACTGTTAAAACAAATTATAGATTATGACTTTAATCAGAAGCTGTTAATCTGTTTGGTGTAGCTATTGGATTATAAATTTAAGTTGCTAAGTACTGTTTGCTAAATAAGTTGTGAAGTAATTTTTTTAATTAAATTTTATTTTTTATTATTCACTACTTGTTTACATTTCTTATAAATAATAATAATTTATAATCCATTTGAGTCTTTTACTATTTTTAAAAAAATAAAAAATAAAAAAAATCTAAGAGTATAACTGTAAATTAACATGTCCAGTGCAGAAGCTGATAATCAGAAGTAAGGGGTGAGCTGCTTCTTAGAATCAGATTTTTTGAGTTAAAATAAGTTATTAGAATCAGAAACTGTTTGAAATAAGTTTAACCAAATAGTTCAAAATAACTTTTTCAAAACTAGAAGCTGTAAGTTAGCTTAAAAAAACCCAAACAAACACCCCCATTGTAGAATGGGAACTAATAATGTGAATATGTACACAAATCACCGATACGGGAAACACTAATTGGGAGGCCTTTTCTACCTCAGATTTTGATTGAATGTCATACATTATTTGTTGAGAGTTATCACCAACTCTGCTCACTCTCTAGAATCTTTTCTCGAGAATATTCTAAAAGTTTCCACATGAATCTAGAAGACTTTGGAAAGACTTAGAGAAATCCAGAAGATTCTAGAACATCCTAGAAGGCTCCGGAACACTAGAAAAGTTTGGACAAATTTAAAATTTTTAAAAGGGTCTAGAATATTTTAGAAAAGTATAAAAAAAACTCTACTATACTAGAGTAATTTAGAAAGTTCTAGAGTATAGTGAAAGTATGAGTATATTTTAAAAAGTTCCTCTTCAAAATAAATATGAGATGAGTGCATGTATTGGACAATTAAGTAAATGAGTGATCAATCATTATAAGAGTGATCTAGGCTCTAATATCACATCACACACGATGTTCTACATAGAATTCAACCTAAAAAACTAGAACTAAAGGTGTCGTCATGCTTAGAAACCGCAGATCCGCATTGTATGCAGATGTTATGGCCCTCCATTTCACAACATCATCATATTTCATTTCTAAGATCCCATAAACGAATTGATTGATCGGATTGGCAAAACTCGATCAAAGTGTACCCAAATTCAAATCCTCATCTTAGACTCTTTTGCTTTCATCTATCTATAATTAGACTAATGTTACAAATTGAACCTAGAGTAGGAAATTATCTGGAAAGGACAGAAAATCATGAGAACTCATTACACATAGAGCCACCTATACAAAAACAGAGCATCCAAAAGAGGTTGATTACATAATAAAATTGAGATGAATGTCTATGTGCCTTTATTTATTTATTTTTTAAAATTTTGCAACGGAAAAGCATAAATTGATGGGAAACTTTTATTATTGTCTTATTCATATGCCAATATCAGGAAGAAGAAAAAAACATATAAGCCAATTTAAGGCTCATCCTGCTCTGCTATTTGTTCTAAGATTTTCTTTGTAGTTTTCACATGTTTTAGCAGTTTCTCAGACTCCAAAACTTTAATGCTGTGTTTGGTTGGGGGATTTGAAGAGGGATTTGGAAAGGGAAATGGAAAAGATAGGTGAAATGTGAATAGAATATGCCTATATTTCACCTAGTTTCACACACCTTTTCCCTTTCCTTTTCCAAATCCCTCCCCAAATCCCCCAACCAAACACAGTGTAAAATTAATGCACATATGGGACACTAATCCAAAAAATGACTCTTAATTGCAAAAAAATAAAAATTATGGTTCCGACAGTGTTTTTTTTTTTTTTTTCTCCTTCAGAATTCTCTTCTTTTTTTTTTATTTATAATCAACCACAATTCTACAAAGTGAAATAATTTCCTTATACTTGATTAGATAAGCTGCATCAAATAGCCCTACAGTACCGATCCAAAATAATAAATAGTTATCAATTTTAATGCAATAAATAATAGTGGGAAATATTTTGCAATTTTATCCTTTAATTTTGAATATTTATTGCTTGAAAATGAGAAATTTAACCATCTTAAACATTGAAATTTTACTATCCAAAAACCAATATTCAATGTTTATGCAGAATCATATATTCAATCAAAACTCGTAACGAGTTAGCAACTCAAAAAGCACGAAATGTACGTCTGAATATTTTTATAGATTCTTTTCTTTGTACTTCTTGTTATATTTTTTCTTTATTTGGTGTAAGTTTGGGGTTGGATGGACTTTTATAAGTACCGTTTGGCTTTCCTTAATGAATTTTCCTCATATCAAAAAACAAAAAAAAAATCTAATAAGCAAATGTTTTTCCAAGGCCAAAATGGTTTAACGTTTAATGCATGATCGTATCATTTCTTATATGATTGAGGAAGCACCCATCAGAGCGTCAATTTGAAGCTAAATCTCAAATACCAAACAATTGTATTAGCTTCAATTTTTGTTTCATTTCTGTCCCTTGTTAATTTAAAAGAATAAAATTGATTGAAGCCTTCCACTAACATTGTATGTTGTAAAAAAATTAATTAATCTTGCAGATTTTGTAGCTGTATTGCTGAATGATTTTGCTTAGGGTAATTGTATTGTTATTCATCTTACTGAAAACTAGACAACGATTATCCCAAAATCAGAGGCAATAAGTGTGTATCATATGCAAGTTATGACATTTATGTGTTACTTATCACAAATATGATAACTAAATCCTAAAAAAAAATTTAATTTATAACTAAACACTACTTGAATATAACTAAAGACTTTTTAGATGATAACCAAAATATAATTAGGATCAAAATGAGTCATAATTAACTGTATAATAGTTATAACTAAGTCATAACTAATACCATAATTAAAGACCACAAAAATTATAACCGGAACATAAATGTATACCATAGAATTCTCCCGAAATCAGATACCATGACTTGAAATATATTTCTCCCATTCCATGTACGTCAAAAATTTTGAAAAAAGTTCCCACTGAATTAAGAATCTTTCTTCATTTAAGAAGTACATAAACAAACGTCAATACAAAAAAATTTCAAAAGAGTAAAACACTACTATACGTGTAAAATATGAAATTTTATTTATTATTAATTACATATCAATAATAATAAATTTTATAATATTAACAATTAACATTATAAACTTGTTCATATATTTGAAATTATTTTGTGAGAGACAAACCGCACTATAAATTCCCCTTTATTATAAGGCATATATAATGAAATCATTTTTAAGCCTAAAAAATGTGTGTAAATTATGTTTGTTTATTTTATCATTAGATTTTAATTATTTAATTTAAATTTATAATATTTTTAATGTGTATTGATTTAGCCAATATGTGTATTTGTTGCATTTATAAAAGAACCAGAAATATAGATACATAATATTCACAATTTTTTTATGTGTATATCCGGAGCAAAAATGAGTGGTCTATTTTAAAAAATACATGTGTTATTTATTTTTTCGGAGACAAAAACACTAAAATGAAAAGACTACAATTATCATATTAACTTAATTTTTTCATAGACGATATACGCAAGAAATTCTGCAAAATAAACTGTTCATAACATCGAAAAATAAGACTTTTGGTGAGCCCCACAAATTGGAATAGTTATTTCAAATTCAAATTTAAACTTTGTAGAAGTCCAACAAAAATAATAATAAAAAAAAACTGTTGGCTTTTTGGCTTTCGAAGGTTATTATTGTAATTGCGAGCGTGCCAGTAAGGATCAATCAGTCCTTACAGAAAATTAATTGCCAACCAATTATTAGACGATTGTGTTTTAGTTCTTTCAGCCTCAATGAAGAGGACTTTTACTAGTAGCTTGATTTAGGAGAATTAAGCAAAATAATAATTAAATGAAGAACAGTTGAAGTATTTCATTAAAATGAAAAACTTACAATGATCCAAACTCAGCCTCGTAGAGGTTTACAGCAACAATCTACTTGAAACTACTCCTATGAACGACGTGCAGTGCAGGAATTTAAAAATACAGGAAATGAAAGACTGGAAATGTAAAATTAGAAAAGAAAATAAGTATAATAAGACTGATTTTTTGGATCTGAGTCTGGGACTCTTTTTCTAGGCCTTCTCTGCTATTTATACTTCTCGAGGATGACCATCGAACTGTATTTCCAACCGTCGAACTACTTCTCCATGATCGCTGATAATGTTGCCTTATAATTAGCTCCACTGTGCTATCACTTGCAATTAGGCTTCCCTCATAAATTTGAATTTAAATGTGAGTAACCATTGAAGTTACATCACCTTGCATCTCTTTGTTGATCCACTGCTACTCAGATCTCGTAATAACCAATACTAACTGCCACATGTACGATCAGGATCGAAGACTTGAATAGTCTTCCTGTATTACCCTTATTTTGCCACGCGTCGAATTGTAATTGGCTTGTACAAAATATGTAGCCAATATTACCCCCCGCACTAATATACCCAATACTTGGTGATATTAGTGGATCAAGATTTTTTTATCCACGTCTTAGAACGTGCATGGGCTTTGCATTCTTCAAAAAATGCAATTGTCATTCATCATCTGCATTAAACTCTCCTTTAATCTTTTGAACATCCCTACCACCTTAGTATTCGAACAGACTGATACATTTTTTATGGCCGAATCAATTTTCTCCTCTATTGATCGAGCACACGAAGAGTCATCTGATGATGCTGTTCCTTCTCGAAAAAACCTTCATGCATTAATTAGCCACCTTTACCCACCTTTCTATATTCAGGTCATGGATACCTTTGTAAATTATCAACATTTGGACTACGAACACATTGCCCTTAATCCTTTGATTCAGAAACTTACAAATATGGATATGGGAAGCTCTTCTTCTGACTCACCCTTGGACTACGAACAAACTGCTCTCAATCCTTTGATTCAGAAAGTTGCAAATATGGACATGAGAAGTTCTTCTTCACAACCCTCTGCATGGGATAAGGCTGCAGCTTCTTCTTCCTCTGGGGCTTCTGACTGGACAAGCTAGTCAAAACCTGAGGTCTGTGATTTAAGGGAGCGAATCAACCATCACTTTGTCGAGTTTACGGACCCATTAGAGTTCCCTTCCTATGCGCGAAGCTCGGTGGTCTATCCTTACGTGCCTATCGACCGTCGACGCAGTTTGGAGGAGAATCTACTTGTAGCATGGTACACATCCTCCATGCCTACAAAGATAGTGCACACTGCCCGACGCTCCGAAGAGGCACAAGGGTACAATCTGTCGTTCTTAGCCCAGAAGGCGAAGCTTTGCTCTTCTGACTGGCTCGATTATATTAATGCCCTTGTTCCTTCTGCCCTTGCTCCTCCTCCTGAAGTGGAGGCTTCCATACCTTCTCCTCCGCCAACTCCTTGCTGGACAGAGAGACTGAGGCTTGCCCTCTCTGAGGATAAGGTCTTTCTTCCCTACAAGCCTCCACCTTCTCCTACTCCAGCTGAGCGGAAGCAAGCCCAACTTCTGCTTGCGGCCTTCTCTTACTTGCGTTTTAATGTCCTTGAGGACGACATCCCTCTCAAGAACCTTTGATGGGCTTGTGACACTCTGACTCGGGGTCTGCAGACGTCTCCAAACGTCCCGAGAGAGAATCCCGTTTTGTTCATTGGGCTCACTACAGTTCAGGACTCAATGTCACGGTCCTGTATCTAATCTCGCAGAGTGCAATGCATGACCGATGAATCATCAAAGAGTCCAAATCCGGCAAATCATTTTTGAAAACAGATTTTTTGAAAGAAGTGCCAAACATGGACTGCTTTGCCAGATACAGAGTCGCCACCTAAATATTTTGTTTTGGGGGAATTTAGGAAACCCTGACTCGTTGCCTAAGGCCACGTGTCCGTCATCACCAAAGTTGCCTCGGCTTGGGAACTTGGGTACGATTGGGGAAGGTCACTTTGTGAGCACCCCCGCTCGCCCGATCAAAGATCGGCCTCTATTAACCATGATATCAAGTTTTGAAAACATTATGTGTTCTTATTCCGGTTATTAGCCTAGAATTACTATGTGATGCGCACAGCATACAAGTATAGACTGGATTGCCTGAGTTGGAACAAAACATTTCATGTTTGTTTTTGAAAGCGATTTGCTACTCGCAAGTAGGCTAAAATGCGGATTTTGCCACCCTCAAGTGGGCTTAGAAAACATGGTGATTTGCCACTATCTAGTGGGCTTAAAACTCGCAATCAATGAATTGTTCCAATTCAGATAATCCAACCTCCACCCACAAGCATTCAGGCAGTTATATCACATAAGCACATAGCCTCATGGCAAGCATACTATCATGGCAATCGCTCACACGCATGCAAGGATGCTAAAGCATGAACACTTACCGAGTACTCCGAGCCAAAGAAAGAAGCTAATTAGAAATCATGCATGAATCCTAACTATACTGAGATGCCTAATGCAACAATACAAGAATGCAACTAAGGTAGGCTCGGCTATTCTAAGATGACATATGATGATGCTACAGCTAATCACGTATTCAACTCGGAATTGAAATACAATGCAGTTAGTATGATGCGCCGAGCCCGGTGCATGCAAGACAGAATGAATGCAAACATGCGAGCATAAGTATGCTAATTGAAACGTGCCCTAAACTAACCATCATAAGCTGGTAAATAAAAAGGAGAAAGACGTGGGGTTGGAAGACATACATCACACACACGCACATTTATTACAAGATTGCCCTCCTCGGAGGGTCCGAATAAATAATACAGACCGAAAAATAATTAACTATTCTAGCTAATTAAATATTACAAAACCCTAATTAATTAACAAATTAACTAAGAAAGAGAATAAACTAGCATGCAAGCTATAAAATGGACTGCCTCAGCTCTTGTTCCGAATGATGAAAGATGCATGCGTGCTCGGGTCGCTTTGTCGGGAAATTCCTTGTGATGCCTCGATTTGCCTCTGTTTTGCAATTGGTCCTAGAACACTGTACAAAACTTCCGAAGGCTGCTGGCTAGTTTTTGCCGCTGGATTCCGATTTGCTACAACAGAGAGCAAGAAAGGGGCATGGCAAAGTATTTTCAAAACATGTGTGCATGACCACTCTCCTCGTCATTGCACAAGCTCTAGGGAGTGTAGACCTCGATCCTCGTGCCACCAATCACGCATCTCGATGCATGATGGTCGAGGAGTCGAATTGCACGACTCAATGTGAAATGAATGCACATATAAACATAACAAGGCCTAAACTCCATCATGGGTAATTCGGAGTGTCGGCGATCGGGAATTGAGACACGTTTCATCACTTTAAGTATGAAACGCCTCTCGTTTCCCGTGTTTGGACTAACCCTACTCCAAACACAATGCAATGAGATGTCATACACAATGCGACTAACATGCAACCTAAATGCAATGCAACCTAATCATGCTGGCATGCGAGGGATAATATGCAAACATGCAACTAGCATACGCAATGCTATGAACTGAGAATGGCATACTCAATGCAATATGGACTATATGGCATACGCAATGCAATATGGACTTAAACTAAAGTGAGTGGACCTCAGCCCTACTCAAATCAGTGGCAATACATGAAAATGAGACAACCGAAATACATGCAAACATGCACGAATACAAAGGACCGATCCTAAGGCACAACATGCAACTCTAACTAAGCATGGCAAATGATGAAATATGGCATGGAAACACACATTTTCCAGCTCTGAAACATGATGCACAATGGTCCCGAATCATGCAAACACTTCACACAATGCATGCTAGATGGCACAATTAGCGAAACTAGTGAAGCGGATTACACTAGAGGTACACAAAGTGATGCACAAATGGCAAGACCAGCCCCAAACAGACCCTAGGTAGGTCCAAGACAGTGGGAAAATGGCCTAAAATGATGGCTCAATATGCAAAGAAATGAAGCTCATTCAATGGTCCGAAAACCAGGCATACAAGCCCAACTCTCAAACGCATTTAAAGAGTGAAAATCATGGGAATATGACATACATGTAAGCTCTAAAATATGATATGCAATGGTCCCAAAACATGAAAACACCTCAGTATATGCATGTAATAGACCTCGAAACTCAAAACTAAGCATGGACATTGAACTACAAGCATGCAAAACAAACATCATTCGACCATGAGACCCAAAAACATAGCTAAGCAGTCCAAAATATGCACAAAATCAGTCTAAGGCATGGCCAAAAAGTGCTAGAATTAAGGGCCAAAAGGTCATGCAATACAAGCTAGTGAACCATGATTTGCACTACAACTATATGAAGCACATGAGAGCTCACCAAACCAACCAAAAACAGAAGTATGCCATGCCAAATAATGCCCAAAAACCCATGGAAACATGGCCAATGCATGCAAGAATGATATGTTCCTTTGAAAGGCCAATAAGAGGGTTATTCAACACATGCATGGTGGATATACAAAATGGCAAAACCACCTCTGGAAAGAGGTTATGATGACCCTAAAACTCACTGAAAAGGGCCTGAAATGAGCCTAGGAAGCATGCAAGTAAAGGCCCCTTTGAAAGGCCTTGAAGAGGATTATTCTACACATGCAAGATAGACACCTAACATGGCAAAAAAAACTCTAGACAGAGTTCATGCAGTTCATAAAACTCACAAATAATGGCCTGAAACATGCTCAAGAAGTGTAAAAATATGGGCTCCTTTGAAAGGCCAAGAAAGCTAGTAAACAAAACAAGGGGTGAGGGGGTCACCCCTCTCTGATTTTGAGGCTCAAAAACACATGTTAGCCACTAAAAATCTGCTGGATTTCAGTGGCTAAAAGGCCAAACCAAGGCCAATACAAATGCTCTAATGCATAGCTCAAAACAAGAGGAAATGAAGCATGCAATGGGGTAGATGACCCCCAACAGAAAAATAGTCTTAAACAAACATGTTTAGAAGCTCAAAATAAGACTTTTTTCAGTTTATGACAAAGTCTAAATATGCTTGCAAATAGAGCTAAACTATGAAGTAAAATAAGGCTATAAAGAGGGAAATAGAGACTTACCCTTGTAGAGAAGAAGGCCAGCAGCTTGTGGACCAAAATAGTAAGCCTTCAACCTCTGAAAACCAGCTCCAAGGTGCTTAGAGTGATGGTGGAGGTGTTAGGATAGGAGGTGTAGTGCAATGGTACAAGAACAATGGAGCTTTGGAGCTTGGATGTAGAGAGATAGAGAGAGGTGTATGTATAGCCTTAGCCAAATTTTTCAACCCTTGCAAGTGGAGAGGAGGGTCTCTCTTATAGAAGAAGAGGTCCAAGGCTTCTCTTAGAAGCTTGGAGCAAAGGGGCCAAGCTTCTTAAGGAAGCTAAACCAAAAGGGTCAAGCTTCTGAGGAGAGAGGGGAAGCTTTAGTAGAGCAGAAAGGGGTCAAGCTTCCTCAAGAAGCTAAGAAAGGTTCAAGCTTCTCTCAGAAGCTTAGAGCAAAGGGTCAAGCTTCTTCAAGAAGCTAAAAAGGTTCAAGCTTCTTGGAGAAGCTAAAAAAAGGTTCAAGCTTCTTGGAGAAGCTAAAAAAGGTTCAAAAGGTTCAAGTTTACTCAAGAAGTTAAAACAATGGTTCAAAAGGTTCAACTCAAAAAAACTGGTCGGTGGCCCCATTTGGTGGTCTCCCGATTGAATGCAAGCTAGTGGTGGGGTGGGAGACCAGTAAATGTGGCCCAAAAACCAACAAAACCAGCTTCCCGACAAGAAAACCAGAAAACCGACAAGCGGGGAGAAAAGTGGTCTCCAAGGAGAAAAGGTGGTCTCCCACCCTTGTACCACCTCCCAAACAACGAAAATAGGGTCCACGCCGAAAATGAACCAAGACGGATGCAAAAACGAGGGTTCAGGAGCCAAAACGCGCAGCCGGGTGCCCCGAAAACTGATTGTTAAGCATCGAAAGTGGCGCGCGACCATGAAGGTGGTCTCCCGGGCCACAGTGTCCCTCTAGAGAGAGGAAACAAGGTGTGTGCCAAAAACCGGAGCGAACGGAGGCGCACATTTTCTGCATAAGCTTGGGCTGGAGATTGCGCACAATCATCCGAATCTGATCTTTATCCGTCGGCCTTATGGTCATCATTGAGGCCTTGGCCCTCCAGCGGGTTACGAATTTAGAGAAACTTTCCTTAGGCTCCTGCCTGTTGTCTCGAGATCATGGGTCGTAATCTCGATTTGCGTATTATAAGAGTACTGAGCGACAAAAGCCTCGGCCATCTCATCCCAATTCTTTGACATCGTCCTCCAGTTTGCGTACCAGATGGCACACACCCGACAGGGTTCGGCCAAACAATGAAAGCTTCTGTAGTCTGGTGAGGCCCATCGGCCTTAGTGTGTCCGAAAACAAACGGAGATGCACCATGGGATCCCCGGACCCATCAAAACGGTCGATTTGTGGTATCTTGAACCGATCTGGCAGCGTCACAGCCGCGTCGGTATACCCGTCCTCGATGTCTGGGATGGACTTTTCCCCTTGGGATTTCTTGAACAATTTTCAAGCTTGCTCAACTTCAACGTTGTAGGGTCCACCTCGAACTCAAAGGGAGAGTCCGGTTGATTGATAGGAGTGGGTGCCTTGGATATTGAGGTAGAAGGGGGCGGAGCCGGCCCTGTCGGGATGTCTGTATCGTCCGGATATTCTGGACATTTGGTGTCTCCTCGGGTATCGGATCTCTTGGTGGGGGAGGAGCTTGGTGTGAAGCGGATGCCCCGGCTTGCTGCTGGAGTCTGGTGATTAGCTCTGCTTGCTGGGCCATGACCTCGGCCTGCTGTTTGGCAAATTCCGCTTGGCGGACAACGTCCTGCTGCATGATTTTCATACTTTCTTGGAGTTGGCGCACCATCTCTTCCATTCCTTCCATACTGCCCTGATTTATCTGAACTACCAGTATGTCTATCTCTGGAGTAAAAGCAGATATCTCAACCCAACTGCACACAGGTGAGATGGATAATGACTTCTGATCCAAAGACTGTTGAACTGATGATCTGTGCCTGACTGGCCTTTTTACCCTGCCTCTGGCGAAGGAACACTGATTTGCCCTTGAACTGAATCTCTGACCTGACAAAGTCTATTGACACGAGTCCAATGAACCTGGGGGATATCGGAGCCTTCTGAGCTATGGTTCCAAGACTACCTTGCAAAAGAGAAAACAGACAGCACCTCAGCCTGATTTCACCAAAACCAAAATGAGCAAAGCTGAATGACTGTGCCCCTCCCCCCCTACAGAATTCTGCCACAAGTTCTGCTTGTAAACTGATACCCTCAGGTAAAACTGATTCCCAAATATTGGTGCCCTCAGGCCAGATACCCAGACTTGCAAACTGATACATGTATTCCTGTAGAGACGCACTCTAAAAGCACATAGCAAGCAAGTGAGAGCGAAAACACCCCTATGTTGGGTAAGGTTTCCCTGTCCTATTTTGTCAGGAGCTAGGGTTTCACTACGCACGCAGCGGTTTCAAACAACCTATAATCGGGTAAGCAACCTATCCTAGGTTGGAATGGTCACTATGGATTCCGAATATGCACTAGGTCGAATGATCAAAAGGGTGCCCCTGTAACAACCGAGGTTTGTGTTCCCATCATGGCAGAGCCCATAACCGGTTAGCCTTATGGCACGCAGCCTCCGGCAAACCGTTTAGGAATAGCAGATGGCAAACACGGTGTCCTAGGCGCACCAATGCAAATGCAATGCAAAGAAACATATAAGTGCAAACAAACAAGATATCATGAGTTCGAGTCAAGTTCTTTAAATCCCCAGCAGAGTCGCCAGAAATTGTAGACGTCCCCGAACGTCCCGGGAGGGAATCCCGTTTTGTTCATTGGGCTCACTACAGTTCAGGACTCAATGTCATGGTCCTGTATCTAATCTCGCAGAGTGTAATGCAAAACCGATGAATCATCAAAGTGTCCAAATTCGGCAAATCGTTTTTGAAAATAGATTTTTGAAAGAAGTGCCAAATATGGACTGCTTTGCCAGATACAGAGTCGCCACCTAAATATTTTGTTTTGGGGGAATTTAGGAAATCCTGCCTCGTTGCCTAAGCCCACGTGTTCGTCATCACCAAAGTTGCCTCGGCTCAGGAACTTGGGTACGATTGGGGAAGATCACTTCGTGAGCACCCCCGCTCGCCCGATCAAAAATCGGCCTCTACTAACCATGATATCAAGTTTTGAAAACATTATGTGTTCTTATTCCGGTTATTAGCCTAGAATTACTATGTGATGCGCACAGCATACAAGTATAGACTGGATCGCCTGAGTTGGAACAAAACATTTCATGTTTGTTTTTGAAAGCGGTTTGCTACTCGCAAGTAGGCTAAAATGCGGATTTTGCCACCCTCAAGTGGGCTTAGAAAACATGGTGATTTCCCACTATCTAGTGGGCTTAAAACTCGCAATCAATGAATTGTTCCAATTCAGATAATCCAACCTCCACTCACAGGCATTCAGGCAGTTATATCACATAAGCACATAGTCTCATGGCAAGCATACTATCATGGCAATCACTCACAAGCATGCAAGGATGCTAAAGCATGAACACTTACTGAGTACTCCGAGCCAAAGAAAGAAGCTAATTAGAAATCATGCATGAATCCTAACTATGCTGAGATGCCTAATTAGAAAGATCTGCAAAGTTATTACCACGGCACATCGCCATTAATGAGGCCCCCTTACAGCATTTATTGCGATAACCCCTCTCCGTCGGGACGGTACGCCCTCACCCTGAACAAGGGAAGCTACAGCATAGACTTCAGCCAAGGTGACAGGTCGGAAGGGACAACGAAATGATTACCAAAGGATATAAGTAGACGTTGAAGACAAGAAGAAGGTTAAGCTTTTCTATCTCTAATCTATCTCTACAATCGACTTCTCTTTCTAACTTGCTCGTCGGAGGGTTCGCTAGGGGACTCCCCGTTCCCCATTGAACTCTTGTGCAAGTTCTCTGGTGCGCTCGATCACTCGGATACTGGTTGGAGAAGCGTGGATCAGTCCGACCCGTCCAAGTCTCTTGTAGTAACATCAGTTGGCGCCGTCTGTGGGAAACTCTTACTTCGCGGGCCAGTTGTGCTCATTGTCGTCGGAGACCCTTCTCCAAGAACCCATTTCCTACCACCTGCCAAGGTGTATGGTCATGACTAGATCCATGGCTTCTCACCCCAATGTTCCCGATCATCAAGCCGACCCCCCCAATCCAAATAACCCACCACCGTATTTCACCGAGCTCACCAACAGCATTAACCGCTTGGCCGAGCAAAACCAAGCCCTGATTAATGATCTTCTCCAAAGAAACCTTCCTATGCCTCCTCTACCACCTCCAGCTATTCCCTCCAACCAAGAACGAGCCCCGAGCCATGCTATCCTGCAGCCTAATCCACCCAACTTGGAAGGCTTACAACCCCCTCCCCCAGGTATAAACCTGCCACCTCGGGGCCCACAGCCATCGATCCCGGCACCGACCCCTGAAGGAGAGGCCAGCAGCATCCAGCCCCCGCTGCCCTCCGGTGGTGACAACATCCCTCTCTGGGACGCAAAACTCCGAGCCATGAAGCTCCAGCTCCAAGGGGTCATGCAGAACATACAGCATAAACCATCTACCACAGCCAATTCCCCATTTGTTGCTTCCATCAGGGACAAACCTCTACCCCCCAAGTTCAAAATGCCCACCATCGACTCTTTTGACGGTACGATGGACCCAGTCGACCACTTGGAGACCTACAGAACCCTTATGATCCTCCATGCATTCCCTGACGAAATTATGTGTCGGGCTTTCCCCGTGACACTCATGGGGTCAGCTTGACTTTGGTTTAGTCAACTGCCGGTGGACTCTGTCTCTACCTTCCAGCACCTCAGTGACTCATTCCTCAGTCATTTCATTGGAGCTCAGCGCCAGCGACGTCCGGCAACCCAACTCCTCAACATCCGTCAGACCGAGGGGGAGTCACTGCGCAGTTTCGTTACCCGCTTCAACACTGAAGCCTTGCAGGTAGCGGAAAACGATGACAAAGTCATCTTTACAGTTTTCATGGCGGTCTACGGTCATCTGGCTTCCTCTTCTCCCTCTCAAAAAACCCTCCCGCCTCCATGGCAGCCCTACTCTCCAAAGCCCCAAAATACATGAACGCCGAAGATTCCCTAACCGCTCGCCAAGACCCTGCAGCCAAAAACCCCACCACCAGGGAGAAGAGAAAGGATTCAGACACCAGAAACACCCAATACAATAACCGAACACCTCATTATACCGGCCGACCCCCCTGAGCCGACCGGTTCGGCACCAGCCCGACCGCCCGGCCGGTTCGAGCAGTACACACCCCTCAATTCACCCATGGAACAAGTCCTCAATCAGATCAGCGTGACTACCCCCTAAAATGGCCAACCATCACGGACTCCTTCCAATCGGAGAGACCAGTCCAAATACTGTCATTTCACCAGGACCACGGCCATAACCGAAAGTGTGTTAACCTTAAAGATCAGGTCGAGGGCTTGATTCGTCAAGGTCGTCTCGTCGATTCACGGAAAACTCGCCCTCAGCAGAGACAAAACGGACTGAACCCATCAGAAACAACCGCCGCACACCCCTCCCCGACAACCAGCACAACCTAACCAAGGTCATGATCGCCCTCCAGCAACCTCGGGCACAAGGTAACCTCGCCCCACCTGTTGGAGAAATTAGAGTTATTTCCGGCGGGTTTGCTTGTGGAGAGACCATCCCACTCGGCCAGCGGGCAGAATCAGAAAAATAAGACATGGGGCTCAGACAAAGAAGTTGCCACTTGGACCGACCCCAAACAGCTAAGCAGTGGACCGAGCCTATCACATTTACAGACGCCGACTGCACAGGCATCCGTTACCCCCATGACGACCCTCTCGTCATCTCCCCCTCCTCTCCAATTACAAGGTCAGACGGGTTCTCATCGACAACGGCAGTTCTTCAGACATCATCTTCCTCAATTGCTTCTGCCAGCTCAAGATCGGGAAAGAAAGTTTGTCCCCTCTCCAAACCCCTTTGGTCGGTTTCACGAGCGACCAGGTGACCTCCATTGGCTCCATCGATCTTCCCATCACAATCGGCGAGTACCCTCGACAGACCACAAAGTTGTTCACCTTCCTTGTGGTCAACTGCCCCTCTGCCTACAACATCATCCTTGGCCGCACCACCCTAAATGCTTTCCAAGCTATCACATCCACTTTCCAGCTTGCCATCAAGTTCCCCACCGATCTTGGGTCGGCACAGTGAGGGGAGAACAGACCGTGGCCAGAGAATGTTATGTCGCCTCACTTAAAGAAGTCAAGCTCAGGGAGGCTATGATCATTGAAGGACTTGACGTCAGAGACGAGGACGAGCTGGTCAGAGGGGAACCAGTGGAAGAGCTTGTCGAGGTCCTCATCGATCCCACCAACCCGGCCAAAACTGCCAAGATCGGCAGCCAACTATCCCCCCAGGCCAAGGCCGACCTTACCGCCCTCCTGATTGAGCACAACGATGTATTTGCATGGACCCACTCCGATATGCCGGGTATTGACCCCTCTTTCACCACACACCGTCTCAGCATTGAGCCCCATTTCCGACCTATCCGCCAGAAACAACGCATCTTTCACCCGAGCGCAATAACCTTATTGCTTCTGAAGTAGATAAGCTCCTTGAAGCACAGTTCATCACAAATGTGGACTACCCCAGATGGCTGTCGAATGTGGTTCTGGTTCGTAAAAATAATGGTAAGTGGCGGCTCTGTGTCGACTACTCCGACCTCAACCGAGCTTGCCCCAAAGACAGCTATCCTCTCCTCGCATAGATCTGCTGGTTGACCACGGCCGGTCATCAAATGCTCAGCTTCATGGATGCCTTCTCTGGGTACAACCAAATTCTGATGCACCCGTCTGATCGGGAACATACCTCCTTCATCACCGACCAAGGTACCTACCATTACCGTGTGATGCTGTTTGGGTTGAAAAATGCTGGGGCCACCTACCAACGGTTAGTCAATGCTGTCTTTCATCACCAGATAGGCCGAAACATGGAAGTATATGTCGACGACATGCTAGTCAAGAGCAAGCTCTCTACTAATCATATGGCCGACCTGCGAGAGACCTTCGCCACCCTACGAAAGTACTAAATGAAGCTCAATCCGGAGAAATACGCCTTCGGTGTAGGATCTGGGAAGTTTTTGGGTTTCATGGTCAATCAGCGGGGCATTGAAGCTAACCTTGAAAAGATCAAGGCCTTGATTGAAATGCAGTCTCCTAGAACGGTTAAGGAGGTTCAGAGGCTTACTGGCCGAGTGGCCGCCCTCAACCGCTTCATTTCCCGCGCAACGGATAAGTGCCTCCCCTTCTTCAAAGTTCTTCGGCAAACTTTTGAGTGGACGGCCGAATCCGAAGAGGCCTTTCAGCAGTTGAAGCAGTGCATGGCCAACCCCCCCTCCTTTCTCAGGCAATCACGGGCGAACCCCTCTTCCTCTATTTAGCCGTGTCAAACACCGCAGTCAGTGCAGCTCTTATCAGGGAAGACAGCTCTGTCCAACGGCCAGTCTACTACATCAGTCGGGCTCTTAGAGGAGCGGAACAGAATTACCCACTGTTAGAAAAAATGTCCTTGGCTTTGGTCACCGCCTCCAGACGGCTCCGTCCTTACTTCCAAGCCCATTCCATAGTGGTCGTCACTGACCAACCATTGAAGAAGATAATGCAACAACCAGAGCTTTCTGGTAGACTTATGCAGTGGTCGGTCGAACTCAGCCAGTTTGACATCTCCTACCGGCCTCGGACAGCGATTAAGGGGCAGGCTGTTGCCGATTTCATTCTGGAATTCACTAATCCCACTCCAACCACAGCTCCTCCGCCTCCACCAACCCCTACCGAGCCAGAAGACCCCCACTCTTGGACCCTCAACGTCGACGGATCATCCCGCAAGGAAAGGCAGCATGCTGCCTCATCCTCACGCCCCGACGGTGGATATTTCAAGTGTGCTCTCCGGTTCCTATTTGATGCAAGCAATAATGAGGCTGAATATGAGGCATTGATTGCAGGTCTTCGCCTCGCCAGAGACATTGGTGTCAGCCATATCCAAGTGTTCAGCGATTCCCAGCTCATCGTCGGACAAATCACGGGGAATTCGATGCCAAGGAAGATTCCATGCGGGCTTATAGGGATATTGCACTCCTTCTCACTCACCTCTTCAATAATTTCCACATCAAGCACATCCCTCGAGCGGAAGACTCCAAGGCAAATGAAATGGCTCAGTTGGCTTGGGCAGACCAGTCAGACCTCAGCTACGGTGTCTACCTCGAGTACCAAGCCCACACTGCCATTTCCCCAAACCAGCAGCAAGTCTACTTCCTCCAAAATGAACCTATCCCCTGGGCGTCCGACATCTTTCTATTTTTGACAACGGGGGAACTGCCAGATGACAAACAGCAGGCCGCCAAAGTCAGGCCCGGTCGTCCAATTACATTCTTGTCGATGGTCTTTTGTACAAAAGGGGCTTTTCACGCCCATACCTGAGATGCCTTAATCCTTAGGCGACCTACGTGATGAGAGAAGTCCATGAGGGTGTATGTGGCAATCATTCGGGTGGCAGGTCCCTAGCCCACAAAATACTTCGCACTGGTTATTTCTGGCCTACTCTTAATCAAGATGCGACAGACTTCGTGCTCAAATGTGATAAGTGCCAACGTTTTGCCAACATCCCCCATGCTCCTCCCACAGAATTGATCACACTCTGCAGCCCTTACCCATTCGCCAAATGGGGGATCGACTTGATTGGCCCGTTGCCCACTGGCCGGGGGCAAACCAAATTCGCCATTGTCGCCATCGATTACTTCACTAAATGGGTGGAAGCAGAACCCCTTGCCACAATTACCGAGCGGAACACAACCAGATTCATCTGGCAGTCGATCGTCTGCAGGTTTGGCATCCCTCAAGCCATCGTCTCCGACAACGGTAAACAATTTGACAATGCCAAGTTCAGGAAATTTTGCGCCGAGCTTCAAATCCAGCCATGTTTCTCCTCCCCAGGCCATCCCCAAGCCAATGGCCAAGTTGAGGTCACCAACCATTCTCTTCTGAAGATCATCAAAACTAAGCTGGAAACTGCTAAGGGACTCTGGGCTGAGGAATTACCAAATGTACTTTGGGCCTACCGCACTACCGCCCGAACTCCCACTGGGGAGACCCCCTTTCGCTTAACATACGGCGCTGAGGCAATCATCCCAGTGGAAATCGGTCTGCCTACCCCAAGGGTTCTACATCCCAATCCAGAACTAACTGAAGAGCTGCATCGGGAGACCCCCTTGACCTAATTGAAGAGCTCCGAGAAACCACTGCAGTCAGACGCGCCTCATACCAACAAAAAATGAGAGCTCACTACAACCGCAGAGTCCGACCGAGGGAGTTCGCCGTGGGGGACCTTGTTTTGCGCGAAATAACCCTCGCCACCAAGAATCCGGCTGAGGGCAAGCTGGCACCCAAATGGGAAGGACCTTACGTTGTTAAAGCCAGACCTCGTCCGGGCACTTACCGACTTCAGGACATGGAGGGCCGAGATCTCCCCCACCCATGGAACGCCGAGCACTTGAAGCGTTACTTTCAATAATTTTCCATTCTTGTACTGATCAGTTATTGTATTTTCTTCTTGGCTATTTACACACTTGAATGTTCTTGTTCTTCTCTCACATGATGTAAATTTCTGATCACATGGGCTACACTTTAATGACAACAAACTTATATCTCAGTTATCTGTGTGGTATTCCAATAACGCTTTGATCGCAGCCTCAACCAAACTGAGCATGAAGAGCTCGGCCAGACCGAGTTACTTAAAGCCTCAGCCAAACCGAGTTACTTAAAGCCTCAGCCAGACTGAGCATGAAGAGCTCGGCCAAACCGAGTTACTTAAAGCCCCAGCCAGACTGAGCATGAAGAGCTCGGCCAGACCGAGTTACTTAAAGCCTCAGCCAGATTGAGCATGAAGAGCTCGACCAGACCGAGTTACTTAAAGCCTCAGCCAGACTGAGTATGAAGAGCTCGGCCAAACCGAGTTACTTAAAGCCTCAGCCAGACTGAGCATGCAAAGCCTCAGCCAGATTGAGCATGCAAAGCCTCAGCCAAACTGAGCACGAAGAGCTCAGCCAGACTGAGTTACTTAAAGCTACTAAATTACTTGAAGAATCAGTTAATCATAGCTTAACCCAAACTGAGCGCGAATGAGGAGCTTGATCAAGACCATCCATGTAAACTTCATGGTTATGGCATAGTGGCCATACTTAGTCAAATTCTAGGTCCATGTTTTTACAACACTCTTTACGTTTTTTCTTTTTGACTTTCATTTCCCAACTTAATCTTTCATTTATCAACACCCTTACGCCGTGATTTAAAAATTTCACTCTTGGGGACCCTCACAAGCCAAACTGATTCCATCTTTGGGTCATGATTTGAACCTTCAAACTTTTTAACATTCTTATATTTTGAACTTCACAATGATTTGTACACAAGCAATTACATTTTTAACATCATTACATTCTTACAGTTTGTGCAAGTCACCATTCTCATTCATTGCAGATTACACACACACAAAAAACAGTATGCCAAACACAATTCATAATTTTATTCATTCACAAACTTGTACATAAGTTTATTACAGCAATTCACAAAAAAAAAAAACCAAAACTCTGCGTACAACTTTTCTCTACCCCACTCACTCCTCTTCACTTGCGACGAGATCTTCTTCTTCAACGCCCTCGTCTAGGGAGGTCTGGGCCACGTCGTCTTCGTCGATCTTGACACTACTAAAGTCTAAGTCTAGGAACAGCGCTTCAGCTTTACGCTTGAACATCTTCCACCCACTGTCCCAGAACTCAGCCATTTCGTGTTTGTAGAAGTCCGACTGCTGGAAGCTCTGGATTACTTCTTCTTCACTCCTTCCCCCAGCGGTCGCCCCTGATGGGCCAGCCCCCCCAGACCCTTCTCTCGCCAGGTGGCTGGCGATCGCAGCATCGATAGCCATCTGAAAGTCAGCAGACCCCTCTACTGCTGCGATGCACAGATCGGGGTATGCTGCCCTCTCTGAGGCTGACTTGGTTTTCTCTTCCCCCAACTCCTTCTCCAACGTTGCCTTTTCTGCCGCAGCCTTGGTGTGTTCATCCTCAAGATCTCGCTCCAACCCAGCGATCTTTAGGTTTGCTTCTTCCTTCTCTTTGATCCACTGGGCGTGCAGATCTTCATTGTTGGTCATGGCCTCTTCAAAACGCTCGTTGGCGACTGTGCAGGCATTTTGAGCATCTTCCAGCTTCTTCTGCTCGCCAGCTAGCTGGAACTCGAACGACACCACCTTGCGACGTTCGTCCTCCAGCTCTACCTTGGCCGCGCACAGCTCAGCATAGGCACGATCGGCAACATTGCCCTGTACGATCGCCAAAACCTCTATCTTCTTCGCCGTCTGAACCTCCTCCAACCTCCTGGCACACGCACTTCGCGCAGCCTTCCTCCAACCTACGCTCTCCTTCTTAAAACTTTCAAGTTGGGCCTTCGCCTCCTCCAACTTTGCCTTCACAGGTTTCACTTCACCCTTTGCAGCCGCTGCCTTTCTCAACAGAGCCCCTGCCAAGGTGGTCGCCTCCATTTGGGTAGAGCACAGCCCCCTTAGCAGCTCAGCCTCATTGAACCTGGCCGCAGAGCGCACGGCTCCTTCGTCCACTATCCCCAAAAAAAGATCTGCAGCTGTCCTAGCTAGGCCTCCTTCTCCATCCAGTCGCCCAGACACTACGGGAGCATGGTAGATGGCATACTTCACCTTGACCCCCTCTCCTTGGGGCACTGGACCCCCCTTGGGCTGCTGCTCAATCACTTCCTCAGGGTCAGCTGACCCACTTTCCAATTGCATCTTGGGGCCCAGGGCGCTCACGTGCTCTTCTCCCTCTTGGCCCCCTTGACTCTTCTCTCCCTGCGCCTCTGGGACAACCACCCTTTCTGGTGTAGTCCTCACTTCCCTCTCCTCTGCCTTTTCCGCCATGGGGTAACCTCCCCACCAACCCTCATCTTTTTCGACCCAGGCGCATCCGAAGCCCCCTCAGGGGCAACCCTCCTCTTCTTCTTCTTTTTCAAAGCCTCCTCCTCCTTGTTCGCCCTTTCCTTAACCGGATCAGCCGGGGGCAGTCGTGGCTCAAAACTGCCCAAGTCCTTTTCCTCCAGCGGCTTGGGGCGCAGTCGAATTCTCTCCCTCGCGACCGGTTTTGGTGGCTGGCCTAACTGCGCTTCTTTAAACTGATTGGCCTTGGCGAAAATGGTCCGATCCTCCGCCTCTTGCGCTTTTCTCCTCACCTCTAGCTCTGCCGGTGCCAGATCTTCACTGGTCGGCTGAGGGCCCAACCTTGCGGCAAACAAGGCTGATGGTGAACGAGATCGTCCCATCTGGCGCCCTCCTTCTCTCTCCATGCCTTCACTTTCTTCACCCTCTCCTCCGCTGCCGCCCCCAACCTTGGCTCTATAGACTTGGTGGGCACTCTCCACACCGTGCGCACTCTAACTCCCCCGTTTGTGGACATGTAGAACCACCGCGGCCTCCACTCTTCGATTGATGACGGCAACCCCGCCACCAGTCCCCTCCCTGCCACCGCCTGCAAAGTGACCCAAGTTTCTTGCTAGCCCAAGGCCTTGTAGCACGCAAAGAACTCGTCCACCGTCATAGCCTCTCCTTTGTTCGCTCTCGGCCACGCACTTGCACAGGCCAGTACAATCTTCCACGCATTGGGCATTAGTTGACCCAACGCCACCTCCAATCGGTTTAGGACATCCACTACTATCTGCGGAAGCGGCAACCTCAACCCTCCCTTAAATGCCTCCTCGTAGAGGATAAACTCCCCCGGCCGGCCGGCGGATGGCCTCTCCGTTGGCGTCGGCAGCATTAACTCTATTTCGGCGGGAACCTGGTATTTTTCGCGCATACCCTCCAACTCCTCCGCAGTAACAGTCGACTTGTCGGCCTTCGTATGCCAGTGATCTGGTTCTGCCTGGATGATTGGCTTCGAAGGCGCTATCATGGTGGACGAACGAGGTCGTCCCGCCGGTTCCCCCCCTCTCCCCACTCGCCCCTCCGTCCTGTATTGCTCCGCCAAATCCACCACATCGTCGTCCCCTAACGGGTCAACCCTGGTGGTTGCAGCTTCCTTTTAGGCCATTTTTATGGTATGTCTGTGAATGGCTTCGGATGCGGGTGTGAGAAAATTTACAAAGTGTCACAAGGGTGTATCACTAGCAACGAAAGAGTTTACACTTGGAATATTTTGGTTGTTTGCAAAGAGGTACGTAAAACGGATAATACCAAACGCCCAAGGTTTGCCCGTATTCCAAGAGTCACAATTAATTTTCGCCAGTTTGAAAATTTTCAAAAATCCGCCAAAACTGTCTTTTCAATACCCTATAATGACCTATCGTTTCACTTATTACCCAACGCCTAACCTCCCCCACTACGCGATTCTGCCACGTGTACGACCACGATCCACTGCCCCTTTCCCCTTCCCTGTCTATTCCACTTCACTTCAACATGTGCCCCGCCGCCTCTTAAGCCCCGCGTCCCACCGCCCCACCCTTCGCGGTCGCCCTTCCGCTCGGACACCCTTCGCGGTCGACCCTCCTCATGGTCGGTCCCTCCGCTTGGCCACCCTTCGCGGTCGGCCCTCCTCATGGTTGGTCTCCCCGCTCGGCCATCCTTCGCGGTCGGCCCTCCTCATGGTCGGTCACCCTTCTCGGTCGGCCTTCACCCTATCAGTCCTCACATCCCTCATTCTCTTCATTATTCTCTTCGTTGGACTAAAGCTGCACTTGGGAATGGGGGACTACTGATATGGGTAGGCCCATAAAGGTTATAGCCCACCATTTAGGGCCCAATACATATCCCAAATACTAGAGCCCAGCATTGTTGAAGCCCCATGTAGCAATAAGAACCAATGACATCAAGACACATGGCAAGAGAAGGGTAAGCCACATCAGCAGACAAAGATCTGCAAAATTATTGCCACGGCACATCGCCATTAATGAGGCCCCCTTACAGCATTTATTGAGATAACCCCTCTCCGTCGGGACGGCACGCCCTCACCCTGAACAAGGGAAGCTACAGCATAGACTTTCGGCCAAGGTGACAGGTCGAAAGGGACAACGAAACTCCGTCGGGACGGCACGCCCTCACCCTGAACAAGGGAAGCTACAACATAGACTTTCGGCCAAGGTGACAGGTCGAAAGGGACAACGAAATGATTACCAGAGGATATAAGCAGACGTTGAAGACAAGAAGAAGGTTAAGCTTTTCTATCTCTAATCTATCTCTACAATCCACTTTTCTTTCTAACTTGCTCGTCGGAGGGTTCGCTGGAGGACTCCCTGTTCCCCGTTGAACTCTTGTGCAGGTTCTCTGGTGGGCTCGATCACTCGGATACCGGTTGGAAAAGCGTGGATCAGTCCGACTCATCCAAGTCTCTTGTAGTAACATCATATTGAGTTAAGAGTCACAGGGGTAAAGGGAAGAAGGAAAAAAAAAATTGACTCTAACCCATCCAATCAAAATTTTAATTTATTATAATCATATTTGTTTGTCACATTTATTTTAAAATAAATATACAATTGTGCCTACAGTGTTTAAATTTTAAAATGAAAATTTTAATTGATTATAAGCACTGGTAGAGTCAATGATTATCACAATGATTATCATCACAATGAAAATTTTAAAATAGAAGGTTATTATCAAAATTTTAAAATTGATTATGAAAATTTTAAAATTATTACAATGATTATCATCAAAATTGTATGAAATTCAAAAATTAAAACAATCAATGGGATAACATGGTGCACTGAAATGCTAAGAACAACAACTGCAAAATAAATAAATAAATAAAACAATCAAATAGCTCAAACTATTGAAATCCACCCATAAGCAAAATATGAAACCAACCTTTTGAATCCATTTAATTTGCTCATGGGAAGCAGCCAACCCATTGCCACACCCAAAAAAAATAAATAATAAAAATAAATTGATTCCCAGTAGAAGCCATCGAAGCCATCACATATTGTCAAAGACACACACTCACACACATCACATAACATAACAGATTCTTGGCAAAGACACACACAAAGAGCATCACATAACATAACATATAATATTGTCAAATTTTAGTTCCAAAACTGAATCTAAATTCATCAGGTGGACTGCAACCTCTTCCCCGAGAAGAGCAGCTGCTAAAAATAAATAAATAAATAAAACAATGAAATAGCTCAAACTATTCAAATCCACCCATAAGCAGAATGTGAAACCAAACTCCACTTTCAAATATGGCAGCAAGATAACAAAGAACACCCACAATGATAATCTAAGTCAAATCACACAATTGAATTCCAATAAAATTGCAGAATACATATTCAAATGTTATACTTGTACAAAAATCAAACAGCCATTTTGGTGTGAATTTTTAATGTATTAACACTAAATCCATCAATCCACATATAGAATAGACGCAATACACAAATTAACTGCCATCAATCTAAAATGTAAAATTAAATATAGCTACAGGACAACAGCAATCATTTTATGGTCCTAATTCAAATCATATTAAATAATGAATAATGAATTTACCTTTATAA
Organism: Camellia japonica; assembly: GCA_030407325.1. Classification (NCBI taxonomy): domain Eukaryota; kingdom Viridiplantae; phylum Streptophyta; class Magnoliopsida; order Ericales; family Theaceae; genus Camellia; species Camellia japonica. The sequence continues at coordinate 24,522,758 of JAPPVO010000059.1, read as the reverse complement.
CTATAACTCATGCCTCAATTTGGAAGTGCTGACATTGGTAAATAAAAAATTACAAACTTCAATCAATGTGAATTTTTCCAAAGAAAATGAGCATATCCAACCAACAGTGGTTGAGTATTTAGCATGAATAAGGAAGAAGATTAAAAAAGCAAAATTACTTTAGGAACATGACATATTTCAAAAAATTACTTAAGATATAAAATCTAGATAGAAGTATTTAGGAACATCAATATTTTCTTGGAAAAAAGTAGAAAATTTAAAATTTACTTAGCAAAAGTGTCACCCTTCAAAAATATAAAAACAACACCCAAATCGTACACATTAAAATTCATTTGAACTACTAAGACAACTGTGCCACTTAGAATGCTATTTAGGATAAAGATGAAAGAGAAATGTACTTTCAGACATTATCATATCTTTTCAAACAAATTGAACAAAAATATGCACAATTTGTTGCTCACTCGAGATTGCCACTCTTTCAATATTTTAGACAAAGTATGCACAATGTGCACATTTAGTTTAGACATCTCTAGCAATATTTTAACTCCACAACAATAAATACAAAATCTTTAGAGAGATAAGAAAAAAACTTAAAATAATGTAGACCTGTAAAAAGGGAGCCGATATTACAATTTGCTTCAGTCTTCATCCACCTGTAAAATACAGAAAATATATGAAAATTAAAAGAGATTACCCAATCAAAACAATACATGCATTGTCAACTAATAAAAGGTTTTTCATAGACCATCCAAATCAAACTAAACAGAAACATTGTTGCACAATAATAATAGGCTACCCAATGGAAACACTATCAACAAACAAACACATTGTCAATACAGATACAAAGTAATGACTCTAAAAACATTAATTTACAAAAATCAATCCATATTTTTCTTGGGTTTTATTTTTTTCAACTCTTTCTTCTTGGAACTCTAAACCCATTTATTATAAGTTTAGTCCCATCAGTTTTGTGTATGTAACACTCCATCATCTTCTTCAATCTTCACCTACACCCATTCAGATTCATTTTGCTTCCAACCTTAAATAAATTTGGAATATTTGTTAAGCAATATATGACCATAAGCAAAATATCAATCAACCCCCTTTTGAATCCATTTGGTTAGCTAATGGGCAGCAGCCAACCCCTGCCACAACAAAAACAAAATTTTGATTTAAACTAAATAAACTATAAGACTAAGCTGATGCAATAAAATTTAATGGATAAAACAACAAATGAACAACATACAGTAAGGGGACAATTGTTTACAGGGTCTTAAAAAAGTAATAGGCAATGCTGAAACTATATTTATTTTTTATCACAACTTACCAATCGCCACTCCCAAATAAAGAAAAAAAGAACGAAAGAATAGAAAAACACAAAAAGAATCAGTATTTAGGAAACTCAAAAGTATTTGGCACCCATTTCCCATAAAAGAATCAAACATTTCATAAATCAAAATCATGTCAGATTTCAAACTGAAATAAACACCCATTTAAAAAATGAAGCCCATTTAAACTGAATCTAAATTGGGGCTTTTTATTTCAAATCTATGTTGTTACCTTATGAAGAAAGTTTTATGCAATCTCAAGTATCAGATATAACTATTAGAGAAGCACTTTAGACCCAAATTGAGCATTGTAAGACCAAACTTGGAATAGCATGTTTGGAAATTAACCTAATCTTAGTCTTGGTCTACATTTAGATTACATTCTATAGGTATTTTAAGCAAAGCGTCAGTAGTATCTAATCACTTAGCTTTAAATTTGGAAGAGAAGTATATTATACTTACTTTTAACTCAAAAAGTAATGTATTTTGGAACTCTATAAATGAATTTAATGTATCAAGGAAAAATTAGAAAGTAATAAAGAACAAATTAAATAAAAGGAAACTAACTAAGGGTATATGAGTTATAATTTTGGAGGACTACCTGAATTTTTACTCAAATCTCTAAAGTAATAAGTTTAAAATTACTCCTAATAATTCCAGAATGCCAATATAACTCATTTCCTCTGAGTTTCATATTTTTCCCACATGGAATCAAATGCTTCTCAACCTTCTCTCCCTTCTCTCTGTAATTTAACAGTTAACAACATATGGTGTTTCTTCTAACTTTCCTGCGACAACCTTCTAACTTTCAAACTTTCTTCAAACTTTCTTTCTTCGTTAATTTAGCAGTTAACAACCTTCTAACTTTCTAACTTTCTAACTTCATTAACTTTCTAGCTTTCTGTAATTTGACTTTGTTAAATTACAAAAAGTTAGCTTTAAGTGAGCTTTATTGTGAGCTTATACTCTATATTCTATTATATATGTCTCCATTAATACATTTGAGTGAGCTTTGTTGTTCAAGTTTCATACAACATTATTGTTTTTCATATCAAATTTTTAATCTAATGATTTAAAAGTGGTGAAGCTCAATAAACTATAATACATTAATAACTTAATAAATATTATAAATTCTATAGTATCCATATTATAGTTTTTTTTTTTCAATATAAAATTACCTTTTAACAAATTCACTCAAATTACATTAAATTACAATGAAATATCCATCAATACATTTGAGTGAGCTTTGCTGTTCAAGTTTCATAATGAAATATCCATCAATTCAAGTTTCATGCTGTTCAATCCATAAATACAATGAAATATCCATCAATACATTACAGCTCACTCACTCAAATTACCTTTTAACAAATTCAAATTCAAATTTAACTTCTTGTAATTTAACTTGTGATTACAGAAAGCTAGGGTCTGTAATTTAACAAATTCAACTTGTTAAAATAAATTTATTAACTTTCTAACTTTCTGTAATTTAGCAGTTAACAACCTTTCTAACTTTCTTCAAATCTATTATTGGGGCTTTTCACCTTATGAAGAACAGCTTCGTTGAAGAACAGCTTCGTTTTCGGAGGTGACGGGATAGGGCGTCAGCGAAGGAAGAGGGTGAAAAAAGAGAGTCGGTGGTCGAGAGGAGAAAGGATAGAAAGAGGCGAGGAGAGGTGGTCGGTGGTCGGTCAGTGGCAGTGTCGTCGTGAGAGGAGAGGCAGAGAAGAGAGGTAAAGAGAGAGGAGCGTATGAAAGGATGGATGAAAGAGGGGGGGTAGAGATGAAAGAGGGGAGACAGAGAGACGGGCGGGAAAAAAATTCATCTCAGCCATTTATTTTTGTTTGAAAAGATCTGTACCGTTAATACCAAATATATCTCTCATACATTTTGTACATTTTCAAAATCTATTGTGTCTTATTATATAGATTTTAATATACCCAATTTGATTTTAATAAACCCAAATTTTAATCAACCAGACTAAAAAATTTGATTCTTGCTCCCCCTACCCCACCCAAATAATGATAATTTTAAGAAAAAATTTAAAAACCAGGCTTATAAATTTCCTACACAACCAACCAAAACAATGATCAATCACAAACTGTCAACATCAGACACAATGTTTCAATCACAAATTGGACAATGTTTCAATGTTTCACCGAATCAATGTTTAAATGTTTCAATCACAAATTGATTATTGAAATTAAATATTAGAGTAAAGATTATCCAAAAATTAGAGTAAAGATTATCCAGAGATTATCCAAAGATTATCCAAAGATAGAGTAAACACTAAAGATTAGAGTAAAGATTATCCCAAAATTAAAGATTAGAGTAAAGATTATCCAAAGATTACCCAAAGATAGAAATATAAATACCAAGGAAAAAGCCCAGGTTTGCTCACCTAAACAGTATGTATACCGGATTATTCATGAGATGAGAGAAAACAACTCAAAAAATTTCCCATAAATGATTAAAAAAATGAAGAGAGTGAGAGTGGGGAGACTGAGACCTTGAAGGGAAGAGAAGGTGTTACCTGAATACGATGACGACCACCGAATCAACGAAGAGCTGATTGAAGCAACAAAGAACACCGAAACAATGATGATGAATCGGTTTGAATACAACCACTGTGGCAAAGAAAGAGAGAGAAACAGTGTTGATGAAATGGGTTTTGGGTGGTGAAGGGAGAGTGAAATAGGTTTGAAATGTTTTCAACTTTCAAACTATATATAACGGTGAAATGAACAATCTCAACCTTTAAATCCATAGGATAGATGTTCCATCGGGATTCAAACCCACTTCAATTAAACTAATGTAGAACAATGAAACTCTCAACAACCAATTCCAAAGACTTTTGCTTGAACAATATGATACCGTGAAGGGCCTATTCGTGAATTTTATAATTCTGTTAAGGGCCTATTCGTTGAAATAAAAAAATGAAATGTGGTTTAGATTTAAATGAGACAAAAAAAAAAAGTTAATAATTGTAAGAAAAAATTAATAAACCATACTTATAAATTTGATTTTAATATTTTAATAAACCCAAATTTTAATAAGCCAGACTAATAAATTTGATTCTTGCTCCCCCTACCCCACCCAAATAATGATAATTGTAAGAAAAAATTAAAAAAACAGGCTTATAAATTTCCTACACAACCAACCAAAACAATGATCAATCACAAACTGTAAACATCAAACACAATGTTTCAATCACAAATTGGACAATGTATCAATGTTTCACTGAATCAATGTTTAAATGTTTTAATCACAAATTGATTATTGAAATTAAAGATTAGAGTAAAGATTATCCAAAAATTAAAGATTAGAGTAAAGCTTATCCAAAGATTACCCAAAGATAGAAATATAAATACTAAAGAAAAAGCACAGGTTTGCTCACCTGAACCGTATGTATACCGGATTATTTTTTTGTTGAACACCATTGCTCCCTTTTGCAGCCCCTTTGTTCCTCTTTTGCAACGGCTCCGTCGTCAATGGGGTTTGGGGCTGCCATTGCTGATGAAGATTGGGAGCGAGAGGGAGAAAGAGAGAAGATGAAGAGAGTAATATGGGGTTTGGGGCTCAGTCGCTGGCAAGGGTTGGGCGAAATGGGCTCCGCTAGAGGTAGAGAGAGAGAGGGGTGCCGTTGTCAATATTCAAGGGTGTTTGGGGCTGTCACTGTTGATGAAGATCGGGATGGCGGAGAGATGGAGGGAGGAAAAGAGAAGATGATGAGAGGGAATGGGCTCCGACAGGGAAGGTTGGGCTCTGATGGAGAAGAGAGAGAGAGAGAGAGAGAGAGAGAGAGGAGCTGCGTGTTTTCAAAATTTGAAATCAAAAAGAGATAAATGGGAGAGACAAATGGGAGTGAGAGAGAGTGAGAGGCTGTCTGTTGAAATAAGAGACAAATGGGGTGAGATATTTTGAGCCCTTAGATTAAATCAATCTAATGATCCAAATTTTGACACAGGTATAAGAGTCACATCAGGATTCAAAAACCGAGCTTCCTTATTATATAGATTTTCTTTAAACCACCCCCAACCCCCTTTTTTTTTAAAGAAAAAAATATATATATATATTTGGAAAAAAAAAAAAAAAAACAGTATGCTGTATTTCATTGAGAAAATTTTTGTGGATCACAAAGCATGTGTAGGAAAATCTCTTCCATTTACATTGACAAAGTCGATAGAACCAAGTCATGATGCAGACAAGCCACCAATGATCTGACTTTTGAATTCTAGAAGAATTTCTCTAGTGTGGAACTACAATTAAATTAAAATCTGCAGACATTGTTAGGCAGCTTTGCACATTATCACTCCGGCAATTGTCAAAGTTGTTTGGACAACATGTTCAGGAGCACCAGAAGAATATATCTTATCAGCCCCATCTTCTTCTTCCTCCATCATCTTATTCTCACCATAGCCAATAGCTCACCCACCCCTTATTATTACCCGGTAGATGACATTGTAGTCAACTGCGGCTCCTTTGGCAACTCAATCGCACTAGATGGCCATGCGTGGACTGGAGATACCGGGTCACAATCTACTTTTTCACGGCATCCAAATGGAAAATCAGTAACCTCACAAGAAGTTCCCTAATCCCTTTCTGCCGATCTATCCCCTACTTGACCGTTCGGATATCTCACTCTTGGTTTGCCTATACATTCCAAGTCAGTCCAGGCCAAAAGTTCATCCGCCTGCACTTCTATCCAGCTTTATACCCGGGTTTTGAAAGGTCTAAGGCCTTCTTTACTGTTAAAGCTGGAGCTTACACCCTTCTCACCAACTTCAGCGCTTCCCTTACCGCTGATGAGTTGGGCTTGAAATCTTTCGCTAAAGAGTTGTGTGTGAATATTGAAGAAAATCAAGCACTCAGCATAACTTTCTCTCCGTCGCCAAGCAGCACTTCTGATAGCATATATGCTTTTGTCAACGGGATAGAGATCACCTCTATGCCAACCGGTCTTTATTACACTCCTGATGGCGATCCAGGTGCTCATGTTGTCGGCCAGAAACACCGGTTCCACATTGATAACAGCACTGTACTTAAGTTGGTTCAGCGCTTGAATATTGGGGGGAGCTCCATTTTATCAGTAGAAGATTGGGGCATGTTTCGCAGGTGGTCTCAGGACTTCAATTACTTGTTAGAATCGGGTGTTTCACCAGTTACTACATCCATTCCAATCAAATACACAAACATCCCAACATACACTGCACCACAGAAAGTTTATCAGACAGCATGGTCAATGGACCCAAACAGGCAAGCAAATAAGATTTGCAATCTTACATGGAAATTACCAGTGGATATGGGATTCAGGTATTTGGTTAGGCTTCATTTTTGTGAGCTTGATTACGGGATAAAAGAGAGTGGCCAAAGGGAGTTTAGTATCTATATAAATAATAAGACCGCTGAGGCTCGTGCAGACCTGATCAAATGGAGTGGAGGAAATGGGGTTGCAGTGTATAGGGACTACGTGGTGATAGTGGACGGCAATCGAGTGGAAGGCAAGTGTGACCTGCTTATAGCTCTACAACCTCACTACTATGAGTCAAGGAGTAGATATAACATTGGTGCAGTCCTAAACGGGTTAGAAGTGTTCAAGTTGAGTAACCCTGACAACAGTCTCGCTGGTCAGAATCCCGAACCTGTTGCACATTCTGCTAGATCTACTACTCCAATGCTACAAAAGTTACTGTCACCATTTCGTAATGGGAATGCAATTGTAAGTGGTCTGATAATTTTGATCACTTCACTGAATATCATTGTTTTCCAATTACGTCTTTGGGCAGAGAATGTTGGCCAAAAAGACAAAACCACAACATCGAGGTCAGAGGAATTATGCCGCCGCTTTTCACTTGTTGAGATACAATTGGCCACCAACGACTTTGATGATGCATTGACCATTGGGGATGGTGGATTTGGTAAGGTGTACAAGGGACTGATTGATAAAGGGGCCACTGTTGTAGCTGTGAAGCGCTTGAAGTCAATGTCCAAGCAAGGGCTGAGGAGTTCTGGACGGAGATTAAGATGCTCTCTGATCTCCGGCACACTCACCTTGTCGCTCTAATTGGTTATTGTAATGATGGTCAGGAGATGATCCTTGTTTATGGATATATGGTCCATGGGAGCCTAGCTGATCATCTACACAAAATCAGTAGAAATAGCATTTCTCCTCTACCCTGGGAGCAACGACTCAACATTTGTATTGGAGCTGCGCATGGATTGGAGTACCTTCATACTGGTGCCCAGCATAGAGTCATACACCGCGATGTGAAAACCTCAAACATTCTATTGGACGAGAATTCGGAAGCTTTGGATTGTCCAAAATGGATGGCAACAGCACAAACCAGTCAAGCACCTATGTTATTACAGACGTTAAAGGCACATTCGGGTATTTAGATGTTGAGTATTTCTTGACCCATAGACTGACCCGGAAGTCGGATGTGTATGCCTTTGGTGTGGTGTTGTTCGAAGTGCTCAGCGGGAGGCCTGCGGTGGATAAAAGATTTGAGGGAGAGGAACGCAGCCTAGCACTTTGGGCCCAACGCTGCATCAAAGAGGGAAAACTTGATCAGATGATTGACCCCAGTATAAAGAGGCAAATTTCGCCACATTGCTTAAAGGTCGTTGCAGAAGTTGCTATCAGATGCCTACATAATCGTCCTAATGAACGACCTAGAATGTCAGATGTGGTACAGAGGCTTGAGTTTGCATTGGCATCAAAAGATCAAAGTGCATATTCTTCTACAGATACAGAGGGTGAGTAAGGAGAGGAGGTGATTAATTTTAATATGGTTGTCAACATGCCGATTGATAGGCTTACAGAGGGAGAGGAGGAGGAGGAGGAGGAGAAGGAACAGAAGGAAGAGGTTGTTGATATTAGTGGGCCTGACAAGAAGCATGTAGATGAGATTAAACAATTGATTAGTACTCGGCAACCTACAGGCTCCCCTGTATCTGTGCAGGAAAGTATAGCTGATATGTCCAAGGAAAGAACCAACAAGAAAACTATAACCAAGGTGGTTCAAAGTATTGCTAAAGGTATGGATCTTCGGAGGAGGACGACAAAGCCCAAAGATTCTAGCAGTGGATCATCAAGGTGGTGGAGTAGAGCTAGGTCAACAACTGAAGCAAAACCTTCAGTATCATCAGAGAGCTCGTACTGTGAAAAACCTTTACCAGCACTGCCAGACAGTCCGCGCAATGAACCACCACTACATGTACTTCCCTGTCGCCGTTTCAACCTCACCGAGATTCGAGCAGCCACAAATAACTTTCACCGTAATCTCGTCATCCAGTATGGTGGTCCTGGTGGTGAGATTTTCAGAGGCTATATTGACGATGGAAAACTTCAGGTTGCCATCGAAAGGTGTACGAAACAGTCGGAGAACAAGTTTCATGAAGAGGTTAAGGTGCGCTCTCGGCTCCATTACCTCCATATAGTTTCTTTCATTGGATACTGCGATGATTGTGATGAAACATTCCTCGTGTATGAGTATGTGGTAAAGGGGAACCTTAGTAATCAGCTCTACGGAGGGGGAAAAGATCCTCTTCCATGGAAAAAGAGGCTTGAGATCTCTATTGGTGCCGCACAAGGACTACAATACCTTCATACTAGTTCTCAAGAGCCAATCATCCATGGCAACCTGAAGTCGACCAATATTTTGTTGGATGAGAAATGGGTTGCCAAAGTTTCAGGTTTGAAGGTGTCCAAGTCAGACCCCAACAACATGACACGAAGTATTGTCACTATAGTTGTCATGCAGACTGTCAGATACATGGATCCAGAGTACTTACTAAGTGGACGCCTAACGACCCAATCTGATGTGTACTCATTCGGTGTAGTGTTGCTGGAAGTACTTTGTGCTAGGGAACCGCTGTGTCCACATCTAAATATGAATCAACAGAATCTAGTGCACTGGTTTAAAAGTAACATTAAGAAGAAAACAATTGAAAAGATCATTGATCCGTATCTGATAGGAAAAATAGCACCTAAATGTTTGAGGGAATTTGTCCGGATTGCAGAGAGGTGCTTGCTTTTTCGGGGAGTTGAGAGGCCGCTGATGAATGATGTGGTGAGGAGCCTGCAGTCTGCATTGAAGGCGCAGGAAAGAACAGGGGATGATATCAATTTTGGAGAGCCTGACGATCCTCCTGAGAAATTCCATGAAGCTGCCATTTGTGCTTACAAGAAGATTCTCTTTGGTGCCTGAAATCAAGTTTAGATTTCACTTGGTTGATAAAAAATTTGGATAACAAATTAGAATTTCAGAAACCAATAATAATTTTGTTACTACTTTTGAAACAGGATATTTATTTTACATGTTTTTTTCTTTTTGAGAGAGTATATAGAAATATTCCCATGCTGATGGAGGAAATAATTATCATATCATACAAAATAATGCTGAACAACATTAAATCAAGGGTATAGTAATACTGATAATTAGGATGCTACAGAACTAATGGTAATAACAACAAAAGATAATAAATTCAAGCTATGAACTGTTCCATCCCTTTTTCTAGACTAATATAGTTGAGTTGGGTTAAACAAACACCTTTTGTCATCCAATAGTTCTCCAAATGTTGTAACACCGTTTCTAGAGGTAAGAAGTGCCTTTATTTTTCATAAAAGAAGCCTCTTGATATGGTTAGAGCATCAAATCTGGCTAAGGAAGCTCCTACAAAATTTGGAGCCACAGCTTGTAAGCATCAGTTGTTCTCCTCCACAACTCCAAGCGTCACCTTTTTGCCATTGGTCTCATCCTTTTGTAAGGTTCTATAAAAAAAAATAATGTGGATTTACTTAGAAGCCAAAAAACGTTGCTCAGGTAACCATAATTAGAGACCACAATTGGAATACAAGTCGTGGCTAAGAGTTTTAACTTTTAAGCTATAACGTGACTGCTTTAACACTCATAGAAATGCATTGATAGGAAAAAGTTTAGGTCTAGTTAATCTATTCAAGCCAACTCTGAGGCTGTGGTCTGAGGGGCTGTGCTGGACCGGTGGTCCTGCAGAGTGGTTTTTTCTCATATAACCCTCCCCTAGAGTTGCTATTTTGTTTTGAAATCAAGATCCATCTGAGCGGAATGAACTATGGAAATACCTGTCTTGTGTTTGTTTTGCTTTCTTGTGCTATGGACCTTTTGGTTGTTTTTCATTTTCAGTGTTTTCACACGTGTGTTTTCTGCTTGCACTTGCTATCAAAAAGAGATTAGGATATTAGGATGTTAAGCATGAAAGTTCTCTTGTTTTTCTAATTAAGTTTTTAATTGCCTTCCAAAAAGGTTCTCGCTTCTGTCATTCATTCCTCAATCTTAGTATTGTGGCTAAAAGTTGTCAATTGGCATCTTCCGAAATAGCCATAAATTTCACCCTCCTAAATCGTTCAAGCTCTGATGCTGATGAATAAGGAGAGCAGAGGTTATCCTCACGGGGTTGATGTTTAGTTCTAGGCTAGGAAGGAAGCAAGGATACGATGCGAGAAAGGGCTTTTAATTTGAATTTCGTGGTTTGTTTCCTAAATCATGGTCATTTTGATTTGGATACAAAAAAATTCAGATTGAACGGTAAGTCAAAAGGCACTCTGTATAAGGACCTCAATTAGTAACATAAAGAAAGAGATACAATGTATTACATAGATATGTACATATATCAATTTCATTATATTAAAAGCGTACACGTAATTTGGTGTGAATGCTACCACAATTTCTTTTCTTTCCAAGAATGCTCTTCACACACGTCTAATAACTATTAAACAATTTATTTTCACTCATCAAAACAGCTCAAAACTACTAAACATTTTCTTATTCATCAAATTGTCCAAAAATTTAAATGTAAAATTACAAAAACTTCTTTGCTCCAGCAACTTATATGTACACACATAGAGCTGCATGAAGGAAATGAATATTATTACAAAAGCATATATATACATTTATCAAAATGCTTTATACCCCCACTGGGGGTCGACCCCCAGTGAGGTGGAGGCCCGTGATTGGGCGAAAAAAAACTGTTTTTTTTTTTTTTTTTTTTTTTTTGGTTGTCAGCCAGTGGGAGCACGCCACCTCACTGAGGGTGTGACCCCCACTGGGGGTATTTAGCAGGGCTTAGAGAGAGAGAGAGAGAGAGAGAGTACCAGAGGGATTGTGAAATCGAGAGAGAACATTTTGTCTAGGTTCGTCTAAGCATTGATAGGGATCGAACAGAGAGCAGCTTTACAAAATAATGCCTCAGCCTTGGTTGTTTGAAATCCATTGATTTGAACTGTTGGAATCCCTGAAAGAATTTAACGGGATTTTAAATCCTTAAGCTAATTGATTATCCAAAAATGTTGTGTGATTTGGACTAAATGTTTAAAATCCACAATACTTGAAGGGGCTAAATGCGAAATGGGTTAGGTCCAAGCCTTGGGCCGGCCCAATCCGACAAAGTCTGAATCTAAGTGGGTCAGATGAGTATATGGACAAACCAGTTGAGCCCAACTTCATGATCAATAGCCCACCCAAGTCCTCAAGCACTTGGGCCCAACCCGCAGTGGAAAGGCTAGCCCAGCCGTAGTGCTGGCCTGGGCCAAGCTGCGGGACGGAATCTGTGAGCCGAACAGATAATGGTCCGGCCCATCTCGATGAATGATCCTGAAAAAGGCCGAGCCGAAGCGCATCAGTACCGAACTGAAGTACATGAGTACCGAGCTGGAGAAATCTCACAAGGAAACATGGGATCTGTGAGTGCAAGCATGTGCAGGTTGCCACCTCAGCTGGTCCCCCACACCTAGAATCACAGAAGTTGTTGAGCCAAAGGAATGTGGTTAGTTATCAGCATGCCTACAATGAGAATATGCAATCAATGACAACTACCAAGTGGTCCCCCACCTGGAGTAATGCTGAAAGGACACCTGGCAGCATCTACACTCCATGAACTCACATTGAGAAGAAGTAAGAAACTATATATACAACATGAACTTACATTGAAGGTAACTGAAACTATTCAAGCTAAACCACACTGACATACAAATTCAACCTCTTTTTCCGATCGCTAATTCCCACACCGGAGGGGTTATCCGGCCAACCCCGGCCGGGCAGCTCTAACGGTGCATCTTGTGGCAGGAACCTCAGTCCCTGGATAGTCCAACTGGGTGCGGAGCCCCGATCCACTTTCATCTAGTGCGGAATCCGGTACGCACAATTGGTGCGGTGAACGTGGATCACTTTATCTCTGAGCTCTGCATTTAGTTCCGGCAATGGGGATTGAGGATGTTCCGCCTTCAACACATACTCCACAGACGGAGAAGACGAAGGACAAAGGTTTAGCACTCCCGACAGTTCTGGAGGAGCAAACTGGAAACAATAATCGAACCCCCGAATCCGTCGAGCATCGATTGCCCTTCGCCGGAGGTTCTTCTCATCATTTCCTTCTAGAAAAGGATTATAGAGATCGAATTATAGATTCCATGGGAATGGAGATACAGGAATTGAAAGCTCAACTTAAGAAGGTGTTGGGTGATCAAACGGAAAAGAGGACGAAAGTAGAGCCCTCTCGTTTGCAACGGAGGAGCTCGTCTAGAGAGCTACCAGTGAAGAAATTCCCCAGGAATGACTCCGGGCAACGAAGCCAACCTATCCCAGCACAGAGTGAAGCGGCGAGTAGCCACACACGTGGGTCACGCCGGAGGAGGGCCAAGAGGCAGAAGACGGATAATCAACAAACTGAATACCCTCCTCAGGACCTTCGTACTTGGCTGATTGGCAATAGGCAGAACGAGCAACATCGAGATCACCTGGACCGTACTGTTCACCAGAGAGAACATCGAGCACTGGACAGGCTCGTCTCTTCGCCATTCTCTCCGGAGATCGAGACCATGAGACCTCCAAAGAAGTTCACTCCACCAAAGTTCACTTCCTACGATGGGAAATCGGACCCTCTGACACATATCAGCCATTTTAGACAGATGATGTCCCTCTGGAGCCAAGATAAGGCACTGATGTGCAAAGTCTTCCTATCCAGCTTGGGAGAAACCGGACTCCAATGATTTGATCGACTCCCCGCTGGATCAATTCATGGCTGGAAGCAGCTCTCCGAAGAGTTCCTGGCCAGGTTTGTCTCCAATACTAAGATCCCAAAGGAGCCGGATACACTGTTCGGCCTCAGGAAGGAGCAAGAGGAAATGCTGCGCAGTTATGCTAGAAGATAGTGGGAAGAGTATAACGATCTGGACGAAAATGTGTGCAGCGAGCAAATGGTCGTCATGTCCTTCAAACATGGTTTGCGCTCGGAAAGTAAGTTGAGACAATCACTTACCAAGCGCCCGGCCACAGCTTTGAAAGACTTGCGTGCCAGGATTGAGCAGTATGCTCGTCTCGAAGATGATCAGATCCCCATTGAGGTAGTATCAGCAGAACAAGCAGCCCGGCAGAAGAAGAAAACGGATCGAGGAGAACACCGAGGGATTGCAGTGAATGAGGTGGATAAGTCCAAATCCCACAAAGCCGTTGTGACTGTGTTCAAAGAGCCAATATATCGAATCTTGGAGAAGATCAAGAGAGAACCCTTCTTTGTTTGGCCGCCGAAAATGTTGGGAGATCCAGCTCGGCGTAATCAGAAGCTCAGATGCACCTACCACCAAGACAGGGGACACATGACTCAGAACTGCAGGGCACTGAAACAACATTTGGAAGACCTGGTGGCAGCGGGGCACCTAAGGGAGTACATTGATCAGAATAAGGAGGTGGCCGAGCTGGGGAACCCACTTCCAGAAGCAAACATTGAGCATCCGCCCCGGCTGATAATAAATGTGATCCATGGGACAGCGGCTCAGGAATCTGAGGAGGCACTGAAAGAAGAGATCGCTAAGGCTGCACAAATTCAGCGAATCATGTCAGTGGTGCCGGCATCGAAAAAGGTACGTACCGTACCTAAATTCCCCCTGTGCACTGTTTCATTTACTAGTAAAGATTTAGAAGGCATACAGCACCCACATACTGATGCATTGATCATAACTGTTGGGATTGGGAAACAATTTGATGTGAAACAAGTCCTAGTAGATCAGGGCAGTGCAGCAGACATACTGTATTATGATTTGTTCAGAAAGCTCGGCCTCTCCGAGCAGCATCTCACCCCAGCAGCAGCCCCATTGGTCGGTTTCAATTCACAGTCGGAATGGCTGCTCGGCCGAATAGTATTGCCAGTCGTAACGGGGACAAAAACCCTCCAGATAGAGTTCTTGGTTATTAATACACCATCCCCTTATAACGCTATACTTGGCCGCCTGTGGATTCATCGAATGGAAGCAGTCCCTTCAACCTATCACCAGCTCATCCGTTTCCCAACGGAACGCGGAGTAGAGCAGATCTCAAGGGATCAAGTTGCGTCCAAACACTGCTTCATGGCAGGATTAAAGGCAAAGCAGCTCTGCAATCGAGTACAGACGGTAGAAGTGGCCGGACAGCCAGTCTTGGAAGATGTGGGAGGAACTCTAGAGGAAAAGATTGTGGAGGATTTGGAGAAAGTCTTGATAAAAGAAGACGACTCGGAAAGTACTTTCTTATCGGTACCTCGCTAGGCGCTGATGAGAAACTTCAGCTGCTGGAACTGCTGAGGGAAAATATGGAGGTATTCGCATGGTCAGCATATGATACTCCAGGGTTGGACCCAGAATTTGCTTGCCACAAGCTCAACATCAATCCTTCAGCTCGGCCCATCGTACAGAAAAGTCGGAGATCCTCAGTTGAGCACACCGAAGCAGTAATTGCCGAAGTCGAAAAACTCCTGGCCTCGGGAGCAATCAGAGAAGTACAGTACCCGCAATGGCTGTCAACACAGTTGTAGTCAAGAAGAAGAACGGAAAATGGAGAGTTTGTGTCGATTTCACTTGCTTGAACAAAGCCTGCCCTAAAGATAGTTTTCCATGCCTCGCATTGATCAACTAGTAGACTCAACAGCAGGGCATGAGCGCATGAGTTTTCTGGACGCTTATAGCGGTTATCATCAAATACCATTGTTCGGTCCGGATCAAGAAAAGACAGCGTTCATCACTCCGAGAGGGACTTACTGCAGAGTAATGCCGTTCGGCCTCAAGAACGCCGGGGCGACCTACCAGCGAATGATCACTCGGATGTTCAAAGACCAACTGGGGAAAACCATGGAAGCCTATATAGACGATATGGTAGTAAAAAGCAAGTTCGCTACAAACCACCTCACAGACTTGAGAGAAGTTTTTAGCATCCTGAAAAACCACCAGCTTCGCCTCAATGCCTCGAAATGCGCCTTCGGGGTAGGAACAGGGAAGTTCTTGGGATACATGGTCACTCATAGAGGAATTGAAGCGAATCCGGATCAAATCAGGGCAATACAGGATCTCGAAGTGCCAACAAAGTCTAAGGAACTGCAGAAACTAGCCGGAATGGGCCGCACTGAATCGGTTTATTAGCAAATCCTCAGATCGGATGAAGCCCTTCTTCCAGCTCTTGAGGAAAAAGGCAGCATTTGAATGGAATAGCGAATGTACCGAAGCACTGCAGAGTCTCAAAAGATACCTCAGTACACCCCCTCTATTATCCACTCCAGAACCGGGAGAGGAGCTGTATCTCTATCTAGCAGTCTCAGATCATGCCGTGAGCGCAGTATTAATTCGAGAAGTTGATAAGGAACAGAGACCAGTATATACGTTAGCAAGACTTTACTAGATGCCGAGACACGGTATCTACCACTGGAAAAGTTAGCTTACGCGCTGCTTATCGCCTCAAGAAAGTTGCAACATTACTTCCAGGGGCATACCATTAATGTCCTCACTGAATTCCCCCTCAGATCTGTATTCAGCCGAGCCGATTTCTCTGGCCGAACAGCAAAGTGGGCAGTAGAGCTTGGTGAGTTTGACATTCGGTATCAACCCAGGACAGCAATCAAGGCCCAGGTCTTGGCGGATTTTGTCGCAGAATTCACTCCCACCCAGAGTACCGAACCGGGGAATCTGAGTTCGGCACAGGTGCCATGCGCCACCGAACAAGGAAAACCCAGCGCTTCGGAAGCATGGAAACTCTTTATTGGAAACATCTGGCAACTCTACGTCGATGGTTCGTCCAATAACCGAGGCTCGGGGGCAGGAGTAGTTCTTATTTCTCCAGAAGGATTTATCTGGGAACAGGCTCTCAGGCTAGGCTGGAAGGCTTCAAACAACGAGGCCGAGTACGAAGCGTTATTGGCCGGCTTGCGAGCGCCGAACACTTCAGTGCAGAACAGCTTCTTGTTTTCAGCGACTCACAACTAGTGGTAAACCAGCTTTTGGGGTCTATGAAACTCGAGATGAAAGAATGGCTATGTACGCAGGCAAGGCCAGAGACCTACTCAGAAAATTTCAATCCATACGAGTGGAACGAATCAGTCGGGACAAAAATAGCCACGCAGATGCTCTGGCATGCCTAGGCTCATCAGTGGACACAAAGGATGCCAGAAGAGTTTGGGTTGAGTTCGTACCAGAACCAAGTATTGCATCTCCAGTCCTCTGCAACAACTTAGAGCCGAGCTGGATGGATCCAATATTGGTCTTTGAAATCTGGTAAACTCCCCGAAGACAGAAAGGAAGCCAACAAGATCAGGCATAAATCAGCTCGATTCTGGATCTCACCGTCTGGGAAGCTTTACAGACGTTCCTACCTTGGCCCCTACCTCCTATGTGTGCATCCAAATCTCGTCGAGAATGTTCTCTACGAAATTCACGATGGGATTTGTGGATGCCACGTTGGCGGAAGGTCACTGGCGCACCGAGCCCTAACTCACGGGTACTGGTGGCCACGAATGCAGCAAGATGCACAGCAGTACGCAAAGGTGCGACAAATGTCAGAGGTTTGCTCCACTCATTCATCAGCCAGCCAAAACTCTCACTCCACTCACCAGCCCATGGCCCTTTGCGCAATGGGGCCTGGATATTGTTGGACCATTGGCGCGAGGCACTGGGAACAGGCGATTCTTCATTGCTGCAACCGACTATTTCACCAAGTGGGTTGAAGTTGAGGCACTGGCAAAATCAAGGAGGCAGACACAAAGCGGTTTGTTTTGAGAATGTGGTAGTGCGTTTCGGCATTCCGGGTACTGATCGCGGACAACGGAACACAGTTCGATGGTAAGATCTTCAAAATTTTGTGCCGACCTCAGAATCGAGTATAGGAAACTCTTCCAGGGTACCCGCAGAGCAATGGTCAGGCAGAAGCGTCGAACAAAACCATCATCAACGGAGTAAAAAGCGGCTTGAGCATGCCAAAGGCAAATGGGTTGAGAGTTACCTCACGTATTATGGGCCTACCGAACTACAGCACGACGCCCCACAGGAGAAACACCTTACTCTTTAACCTATGGAATGGAGGCCATCATCCCACTCGAAGTAGGTCTCCCAACCCTTCGGTCTGAATTATTTGAAAGCTCCAGTAATGAGGAAGCTATCGCGCAAGCACTGGATATGGCAGAGGGCCGAAGAGAGGCAGCTGATCAGACTCGAAGCATATCAGCAGCAGCTCATCAGAAGTTTCAACCAAAAAGTTTTCCCAAGGCAATTTATACCAGGAGAATTGGTTTTGAGGAAAGTCATGGATCACAAACGGGTGCCTGGTGAGGGCAAACTTGGGCCGAACTGGGAGGTCCCTATAAAATCACAGCCTTGTTGGAAATGGAGCTTACTACTAGAGGATCTGAATGGCAAAGCAATACCTCGGCCCTGGAACGTAGCAAACCTCAAGAAATACTACCAATAGATTCCCAACCTCTATCAGGATGTAAAGGCACTTATTTGTTGACCAATGCAAATGTTTTCCCACTCCTCTCAGATTTATCCAATTCTTGTAATTAGCTTTGATGTTTATCAAACGGAATTAGCTTTGGTTCACCAAACGGAATTAGCTTTGGTCTTACCAAACGGAATTAGCTTTGGTCTTTACCAAACGGAATTAGCTTTGATGTTTATCAAACGGAATTAACTTTGGTTTTAACCCAAATGGCCAGTTTCAGAACGACTGAACGGAATTTAAATTTGGTTAGCACTCAAACATGCTAAGTGGTATAGCTTGGTGGAAAATGTTTGGCAACTGAATTGGAATTTAGCCAAGTGGAATTGCTTGGTGGAAACCGCACTAATGTATCTTAAGTAAACATTCTATTTAGCCAAGTGGAATTGCTTGGTGGAAACCGCACTAATGTATCTTAAGTAAACACCTCTATTTAGCTAAGTGGCATTGCTTGGTGGAAACTACACTGACATATCCTAAGCACACATCTGCACCTACAGAACTTCTTAAGTATCAGCACACAACACTTCAGTATTGATTCAAACAAGCAGAGTTGGAACAAACTCAACTGAGCTACGTCAAGAGCAAACTTCTAGCATCAGCCTTACTCAGCTCCAGCTGGGGGCAAACAATTGTTTTTTTAAAAACCTACCTGGACCTGAGTAAGACATCTCTCTTTGCATTTCTCTCATTCAAACTTGTACTATCAAAGTTGAAACAGACTCAAGCAGTTCTATACAAGGGACAACTCTTCAGTATCGATCTTACTTAGCTCCAGGTGGGGGCAAACAATTGTTTTCTTTCGAAACCAACCTGGACCTAAGTAAGACCCACTTACGAACTCAAAGTACAGCCATACCACATATCCGTCAGCCACGCCGATCACTAGTTCGGCCCCGAGGTCCCAACAGTGCTCGGCCGGGGGCAAACAGTACAGTTCCACACCGAGCATCAGTTCGGCCCCGAGGCCCAAACAATGCTCGGCCGGGGGCAAGCAGTACAGAATCAGACAGAACATCCATTTAAAGGCAATACAGAACCAGACCGAGCATCTATTCGGCCCCGAGGTCCCAACAATGCTCGGCCGGGGGCAAGCAGTATAGGAAATGTTCAAACATAGAAGCTAAACAACATCAAATTGCAAAGTTCAAAGAGAAAATCATATCATCCAAGCAAAGGGCACAGAAGGCCTCACAACCAGCAGAAAAAAAAAAAAAAAAGAAAGAAGAAAAGAAAAAATTGTCTTCACCAAACAGAAAAGCAAAAAGTTCAAATCTTTCAACATCAATTTCCATCAACAGTGGGCAATTCAGGAGCAGCATCAGCAATTTTGTCAAGGCCATCTGCGGGAGGAAAAGTAGAGGAAGCTCCAACTTCCTGAGAAGTAGGAGCCACCTTAACCACATCTCCGTGGCTTCGGTCTCTAGGGTTTCAACCCCTTCAACGTCCACCGTTTCAGCGGCAACGTTCATGCTCTGGGTCTTGCTTACAGAATCATCTTCTGGGGAAACATTGTCTGGCAGAACAGCAGGGGTAGGAGTAGTCTTCAAACCAAGGATTTCGAAGGAACAGGGACATCATGATACAGAGAAGAGCCTTCAGGAACCATCGCAGCGGCTAAGGCACTCGTCCAACCCTTCACAAAGAGCTTGTCTCGCAGCACTAGAACCTCCTCCTTGTATGCCGCCCCAGCTTCATCCCAGCCCTGTTGCCAGTGCTTGGCCTCCAGCGCAGTACGCTCGGCAGCCATCACAGCAATAACGGCCTCCAGTTCGGCCACCTTCCCCTCAAGTTGAGCCTGTGTCTCAATGGCAGCCTCCTTCGATTGTTCAGCAGAAGCGACAATCTTGTTCAAACGAAGGCTTCCCTCTCAGCGGTTCGGCGTCCTTCCTTTCTGACTCCAAGTTTGTCAGTCTCTCTCATCATTGCAGCCTCCAGCACGGCCCTTTCCAGCTCTTCAGCACGGGTAATGGACAGGTGCATTCTCTGGATACACTGCAAAGGACGACAAGGAACTTAAAAAAAGGAAGACAGCAATGCAACAGTGAAGTTAAGTAAACGAAGAAAACACTTACAGCAGTCATCATTTGAAGGGTCCCCTTCAAGATAGGAATGTCACGAGGCCCATTATGGTCAGCCATATCAACCGGCATCAACAAAAACTTGGTCAAACTAAAGGCAAAATCTGTGAAGCGACAACTGAATCAGAGGTGGAAATGGGCCTGCCCTCATACGATATTGGCGGCTCCCATTTCTCAAAAGCATCATCCTCAGCAGGATCCTGAGAAGCTTCCCCCACCACTGCTTTGCCGGTTTCCCTTCTCCTCTTTTTTGCTCGTGCAGCGACTGAAGCTGAGGGCTCGCAGCAGTTACAGGGGTCCCAGAAGCTCCAACTTCCATCTTCACCTCCATGAGGCTCTTCACCTCGGTCTTCTCCAGAGGGGTTTGCAAAGCGCCGAGGCTCCGAAGGCCTCGGCCTCAAATCCACCAACACCCTTCTCTTTGCCACAGACCCGCTCCCTGCGAAACTGGGGGCAGGGGAGGGCGCTCTCTCAGAAATGCATCTTGCTCTGCGACGTCTCGAGACCAGAGGGGTGAGAGACGTGTCAGTCTCGGTATCAGAGTCCAGAAGGGCAGCAGCGAGTCTTGCCTTTTGGAATAACAGAACGGTAACTTGACTGGTAGTCCAATAACTCAGGTGCAGATCTTTCTTATATCTCAAGGCAGCCTTGATGGCTTCAGCATTCTCGATTCGGCCTTCGTTGGAAACGGGAAGGCTCTGCAAAAAGAAAGCAACCCATCAGAGCAATATTCAAAATAAAGTAAGAAACACCAAAGGCATTAAAGGAGAGGCCCGGACCTGGGTAGCCGTCTTTCTGTGGCATCCGTTCAGACTGAACTCGGTTCCGGCGGGAACTCCCAATTTCCACCAACTTGCAGGAAATCGTCATTGTGTTTATCCGAATCAGGTAATCCAGTAACTAAGTGACAATCAGCGAGCGAACACGCAGGTAGTATGTACTATGGTCTTTGTTATGAAAAGGGTGTAACATCCCAAAATATCCCATATGTCAAGGTTCAGGCCAGTCGTCTATTGAGGGCAGATACGCCGCAAACAACACGGAAAAGATTCACAGACACCTGCATTGGGGTTAACTGGACTTGATGCAGAAAACGGCGCACTAACGGGTCAAGAGGAAACCGAACCCCTCCCTCGACTATCGCAGCGATGGGAAAGGCAACGGTGTTCCTCGTACCCATACGTTTGGCGTCTACTTTCGCCAGTGAAAGGGTAACGTCATGAGGAATATTGTAATCCAGACGGAACATGGCCATGGCCTCTGGGGTATCAACCAAGGAACGAAACTTCCCCATTCGACTAAACTAGTGGGACAGAAGTGGGATTCAGATAACAGGATATGGGACACGGATAGCAAGGACCAGACCAGATGATTAAAACAGAAAGGGGAAAGAGAAGAAGAGTCAAGAGGACTTACAGAGATCAATGGTGATAGCGAAGCAGGATCAGCGGCGAAGAAGCCCAAGCGGAGCACCAGCGAGATCGGTCCAGAGGAATGGGAAGAAGCTCTTCTCTCTCTCTTTGGAACTCACTAGAGGAATGAGAAAATTAAATCAAGGGATTTGAATTGATAGCCTGAGCATTTATTACACCAGTCAGCGCGCAGGCACACGAACCACGACCTTCGGTATGGAGTCGACGCATTATCTCTGCACACCTATCACGCATCGCCACGTGTTACATGAAAGGACGCATGCAGGAATTGTGTGTCAGGATTGAACCGTCACCAAGGCCGAACTGGGGGAGAACCAAAACGAAGCGACGCTTGGAAAGCAGAACAATAGCTCCCCCCAAGGGGAACCTTAGCGCGAGCTAGGGGGCAAATGAAGGGGCTAAATGCGAAATGGGTCAGGTCCAAGCCTTGGGCCGGCCCAATCCGACAAAGTCCGAATCTAAGTGGGTCAGATGAGTATATGGACAAACCAGTTGAGCCCAACTTCATGATCAACAGCCCACCCAAGTCCTCAAGCACTTGGGCCCAACCCGCAGTGGAAAGGCTAGCCCAGCCGTAGTGCTGGTCTGGGCCGAGAGCGCGGACGGAATCTGTGAGCCGAACAGATAATGGTCCGGCCCATCTCGATGAATGACCCTGAAAAAGGCCGAGCCGAGCGCATCAGTACTGAACTGAAATACATGAGTACCGAGCTGGAGAAATCTCACAAGGAAACGTGGGATCTGTGAGTGCAAGCATGTGCAGGTTGCCACCTCAGCTGGTCCCCCACACCTAGAATCATGGAAGTTGTTGAGCCAAAGGAATGTGGTTAGTTATCAGCATGCCTACAATGAGAATATGCAATCAATGACAACTACCAAGTGGTCCCCCACCTGGAGCAATGCTGAAAGGACACCTGGCAGCATCTACACTCCATGAACTCACCTTGAGAAGCAAGTAAGGAACACTATATATACAACATGAACTTCACATTGAAGGTAACTGAACTATTCCAAGCTAAACCACACTGACATACAAATTCAACCCTCTTTTTCCGATCGCTAATTCCCACACCGGAGGGGTTATCCGGCCAACCCCGGCCGGGCAGCTCTAACGGTGCATCTTGTGGCAGGAACCTCAGTCCCTGGATAGTCCAACTGGGTGCGGAACCCCGATCCACTTTCATCTAGTGCGGAACCCCGATCCACCTCAGTCCCTGGATAGTCCAAATTCATGCATGTCATGTTCTTGGATCATTCATAAACTTTGAGTTGAATTTTGCACAATTGACAAGCTTTTAAGCTGTGATTCATTGAAATAAACTTTCATTCTCGTTGTTTTAAGAGTTTTCATGTATTTCCTCAAGTTTTGGTCCAGAAAAATTGAGTTTGGATGCCTTAAAGTTGAGCTTGAAGCTTGGAGATCAAATCTGGAAATTCCAGAATTTGAATCCACGCTCGAGCGTAGGAGTTAATGCTCAAGCGAGCACTCTGAGTGCATGCACTTCCGCTCGAGCGACATGATACCCGCTCGAGTGTGAAATGCATATATCCAGAAGTTCTTATGTTTTGTAGCACGCTCGAGCGACAGATGTCATGCTTGAGCGGGGGTTTGAGTCTCACGCTCAAGCGTAGATCGAGCGTCCATCGATCGTGAAAAAGTAGTAACCAGTACTTTTGTCAAGATTACAATACGCTTGAGCGAAGTAATTCACGCTCAAGCGAACCCTCACTTTTTGCATGTCCGCTCGAGCCAGAGAAGCCACGCTCGAGCATGGACCCTATTTTTCGCAAGTTTTGAAAAATGTTTTCTAATGCAATTTTTGCATCCTTATTCCATCCTATGCATTCCTAGGTCATAATTAAGACACCATAATAAGGATAAGGGTAGAAACATACTAAGAACAAGTGAAATAAGTTATGTACGATTCAAACGAGTGTTTCAGGTATGTATTTATTGTGTGTTAATGTAGGTCACGTGCCGTAAACCATTTGATTAGCCTGCTCCATCTGTCTGCACCAAAGCTAACAGTGAGTAATAACTTAGTAAAGCTATGTTCAACTTTACTTACTTATTGTCTGTATAATGAATTAAGATCTGTTTTCTGAAATGATATGTTCTGTACAATGAATGATTGTCCAATTTTTGACAATGTATTTGTGACATCCTTAGCATCATGTGATATCTGTTAGTTGTTACCCGGTATCGGAGGTTCCATTATGGAACTTAATATGTCTGCACTCTGTTACCCGTACCGAAGGCTCCATTATGGGGCTCAGCAAGTTTATTCTCTGTTACCCGGATCCGGAGGTTCCTTTATGGAACTGGTTATTCATAACCACTACATGATCTGCATATGTTCTGTATCTGCTCTGTTAGTGCTAATGGATGTACCACGTATGATTAAGCATGAATTATGATTTCTGTATGTGTTCTGGACAAGAATACGAATATGAATGTGTTATGAATCTGAAATATGATTTTTGAATCTGTATGGACTTCATTCATTAAAACCCTTTACTCCGTTATTATTCACTGGGCTTCTACTCACTATTTTATATTATGTATGTAGGTGAGCAGGCGCGTGACTAGGCCCAAAGTTGACGGCCTACGTTTCAGTTTTGTCAGCCAACCTTTGTGCCTCCGAGGAGGTTCCGGATGAAGTCAAGTTTTTATGGCTGTTTTTGTAATCATAATAGACTTGGTATTTTGTTAAGTCTTGGGCAAGATGTCTGACATTATACTCCTATGAGTGATATGTAAATATTGTATCTTTCGACCTCACTCGTAAGTCTATAAATTTTTAAGTTATACGTCTTATGTATGTCTCCACAGCTCGATGGACCACTTATATTTTGTTTATTTGCTTCCGCAGCCCCTAAATATATGTTAATCTGTCAAGAGGCCTCTGGTAATCCAAGGATTACTGGCTAGTTACGATGCTAAACCCATAGGGGCAGGTTTGGGTCGTGACAAACCAGGTGGTGGATCTAACCACTGGCCATCAGAGGTTTAGCTTCCTAGATGCATATCGCGGCTACCACCAGATTGCCATGTACGAAGCAGACTGAGAGATCACTTCGTTCACCATTCTAAAAGGCTTGTACTGCTATAAGGTCATGTCGTTTGGTTTGAAAAATGCCGGGCAACTTTTCAAAGGATGGTAACCAAAATGTTCGCCCCCCTTTTTGGCAGCACTATGGAGGCTTATATCGATGATATGGTAGTGAAGAGCAAAGACAAGTCTCAACACCTTGCCGACCTGGCAGAAATGTTCGCCATACTTAAACATCAAAAGCTACGTTTGAATGCCTCCAAGTGTGCATTCGGAGTTGGGACCGAAAAATTTCTAGGTTTTTTGGTCACGAATCGAGGAATCGAAGCCGACCCTTCCCAAATCAAGGCAATACAAGAATTGGAGCGGCCAAACTCCACGAAGGGCGTGCAACAACTTGCCGGAATGGCCGCCGCGCTGAACCGATTTATCAACCGGTCTTTAGATTGTTGCAGGCCCTTCTTCAAAACTTTGAGGGCCAAGTTCTTTTGAGATGACGAATATGACCATGCGCTGGAGGATCTAAAAGCATACCTTTCCTTGGCCCCAATCCTGGTCACACCAAAGCCGGGCGAAGAACTATATCTCTACTTGGCAGTTTCTCAATACGCGGTAAACGTCGTCCTTGTCCGCGTTGAGGGGATCCAGCATTTCCCCATCTTCTACGTTAGCAAGACACTGCTCCTGACTGAATCAAGATATCTGTCGCTAGAAAAACTGGCTCTGGCTCTCATGATGGCTTCCAGAAAACTGACGCACTATTTCCATGCCCACACGATAGTCATATTGACTAAATTTCCGCTCAAGGTGCTCTTCAAGAAGGCCGATTTCAGCGATAGAATTTTGAAGTGGGCCGTGGAATTGGGGCATTACAATGTCAAGTTCCAGCCGCACACTGCCATCAAAGTTCAAGCGCTTGCTGACTTCGTGGCAGAATTCACCCCTGGAACACACCTTGTTTGCCTTGTTGATCTGGCTAGCACGACTTGGCGCCGCTCACGGTAGAGATAGCAGAAATAAGCGATGAACCACACGTAGCGACACGACAAGAGAAATCTGAGCGAGAAATGGAAGAACTGGTCAATTCACCGAAATACAAGCGCGACGGAGATATAAAAAGAGACCGAAATGAGCCAACCAGTACCTTGGAGTTGAGGAACTCTCAAAATCCCTCCGATTGTTGGAAGTTGTTCATTGGCGAGATATGGAAACTCTTCATTGATGGGGCCTTCAGTAGACATGGCGCAGGGCTAGGCGTCGTGCTGACATCCCCGGATGGGCTGACCATTGAGCATGCGATCACACTCGGGTTCCCCACTTCCAACAATGAGGCGGAATATGAAGCCCTCCTCACCAGATTGAAGAGCGCTTTGAGAATGAAGGCATTAGAGCTTATGGTATTCAGCGACTGCAAGTTGGTGGTCAATCCAGTCTCCATGAAGTATGAGGCCAGGGATGAAAGGATGTCTAAGTATCAAGCACTGATATATATAGAACTTAAAAAGTTTGCCGCAATAAGAATGGAACAAATCAACCGCGAGGAAAACAATGCAGCCGATGAACTAGCCGGCCTAGCATCCATGCAAATGACTTTTCCCAATCCTTTGATGATAGAATTCTTACCCAGACCGAGCATTGAGGAACTAGAGGTGCCAGAAGTGCTCTGTGCCAACTTGGGACCATCCTGGATAGATCCAATCATCTTTGAAGGATGGAATTCTACCCATCGAAAAGAATGAGGCCAACAAGGTCAGGGCGAAATCAGAGCGGTTTTGGCTCTCTCTATCTAGCGCCTTGTACAAAAAATCTTTCACTAGACCATACCTGAAGTGTGTCCACCCCAGCAAGGTTGAACCTTTCCTCTTCGAGATTCATGAAGGCATCTACGGGAGTTATATTGGGGGCAAATCTTTGGCATACCGAGCAATTTTCCAAGGTTATTGGTGACCATGCATGTAGGCAGACGTGCAAAAATATGTTCGCAAATGTGAAAAATGTCAAAAATTTGTTCACCAAATCCACCAGCCGGCCAGAGAGTTGCTTCCCCTCACAAGTCCTTGGCCATTTGCGCTTTGGGGGCTAGATATTGTAGGACCGCTTCCAACAGCTCCAGGCAACCACAAGTTTTTCATCGTTGCTACCGACTACTTCACTAAGTGGGTAGAGGCCGAGCCGTTGGCCACCATCAAGGAAAAAGATGTAAAGAAGTTCATTTGGCAGAATGTCAGCACTCGCTTCGATATCCCAAAGGCCCTTATTTCGAATAACGACACTCAGTTCGATGGAAAACTCTTTTGCGGATTTTGCGAAGAGTTAAAGATTGAGTTTTACAACTCTACGCCGACCTACCCTCAGTCAAATGGTCAAGCAGAAACTTCAAACAAAACCATTTTGGACAGGTTGAAGAAGCGACTGGAGAAGGCCAAAAGGAAGTGGGCTGAGGAACTCCCCAATGTGCTCTAGGCATATTGCACTACATCAAGGCACTCAATCAGGAAAACTCCATTTGCCTTGGCCTACTGCATAGAGGCAGTCATACCATTGGAAATCGGCATGCCAACCATCTGATCTGAAAGTTTTCAGCCAGACTTGAACAATAAAGCTGCAACCCTAAAACTTGACCTAGCTGAAGAAAGAAAGGAACGGACTCTAATCCACATAGCAACTTACCAACAAGAGCTCTCTAGGAAATACAACAAGACCGTGCATCTTAGGTTATTCAAAGTTGGAGACTGGGTGTTGAGGAAGGTAATAGGCAACACAGTGATTACTGGCGAAGGCAAATTATGAGCAAATTGGGAGGGGCTATACAAGATAACTGGCCTTGCAGGCAAAAGGGCATACCACCTAGAAGACTTAGATGGTAAAGCTATCCCCAGACTATGGAATGCGGCCAATCTATTTTACTTTTGAAATGTAATCTTTTCTATTCCTTTGCTTCTTGTAACTTGGCCTTTTGGCATTAGGTGTAAATCAGTGACGTGTAATGGAAGGTAACCCCATCTTTTTCTTATACTATGTGTTTCTGTACAAAGATATTACGAGGATATTAAAAGCTACTATGAGTGCTAGGGGCAAGTATTCAAAAACGGTTTGACTTTGGTTGTACAAATAATTAGTGTTTTGCCCAACTTGTGTTAGGGTCGAGCTGACATTGCTCACCCGTGCAAACAGTTGGTGTTTTGCCCAACTTGTGTTAGGACCGAGTTGACATTACTTGCTCACCCGTGCAAACAGTTGATGTTTTGGCCAACTTGTGTTAGGGCCGAGCTGACATTACTCGCCCGTGCAAACAGTTGGTGTTTTGCTCAACTTGTACTTGAGCTGAGCCAATTTTGTTCATAATTATCCGAATTGATTTTTGCTCAGATTGTGAGGCTGATTTTGCTCATCATTGACCGAGTTGGTTTTCGCTTGTCGATTGAAGAGCAGATTTCGATCGTAATTACCCAAGCTGTTTTTTGCACACCAATGTAAAGCTGATTTTGCCTACTCACCGAGCTGACATTGCTCGCCTACTTAAAATGTTGGTGTCTTTAATTAGTTCTTAATATAGCTAAGCTGACCTTTCTCGGCCTATCAAACAGTTGGTGTTATGTTTAACTAATATTTTAAACCAAGATGAGTTTGCTCAATTAAACCGAGCTGATTTTGCTCATTTAAAAAATTAAAAAAAAAAAAAAAATAGCTCGGCCTAGCCGAGACCATTACACTTAGATTGTAACAAGAAGATTTTATCTCGGCCAAACCGGAGAAAATAACAATGACAAGGTAAACAGAAATTTGCATACATGGCGAGCAAAAAGTTAACTTTTCATTCATAATAAAGTCTGATTACAAAAATGGGGCATAGCCCTGCTACATCAAAACCAAAAACAAAAAAATAAAAAAATAAAGAGAAAGATCAATCCAGGTCAACGGTGTTCGCTTGGTCAGTTGCCCCTATCTCGGTATCTTCCACTTAGGCGCCGACCACCGCGTCCATCTCCTGTTCAGGCTCCTCAGGCTCTTGGGCTCCTTCCTCGGACAGCTCAGAAGGAGGATTTTGCTCAGTTAGTTACACGGTGGAAGCTTCTGCCGCAGTTGCCAACATCGCCTTCTCTATCAACTTTTTCTGTACAGCGCTGGCATAAGCTTGCATGTGAGCTGGAATAAAGACAGCAGGGGGATTTTGGAACAGGTTAGAGTCTTGACCAAGGCCAAGTTTTTCCACGGTGACTTTCCAACCGCACTGGAAAAAAATTGTCCTTCGTCCCCTATACCTGCCATTCATAAGCTTTTTCGCCCTCTGCATAGCCACGGTCTTCAGCATCGTCGATCTGCTTATCCATCTCGGCCTTGTGGGCTTTGCGAAGTTTGCATAGCTCGGCGATGTATCTGGCCTTGGTCACTTGCAAGGTGTTTTGCTTATCCTTGTCCGCCTTAGCTAGCCGCTCTGCGAGCCGGTCACGCTCGGCTACCGTCTCTTCTTGTGCGGTCTTTAACTTTTCTAGCTCGACTATTTTTGTTTTATTGTCCTCAATGGCCTTGCGCAGACTTTTCCGAACAAAAATCATTCGCTTGTGAGCAAGATAGTTGTTCTACGCGACCTACAGATGGATAGCAGTTAGTACAAGGGATCGATCAATAACTTGCAAAAAAACAACACAAACAGAGACTTGATTACTTACTAGCACAATCGACTTTGTCGTCGAGCGGAGAACTTTCAGATCGGACAGTTCGTCGTGCTTCTTCATGTCCACAAGGAGTAGTACGCCCTTGGTCATGGTAAAGCCGAGCGAATAGTCGTTGTCAGCGTATACTGAATCTGCCCCAACACTGCTCGGCCTTTGTACGTCAACTCAAGCGACCAGACTGGGGGGGCGATTGATCAGATAGATTGTCTGGCAAGAGATTCAGTCTGGTCTCCTTAATCAAACGATGCAGCTCGGCTGAATCCTCATCGACTAGATTCTACTCGGTTTGTGCCGACCTCGGTCTCTTCTTGGATCGATCAATAGCTCGCTCGCTAACGAGAGCTAGCACCGGTCTCTTATCTGGCACATTTGGCACGGAGGATTGGCCCCCAGCAGCTTCCGCGGGATGAGAGCCACTCGGTTTGCCTACAATCATCGATTTGATAACGCAGATTTTTGTCATCTCCTATTTGGCAGTAAGGGGAACTAGTTTGATCGGTAGGAGAGTGGGATCTGGTTCTGTGGAAGGAGCGCGAAGAAAATCGATGACCCGGCTCTTGCGCGGTACAGTATATTGGTAATTCAGTTCAAATCCGAGCAGTTTCTGGGCTTCTCTTTCTTCCGCCAGATGCCCAAAAAAAACCCTTATAGCCTCCTGGTTGGCGTTAGAATAATCGTCCGCCAAAAGTTTGTAATCTGCAAAAATAAAATCAACTGTTAGATCGGTTAGAACAAATCAAATCCAAAGAATTAAACCGTGTGCTATTGTAATAACGATGTCCCTGTACTATGTTAATTAATCATGATTATGTTTGCAATTATGTGCTTAATTTGAATTTTGGTGTTAATTACATGACTATATGTGATTTTGGCTTTGTATCTGTTCACGTAGAAAAATCTGTTAGAATCGTTGCTTTGAACTGAAAATTGAAGGCCTTATCGGCCACAGAAACCAAAATTGACTACGCCATTGTGATTGGCGTATTTTTAGAGCTTACGGTGAAATTTAATTAGAAATTGATTTGGGTCAAAATAATCAGATTCAGAATGATTAAATTAGGCTTAATTACTTAGCCATAATCAAATTTGATTAAGCAATCCTATATAAGGGCCATATTACACTTATCCTCATTCTTTATGAGCTCAAAGTCTGAAAATCACACTCTAAGAGAGAGAGAGAGGGCGGATTCTAGAGAGGGGGAGAGGAAGAATTGTGTATTTTGGCTCAAAGTGATGAATTTGGAAGCTATACTCAAGATTTAACTACATTTGTGTAGAATTGAAGCTCCTGGGTGAGTAACCAACCCCTAATTCATGAGTTTGAGTTTGTAATTTTGTGGATTCAAAGTTTGATGGTGATCAAGAACATAAATTGAATTGATTTTGATAAATTTGAAGTCAATGAATGCATGCATGTAAGAAATTATCATGAATTTGTATAATCTATCATGTAGCATGTTAATTATGAAAAATTGAGTGTTGGATCATACATGCAAGCATGGTTTTGTTGAGCTTCATGAGTATAAACATCACTTGTGCCATTTGAAATAGTATTGGAGTCTATATTACACATGCATGTATAATTCATGAAGTTATGGAGTTGATCATATGAATATTGAAGTCAAATCATAAAGCTATGTGTTTTGTTGAGATGATTTCGGAATTAGATCATGATTTTGAATAATTGGTCTCAAATCTCCTATACTCTCATGTTATGTAGTGATTTCCCATGTTTTTGATACCTAAAATTCGAGCTTTGGACTTGTGAATGTTAAGTTGAACTTCAAGAACAATTCTGGAAATTCCAGAATTTGGCATGTCCGCTCGAGGGGGAGAGCCGCTCGAGCTGAAATATTAGTTCCCAGAACTTTTGCAGACTTTAATGTCCGCCAAGCGAGGAGAGTCACGCTCGAGCGCAAGTCACCTGTGTCGACTCTCAGCTCGAGCGTCTGAAGTCACGCTCGAGCGTAAAAATGAGGCAACCAGTACTGTTACAGACCAAATGGGTCCACTCGAGCGGTGGAAACCACGCTCGAGCCGGGAGCCCTGTTTCTGAAATTTTGAAAAGATATTTTGTGTTTCATTTTCCGTTCTCTTTCATTTCTAAGCACTCTTAGGCATACATTGAACATTATAAATGAGTTAAAGAGATAAGAAAGAGGCCTAAGAGGAATATGTAAATTAAGAACGGATTGAATAGCTTGTGACCCAATATGTATTATGTATTGTGTAGGGTCAAGCACAAGGGCAAATCCACCGGAGGAACACTGTGAGTAATATCTTAGTAAAGATATTTTCAAGTATGTTACTTTCCAAATGCTACTTTTGTGTAAGCTTTATGGATTTGTTGATTTGAAATATGAATGAGTATTCTATATACCTAATTTGGTATAAGGTCGTTTGATACGTTTGATATATCTGAATTGGGCCTAAGGCCGTTGGACATGATTGTTTGGGCCAAAGGCCGTTGGACATGAATAATTGGGCCAAAGGCCATCAGACATAAATGATTGGGCCAAAGGCCGTCAGACATGAGTAACTGAGCCAAAGGCCGTCGGATATGAATGATTGGGCCAAAGGCCGTCGGACATGAGTAATTGGGCCAAAGGCCGTCGGACATGAATGAATTGGGCCTAAAACCGTTTGGCATTTGATATGTTTGAATATAAGGATGGGCCAAAGGCCGTTGAATGAAAAGGGATCATGATCATGAATATGAAATACGCATAGATATGAGTATAAAGAGAATGTGCTCAAGGCCATCTAATATGGCTGATATGTTTGAATTGGGCCCGAGGCCGTTTGATATATTGGGCTCGAGGCCGTTTGATATGTTTGAATTGGACTAAGGGTCGTTTTGAATAAGAGTTGGTTGGACCAAAGGTCGTTTTGTATAGATGGACCCAAGGTCGTCTTGTTCCATATAAGAATTGGACCTGAGGTCGTTTTGTTTTGTTAAGATTTGTAAATCTGATGTGAATGAGAATAGTGGTTCAAATGTTTACATTATAAGTATGACTCATTTATGAACGAATCTTATTCATTAACCTCTTTATTTTGATATTATTCACTAGGTGTTAACTCACTCTTATTTATATGTATGTATGTAGGTGAGCAAAGAGACGTTCAACCCTAGCCTTAGTAGAATTTAAGAAACGAACTCGAGTTTTGTGAAGTCAGCCCAGGTGTCTCACGCAAGAGGCTTTGTTTATGATCTTTTGTATTTCTTTTGCTACTTCTATTGGCCATGGTAGACCGCTTATGTGTATAAGCTTTGGTTTAGCTGACTATGTGTTTGAATGATCCTGGGTATACAATATGTTAACTACTGATATGTGGTGTGAGTTATTATTAAGTATATGTGAAATGTTTTGATATGCTATGTAAGCATAGCTCATTGGAAAAAAAAAATTAAGTTTGCTTCTGCATCTGGTCCCATATTATTAATTATTAATTGATATCAGGTTTGAGGCCATAGGTAATCTTATGATTACTGGCCGGTTATGACCCTAATCTATAGGGGCGGGTTCGGGTCATGACAGCTATGATGCTCACCAGCACTCCCAAAATTCTTATGTATGTACCATCTCGGTATGGGCGCCTCGGTGTCTTTGTAATTCCCAGACACCCACAGGAAATCGTAATCATTCACCTCTTTGTCTGGATTGCCCTCAATGAACTTTGCTTGGCCTTTTCTAACCTTGAGGTACCAGCAGAAGCCACCTTTATTTTTACTAAGGGTGTATTGGTGAAATATCTCGACAAGGCCGAGATTTAAGCCGAGCATTCGGTTCAGCGCGACCATGCCATTTATTATTTTGTACGTGTTGTTTGAAACTTGGGTGGGGCACAACCTAGTCTGCCTCAAAAATTCGTAGATTAGGGATTGAACCGGGAAGCGTAAGCCGCCTTCCACAATAAACACAACCGTGAAGGGGCATTTGTCTAGCTCGCCCCAGGGAGTGTCTCCTTTCTTGGCCAGCTCTAAGTAGACATCGTCTGGGATGTTGTACTCTCTACGAAATTCAGCCATTGCTCCAAGAGAGCTGACCATAAAATGGTACTTCCCCATCTATCCCGGTTTTATTTAGTTGGGTAATTTTGGTTGTAGCTTGGTCAAAATTTGGTGATTATTTGCTTGGACTTTGAGCCTTATTGATAGTAATGCTAAGAGAGCCTAGTCAGTCCTAGATTGTCCTGCATTATTAAAAAATAAGTCCAAGTATTAGCGCGGCATAATTTGCACGGCTCTTATGAGGAAGTGTTTTAGCTCGGTATAA
Source organism: Camellia japonica (assembly GCA_030407325.1). Classification (NCBI taxonomy): domain Eukaryota; kingdom Viridiplantae; phylum Streptophyta; class Magnoliopsida; order Ericales; family Theaceae; genus Camellia; species Camellia japonica. The sequence goes on along the minus strand of JAPPVO010000059.1, from coordinate 24,489,143 downwards.
GATCTTGGGGTGTTTGACCGGTTCGATCTTCCTATCCCAGTTTGATCTTACTATCTCGGTTCTATCTTCCCACAAACTTACAGCTCGGTCTCCGTCTCAAGGAAAGACCACGAACCAATTTTTGCTCGGCTAAGTCTTATTTTTGGATCTAAAAGTGGGTCTTTGATCGGTCTTACCTAGAAATTTTCAGTGTTCACCCTAGATCTAGAACCACCTACAGTAATCAAGGGAAATGAGGGGCAAGGAAGCCCCGATGACACTTAGGGTTTCGATTTAGCCTAATTTCTACAGATGTTAATCCCACAAGAAGGGCGTCGGCAATATTTCAACAGCCCCAAAACAAATGAGAATTAAGAACACAAAGAACATCAATGGAGAATATAAAGGAGTAGGAAAAACTTACAGGCGTGGATGCCAAGCCAAGATCCAGTGACCACGACTCTGACTATGGCCTTCATAAGGATAGAAAAAGCTGAAAACGGCTCGATGGGAGGCGATGACGGCGACGGTGACGGCGGCAATGGCAGAAGCTTGAAGGTCTGAGGCTTAAGGTTTTGGCAGAGGGGAGATGAACAGTGAAGAGGGCCTTTTGGCTTCTTGAGTGTATATATATGGAGGGGAACCGAATGGGCAGTAACTTTTCAAATCTTTGGTATAGTGTGGACAGCTATGGGATTACACCGAACCAATGGGGGGAAGCTACGTGGCATCGAAAAGATGGTTTGTCAGTACGGTTGATTGATCGACGACAAAACTACTGGCGCAATCCTCAATGACCGACCAAATCAGGTAGCTCGGTCAAAATAATAATCCTAATCATGCTCAGCTCAGATGGGATAAGGGGCAATTGAGAGGGGAATTTGTGCTGAACAATAGGGCCGAGCTACGGTAGCGCGAGGTATAGTGTTAGGCCTTGTGAGGGCTAGACCCTGTGTCTGACCGAACTGAACCAACGTGGCTCCCCGGTACATTACGTTGGGCCGAGCAGACCGTCGACCAGAATATGGAGACATGCAGGTGCTCAACCGAGCTATGATTTGGCCTGATATTCGGTTAGATCCGCACTGATGCGTTGGGTTGAGCCACGGACAGTCCGAATTGAATTTGGGCCGATATGTTTTATGAGGTAGCGGGGCGAGACCAAGATGTTGAACCACGCGCCCTACGACCAGTCAATTCAGATGGACCAATTTATTATAGTTCGGCTATCCTAGTCATTGTGATGTTTGTTTCTCCCAAGTGATAGCCCGATTGCGTAAGCCACCTGGACCAATGGTAAATGAGGGAAAATCCACAATTGGTATGCGTTAATACTGTTTGGCGATTCGACAAACACTGTTTGGAGGTTTTGGTCTCTACACGTGGAAGGATGGTAAAGAGGAGCACAGCCGCCTATCCAGAGAAGGACAACAGAGGTAGTGCACCCATAATCTCTGAGGTTGCATGGCCAACCTAGAAAAGGAGGAATGAGGGACGTTAGAGTTAAGCAATTTGAAGGAATTCCTAACTCTCTCTCTCTCTCTAGAGCACTCTCTAATTCTTCTTCTTCTTCTCCAAGTGTGCTGACTTGATTGTCGGAGGGTTTATCCGACAGCACATCGCGTGCAGCTTACCATCTTTGGTTTTCAGGTTTAAGCGGCGCTACGTTCAAGCTTGGGCTCAAGGAGTACGGAGAACAGAGAATATTTTACCTCCGTACAAAATATTTAAAAAATTTAGATAAATTACAAATATATTTCCTTAGTTTACTTAAAATACAAATTGCTTTATGTGGCTTGGAAAATTACAAATAGCTCATTGTCAGAATTTTTTATTTAACAGAATTAATTAAAAAAATGAAATTTCTAACTGTTCACCTATATAATAATAAATTTATTTGAATTATTAATTGAAATAAAATTTTAATATTATTAAAGCTATTAATTAATTTGATAATTTATTAATAAAATGATCTATTTGTTATGAAATTAGAAACCTTAAAAGGTATAATGTAATTTTTAAAATCACATAAGGTAATTTATAATTTAAGTAAATTTCAGAGGATGTATTTATAATTTACCTTAAAATTTCTAACATTTTTATTTTGAAAATGTAAGGCTCTATTTGGAAGAGTTTTGGAATTGTAATTTCACCTCTTGGTTTGCACGTGGTGTTTGGTTATAGTTTTTAAAAATTAATTTCACTCACTTTTGAAAACTCCTTTCTAGGCCGGAAAATTTGGCTAACCCGGTCGTCCCCTGGACGTTCGGCTGGCGATCGGAACAATGTACTTTTTTTTTTTTTAAATAAAAAAATATTTTCAGATTTTTTTTAATTTTTTTTATGAGCTTTGAATAGGATTTTAGGTTGTGTGTTTGGTTATGAGTTGTAAGTTTTGTATTAAATATTATATGTCACATGATTCATTTCAAATTCAATTTAAAACTCTTTCCAAAACTCATAACTAAACAAATTTTTCATATTCAAATCATAATTTCAAAACTCATAAACTTAAAATACAACTTTATTCTCAAATCATATTTAGAAAATTCTACTAAACGCTACCTAAGTAACGCTTTTGAACGTTGAAGCGTACGAAAACGTAGTTTAGATTGAAATTAAAAAAAGTATAAAATAAAAAAAAGTTTAAAAAAAATTCAAACTAATTTAGTTAGGTTAGATTTAAATTAAAAAAAAACAAAACAAAACAAAACAAAACAAAAACTAAAAAATAATAAGACTAATTACCCTAGGCTCCGTTTGTTTGGAGTGGTAGAGGGGAGATTGGGATTGGCAGTAAAGTGAGACTCACTAATATTGTGTTTGTTTTGATAAATGGAAAGAGATTGATAGTGAGCTCCGGATTATAAATCTCCTTGGGAAAGGGATTCGGATGGGCCTCCAAGACTTGGTATTAGAAAAATAGTTCGCCGGATTGAAATTTTTTTATTTTATTTTTTACATGTTGGGTATTTTTTTTTAACATTAATATTTAATTTTTTGTTAAGTAAAAATTATTATTTTATTTTTTTCTAAAATTTGTTTATTTTTTAAAAAAATTTACATGTTGGACCTTTTTTTAAAAACATTAATGTTTAATATTTTTTTATTTTTTTATTTATTTTATTATTTTATATAAAAATAATTTAACAATCCCTACATTAATAACTATCATCAAAATAAACATAATTTTACTTAATTCCCTTGCAATTAATCTCCCTTCCCCCTCCGAAAACAAACCGGTATGTTTGGGAAGATAAACCGGAATAATTTGGAAATTATTTCATCAAAAAAAAAAAAAACATTTTTGTTTACAACAAGACTGCGGCTAGGTCATATAGGTGAGGTGGTGGTGGTGGTGGTGGGGTGGAAAAGAGCAAGAGCAGAGGACGGCGGCGAAGATGAGCAGGAAAGGCCCTCCCAAGCATCAAAACAAATTCGCCTGGAAACCCAACGCCGGCGTCAAGATCAACGAAACCGTACTCTCTCTCTTTCTTACTCTCTATCAATTCTCACTTTTATATATGTATGTATGTATGAATCTAAATACATAAAAAATAGGAAGTAGGAGGCAAGTTCAGGCCTTTGTCAGATGTAACTGGAGTTTGCCATCGCTGTAAAGACCAGATCGAATGGAAACGCAAGTATGGAAAATACAAGCCTCTCACCGAGCCTGCTAAATGGTACTCACACTTTAATTTCATTCAATTTTCAGGGCTTTTCGTTGGATTTGATTTTGATTTTTGATTTTTGATTTTTTTAACAGTCAACGTTGTTCGAAACGGGCTGTTCGTCAAGCTTACCACAATCTTTGTACAGGTTTGTTTGCTACTCCTTCCCAACTTGGAGCTCTGTTTGGATGCAGTTTTGTCAAAACTAGTTTTCCCATGTTGCAAAGATGTAGAAAACACAAATTCTGTCTCTTTTGATATAGGAATATGGGTTGGTTTTCAAAACTAATTACAGCATCTCCAATGCTTAAGTGCTCAAAAAGCATTCCAACCCTTTCATCAAATGTTTATCAAATCAAGGGAGAAACACTTTTTTCTTCAAGTTGAGAATTCATCAAATTTGAATTTGATGAAAATTTAAAAAGATAAAACATTGTGGATAAAAAAATAAAAAATCCTTTAAATTTGATGAATAAGGAAATTTGGATAAGAGGGGAATTTTTAAAAAGATTTTGATGAAAGGGTTGGAGTAGTTCATATTAAATCAAGTGTTTTACTCAAATTTGGAATCCAATTAGATGAAAAAAGTAGTGAAGGTTGGAGATGTGTGGCATGTTTATTCACTGAGTTAGCAATTTTATGGGCATTTTTGGAATCAAAATTGTGCAACAAAACTTGAAAAAGCTGTTATGAGTCGTGTGCTTTATGTTATTAGAATAGAAGATATATTCTTTCATGTTTAGAAGGAAAAAAATATTTTTTAAATTCATTGTTTTGATTGAAGTGTAGCTTGTGCTAAGGAGCAACATGTGTGTGCCAAGTGCTCATGCCGTGTGGACCGAATTATTGGAAGGTTTTGGATTATTTTTTTTTTTTTAAGAATATAATGATTTGAATGCCTTCACTCCGAACCTGGAGACATTTTTTTTTTTTTTTTTCAAGTTTGCTCTGATGCAGTATGTATTACTCACTTCCAGGGACATTTCAGAAGTAGAGGCTGAGCAGAAGATGCTTGACGAGGTTTTTATTTTCAATTTTTTACACAATGTTTTAGATAATTATATCACATTTTGTTAATTATCTTTAGAATAAGTGTTATTCTCCCATTGTAAACCAATGTGATTGAATGATTTGCTATAGGCCATCAAGAATGCTCGGGAAAGGGATAGGAGGACTCTACTACGTGCTGTAAGACTCCAAAACTTTTGATCTTCCGTTTCTCTAAAGTTTTTACATTTTTTGTCAGACAATTTTTGTTCTCCTTTGTTTATTTGTTTTTGTATGTTTTAGAACATTCTAACAGCTTGCATTTAAAGCTTTGTAAGGGATAGTGTATCATTATGAATTGCATTTATACCTCCTTACGAGAGTCTTTGGTGTATGAACTGACATTGTGGTACCAATTTCTCACATTGAAATAAATTCAGAAACAACTTCATGCTTGGGGCCCCTTATTGTTCTAGGGCTTTGTAGCTAAGTTAAATGAAGTTTAATTTCCTTTGGTTAATTCAATCGTACCTCGACATATAGTAACAATAAGCACATAATATGATATAGTAAAGCGTAATAAGCATATTCGACAGATGAATGGCAATACAAGAATGGGTGGAATGAATTATGAGTGCATCAATTATGAGTGCAGTCATTAGATGCTACTTTTTTAATCAATTGGAGTGAAGGTTATATGAAGGTGGCTCAAATAGTTTGGTCCAATACTTGACCAATAATTATTTAAAACCTTGGATGCCTTAGAGAAAAATTCTTAGTAGGTACTTGAAATATGTTGCACAAAGTAGCCTCAGATGCACAACCTAGATCTAACTTTTTTGGATGAGGAAGGTATTCACCAGAAAAATATATTGATATTTGAGGTGATGGCCATAGTATTAGGCGCAGTTATAGCATTTTGTAGAGAGAAAAGGAAAAGAAATATTCACAAAATTTGTTTGGTATTGTTTTGACTTGGTTTACACCCATTAGGATTACAGCATCGTGTATGCCTTCATGAGCAATAAACCAATCAAATTTATTCGTCTTATTTATATTGGAAAGTTGCAAGCAGAAGCAGTATTCTAGGCATTCATGGTTAACATCCGGGAGGGGTTTGAGGTTGAAAGTTAACTAGTAAGGGTGAACCTGACCTCACTTCAGAAACTACTTTTATGTGTAGTTAGGGCCTTCCAGTTTTACACTAGCTCTTGCGAGCATTTACTTAATCACGGACACAAGCTCTCTTGTTGAAATTACGTTGCTTTGTTTGAGACATCTTTTCCTGTAGTATGGTATTTTGTTGCATCCAATTGTTTCTTTTCGAGTATCGTTATCTTAACTTGCCTTTTGATTTGCACCCAAAATTTTTTAGCTCATTTTCCATTGTTTGGTTGGACAAAAAATAAGTAATACATTTTTTGTAAGAAAAATAATTTCCATCAAAAGCCAAAAATGACCTGCGTTTTACATTTCCGGAAGTCATTTTTTGAAGCTGGTTCATGTTTGCAAGGCAGGACTTGTGGACGAGGCCAAAGCTGCTGATGGTCAAATAATCCTTCCTGCTTCTACTTCGTATGTTGTAGCTTATTTTCATTTTTGTGCGACAGATGAACAAAGGAAAATCTCTTAGTTCAACTTCAGAAAAAAGCCTGATGGACAATGGAAGTAAGGCTGGGGAACTATTAGCAGCCGAGTCAGTTGAGGAAGATGCAGAGTCTAGCAGAGACGACGAAGACGACAATGACAGTGAGAAGACGAGGTTAAGGTTCTTAACTGAGACGGGATGAGAAATATATAGTGAAGACAGCTCTACTTTAGCTGCTCGGGATCTTCTACAAACATGCCTTAATAGATTTACTGAAGAGATACAAAAAAAAAAAAAAGAAAAATTGTTGCCATTTTGTGTCATGATTGAGTTGAAAATAGGTATTTTCTTAATTTTCATTGAAACTGAATGTAATTCATATGTTGTGTTGTGTTTTTTATTTATTTATTTATTTTTTATTAATCTTTTGCAGTAACCCTTCTGTTTTAAGAAATAATGTCTGCATCTGTTTTTGTCGTATCTAGTGATGAAAGTTTTGATGAAGTCAAATGACCCAAATCCAACTTTTATATTTTTAGGCTGCTTGTTTCGGTGTAAACCATTTTTTGAACTACCACCCCACTATGACCACCGCCACCACCAACACACTACTAACCTTTGAAGGTTTTGAACATTTTATTTTTGGGTGAGTAAAGTTTGAACATTTTATTATCCAACTCTACTTGGTTTATGCAATATATGAAACAAAGACAAGCCAAATTTGCACTCTTTTTCTTTTTGAGAATTTTTTTAACATATTTTAAATCTTATTGAATTTTTAAACCAAATTTAAACAACTTATTGTTCAGCTTGTTTACAATCCTACCAATATGATACAAACTTCAACACCTTCCTTCATCTCCTTACCAACCAAACATAGCATTGATGTCGCAACATCAGAGGTTCAAGTTCAAACTCAAGGACACCAATTGGCTAAATTTTTATTATCCCAAGAGCCATGTTGGGATAAATGAAATTTCAACTGCCTTACACCAAACATTCAGAAACTCGTGGCATTTGTTGGTATTCATATGCATTCATCAATTGAAAGTTAGGGCTTCTCAGAAAACATACAAGATTTGTAATCTATGAAACCGAAAATAACCAAACGGGAAGACAAAACGGCAGAATACTAAACAAAGTTCTCTAATTTAAGGACACACTTGTTACAGCCTAAAGTTGATTCAATAATAGCCCAACAATGCAATAAGAATTGAGCTGAAAAGAATTATAGATTAATCTCGTATAGGCACTTCCAGGAAATCAGCAAGCAAATCCAGATTTAATATCCATGAGATTTGGCTCCCCAGTCAACTAGCAAAGGTTGCCATTTGTTGACACTCTTTCTCTGTTTGGATGTCTGGGTAAGCACTCCCAAAAATACCAGACCAAAGCTATCTTAACATAGGAAATGCAGCTAGCTGCGAACCAAAGTCTTTGGCCGTATGCATGTGAAAGAGTGGTGCCAGAGTACTACCAGACAAATCTATTCATCTTTCACACATAGGCGTTCTGTATAAAAAGAAAACAATCAACACAATCAAAATATTTAGATTGGTTTTGATAATAATCAGAGAAAACTGCCTTCTCAATAAGCTAGATTAGCAAATAGAACAAACACAACGAAGCATGCTTATGTTGAGTTTGATGATAACTAGAATGCAATGACTCCTCAATTAGTCTGCATATAGCATGAACAAGCAGCATATATGCTGCAACCAGATACCAAGGAGAATTCATATGCCACAGATTAATTAATAGGCCAAGAAATATTCTCTACATCTTGTGGAATAAAAACTGAAAAAAACCACGTAAAAAGGTAATTAGTGAAGGAAAATATCTTTCAAAAAGACTTGATTTTAAAGGGAAACATTAGGAAATAACAAGGCCCGCTAAACTATAGGAACAAATCAAGTGCATAAAGTACATGCTTGTGTATATACATGTGGATAGCTAACAACAAACATTCTAACCTTTACACATAAACATATAGGTTCGTTGTAAATATTTGTTTGAAGGTGTCAGCTAAGCCTAACTAGTAAAAATCTATCAGTAGTCATTACTAGACGTTTGGGAATGAATTCCATCTTCATCCAAATTAGAAGAGTTTTTGGGTAAGCCGAGAGCTACCTCCCGTGCAACCAGTCATTTTCATTTGACAAACAGCCCCCTCCAACAAAAAAGAAAGAAAGAAAAAAAAAACTCATATGATCAAGTGCTCATATATTTGCTTTATATAATGCGTAAAGTGAGATCTTTATAAAGCTTCTACTGGATGTCCATTAGAAATGTAACTACTCCATATGATTTGCACAACATTTGAGCCACAAATAGATCTTTTAATGTGAAACTATTACAAAACAAACATGGACTAAAATTTACTCCTCACTGTGAATGACAATGATAAAAAATCCATAAACTATTAGTAATCTCATCATTCTGCAGAATAATAGTAACTAACAACAAAAACAATAATGTGATACGATAAAAATAAGTGCGAAAGAAGAGTCCGTACTTAAATATTCATAGGAAAGAATCATTGAGGTTCCCCAAGCTGACATGCTGAAAAACCTTGGACCGAGTCCTCTGTATAAACCTTTCCAGCCATCATCAACAAACCAATCCTTTAACAACTTGTCTTATGTATGTCTCTTTCATGTCCCATGACCTAAATTGCAAAAACTAGCTTAATGGAAGGATTAACATACGAAGCTACTAGCTGGAACATAACGCAATCAATCAGCAAGCTGTAAAATTGTGTGATAACCGATATTTGCTACTTCCTTTTTTTACCTTTCTACTTCAAAACAATGGGAGGCCAAAATGTGGTTAGAAACTCCCATACTTCTACATAAATACTTGGAGTGCCCCTCAAGTTTGACATAGCAATAATCAAAAACTATCTTTCATCACTCTTTTCTAGAGAGAGAGAGAGAGAGCAAATTATATGGATGCAGTGATACCTTTTCATTGTTAGTATAAAGTAATATAAGGATGCAGTGATAGAAGAGAAACTTGAGAACCACTCCGAGTCTCCAATTAATCATACAAAACCGCAGAATTCATTTTGACAGCAATAAGCAGCCATCTTTCAAGCTAAATAGCTCAAGTTATTTTTGGTATAAAAAACAACCTCAGTCTATATTGATGAGGAATTGAAGCAGACACAAAAGTCAGGTATTTCTAAAAATTCTGGATGTAATATTACTACAAAGTTCTGTGCAAGGCAATAGCTATAGTTTTGTTAAAAAAACAGCTTCAACTCACAGAACAACACAAAAGGCATCAGGAACAAACAAAACTGAAGAGTTCACTCTCCAAATACTGTAATTCCATTACTTACATCAAGTCTCAGAACTGACAGAAGAGAAGAAATTTGATCCCAACTAGGTATACCTGTAAGCGAGTCTTGATGGTGTCCAATGGTGTTGTGATACAAGATGCTGTGGCACCAGCAAATATCCCTCCTGCAGCTTGAACACCGACTATTGTCCATTGGCTAGGAGCAGATTTCTCACGTTCAGTATCATGACCTAAGAAACTGTACAAAAGAAAATCATATGAGCGGGGAACAAAATGGTAGAAGAAAAATAAATAGTGCACTTAAAATTCATTACAATTCCTCATTATCATGTAATCCAAGAAAAACAGACCAACCTATTTATCTAGACCATTTAAGTATTTCCCTCATATAAAGCCAATGTCAGAGGCAAGTGAGAAATCTTCACATCATTAGAGGCAGTAAGCACAAGTTGAGGACTGAAATGGTTTTCATTGAGGTTAACAGAAACTCAGGTTTATAATAGAAAATCCTAAACCATAACTGCAGCCATAAAGCTTATACAATGGGCCTGTTTGGTGAAGCTTCTTGCAAACCAAAAGCTGATAATCAAAAGCAAAAGCTAAAAGAACCTCTTCCCTTGCTTCTCAATAATTAATTCTTTTCCAACTTATGTAAGCTATTTCTGCCTTATACGCTGCAAGCAGAAACTGCACCAAACACTTTGGCGCAGATTTTCAAAAAGAAGAAGAAGAAGAAGAAGAAGCTATAAGTAGCCCCATAAGCTGCACCAAACAAGGCCGATGTCCACAAAGGGGTTAAGAAGATTAACTAAACAAGGAACAATCACTTATTTGACCAGAGTTCTAATTTAAATAAGCTCCTACAACAAATCAAGCATTAAATTAAATCAAACAAGCATGCATCACCTCCAGATTAAGCGTTGGCTCGAACCATAACTTGCCCACCATACAGCACTAGATGGAGAATAAGTCATGACTGATAGACCAAACCCCCTATACAGTCCCCGAATGCCATCCGACTTCAAAACCTTGCGAACAACATCAAGTCCCCCATTATAGCTTGCGTGGCCCGAGTATCCTTGCACCATCAATCTTTGGCTAACCTGATCAAATGGAGATTACAGAATCCAAAAGTTGATCTCCATAAATTTTCTTAAGCAAAAACAATAATACACCGTAATTGAAATAGGAAGTTTCCAATAACTCAGTGTCAAGAAGGAAAAAGAACAGCTATTAAAAAAAATGGCATTCCAATAGAAAGGTACTCTCTCCAGTTAGACAATTTTCAATATTGAAGCTATTTCAAACCTGAACCACAAATTAATAGTGAAATTGAGAAGGCAACAAGTGTAAATCACTTCAAGATAAAGAAATTCCTAAATATGAAGATCTGCCTCCGAAATCTGACATATTCTCAGTTAGAAGCTAATAAGAACTTGAACCACAAGTAGATGTGCTATGCATAAAAATTTTTCAATTTTATTCTTTTCTTTTCCGTTGTCTTTTTCTAACAACTTTTGCATTATAAAACGTCAATGGAAACCCCCCCCCCCCCCCCCCCCCCCCGCGGGCAATCTTTTAAAAAGAAATCAAACATGAACATGGTTAACATACCACATCAATTGGAACAAACACAGCCTGAGAACAAAGTGACGCTAACATGCCGCCAATTCCATTTGCTATAGCCGCCTCTGTTGGTTCTGATAATTTAAATGGTTCAACAAACCTGAAAGCAGCCACTTTTGTGGTCTCTAAAGCAGTAAGGAATATAATCCTGGCAGGAATTGCACCAGTGATGACTGTGCCAAAACCTCTATATAACCCACGGATTCCATCAGTTCTCAATATGACTCTTATAGGGAAAATGCATCTCTATCAACAACATCCTTTGAAGCAACCTGCATCCTGGTCTTTAGCAGAGAAACAGGATATAGTGCTACTGTAATCCCAGTAAATATTCCAGCTCCTATGACATAAAACTTAGTTTTATCAAGCCTGCACAATAGGTTTTGAGACATGAACAAACTTAGGTATTTAGTCAAGCTGTTTGAAAGAAAAATAAAAAAGAATAAATACACAATGAAAAAAAATGACAATATCAAACAGGTGTTACAGAAATCCAGTGAAGGAGAAATATGGACGGGTTCCCCGTTAACTACTGACATTCCTCTAGGAATGACTTGAGCAAGTTTTTCAGCCATAAAATTTCAACTGGTGGTAAGTCAAAAACTTAGAAAGTCTGGATGGTCCTTTTAACCGACTTCCCTAAAAATGCAAATAAAATTTTATTACATGCTTGGATGAAAGATATAGACCTTAATTTCTCTTGCAACTTCGGCCATAGTGGACTTAGAGGCATCAGAAACTTGCCGGCAGAGTATTACAAAACCTCAAAAGCATAACCATATGGTGCAGCGTCCTCGTCACTACCCCCCCACACTGCAGCAGCCTACATTTCAGGCTCTATTTCAAATAATCAGAATCTCATCCATTACAAAATAAATGGATTTTAAGATGTCCTCACGACCTAAAAGGCTTCAACAAGCAACCTTGTGAAAAAGTACAAGGACATAAGAGTTAAGACATGATCATCTGGAATGCAATTATAGTAATAGAATCGAGAGACCCATAAATATCGTTGAGAATCCACAAATCAAGTTCGACCTCTCTCCTTGCCCACATATATGAGATGATATCAAAATTTTTGGGAATTCCCACTCAAATCTATCTATTCCTGCTTTTATTGATAAAATCATGTCATGCATATATAAAATATGGGGGAGTTCCTATCCAAAATCATATTGCTCGGAATTTCAAAAGTTTTGGCAAAAAATGGAGGTACATTCTTCCCTAATCTATATCAGGGCCACAAGGAAAAGACATGTGAAGTTAGGCATTTGAGTAATTCCCTATTTGAGGTAATCAACTCCGGTTGATTGCTGTAAAAAATATTCTCAATTAAATTTTATCAGCACCAGAAATAAACCCCAGACCCGAAATGCATCATTGAACCCAAAAAGAGGAAAAGAGGAATGAAGGACTATCGTCACAACTTTCTAGCCTTTCATGTTCATGTTAATAATGGGTCTCTACTCCTTCATGAAATGTAGAACACAACTGAGGCATTTTACTAAGCAGGACATCCAATGTGATCCAACTGAACACTATTATTATCATCATCCAATGTAATGGCAGTTCCTGGTATTTTTTTCCCCCCAACCTAGCACAACTATTTGAAACACAAACTCAAAGAGGGCTCCCTTTGAACACCACATTCTTCTGACAAACTGAATTCCAATTGAGTTCAAGGCGCCAAAAAAATGAAATGCCTAACAATAACAACAATGCTATAATCACACTCACACAAAAAAGTCAATTTTTTTTCTCAACTTTTTTACACGTTTTTTCATAAAAAACTTAAAAACCACAAAAAAAGTGAATTCCCAAAACAACTCTGTATCTTTTCTCAATTCCATAATCTTACTACCTCAAATTAATTCGTTTTCTTTGAATAATAATCATTAACACTCCAAAAAAAAGAAACCCAAATCACTAATTGGCAACATTATCACACAGTACAAAGATGATTAACATTTAAAGAACAATAACTTGAAATGAATTAAATTACTAAATTAGTAAAAGATTGAACAAAGAAACAGGTAAAGCATGTATTGATACAAGGAAAAGCAATTCATTCATACTTGTCCCAATTAATCTCTGTTTGACCGAACGACTGAGTCTGAGAACGAAAAGAGGCCATTGACGAGTCTGTATGAAGACAAATCTCTCAAAACCTAAAATTGAAATCCAAAAAGGGTTCTGAGAGATCGATTCTTTACGAAAAACAACAAGAATATACTTTTAGAATTTAGGTTTAAGTTGGAACGAGCCTAAACAATTGGAAATGCATTATTTTGAAAGGTATGATACTTGTATGATTTAGGTCAGATCTATGAGAGAGCAATGGTTAGGGCAGTGTAAAAATACGCTCAATCCGTTAAAATCGCGTTGATTCTGTCCATTCGTAATCATTAACTCCCGTTTAAGTTTTAAAATTAATCATTAACTCCGGTTTAAATTTTAAAATTTATGATCGTTTAGCTGCATTATAATATATCAAAAATGTTAGAGATATTAAAATTTTATTAAATATTTCATATGAATATGGGTCTTACATAAGACTCACATAATGTGAATCACACACCTATGTAAAATATTTGATAAATTTTTTAAGATCTCTAAAAGCATCTCTAACCGTTATTGTTATAATGTCATTGCTATTGCTATAATTTGGTAATGAATAGTGCTATTTTGCCAAATTATAGCAATGGTGCTCCAATGGTCATTTGTTATTTTGGCAAATCTCAACTAACTTTCCCTCTAAATTTGTAGGTGTTGTTTGGATATAGTTTTTCTGGTGATTTTATTTTTGTTTATTTTTTTGTCTTTTGTGACATTTTTTAACTGTTTGTAAAACAAATTATATATTTATATTATTTCCGACTAGACAAATATAAAAAATGAAAAAAAATTGAAAAATTGGGGAAAAAAAATTAAATAGAATTCACCCCACCCAAAAACATATCACTACATATTTATTTTTGACACAAATTGGTGTTTGTTTTTATTTTTGTTTTTTAGCCAAACAGAGCACAACGGCTCTATTTGGTTTCATCACCACCGTCCATCTCTTTATTGTTATTTTTCTTTTGTCTTTTTTTTTTTTAGCCAAACAGAGCACAACGGCTCTATTTGGTTTCATCACCATCGTCCATGTGTCTTCTTCCTCTCTCTCTATCTCTCTCTCAATGTTTCTCTCTCTATTTGGTTTCATCATCACCTCATCTCTCTCTCTCTCTCACTCACTCTCTCTCAGATATCATCTCTTCTCCCTCCATCACTGAGAGTCTTTCTCTATACTCTTCGTCTCTCTCTTCTCCGTCCATCTCCTCCGCCTCTCTCTGCTCTCCGTCTCTCTCTTCTCTGTCCATCACTAGTTCCCTCTAAATCGATCATCCACGTCTCCAAATCTCACAAACCCACCTCCAAATCTATCTCTCTCCTCTCCTATCACTGCCGTCTACCCCCATCCTCTCTATTTCTTTCACTGTATCATTTGTATCAAAGAACACAAAGAAGATCACGTATCTGTATCATCTGTAGAATCATTTATATCAAAAAACACAAAGAAGATCATCTGTCTCTCTTCTCCTTCTCACTGTCAAGTATTTTTTTTTTTTACTTCACTGTGTTCATTTTCTAATTTTTTTAATTTTTTTTTTTAAATTTTGTTTGCTTCAAATTGGGAAACTAAAATTTGGAAAATTAAGGGTGTGTTTGGTAACGTTTACGTTTTCAGTTTATATTTACAAAAATTTTATAAACTGGTTTTTGTTTATTTTTAGAAAAACATAAACTACAAACGCGTTTGGTAATTGACAAAGTATTTAAAAAATTTTAAAAATATAAAAAAGAGTGAGAAATGGCAAGTGGCGGCGGAAGACGGTGGTAGAAAGTGGTGACGGTGGGTGGTGGGTAGCTAGTGGTGGTGGGTGGTGGCGGGTGGATAGGTGGTGGTGGCAGGTGGGTGGCGGATGGTGGGTGGTGGTGGGTGGTGGCGGGTGGGTAGGTGACGGTGACGGTGACGGTGGCGTGGTGTAGTAGTGGGTGGCGGGTGGTAGTGGATGGTGGCGGGTAAGCGGCGGGTGGTGGTGGTGGTGGTGGTGGGTGGGTGACGGTGCGGGTGGTAGCGAGTGGGTGGTGGTGGTAGTGGTAGGTGGGTAGCGGGTGGGTGGTGGGTGATTGTAGTGGTGGTGGTGGTGGTGGCGAGTGGGTGGTAGGTGGCTGGTGGTGGCAAGTGGTGGATGGTGGTGGTGGTAGGTGGGCGGTGAGTGGTGGGGCAAAGTAGGTGGCGGGTGGTGGTGGCGGGCGGTGGATAATAGTAGCGGGTGGATGGGTGGTGGTGGTGTGGTGACGAGGGGCAGGTGGTGGTAGCGAGTCGGTGGCAGATGGGTGGTGGCTGGTGGATGGTTGGTGGGTGGTGGTGGGGGTGGTGGTGGCAGGTGGTGGTGAGTGGTGGTGGTGGTGGTGGTGGTGGTTGGTGGTAGGGTGGGGGGTGGGTGGGGGTGGCGGAAACGGTGGTGGAAAATGGTGGCGGGTGGTGGTTAGTGTTGGGTGTAAAAAAAAAAAAAACTGAAAACTCAAAATGGAAACACCATTTTTTGTGTTTTCATTTTTTTGGCCAAATTTATAAACTGAGATCACTGATTTATAAAATCAAAATTTACCAAACAAGTTTTTTATTTTGAGTTTTTTTAAATTTTTATAAATATAAACAGAAAACTGAAACGTAAGTGTTACCAAACGGCACCTAAAAATTTGGTGATTTTGTGTTTGGTATGTTGAAATTTGGAAAGTTGAAAAACATTTTAATGGCAAATTTTTGTGTCCACTGTGTTTTTTTTTTTATTTATTTATTTTTCTATCTCTGATATATTATTGTTCACTGTGTTTATTTCTTCCATGAAAATTTTGGAGCCAAATTCTGTTTATTTGGATGATGTGGCAAGTTTGGCAATTGTCAAACTTTGTTGGCCAATTTGAGAGACGAAATGGCATTTGCCAATTTGGCAGGGTTATAGCATCCATTGGAACAACATTTTTTAAACTCTTGTCAAATTTTGGCAATGGCAGCTCTAATAGCATGCCATTGGAGATGCTCTAAATTACGCTAATATATATATATATATATATATTTAAGTTTTAATGAAATATCAATATAAAAGCAAGTGCGAAAGAAATTTAAAATATAAATTTATTACAAATTAATAGTTATATATATATATAAAATATAGGGGCATTTTTTCATAAATCCCTTTTCATCTACTTATATTCTATTTAATCTATATTATTTTCTTATATTTCAATAAGTCCCATGAGTGACATAGTTACCAAAATACCCCTAATAATATTCATATTTACAGTGTGAATGTTCCGTGATGTGAATGTTCACACCGTCAATGTGAATGTTTACACTATCAATATGAATATTAACAAGTCAATGTGGATGTTCACACTGTCAATGTGAACATTCACACGTCAATGTGAATATTCACATTGTAAAATATGAATGTTCACATCACTAAATTACTAAACCATTCAAAAAATATTTGTAAAGGCAGAAATGTCCATAAAATATTTTAAATATGAGAATAAGGATGTGGTAGATCAAATGTTCAAATAATAGGAATTATTGGAATATAAGAATATTTTATGGACTAATTGGGATACAAACACTTGAAGAAGGATTTTCTAATAAATCTCCCTAAAATATATTATGGCCTGTTTTGAGAAGTGAATTAAAAGTCACTTCTCAGCTTTTAACCTATTTCCAATCTCTCACAAAAAAGTCAAAAAAATTCAAAAAATAGCTTTTAATCATTTTCCTAAAACACTCCTATGTAAAATTATTTTGTGTTATATATCTAAAAAATATTATAAAAATTAATGTTATTATTATGAAAATGTATGATAATTAGTTAGAATATTCTTCAATTCATCAAAACTGCCCAAAGCACAATTTGTCAATCCGCTAATCCGTTAACCCGCTGTTCGATTTGTAATTTTACTTTCAAACTGTCCAAACCGCACTGCTCACCCCCCTAACAATAGTGGTGTTGTGGGAGATTGAGATTGTTTGTGTGCTGCCCTTGTTAAGCTATTGTAAGCTTGTTTGTTAAGGCCTGTTTGGTACAATTCTTTGGTGAAAGTTGATAATTAAAAAACATAAGTCAAAGGTATTCTTTTATTAGCTTTCAGACAATCAACTAATTTAAATTATTTCTGTCTAATAAGTTGTAAGAAACAACTACACTAACATGGATCATGAGATGAGGTGAGATAAAAAAATAAATTATTTTGGTGAGAAAATAAAAGAAATGATTATAATTTATCATCATTGTGTTTGGATCAATAAAATAACATAATGTAATTTCTAACCTATCCTGTTTGAATAGAGTAAATAAGATAAAATAAAGGAAAGTGTTATATTTCATTTTATCAAAATAACCTTCCATATTAATAAGTTATTTTTTTATAAGAGTAATTTTGATATTTTAAAAAACTTTCATTAAACCCAATTCCTTTCTCACCAAATCTCACCATTTTTTGTGAGAAACAAAATGTAAGTTTGGTAAGAATCGCACCATCTTTTAACATTTCTCAACTACTTAACCATCCAAACAAGTGAAATGATTTCTTACTCTCACCATTTCTTTTATTTTTTTCACCAAACCCCTCCATCCAAGCGGAATGTAAACAGTCTCACACTGATTCTTAAATTAAAATAAACAATAATTAAATTATTTAGGCTGCAATAAACACCCCCCATAGACTTGTTTCAAACTATGTGGTGTTGGTAATGTTTGCCATTCACTTAAAAAAAAAAAAAAAAAAATTTTGTGATTTAAAAAATAAAGTGTCAATTTTTAAATTTTTTTTTTTGTCCATATAAAAATTTTAGAAGTATAATTTTTAAAAAATCCATTTTTTAAAATCTTTAAAAAAGGAAAAAAAAAACTAATAAAAAGTTATTAAAAAATCAATATTTATATGATATACATAATTTACACAACATAAAAATTACCATTTTCTTCCCACTCATAAATTAGAAGAACTGCCACAATGGCAATTTCTCTATTTTCATATCTCTAATTTCCGTTTCTCTCATCATATAAATTATTTATTTTGATATTATTAGGATTGACCTGAATTTTATAGGCCCTAAGTGAATTACTAAGATGGGTCCTCTTAATATAAAAAAAATAAAAATAGAAAAATGAGTAGAATGATTAGAACTCACAATTTTATTTGTTACTATCTATTCAAAGGTAGCTTACATATATAATCACTAAATTATTAACTAAAATCTAATCACATAAATTCAAATAAGAAGATTACACATGAGTTTACTCCGTTAGGAAGAAGATACTTTAAACTGATATAAGTTTTTTTATAATTTAAATACAAGATTTTATATAATTTTAATTTGATCCTTAAATTTTATTGTTATTATTATTATTATTATTTTGGCCAAAACATAGCAGAAGAAACAAAAACTCAAGATTTTTTTTGTTATGAAATTTCACATTTCCATTAGTTTCAGAGTTCTAATCAGGACTTGAACAGACGAATCAAAAAGATTTTTGTTTCACAAAGTGAGATTGGACTAATGGACCTATTTTTATTTTCTAATTTGAGTTAGATTGGACCTCGATGAGATATTGGGCTTATTTTATTTTGTATAACACTGTAGGGTAACAACTTGGCAGCCTTTTTTGCTAAAATCTAGGGCCCAAGACAGTTGGCTTTTGTGGCCTATCCCAAAGCCGGGTATTTAATAATTGTTATTAAAAAAGAAACTAACTTTAACAATTAATTAGCTAAGCAAAATAAAATTTAAAAAAATCCCATTTTTCGGGTTATCCAGGCAATTCAAGCGTAGTTTGAGTTTAATTTACTATGCTTGTGTTAGGCTTGGACAAATAAATTTGAATTGAAAGTTGAGTTTGGACGATTTTAACGCAATTTAGATTGAATTTGAGCAACTTATCAATTTAACTGAACTTGCTCAGGTTGAAGTGTTACGACTAGTGGTGGAGACAATGAAAGACCGGCAGAAGGGGGGAACCCCCTCACTTTTTGAAAATTATGCTGGTACTCATAAATATTAAGAGTATTTTAAATATATCCATTGTAAAATTATTAGTGTTCCTCTTAAATTATTTTAAAGAACATAATATTTTTAATTTTTTAAAAGAAACCACTATATGATGTTCCAAGAAAAGAGTAATGATGTACAAATAGAATTTTTGCACAAAAATTTTATGCAGAATAAGTTGGCATTTTGTGGTTCCTTCATTTTTAATCAAAACATATATTATTGTTTTTGTAATTTCACAAATGACATTGACACATCATTCTGATGAATTCTATGTTTGCAAATCATTTTTCTTAAGGCAAAATGTAAATTTTACTCTTACCAATGGACTATATCTCAAATACATTTGCACTCTTTTTGTATTCTTCAGCCATTCTCCCTTCAAAAATTTTTATTTTTATTTTTATTTTTCAATTTTCTCTACTCTTTCTTTTTTTTCAAGTATTGAAATTTGGATATTTTTTTGTAGGTTTCTTTTAATCTATATTGTAATAAAAAACATTTCCAAACATATATTCTAATCAAAAGTAGTTATACTTAATTCATTTGTGAGTATTTATTGAGTTTCGTTTTTAATAATAAATGTTTAAATCATTATATGAGGGAAAACACAATGCCAATTCAAGCCACTAAAACATAAGCACTAGGAGCAGCTCTAATTACGTGGCATCCAACAAGGGAGGAAAAATCACACCTTCATATTACAGTGCGTGTATTTCACACACTGTGAAAAAAAAAAAAAAAACTGCTCAAAAATCTGATAACAGAGGGAGAAAAAATCGTGTTCCAATTGCAACTTTATTCTCGCTGAAGCTCTATTCCAGGTGTAGGGGTTTCTACCGTCGTCCCTCTCCTTCACCGTCCGGGGTTCGTTCGCTGTCTCCGTCACCGTGTTCGTCTCTCTCTCCGTCTTCTCTTTCTCACTCAAGCATTTGCAGATCTGTCCGACGTCTTCAAGTTAGTGCACCGTCTGGCATCTTCATCCAGCGTCTCCTTCTCCGATTATCGTCCCTCATCCAGGTCAATTTCTCTCTGGCTTTTGTCCATCTCTCTCTCTATACTTACACACACACACACACACACACACACACACACACACATATATATATATATATAATAGGATTTTGAGAATGATTTTTGTAATGAAATTGTTTGGAAATTGTAGTTGTATTTTGTAATGAAATATATATATATATATATATATAAACATACATTGAAGAGCTATTTTGTTTGGAGATTGTAAGAGCTTGTATTGTTAGAAATTGTAATAACAAATTATTTATTTGTTAGGAAAAAATAAATTTTTTATTGAAAGGGTAATATGTTATAATCTGTTAGAAACAGATTATGTTTATATAATCTGTTATTTAAACAGATTGCATTTATTTGTTAGGAAACAAATTGCATAATCTGTTATATAAACAGATTGCATCATTCAAGAGGGGTATGTGTTTTAGCTCAAAGCAAGAAGGGTGTGTTTGATTGGACGGACTGGATAAGGGGAGATTAAAATCCATTAGACTTGAATCTTGGGACTGTGAATCTCCCGGACTAGTTGGTTGGATTAGATATGTATCCTGTGTTTGTTTTCTTATGGGATTAGATGTCTGGAAAGGACTATGTTTAGTGAATCCAATGTTTGGTTGGACGAACTGGATAGGATAAATGAACAAAAGATTATTTTACCTTTTTTCAATTGTTTACTAAGTAATAGCAATATTAAACATATCTTTAATATTTTAATTATTTTTAGCTAGATTAAATAAAAAAATTATTTTATTTTATTTTTTACACAATTAAATAAACTTATTTTTTAAAAATTAAATAAATAAAATATCAATAAAAATATATGTTATTTTTTAATTAAAATTTTAAATAAATTTGTTTTTAAAAATAATAATAATTAAACAATGAAATTAAATAAAACATGTATTAAAATTTAAATAATGAAATTAAATAAAATATAAACAAAATTTTAAAATAAAACATCAATAAAATATCTATAAAAAATTATTTTAAAAAATAAATAAATAAAACATCAATAAAAAGTTAAATAAAATTATTTTATTTTTAAATTGAGACATTTAAATTTTATTCAATTTTACTAAATATAATACATAATTAAATAGTAGAGGGTCAAAATGGTCATTTTACCACCTTATCCCAACAGTAAATAGTCCCTCCAAAATTGTCCCACACCCCCCTCCCCGGATAGTATAATCCCCCATATGGGGAGGATAAGGAGTCTGGCCGGACTCCATGTCCGGCGGACTAAAAAAAAAAACGAACGATGGACATCTCACTCCTTCAGATAAGCAATCCGAACAGTGAATAATCCCCCCCTAATCTCCCAAATCAAACACACCCGAAGTGTACACATTTTATGCCAAATATGCTAAACATGTTGGATTTTCCATAGCTTATAAAACTCAAGTTTGTGGCGATGATGGGGAATTGAAATATTTTGGGATTAAATGTTCTCGATCGGGAAAGAGAATAAAAAAATCAGAAGTAAACCCTCTAAAGCCATGTCTGTCCACAAAAATTGATTGCAAAGCTGTTGGAATGTGTCCCAAATCGCTTGGAGTTGCCTCATCTGTACTAGTTATAAGGCTCTAATTTCCCTCTATTTAATACCTGGGTTTTAAGGAGAAGTGTAGGTTAGGCTTTTCAACTTGGTATCAGAGTTTGGTTAGGCCTGCGACTAGTGGGCTATTTGTCCAGCTAGTGCATGTTGTGGTCCAGGAGGATGTGTTGGAATGTGTTTCACATCGCTTGGAGTTGCCTCATCTGTGCTAGTTATAAGGCTCTAATTTCCCTCTCTTTAATACTTGGGTTTTAAGGAGAAGTGTGGGTTGGGCTTTTCAACTAAAGCAAGGGTACGGGCGACCTTACAAAAGGATGGGAGATTTATGTTAACCATAGTTAACCTTGACCATAATCATGACTTGATTCCCACCGACTCACGTCATTTTGCAATGAATAAGAAAATTCTTACTCTTGTGAAGAGAAGATTAGAAATTAATGATCAAGCATGGATTGGGGTGTTTAGGAATTATAACTCATTGGTTGTTGAAGCTGGGGGTTATGAGTCATTAACATTTGATGAGCGAGATACGAGGAATTACATTGACAGAGCTAGAAGATTGAGGCTTAGAAAAGGAGATGCCGATGCACTTCAAAAATATTTCTTAAGAATGCAAGAACAAAATTCGAGTTTCTATTATATGATTGATGTTGATACTGACTTTCGCATTAGAAACTTGTTTTGGACAGATGCAATGAGTCGGGCGGCTTATGAAGAATTTGGAGATTTTGTTTCATTTGACATAACTTATCTCACTAACAAATATGATATATCATTTGCTCCGTTTGTAGGAGTTAACCACCATAAATAGTCGATTTTGCTTGGTTATGGGTTGTTATCTAGTGAAGACACTGATACATTTGTTTGGTTATTCAAATCATGGTTAAATTGTATGTCAGATCATCATCCAAAAGTTATAATAACTGATCAATACAAAGCTATGCAAAATGATATAGAAATTGTCTTCCCAAATACTCGACATCGATAGTGTTTATGGCATATAATGAAGAAAATTCCAGATAAATTGAAAGGCTATTCCCAATATGAATCCATGAAGTTGGTTTTGCAAAATGCAGTGTATGACACTTTCATAAAAGATGAATTTGAGATGAGATAGAAAGAGATAATTGCAGAATTTAATCTTTATGAGAATCATTGGTTAGGGGTATTATATGATGAGCGACATAGATGGGCTCCTGTCTATGTAAAAGATATTTTTTGAGCTGGCATGTCAACTACACAACGAAGTGAGAGCATGAATGCCTTTTTTGATGGATATGTCAACCCGAAGACTACATTAAAGCAATTTGTTGAACAATATGAAAATGCTTTGAGAAGTAAGGTAGAGAAAGAGAAGAAAGCTGACTTCAAGTCTCGACACAAAGTGTTTGATTGCCTAACTATGTATGGTTTTGAGAAGCAATTTTAGGATGCTTACACCAATGCAAAATTCAAAGAAGTGCAAGCAAAGATGAAGAGACTACTTTATTTGTCACGACCCGCTCCCCGTACCTAAGGGTTAAGCATCGTGATGGCCAATAACTGAGGTTACCTCCGGCTAATTCTAAAACAAATTAATAAGCGCGAGCGGAAATAAAATTTAAATGAGGGTATCAAAATAATCATCGAAGCTTCTACTTTTATTACAAAATTTATTGACAAAAAAGCCGATATTTACATATAAAAATATCATAAAAGTGCTGTGTGTGTCTATTCCGTAGCCCCGCGTCTAAGACTTTCCAAAAGCTATTTCTGAATTGCATTGTTTCCTGAAAATTGGTAAACAGCTATAAGCACATGGTAGAATGAGAAATATTATACCAAGAGTATAAGGGACACGAAATAACCATGGATGGTTAGTTAAGTCAAAACATTTACATAACTCAATTTGGTAAATAAATCATCTAAGTGGCAGAAACTAAAATACAGAAATTATATAAATAAATAACCATAACCACGGTACCGAACAGAACAGAACAGAGGTCACATGAATGACAGTTAGAACAGAGGTACGGATTCAAGAGATGACTCGTACGGATTATAGAGGTGGCTCCCACAATAGCGTAGCACTTATCTCCGCATAGCACTTTGCTCCGCACAGAACAGAGGTCAATGGATCCATGACGAACAGATGACCACAAAGTGGTCAAACAGAGGCCAATGGTTATTTAAGTCCCCCAAGGTGTAGGACTCCCGTGATGGTACTTACAAAACATAATTGTTTGTAAGGTCATAATCAAATATTCTTTAAAATATAAACAAACATATTCATGGGTTTTATTTTAAGCAAATAGGGTTCAGAAAATAAATCACGTAATTGAAATATTAACATAGTTTATAATAATTTATAAAATATAACTCGTATAAATAAATTATGGTAAGTCAAAATACGTAAAATATTTATGACTCAAGGTATAATATAACTCACCTTAATTTTAATACCTCAATCTTACTTTTTACTATTAAAGACCCTCTCACACTTCCATTATTTTTTCTTCCTTTCTTTCTTTCCTTTCTTTCTTTCTTTCTTTTTTTCTTCCTTTCCTTTCTTCTTTTTTTTTCTTTCTGCCCAGATCAGCTCCTCCCTATAATAGGGAGGCGAGAGCATTACATGTCCTGAATCTTCCCCAGAGATTCGATAATAAATTTCTTGGATTTGTTCTTATTTTTAATAAATATTTAAGATAATTACATTTTGGTTCAATTTTTTAATATAACTATATAAATAAATTAATCCCTAATTAAATTACACTCTATCGTATACCAACAGAAAATTAATTATTTTTTACTACCACATCCATTATTATTATTATTATTATTATTATTATTATTATTATTATTATTATTATCAATATTATTATTTATTTATACTTTGACCCCTAAATTTTTTACTAATTATATTATTTTTACAAAATTACACATAATAATACAAAATCAATCATATATTTTCTTAACTGTGATTAAATAATATTAGTATAAATTTTACAGAATAATTAAAAATCTGGGTTGTTACAATCTTCCCTCCTTTTAAAATTTCGTCCTCGAAATTTGTCATATGTGTAAGCTATCCGCTGCGCACTCTAATAAATATATATTAGATGATTAGTCTGATAGAAAATATTACCTCAAAAAAAAAAAAATTACAAAAAAAAACTCACCGTCTATTTGTCAAAAATTATTTTGGGCCAAAATGAGAAACAATCGGTAACTTTAAAAACTTTTCACTCGTTATGTTTACGATAAAAAATAAATAAATAAAACAAAATGAGAACACAATGACAGAATCATATGCAGGAGTTGAAAGAATTTGAGATGGACTTCCATTTCTTTTATCCGTGAATCTTCTATTGATAGGAAATAGTTTCAAAATTAGTATCTTTAAAATTCGAACCTACATTTAAAAAGTTGAAATAAATAATTTTTTTTTGAATCCTAAACTGAAAATTATATGTATTTAATTATATTATAATTTTTGTGGGTGTTTGAGCCCGATATCCTTTGTTTTTTTTTTCCTTCTTTTACTATAACAAAATAAATTATATTCATTATCCTTCACAAATTATGCACAAAAAAATAATAATTAATATATATATCATATATAAAATCATATAAAATTATAATATAATTAAATTGACGAACAAAATATAATATTTAGGTACTAATTACCGCTGTCCTACTTCTTAAATGTGCGTGTGTCCTATGCTCCAATGATTTTATTTTTTATTTTTAAAATAACCATTGCTCTGATACCACTTGTCACGACCCGCTCCCCGTACCCAAGGGTTAAGCATCGTGATGGCCAGTAACTAAGGTTACCTCCGGCCAATTCTAAAACAAATTAATAAACGCGAGCGGAAGTAAAATTTAAATGAGGGTACCAAAATAATCATCGGAGTTTCTATTTTTATTACAAAATTTATTGACCAAAAAAGCCGATATTTACATATAAAAATATCATAAAAGTGTTGTGTGTGTCTGTTCCGCAGCCCTGCGTCTAAGACTTTCCAAAAGCTATTTCTGAATTGCATTGTTTCCTGAAAATTGGTAAACAGCTATAAGCACATGGCAGAGTGAGAAATATTATACCAAGAGTATAAGGGATACAAAATAACCATGGATAGTTAGTTAAGTCAAAACATTTACATAACTCAATTTGGTAAATAAATCATTTAAGTGGCAGAAACTGAAATTCAGAAATTATGTAAATAAATAACCGTAACCACGGTACCGAACAGAACAGAAAAGAGGTCACATGAGTGACAGTCAGAACAGACGTACGGATTCAAGAGATGGCTCGTACGGATTATAGATATAGCGATCCTGTTTTTTTCTCGTCATTTATTGTATTCCGGACTCGGGTCTATTGGTTGTATGTTGTTGTCTGTATCTCGTTTTCATCCTTTGATTCTTTGTATTTGAGTTTTGGGATGTGTTGGGTGAGTTTGGAATAGGTTGGTTGTGGGTTAGAACAAATGGTTGCTGCCCAGGATTTGGCTTCTTCGCTCGAGCGAGGCTTTTTGCGCTCGAGCGAGCCTTGGGTATTTGCTTCTTTGCTCGAGTGAGGGTTTGTGCGCTCGAACGAGTATTGAGGGTCTTCAAGTTTCTTTTTTAGACGCAGCTTCCGCTCGAGCGAGCTTTCTTGCGCTCGAGCGAGCCCTGTGTCTTGTGTCTCTTCGCTCGAGCGAGCGGTCTTGCGCTCGAGCGTGTGTCTGCATCTCTTTTGGACCTGAAGGTTGGTATTTTTCACTCAAGCGACGCTTCTTGCGCTCAAGCGAGCGAGCTTTATGTTTTGTGTTCCTTCGCTCGAGCGAGAACTCTTGCGCTCGAGCGTGCGTCTGGGTTGCAAACCTGAAGCTTCGTATTGTTCGTCGAGCGACGCTTCTTGAGCTCGAGCAAGGTTCTTTTGTGTCTGGTCGCTTGAGCGACCATTCCTTCGCTCGAGCGAGCCTCGTATATATCAGTTCGCATCAGGGGTCTTCTTCTTTACTTTTTGATCTTCTTTTCACTAAAAACCCTAGATCCGGCTGCCTCTCTCTCTCTCTAAACTCTCTCTCTCTCTCTCTCTCTCTACAAATACACCGTATTCTGGAGGTTTTCTACCTTAGTCCATTTGTTAAAAGGATTGAGCTTCGCGTGGGCTACATTTTGATTCGAAAAAGTGTAGGTTTGGAGCATCTTGAGTTTTCCACTTCATCTCCTTTAAGCTTCTCCTTTTGAGGTAGGGATAAACTACTCACTTCTATGAGTTTTAACATAAATGTTGGTCATTTCGTATAAATGGTTGGGTTTGGAAAGTTAGGGTTTGGGTGTTGATTATAAGAGGGATTTTTAATTTTAAACTCTATATGTGTATGTGGGTCTTAAAAATGGGGTTATTGGTGTAAAATTGTTGAGATGGTGTAATTTGGACCTTTGAGTCAATGTTGTGGAATTTGGAGGAAAAAGCCCTCACTTGGAATTTAGTAACTATTTTGTATAAATGGTGAATTCATTGTGGAATTATGGAATTGGGAAGGATTGTGATTAGATGGTGTGGTTGGATTGAATAATCACCCACCTATGGAAAAGTTGATAAATTATTTGTTTGATAAATTTATTATCTGTTTAGAAATAACTGTTTTGGGCTATCGGTGGAGGATAGTCTTGATTGTTATAGACACTGCATGTTGATTAGGTAAATTGAAACTAATCAATTGAATTATGTCATTGAATATGATGGTTGGATTGAAATGTTGAATCTGTGAATTGTTGGGTCATTGTATATGTCAACATGTTTAATACATTGTATATGTATATTGTGTGGGAGGGGATAGGGGATAGACTCCATTGATAACTAAGTTGGCCGGAGTGTCTTGGGTACAAGTTCCAAAATTTTATTTATTTATGGGTGCCGGTTCCCTCGGACGTAGTTTCGTAAAATGACATGTGAATAGAAGTGTTGAATGATGTTGATATTGAAGTGTTATTATTATATGAGTTGTAGTCTCATTTTTAACTGTCTGGATAATATTGGACTATGTCAATGGATTAATTTGGATAATAATGGGAAGTGGATTGAATATGATGAAAATGTTGATCGGTTATGGAAATGGTATAAGTTGGTTTACAAGTGTTAAACATTTATCAAATACTAATGTTTTAGTTAATTCTCATTTACTGTTTAGCATATCTTTACTGGATTGTGGTTCACCTTACTTGGGACACCATTTTCAAGTACAGGTGACATGCCGCCTCTAAGGTCATAGCTTGGGAGGTCCCGGAGCTGAAGTCTCTGTTTTGACTGTTTGGTTTTATGTTATATGTTTTCATATCAAAGCCAAGGGCTTTAACTTGTAAAGGGCTTTTGACCCTCTTTTGTTGTAACCAAGTTATACTTGGAAAAATATAAGCCCGTAAGGCACTTACTTTGTTGATTAACATGTAACATCTTTTGTATAGAACACTCTGATGAATGGAATACAACTTTGCTATCATGTGCTTGTATCTTTCGAATGAATGTTTAATGTCATATTTTGAGAGCATTACAACTTGGTATCAGAGCGTACCGGGTTTGAATGCTTTGGGTACGTAGGAGGTGGTTAGTACCACAAGGGGTTTGTCTCGCTTGCTAGAGACTTAAGTATAATGTTATGTGCATATGTGATAACATGTTTACATGACTATATGGGTATGGGATTTAGTTTCTTAGATGTTGATCGAGTCTATGGGTTTCTGGGAGTCCTGTTGGAAAGGCACTTGATCACTGCCGTTTCTAACTAGAACTCTAACAACGCCACGGGACGGTCATTATTCGGAAATGAAATTCGTATGTGTTTATGTGATTATGTGCTTATGTGGAGTGAATTACAGTTGTCCAATGTGCTAATGTCTTTGTTACCTTTATTAGGATGTCAGGACGAGGTCGTGGTGGTAGGTGTGGTAGGCCTAGGAGGCAGGAGGTGCCTATACCGGATGAGATTCCGGCGCAGAAGGAGGGTGTTGGTCATGCCAACGTGGCTGAGCCAGTAGGTCAGCAGGCCATGGGTGCCTTGGCCCGTAAAATGGTCGGAGCATTGAGGGAGTCTATGGACATTCTCTAAGCTGAGAATCAAGTCCAGGCCCAAGTAGCTGAGGCAGGGCCGTCTTTTCTGAAGAGAGAGTTCTTCCGGTCGAATCCGGATGAGTTTTTGGGTGACCCTAAGGAGCCACTGAAGGCTGATGAATGGCTTGAACAGATGACGAAGACGTTTGAGATGCTTGGCATCGAAGACGGAGGTTTACGGGTGACCTTGGCGTCTTTCCAGCTAAAGGGAGACGTGGTTTAGTGGTGGAAGTATGTGCGAGGGCGCATTGGAGGGACTTGGGAGGCCTTTGTTGAAGCCTTCCAGGACAAGTATCTGCCGGCTATAGTGAGGGAAAAGTTGAGGGTTCAATTTTCTCAGCTTAAGTAGTTGAGTACACCAGTGGCGGAGTTCGAGGCCACTTTTACTAGCTTGTCTAGGTTTGCACTGGAGTTGGTTGCAACCGAGGAGCGTAGGTGTTTGGAGTTCGAGAAGAAGTTGAGGACCGGGCTCATGTTTCGAGTTGCTGGGTCCATTATTAGAGACTATGAGCGCCTTGTGGAGGCTGTAGCCCATCTTGAGTCTATTATGCATGCAGAAGAGGAGAGGATGAGGGGCTCTAGGAGGAGTCAGGATGGCCAAGGGGACGATAAGAGGCATAGGGCTTCTAACCCTCAGTAGTCCCAGGGTATGCATTCGAGATCTACCTTTCCAGTACCGAGTTCGGGTTCTGGGAGAGGCGGTCAGGGAGACATCACTTGTTACAAATGTGGTTAGTTGGGCCACAGGTCTCCAGCTTGCCCACAGAGAGGAGGAGGGCAGCGAGCAGCATCATCTTCAGCTTATTCTCAAGGCCAGAGTCAGGGCAGAGGCCAACTGCTCACTTGTTATTAGTGTGGGCAGGCGGGGCACCTGAAGAGGTTTTGCCCACAATTGGGTGGCACATCTGGTGCATTTGGTTCAAGGCAGACGCAGAGTTATCAGCCAGCGCAGTAAGTTCAGGCCTCGAGGGCCAATCAGAAAGCCTCTTCAGCTTAGTCTGTGCAGCAGTCATATGCTCCAAGAGGTGAGCAGGTAGACTAGAGACCTTCAGGGCGCGTGGATGCTGTTACAGCGCCGGATCTTGTACCGGCTCCATCTGTTGTGAGAGATACCTTCTTGTTTTGTAATTCGGTTGCCAATGTGTTGATTGATACGGGTGCATCCCATTCTTTTATATCTTCTGCTTTTGCATCTGTTTTGGGATTGGAGTTGGTACAGTTAGCTTCTCTTATTTGTGTAGTATCACCTATTGGGGGTGAGTTGATTTTGAAACAGGGGTGTCGGGGTTGTGATATAGAGGTCGCTGATCGTCGACTTCCCTTTTCTTTTGTGTTGATGGATATGTCTGGGTTTGATATGATTTTGGGTATGGACTGGTTATCGTTATACCAGGCTATTATAGATTGCTACCGTCAGAGGGTTACTGTATGTACCCTGAATGGGGATTGTTTTCATTTCTTGGGAGATCGAGGTAGGGTTTTACCACCGGTGTATGATCCGCGAGGGCGGAGTGAGCTTAGTTGTCTTTTCGCTAGCTGTTTGAGTAGTGAGTGTGATGAGACCCAAACTGAGTTACCTAGAGTGGTTTATGAGTACTCGAATGTCTTTCCTAAGGATCTTGTTAGTTTACTACCCCATCGATAGATCGACTTCTCTATTGACTTAGTGCTTGGCACAGCACCGATTTCCATGGCACCGTATCGCTTTGCCCCAGCCGAGTTGAGTGAGTTGAAGATTCAACTCCAGGAGTTGCTAGATAAGGGTTTTATTCGCCTTATTACGTCACCTTGGAGAGCACCGGCTCTCTTTGCTAAAAAGAAAGATGGGGCTTTGAGACTTTGCATCGATTACCGAAAACTGAACCGGGCTACGGTTGAGAATAAATATCTTATGCCTCGTATAGATGATCTGTTTGATCAGTTGAAAGGATCTCGTTGTTTCTCTAAGATAAACTTGAGATCGAGTTACCATCAGTTGAGAGTCATGGAGGAGGATATCCCGAAGACAGCATTTCGTACGCGATATGGCCATTATAAGTTTCTGGCGATGCCTTTTGGGCTCACTAATGTACCGGCTGTGTTCATGGACTTGATGAACCGGATTTTCCAGGAGTTCTTAGATCGCTTTGTGGTCGTCTTTGTGGACAACATTCTGATTTATTCACCTTCTGAGGAGGAGCACGAGGAACACTTACGAGTGGTGCTTGAGTTGCTTAGAGCTCATAAGTGTATGCTAAGTTTGGGAAGTGTGAGTTCTGGCTAAGAGAGGTTAAGTTCTTAGGCCACGTGGTATCCGAGGAAGGGGTGTTTTGTTGATTCATCCAAGATAGAGGCAGTGCAAGACTGGGCACAACCTAAGAGTGTTTTTGAGATCCTCAGTTTTTTGGGATTGGCCGGCTATTACCGTCGGTTTGTGAAAATTTTTTCCAGGCTAGCTTCGCCTTTGCCTAGATTGACACGAAAAGGGATCGAATTTGTGTGGAGTGAGACTTGTGAAAAGTCGTTCCAAGAGCTTAAAGTTAGACTTACCACCGCTCCAGTCTTGATTATTCCGGAGAGGGGTTTGGATTATGCAGTGTATTGTGATACCTCACGAGAGGGTTTGGGTTGTGTATTGATGCAAGAGGGGAAAGTAGTAGCCTATGACTCACGTCAGTTGAAAACTCACGAGAGGAACTACCCTACTCATGACCTAGAGTTAGCAGCCGTGATTTTTGCCTTGAAGATTTGGAGGCACTATCTGTATGGTGAGAGATTTGAGGTATTTTCTGATCATAAGAGCCTAAAGTACTTGTTTACATAGAAAGACTTGAATCTGAGATAGAGAAGGTGGATGGAGTTTATAGAGGATTACGACTTTGAGTTGCACTATCATCCGGGAAAGGCCAATGTTGTGGCCGATGCCCTAAGTAGGAAATCCATTAGCGATGTAGCTTGTTTTGCTATCCAGGAATGGGAGATGTTGGGTGCCCTTGGTGAGTTCAACTTGCAGTTGAGCAAGTCTGTTGAGGCCGCAACTTTGTTTTCTGTAGTGGCACAACCTACACTTGTGAATCGAGTGTTAGAGGCACAGAATGGTGACTTTGAGGTAGAATCACTCCGAGAGAGGATCTCTAGTGGGAAGGTAGAGAAGGGTTTGACTGTGTATCCCGACCTGAGTGTGAGGTACCGAGACCGCTTGTTTGTATCGGAGTCTTGCTGAGAGGAAGTACTCCGAGAGTTTCACCATTCACACCTTGCGGTGCATCCGGGAGGCACGAAGATGTATCATGATCTGAGTCGCCAGTTTTGGTGGAGGGGTATGAAGAAGGATGTGGGGTGTTCGTGTCTAAGTGCCTTACTTGTCAGCAAGTGAAGGTCGAGCATCAGAGGCCAGCGCGTTTGTTACAACCGTTACCTATAGCCGAGTGGAAATGGGAGCACGTCACGATGGATTTTGTCGTGCGTCTTCCGAGGACTCAACGGGGTAGGGACGCTATTTGGGTGGTAATTGACCGGTTGACTAAGTCGGCGCACTTTATTTCTATGCGTGTGAGAGATTCGGTAGATCATCTTGCCAACTTGTATATTCGGGACATAGTGAGGTTGCACGGGGTCCCAGTGTCGATTGTCTCAGATAGAGATCCGCGTTTTACTGCTAAATTGTGGCAGAGTTTGCAGAGTGCCTTGGGCATTAGATTGACTTTTAGTACGGCTTACCATCCTCAGACTGACGGGCAGTTCGAGCGCACCATTCAGATCCTTGAGGATATGCTTCGAGGCTGTGTCCTTGACTTTAAGGGGTCGTGGGAGAGACACTTACCCTTAGTGGAGTTTTCCTACAACAACAGTTTCCAATCGAGTATTGGTATGGCACAATTTGAGGCTTTGTTTGGCCGACCGTGTAGATCTCCAGTGTATTGGGCCGAGGTGGGTGATGCACCTTTGTTGGGCCCGGAGTTGGTTCGGGAAACAACGAAGAAAGTTGAACTTATCCGTAAGAGATTAGCTACAACCTAGAGTCACCAAAAGAGTTATGCCGATCGTCGGAGGAGGCCTTTGGCATTTGAGGTGGGTGATCACGTTTTTCTAAAAATATCACCTATGCGGGGTTTGATGAGATTTGGGAAGAGTGAGAAGTTGTCCCCTCGGTTTATTAGCCCTTTCGAGATCCTTGAGAGGATTGGGGAGGTTACCTACCGTTTAGCATTGCCGCCGCAACTGTTCGGAGTGCATAACGTGTTTCATGTTAGTATGCTTCAGAAATATAAGTCGAATCTATCGCTTGTATTGGATTGAACCGACCTAGAGGTTGATAAGGATGCCTCGTATGAGGAGAGACCGGTGCGAGTCTTAGATAGGCGGGACCAAGTCTTGCGAGGCAAGACGATTCCCTTGGTCAAAGTATTGTGGAAACATCACGGGGTTGAGGAGGCTACTTGGGAACGTGAGTTGGAGGTCCGAGAGAAATATTCGGACCTATTCATGGGTGTTTGAGTATATATGGAAACTTCTGTTTTGTTAATGAGCCATAAAAACATTGTATATGTTTTGGATTATGGAAATATTGTATTTGTGGAATGTGTCTTGAAAATGCGAACTTAAGTTTAACATTGTCTATGTTGAATATGTTATAGAAATGCAAATATGTTGTTAACATTGAATATGTTATGAAGATATGGAATATATATGTTGAAGTTAGTTGAATTTTAAAAGGATACATGTTAATGATGCATGTTGAATTGTGCTGTAAATTGCTCTCTTGAGAAGAGATGGAATGACCGGTGGTGGGTCATGTTGATAAAAGTTGAAATATAACCATGTTGAGAATTGAATAAGCACGATTTTGAAACTTGTATAAAATTTCGGGGACGAAATTCTTTAAGGGGGGGAGGTTATAGCGATCCCGATTTTTTCCCGTCATTTATTGTATTCCGGACTCGGGTCTATTGGTTGTATGTTGTTGTTTGTATCTTGTTTCCATCCTTTGATTCTTTGTATTTGAGTTTTGGGATGTGTTAGGTGAGTTTGAAACATGTTGGTTGTGGGTTAGAACAAATGGTTGCTGCCCAAGATTTGGCTTCTTCACTTGAGCGAGTTTTTTTGCGCTCGAGCGAGGGTTTGTGCGCTTGAGCGCATATTGAGGGTCTTCAGGTTTTTTTTTTCAGACGCAGCTTTCGCTCGAGCGAGCCCTGTGTCTTGTGTCTCTTCGCTCGAGTGAGCGGTCTTGCGCTCGAGCGTACGTCTGCGTCTCTTTTGGACCTAAAGGTTGGTATTCTTCGCTCGAGCGACGCTTCTTGCGCTCGAGCGAGCGAGCTCTATGTTTTGTGTTCCTTCGCTCGAGCAAGAACTCTTGGGCTCGAGCGTGCGTCTGGGTTGCAGACCTGAAGCTTCGCATTGTTTGCTCGAGCGACGTTTGTTGCGCTCGAGCGAGGTTCTTTTGTGTCTGGTTGCTCGAGCGAGCCTTGTATATATCAGTTTGTAGCAGAGGTCTTCTTCTTCACTTTTTGATCTTCTTTTCACTAAAAACCCTAGATCCGGCTGCCTCTCTCTCTCTCTCTCTCTCTACAAATACATCGTGTTCTGGAGGTTTTCTACCTTAGTCCCTTTGTTAAAATGCTTGAGCTTCGCGTGGGCTACATTTTGATCCGAAAAAGTGTGGATTTGGAGCATCTTGAGTTTTCCACTTCATCTCCTTTAAGCTCCTCCTTTTGAGGTAGGGATAAACTACGCACTTCTATGAGTTTTAACATAAATGTTGGTCATTCCGTATAAATGGTTGGGTTTGGAAAGTTAGGGTTTGGGTGTTGATTTGTAAAAGAAGGGTTTTTAATTTTAAACTCTATATGTGTATGTGGGTCTTAAAAATGGGGTTATTGGTGTGAAATTGTTGAGATGGTGTAATTTGGACCTTTGAGTTAATGTTGTGGAATTTGGAGGAAAAAGCCCTCATTTGGAATTTAGTAACTATTTTGTATAAATGGTGAATTCAGTGTGGAATTATGGAATTGGAAAGGATTGTGATTAGATGGTGTGGTTGGATTGAATAATCACCCACCTATGGAAAAGTTGATAAATTATCTGTTTGATAAATTTATATCTGTTTAGAAATAACTGTTTTGGGCTATCGGTGGAGGATAGTCTTGATTGTTGTAGACACTGCATGTTGATTAGGTTAATTGAAACTAATCAATTGAATTATGTCATTGAATATGACGGTTGGATTGAAATGTTGAATCTGTGAACTGTTGGGTCATTGTATATGCCAATATGTTTAATACATTGTATATGTATATTGTGTGGAAGGAAATAGGGGATGAACTCCATTGATAACTAAGTTGGCCAGATTGTCCTGGGTGCAAGTCCCGAAACCTTATTTATTTATGGGTGTCGGTTCCCTTGGACGTAGTTCCGTAAAATGGCATGTGAATAGAAGTGTTGAAAGATGTTGATATTGAAATGTTATTATTATATGAGTTGTAGTCTCATTTTTAACTGTCTGGATGATATTGGACTATGTCAATGGATTAATTTGGATAAATAATGGGAAGTGGATTGAATATGATGAAAATGTTGATTGGTTATGGAAATGGTATAAGTTGGTTTACAAGTGTTAAACATTCATCAAATGTTAATGTTTTAGTTAATTCTGATATACTGTTCGCTCATCCTACTTGGGACACCATTTTCAAGTACAGGTGACATGCCACCTCCAAGGTCATAGCTTGGGAGGTCCTGGGGCTGAAGTCTCTGTTTTGATTGTTTAGTTTTATGTTATATGTGTTTCATACCAAAGCCAAGGGCTTTAACTTGTAAAGGGCTTTTGACCCTCTTTTGTTGTAACCAAGTTATACTTGGAATGATGTAAGTCTGTAGAGCATTTACTTTGTTGATTAACATATAACATCTTTTGTATAGAACACTCTGATGAATGGAATACAACTTTGTTATCATGTGCTTATATCTTTCGAATGAATGTTTAATGTCATATTTTGAGGGCGTTACAATAAAGGTGGCTCCCACAATAGTGTAGCACTTATCTCCGCACAACACTTTGCTCCACACAGAACAAAGGTCAATGGATCCATGACGAACAGAGGACCACAAAGTGGTCAAACAGAGGCCAATGGTTATTTAAGTCCCCCAAGGCGTGGGACTCCCGTAGTAGTATTTATAAAACATAATTGTTTATAAGGTCGTAGTCAAATATTCTTTAAAATATAAACAAATATATCTATGGATTTTATTTTAAGCAAAAAGGGTTCAGAAAATAAACCACGTAACTGAATATTAACATAGTTTATAATAATTTATAAAACATAACTTGTATAAAATAAATTATGGTAAGTCAAAACATACGTAAAATATATTATGGTGAGTCAAGGTATAATATAACTCACCTTAATTTTAATACCTCACTCTTTCTTTCCACTATCAAATACCCTTTCAGTTTCTATTATTTTTTCTTTCTTTCTTTCTCCCATTTCTTTCTTTCCTTTCCTTTCATTTCTTTCTTCTTTCTTTCTTTCCACCTAGATCAGCTCCTCCCTAATTATAGGGAGATGAGAGCATTACGTGTCCCGAATCTTCCCCAAGATTCGATAATAAATTTCTTGGATTCGTTCTTATCTTTAATAAATATTTAAGATAATTACATTTTGACCCAATTTTTTAATATAACTATATAAATAATTAATCCCTAATTAAATTATACTCTATCGTATACCAACAAAAAATTAATTATTTATTTTACTACCACATCCATTATTATTATTATATTATTTTTTTATTATTATTTATTTATACTTTGACCCTAATTTTTTTACTAATTATATTATTTTATAAAATTACACATAATAATACAAAATCAATCGTATATTTTCCTAACTGTGATTAAATAATATTAGTATAAATTTTACAGAATAATTAAAAATCTGGGTTGTTACATTATTGTCAGCCGTGTCTTTTGAAAGATGAGGGTTTAATTTGCATATACTTTGTGAAGGAAACTGTAGACACCCCATTTTTGACGGCCCTTCAAGACTTGAATGTTTTTGTAGGTATATCCGATGACGAGTCTGGTTACTCGCCAAGCGCTCGAAGTCTTCGGCGGAACGCCACAGGTTTGAGTTTTCTAAACCCTGCACCTTTTTGTCACCTTTTTGGACCATGTCTTGGCCTCTCTCCCCTGCAGTCTTTAGTGGCTTGTTGGCCATCTATGAGGGCTTTCGGCCAAGGTTTTTGGCCTGCCGGCCATTGATGTGCCTTGTCAGCCATCACTCATGGCCGGCCGGCCACCTGTGTTTTCTGCAGATATTTTACGCCATCTGGTTGCACAGAGGCTTGCATCTACCACACGTGGAGGGCTAGATCTCTTTGTATGGAATTCATATTTTCTATATATAGGAAAGCCCACTCTCATGTTTTGAGGTTGGAAGAATTAAGACTCAAATTTTTCTCTATCTCTCTCTAGATTTCCCTTTCTCTCTTGTATTTCTCTACACCTTTGCCTACTTACACTACACTTTTGCATATCAACCCTTAACCAAAAGTTATCTCCTTTGAGTTGTTTGAGGGCCTCTTGGAGCTCTACAAGTTGTTTTTGGCTTGAATTGTTGCTTTGAACCACTCTTCTCTTCAAGAGGTATAATACTAGTCTTTGAAGCTTGCTTTGCTTACTCGTTTTTTCATCTTTTTCCTACTGTTATGTGCTGGTTTTGAGCCATAAAAAAATTTGTTTTCATGGGCTGAAATTGGTGTTTTGGGCCATTAAAGGTTAGAGGGTGGTTCATCCCTCTTTATTCGTTGTCATTAAAGCCTTTGCACCTTTGTTTCCATATAAAACCACTTTTTTTAGCCCTTTAACACTGAATTTATGAGGTTTTTCAATGGCAAAAAAACTCATTTTGAAGTCCAAAATTGGAGGGTTAGCCTCCCCTCCTTGTGTCTTGTTTACTAGTGTTAGTTAACTTTATATGTTAGTATGTTTTTCTAGCTTAACTTAGCTCAAGTCCAATATGTTTTTGCCTCTGAAATAGTTTGCTTTAGCTTTGTTTTGGGCTGTTTGGGTCAGTTGAGTCTTGTTTTGCATGGTTGTAGTGCAATAGTCCTCACAAGCTTGGTGTTTTAGGCTCTAGACACCTTCTTGTTTGAGTTAATAGCATTTGTTTATGCTTGTATCACTTATTTTTAGCACTTAACCATTTCTGCAACCTCCTTCCTTTCTTGGTTTTATTTTTGCTTTGAAAATAGTTCAAACCATTTGCTTGTTTAGAACATGAAATTGAGGTTTTGTGCTTAATGGTTTAATCCCTTTGGGGGTTCATTACCAACAGCATGAGGTCTCTTTCATGCCTAAAACAACCTTTGGTTTGGGCTTTCTTTCCACTTAGAGGACTTAATTCACCATTTGGACTTAATGTGATTAAATGATGGTTGGTAACTAAAATGTGTAAACAAAATTGATAAGTTAAAGAGGTAAGATAAGCATTTCTTTGTGTCGCATTGCATGTGTTCAAATCGGACGTTAGTTTGAGCACAAGGAAAATGAGACATTTCATACTCAAAAGTGATGCAATGTGCCATTTTCCTAGGTCTCCATTGCCCTTGATCATGCATGATAGGGTGATGGTTCTTGAGTGTTTGGCTTTGCATTTATTAAGCTTGCACACCTTGAAGCACAAGCCATCATGCAATGAAATTGCTTTGATTGGTGGTTTGTGATTTAAGTTCACAATTCCTTGGATTTGTCCATGAAAAAGAGAGGTGAATTGTGCAGACAACCCTTGGAAAAACCTTCTTTTTGCTCTGTTTGTGCTTTGTTGTAGCATGGTGATCCAATGCATCAGTGGTCGGCAATGAACCATCAGTGGTCGGTAGTGCACCATTAGTGGTCAGCAAACCCCCATTTTTGGCCGGCAAAGGGTCGGCAGTAGTCATCCATGGCCGGCAGGTCACTGATGTGAACCTCAGTTGATTTTGGTAAGATGGAGCAGAAAGATTCTGGAAATGCTCAACCTTGCAAATAGAGGCTTTCGAGGAGCAAGCGAAGGTCTTTTCGGGTCAAAACCGAGCATGTGCATCTTGCACTTCTCGAGGCAGAGTAGTGACAACATAGTTTAATGTCTTAAATGCTTAGTTCGTGTGCATCTGTGTTGTAAATTAATTAATTAGTTTACTAGTTAGTTAAAGTGTTGTAATAATTAGTCTAAATTAGTTTAATTAGATTAGTTTAATTAGCTAGCTAGTTAGCTCCTATTCATTCGGACCCTCCTTCGCGAGGGCGTAATGTTGTAATAAGTGTGCGTGCGTGTGTGCGTGTATGTTTTCCAACCCCACATCTTTTTTCCTTTTATTTAATTGCTTTCGATGATTAGATTAGGGTCATGTTTTAATTAGCATACTTTATGCCTTATGCTTGCATCCATTTATTTCGTATTACATGCATCGAGGCTCGGTGTATCATTCTAACTGCATTGCGACTTCAATACCTTATTTGAATACGTGTTTAATCGCATGTTATCAAATCAATTCATATGCCATATTAGTAGCTGAGCCTATTAAATGCATATTGCATGTGTTGCATTAGACACTTTGTATAGTTAGGAAGCATGCATTTTTTCTAACTTTATCTCCTTAGCTCAGAGTACTAGGTGAGTTTTTACGCTTTAGCATACTCGCATGAATGTGAATGTTGCCATGATTAGCATGCTTGTCATGTGGCTAAATGCTTACTTGTTAAATTGCTTAAATGCATGTGGATGAATGCTTGTTGTTTGAATTGGAACGATTCAACGATTGTGCGTTTTAAGCTCACTTTGTTGAGTGACAAATTATATTTTAAGCCCACTATGTTTTGTGGCAAATCCGTAAACTTTAAGCCCACTTGAGGTGGCAAGTTCAAACCATTTTTGCAAACAAACATGAGTTGAATTGTTCCAAATTGAGCAAACTAGTCTATACTTGCTTGTGCGCATTACATAGTAATGCTAGCTTAATAACCGGAACAAGAATACATAATATTTATAAAAGATCATATCATGATTAGTAGAGGCCGATCTTTGATCGGGCTAGCGGGGGTGCTCAGGTGCTCAATTTATGACTTTCCTCTCTCGTACCCAAGTTCCCGAGTCGAGGCAACTTTGGTGATGATGGATACATGGCCTTTGGCACGAGTCATGGTTTTCCTAAATTTCCCCAAAATAAAATATTTAGGTGGCAACTCTGTATCTGGCAAAGTAGTCCAATTTTGGCACTTTTTGATTCAAAATCAATTTTCCAAAACGATTTGCCAGATTTGGACTCTTTGGTGATTATCGGTTTTACATTGCACTTGTGAGATTAGATTTAGAACCACGGGAGTCCGAACTGTAGGGCTTTTTTTTCGAACTTCCGAAAGGAGGCTTCGAAAAAGCCGAGCTACAGAAGTCGTGGTAGTTTTTGGGAAGATGAAGCATGTGGACTTTATTGTGTATTATAATTTGACTGAAGTTGATGTTTAATGTATGTGTCGGTTGTTTCAATTTAGGGGTATCATGTGTGCTTACTCACTCGTTGACACATCTCTTACCCCATCGGAAT
Source organism: Camellia japonica (assembly GCA_030407325.1). Taxonomy (NCBI): domain Eukaryota; kingdom Viridiplantae; phylum Streptophyta; class Magnoliopsida; order Ericales; family Theaceae; genus Camellia; species Camellia japonica. Next base: position 24,448,670 of record JAPPVO010000059.1, on the reverse strand, counting down.
GTATTAGAGGCACACCGGGAGTTATTGACATGATGTGAACTCAACAATCCATGAGTGCTACGAATCAAATTTATGGAGCCCTACCGTCTTCTTTTGTTGACTTCAATGTACAAATGGACCGAAATGAGTCTCATTTTTGTTAGTTGGAAACTTGTAATTTTAACTTGGAGTTTATTTTGTGGTGGGAGTAATTTAATGCATCTATCTTTGTTACTTGATGGAGCATAATTTATAAAATTTATAGAAATTTGATGTTGCTTTGTTGTTATATTTGCTGTCTAGCTCTATATAGATGTGGATGGAAATATGATAAAAATCTGTTACAAATTTGATTTCAAAGAATCTGTATTCAAAAATCTGTGTTCCAAAAACTGTATTAAATATTTGTGCTCCAAAATCTGTCTCCAAAATCTATTTTCAAAAGCTGTATTAAAAAATATGTGTTCAAAAAACTGTCTTCAAAATCTGTGTTCCAAAATTTGTTTTCAAAATCTGTTTTCAAAAGTTGTGTTAAAAAACCTGTCTTCAAATTCTGTGTTTAAATTATTTGTCCAAAAATCTTTTTTCAAAATCTGGGTTGAAAAACCTGTGTGAAAAAATCTGTCTTCAAAAACTGTGTTCAAAAACCTGTGTGAAAAAATCTGTCTTCAAAAAGCTATGTTGAAAATATTTGTTCAAAAATCTATGTTGAAAAACCAGTCTTGAAATTTTGTCTTAAAATATTTGTCCAGAAATCTGTGTTGAAAAACCTATCTTCAAATTCTGTGTTTAAAATATCTGTCTAGAAATGTGTATTAAAAAACTGTGTTCAAAAACCCGTGTTAAAAAATCTGTCTTCAAAAAGTTGTGTTCAAAATATCTCTCCACAAATTTGTGTTAAAAAACCTGTCTTCAAATTCTGTGTCCAGAAATCTGTCTTAAAAATCTGTGTTGAAAAATCTGTCTTCAACCTGTGTTCAATTATTCTTCAAACAAACAAACATATAACAACCTGTGCAATCATTCTTCAAACAAACAAACATATAATAACCTGTTTAAAAAATTCTTCAAATAAAGAAACATATACAACATGTGTTCAATCAAACATATAACAAACTGTGTTCAATCATTCTTGACACAAACAAACATATAACAACATGTGTTCAATCATTCTTCAAACAAACAAACATATAACAACCTGTGTTCAATCATTCTTCAAACAGACAAAAAGATAACAGATTACATCTTCATACTTGTCAAAAATAACTGTCATATATCATAAATCTTCATACATATCATCTATTTCAACTTCTAACTTTTATATAAATTATTACATCTTCATAACTAATACAACACCAATTACAAGGAAAAAAAAGATCCCATAAATACACCACTAACTTTGATTTAAGTCTGTTTGCAATTTTTGCATCTGCATGCTCTGAAATTGAAGTTGTTCGCTTTGAAATTGAAGGTTATACTTCGAAGTTGTTCGGTGACTGTTGGTATATTGTCCATTTGCACTTGTCCTTCATGTTTACATGGTGAATTTGTAGGCAAGCACCATCTAAGAAAACCACCGCAGTCATGACAACAATAAAATAACTTGTTTTTGTTTCGCACCGTCTCAGAAATTCGAATAGTTATTTTTTTTCCGACATTTAGGACAATTTTTGTTGCAATATGTCAAATGATCTGAGGTACTGCCGCTAACACTTGAAGTCGACATCTACAAAAATATGAAGCCAAATCTCAATCAGTTAGTGTACAAGTCTGAGTACTGTTTAAAAAGCAGGAGAGGTGCTTTTGGTGAATGTCACTTGTGTTCTTGTAGGGGATTTCACAGATAATGCATGTTTATTTTGATTGATGGTAATCAACCTAGCTTTATTTAACCAAATCAAAGTGCTTGATTGAATTGAATTAATACTATTTTCATACATTATTTTGCATGTAAGTCTTAAAAAATTGTGTCGAAGAATTTGTTTTCAAATCAGTCTTCATATATCACAACATGAACAATATGCCAAAACAATTCAACGACAAATGGTTAGAGAGAGAAGAGAAAGTTAAGTCATTTATCAAGCACAAATCCTTCAAACAAAAAAATTATTTTCTAAATACAAACATAATATTCTTCTTAAACTGTTTTATAGAACATTTTGTTTTTTTTCAACATTTTAAGTAGTTAAATTTGTTAATTTGTTAGTAAAATCAATATACCATTTACAGGACCGCCATTACTCCATCAACTTGAACTCCTGACTTTGTAGGTAACTTGAAAGAGTTTTTAACAGTTTTATTCAAGCACTAAGATTGCAATCCGAGATGCATTAATTCTTAGACGTTGTTCCAAATTTGGAAGAGCCGGAGAGAGAGGTCAAAAAAACACCAGCAAATGTTAAAAGACAGATCAAAAAGATTTGATTAATAGTGCACCTACGATTTTCACATAATCAACCCCACATGTACAACCCACATTTATCTCACGAGCTGTGTCTCATTATTTATTTATTTTTTTTTTTTGTATTCATAGCTCAACTGATTTTTTTTTTACGAACTAAGCATGGAAAGAGAAGATCTAACAATGGCTCCTACTTTAACCCATGAAACTTTTGCAATAATAATGGCTCCTAAATGAAGAATATTATCTGTAAAAAATAATAAAAATAAATTATTATTTCATTTCTTCCTAGTATTAAAAGAATTGCATATCACTATAATCAAGCTATTCACAACTTCCATCAAAAAATTTGATTCATGGATGAGAGTTTCTTGAGACAGAATAGACGAGAGTTCTTTGTGACAACAGAGAATTGTCTCAAAAACAAAATGCACTCACTTAGCCTAATCACATCATCTTGGTTAACCCTTGAAAGTAATCTGAACAAACTAGGATCTGATTTGAAATCATAAACTAAACATAGAACGTCTTATCAAGTCAAAATTCATTTGATTTTGTAAACATTCAACACTAGGACTGTTAATATTGTAGTAAAGATAAGTAACAGTTAATTTGTATGACATCAACATATGATTTCTATCCCAAATCCCATAAAAAAAAACAGATCATGTAACAAGTTTATAACCAAAATCTGTTTGATTGCGATACCACAAAATTCTTAGTAAGAAATTTTCTACCACATTATTTTTGTTCAATGGAATAGACACCAATACATTGATAAAACAAAAACAAAACCTTAAAAAAAAAAAAAAAAATGCAGCTGTGAAATTAGAAAAAGAGAACTACTAAAATGACATAGACAAGAATAACTGATAGTATATCAAAGGTGCATGACAAACAATAACTTTTTTTTCCTGTTCTTGGATAAAAGTGGAAAACATAAATTTCATTATTCCAAAAGACAAATGATAACTTCACTGAGTCAAGAAGTTCAACAAGGTAAATGGCAGGTAATGACTCCTTGTTACTAACATGGAGAAAATGTTCAAATAATTAAAATTTTAATACATTATTTACATACAAGGTATTAAGATTAATGACCTATTTAAGCTTTAAGCCTCATGATCATACTTTAAATCATCCTTCAAATCATTGCATCATTAGTATATCAAGTCCCCTTTGAATTCAAATGATCATTATTGTTTTTGCTTTATATTCTCCACCAAATATATATTATTGTTGATGTGTTTCGAATGAATGAAAACATGATGAAAGAAAGATTTGGTAGTGGCTTTGAAGGATAATTTTAGACTTTTATATATTCTCCACCAAATATATATTTTAGATTTTTTAGGCAAATAATATTTTACATTTTTTTTTTGGCAGTGGCTTTACTAATGGTCAGGCACAGCGTTACAGCTAATCCAATGTAAAATTGGGGCAAATCAAAATCAAAATCAAAATCAAAGTAATCCAATGTAAAATTGGGACAATCAAAATCAAAATCAAAATCCTCTTAAATAGATGAAATCAAAATCAGAGTCATAAAAATCTCAACAAATCAGCGCAGATATATAATATATATATATATATATGGAGAGAGAGACAGAGAGAGAGGAGAGAGAGAACTGACTTATGCATATAGATCTGTCGAGAAAACACAGAGTCGAGAGAAGCGAGTTTGGTAGGAAGACAGAGAGAGACTCGGTCGTCATGAGTGACTTGATCGTCGTCGTCGTGAGAAACGACAAAAACCAGTCCGTCAATCGACGTGACTGAGGGCTGATATAGGTTGGAGAGAGACTTGATCGTTGTTGGGGTTGAAGAGCTGCGCTTGTCGGGTCGCTGGTGTTGGAGAGCTGCGCTCTTCGGGGAGCTCGTCTAGAGAGAGACAATAGAGAAGAGATAAAGAGAGAGAGAGAGAGAGAGAGAGAGAGAGAGAGAGAGAGAGAGAGAGTCTTCAAATGTATTCTGAAAATGAATTTGAAATTTGAAATGAATAAGAAAGAGATAGAAAAGGGCGAGTTTGCATCAGTCTTTCCACGTTGGCAGCCACGTCATTAGTGCTGGTTTAGTGATGAAGGTTGGTCTGAAGTATTTTTGAGGGAAAAAATGTAAAAAAAATTACAAGACAGTGGGAATGTGAAAAATTTATTTACTAAAAGGTGGGGGTGAAACTCTTGTCTGTGTTTTGTTTGTTTGTTTTTGTTTTTTTTGCACAAAAAAATTGCATCCCATATGTTATAATTATTTTATTTATTAAAAGGTGGGGTGAAACATTTGCTGTTTTATTATTATTATTTTTTACACATAAAAAGTTGCATCCAAGAAGTTTATCATTATTTTTGTCTTATGCATTGATTTATAATTTTTTCAAAAATTTAAAGCTTCAATTAGAAAGTATCCCCATGTCAAATTCCTAACTCCACGAGTAGTTATGATATTGTTTGGTGAAATTTATTAGTATAAATTAAAAGTTGATAATTAGAAAGTAAAAGTTAAAAGGACTCATCTCTTAACTTTTAGATAATAAACATTTTTTTTTTAAAGATTGTTTAAGTTATTTCTGTTAAATAAATTATAAGTAAAAATTATACTAAATAATTTGACACAGATTTTTAAATTAAAATAACAAAAATGTTTAAAATCTCAAAAATTTTACCAAATATCTTATATGGGCGCGAGACTCACATTGTGTGGGTTCCACAAACATTTGGTAGAATTTTGGGATTTCTAACATTACTTTTAAAATAAACAATAATGATACATAGTTCTAATACTAGAGCTCTAAATGAAACTTTAGTGAGGTGGAAGAGAGAGAGAGAGAGAGAGAGAGAGAGAGAGAGAGAGAGAGAGAGAGAGAGGAGTGTGGATCTTACATATAGACATTCTTCATATCATTACAGCTCTCAAATATTATTCTAAAATAAAATATAAATAAATCATTTAAACGGTAATAACCATAGTATTAGGCGAGTGACATATCTTTTTATTTATTTATTTATTTTTTTTTTAAAAATTTGAACCTGGAGTACACGTCTAGATACATCTTCAAATTCGTGAACAATCGTGCATATGTCGTCACCTAATGAGCTGGATTTGTGTTGTCCCCATGTAAATTTGAGCCAATCAATTATCATTATTAACTTTGTATGGGTTGAATTGAACATTCAAATGAAGATAGGTGAGAATGATTAATAGAGTAATTACAAAAAAAGTTGCTAAAAGTAGTGTGTTGATTTCAATATTTTGAATTTAATTTTTTAAAAATTAAATTTTTTATTTTTCATATTTTTTGTTTTGTTTTTAGGAAATATTTTTAAAATTTAAGCAATTTTTTTTATTTTTTTAGATGCACCTTACTTAAATATATATAAAATATAAAATATTTATGAACAAATATTTTAAAAAATAAATAAATACACAAAAATATGAAAAATATATTAAAATTTTGTATTTTTTGTATTTTTGGTAATTAGTGAATTTTTTAAAGTTTTTTTTTACGAATGTTATACTTTTAAGTGTATTTATGTTAGATGTGTTTAAAAATTTTAAAAAATTACTTAAAATATTAAAAAATTAAGTAAAAATAAAAAAAATATGAAGATAAATAAGTAAAATTTTTTAAAAAATAAATTCTGAAAATTAAAGTCAAACATAGTGATTATTATTTGAGATACATGGAACACGATTTGCACCACAAATGCGATCAGTCTGTTACTATTGAAAATTGCTCAATGAGTGAGCAGAGAGAGATAGACAAACCAAAATTATTTTTTAGGATTTACAAGATGGTCTATGTCAGTTTATTTACTTATAAATTATTTTCATTTTTTCACTATAATATTTTAAAAATTATTAAGTAAAATAAATACATATTTAAGTCCATCACATAGGATAGCTGGTAATTTATTCTTTCCTTTTGTATTTAAAATAGAATTAATTGGTGAAAAAACTCATTCATATGGGACAATACGTTATTTGGCTGGAGTTTAATATTTTTTATAGTAAAGACACGCGTTGAAAAGTTGCCGTCGGCGCCGGTAGTTGGTAAAGGTGAACATATTGATGGCATTACACAGATAAGTGAATAAGTGATATGAGTACGTGTAAGTAAAATTTGAATAAATAATTAGACAATAGGTAAATTTTGAATAAATAAATAAGTATCTCTTTTGCACAGATAGTATTATTTTTGGCTCGAACAAACAATTTTAGGAATGAACTTCTGAGATGATTGCCCATTTAAAATCAATGGAATTTAAATTGTCCCTTCATCTCAATTTTTTTTTATTTTTATTTAAAGATGAGAAAATGCAGTTAATGTAATTAAAATAAAAAAAACAACATACATGTAATTCGTGACTTTATCTCAATTTATAATAAAAAGAAAAACTAACTTTTATCTCAATTTATTCACATATATTTCAAAATTCTCGTAATTCGTGACTCACAAAATTTGATAATTATAAGGGTAAATAAATTCTAATAAAGGAGCAAATTATTTTAAAAATAAAGATCCCAAACTCGTATTTGGAACAGTGATTACTCTCTACAATAGATTTATATTATTGCTAGGTAATGACACTTGTTCTCAACAAACCAAATTATTAGTTGTTTGGTAACTTTCAAATAAATCACAATTTTTATTTGAATTTTGTTGTCTTCAGTGGTTTTTTTGTTCTTAAATTATGTTTTTTTTTTTTTCAATTCGTCTTATGTAGACAAATGTAAAAAATAATAAACAAATAAATAATTTACTATTTTTTACTTATTTTTGTCTTTTTGAAATTTTAATGTTATTTTTTTTGATTCGTCTCATCGAGTAGAATTTCAAATCCAAAATTTAATAAAAAAAAAGTTTACTAAAATGAAAATAAGCCAATAAAAGAGTCACAAAAAAGCAAACTCCAAACACTCCTAAATTAATACAAAGATAAAATATGGGACAATAAAAGTATAAATTTGAATAAGTTTTTTTTTTTTGAATAACTTTGAATAAGTTTAGAAATACAAAATCAATCACAATTTATATAGGCAAGATTTTTAGTAAGTGAGTTTCATTAATAATTTTATTGATCCATATATATTTTATATTTTATTATATATTAATTTAAGTGTTGGTAATCAAGTATTTAGGGCTCATTTCGTCACGAGATAAAAGTATCAAACGAATAAAAAAATAATAAGAAAATTTTGTGTATTCTCTCTCACTGACAGTATCAACGAATAAAAAATAATGTAATGTTATGAAAGATGTTGAAAAAGAAGGCCCACATCATTAAGCTACTAATCATCCCATAGCTGCCTTGGGGAAATTGACAAAAAAAATAATAAAATAAAATAAAATTACTTGCATTTATTCAACTTTGTGAGTCAAATATTATTGAATAAGACTAGGCACAATGAATACATTGAGCGAAAGCAATAGTGAAAGCCAACTTGATAATGGTGAGTCTCGCTGATTACTTTCATGAAAAAAAAAAAAAAAAAAAAAAAATCTACACAAATTCAGGGTTTTTGGAAGGTTAAAAAAAATGGTTAATTTATGATTTTTTTTTTTAAAAAAAAAATTAAAAAAAAGAAAAGAAAAGAAAAAAAATAATGCAACTCAAATAAACAAATAAACCAACAAACACGCCTTTTTCTAGGTTTTCCAAAAGATATATCAATCTCAATTATATGATTCTTATTACGAGATACATTCAAGATTTGTAAGTGAAGTTCATACCAATTTTGGGTAAATTATAAATACATTTATTGAGATTGATTAAAATACGAATCGCTTCTTGTGATTTGAAAATTATATTCCATTCTTGAGGTTTTTTAATTCATAACAAATCGCTTTATTTTATAATAAATCATCAACTCAATTAATATTTTTTAATTAATGTTAAAAATATGTTCAATTAATTATTTAGGTAATTTTATTATTGTATAAGAGAGCAATTATGAATTTTATTTTTTTAGTTAATTCTGTAAAATAAAAAAATTCTAATAAGGGATATTTGTAATTTTTTAAATCACAAAAAATAATTATATTTAAACAAACCTCAAAAGTGTATTTGTAATTTACCCCCAATTTTTTTTATTTTATTACATCATTATTTTAAAAAATTTATAAAATATCAACTATTGTGTTGCAAAAAAAAATATTATTTGGTCTATGAATACTGCTTGATTCATATTTATAACCAATCACAAATTTTTATAATTTTTATATTTTTCAATCATTTAAATAAATTATAAATTTTATTCTTATTTTCAATCATAGTAATAGTACATCTGGAAACACCATGGGACTGTGGCCCAGGCTAGAGTCACGTTTAGAAAGCGATCGGTTTAGTTAAAAAGTTATTAAAAAAATTAAAAAGTCAACAACTCATATTAAAAAATCAAAAATTTTCTTTTCTCTCTACTTTTTACACATCTTTTAGTAAAAGTAAAAAAATATTTTAAATATATTAATTTTTTTTAATTCATATTTTAATCAAATAATTTAAAAAATTATTTAAAATTTAGCATGTTTTCAAAGGGGATCTAAAGAGTAACTCTCCCGTTGTGGCATCACTGGAATAACTAACAGTCAGGCACAGAGAGTCTATTCTTCGAAATCACCTCCCACCAACTCGACCGATTAGACTTAGTCACAGTCAATGCCTGAAATATTTGTCATTCCACAAGATGAGCGGCCTTGATTCAACTGTCATTATCTACGTGACAGCGACCTATCACGAATCTCCCTCTACGAAAATCACATTTCCGAAATTTTTTTTTGTCTTTTAAGACTTCAAAAAGTCCACTCGTTGTGAGCAGAAGCCAGCCAGTCACCACCGCGTTCTCTTCTTTCCTTTCCTTCTTTTTCTTCGTCCCATTCTCTCTCTCTTCTTCACTATCTCTCACTTGATCTGGGCAGAAATCAATCCAGAAAATCATCAACAAGAAAATGGGTTTTTGCTTTAGATCTGTGACCCAATTCTTACTAGTGCCATTTGTGCTTGTGTTCTTGATTTCTTCCTTAGCTTTATATCAACAGGTTTGAAAATCTTTGAAATCTTGAGTTTGTTGTTGTTTCTTGTTCTTTCTGTACTGGGTTTGGCTGCTTTCTTCGATTTGTGTCGTTTATGTGGAGAATGGTTCTTTTTGGGGCCTAATTGATCAATGGATGCGAAAATGCTTGAGAGATTTGGCAAATTTGTTGTGGAATTGAAGATTGAGGAAATGAGTTTCCCTTGATCGTCCATAAGAATTTTTATTTTTTATTTTTTTAGTGCTATTTGGGTTTCTTTTGATTTTTCGATTTTAAGGCAGTCATAGATTTAGAGTTCATGTTTCTAGATTATTGAATTGGAGCGTTTTGTCTATTGTTTCTTGGATTTATACTCTTTATTTATTTATCTATTTTCTAATCTGAATTAATTTATTAGTGATTATCAATGTCATGATAGGATTTGCTTGAAAATTGAATCTTGGTATATGCCAAATGTGCCATATTGCTTTTTCCTCCTTATTCATTTTCTAATTCTTTCTGTGTTTTTTTTTTTTTTTTGGTGAATATTTTTCAATTTCTCCAAGATTTTATAATTGGGTTGTAAGACTTGGTGTAGATATGGAAAAGTTAGCTGCAAAAACAAAATAATACAAAGCATAAAGGCATGTGTATGAACATTCGTTTAGACATGACTCTTTTTCTTTTTTCCTTCCCTTTAATTAACTAGGCATTTCATATGCCTTGCAACGAAATTATATATATACACACATATACATATATATATATATGTTCTATAATCTATTTGTTTGATTAAAATTCTTTTGTCTCAAGATATTTACTTCAGCTGCTCTGCAGGGTCATAAATTATAGATTGGGCTAATTATACCAGTGGTTCCTATATTTTACATCTTGTGCCATTTTGGTCTTTACACTTTCAATTGGCTCAATTTTGATCCTTAATTTTGGATTGTGTGTCAATTTGGTCCAATTGATAATATCGTTAGTGTTTTTTTAAAGAAAGTTATCACTAAATTAATTGAGGCTAACTCATTGAGTTGAGTAAGTTTATAATTTTGCCCTTAAAAATATAACATATAACACTTATGTGTGCATTTTTCATAAAGAAATGTTAAGAGTTGTAATCAATTGGACCAAATTGAGACAAAATTATAAATTTAGGATCAAAATCGAGCCAATTGAAATTACAAAGACTAAAATCACAAAATGATCAAAGTACAAGGACTACCATAGTAATTTGCCCTCATAGATTTATATCTGTATAGTATTCATGTTGCTTTCCAGTATTTTCATAAGCACATGATTATTTATTTATTTTTTGATAGTTTAGCCACCAGAAACTGTAATTTTGGTGAAATATATATAGTTAAACCAATGACCATTTGTGATATTGACCTTTCTTCTTGTGATTCATGATGAGCTATAGGAACTTCTGTTGTGTTTTTTGTGCAGTCTTTGTTTACATGCTTCCCGTTTCTCTTAATGCTAGATTATTACAAATTAGAACGAGGAGTTTAACCTTAATTTTCTGGTTTTTCTTTCAGATGCTTACGATCCCCTTGACCCGAATGGAAATATCACAATTAAGTGGGATATCTTAAGCTGGACACCTGATGGCTATCTTGTAAGTATTTGCAAGCTATATCCTACTGTAGAGTAGTTTAATTCTGTGTACAGACAAACATGCTTTTAGTTGGTGCACCTATGTCTTTCAAGTCCTACATCATTTCTTATTTTTTGTCCAAGATGGTATGACAGGCTAATATTGTTTGTGCTATTTAATATAGTCAGCCCCCCTTCCCCCTCTCTCTTGTGCATGCCCGAGCACGTGCCTTTACACCACACACATACAACCTTTGATATGACTGGCACGCGCTCAAGTAATCTCTGGCCCTCATTAAGTTCTTTAAGCTCAACCAAGTTGTCCAATTATTGCAATTGAGCTTTTAGACTTGTTTTCACTTTGCATTTCACTTTCAAGTTTATAAGCAGTTTACAGAAACTGCATTAATCATTTGATTCTTAGAGTAGCTGTTTTTGTTTTTGTTGTAGCTATGTGGTCTTATATTCCAAAGCGCACTTTCAAGTGTTTATAATTCCTGATTTAGGCTCCTTTTCCCTTATAAAATTTGACCAACACACAATTTGGTGTAGCAAGAGTTTGGTTTGCACAATCTCAATTCTTCATAAGCTTAACCTTGGCTTATGAATGCTTGATCCCAATAGAGAAACTGATTCATAGAAATGGACATTCTTTATTTTGCAAAGTCATGTTCCTTCCAACCAGCCTTGAACATGTGTTTTTTCTTTTCATTACCTAATCAGCTTCTTATTGTGTGTGGATAGGCGGCTGTTACAATTTTCAACTTCCAGCAATATCGCCACATTCAGGCTCCGGGATGGTTACTAGGATGGACATGGGCAAAGAAGGAGGTGATATGGAGCATGGTGGGAAGCCAAGCCACAGACCAAGGAGATTGTTCGAAATACAAAGGGAACATTCCACATTGCTGTAGGAAGGATCCAACGGTTGTGGACTTATTGCCTGGAACTCCTTACAACCTGCAGTTTACAAATTGCTGCAAGGGGGGAGTAATTAGCTCGTGGGTACAAGATCCGAACAATTTTGCGAGCTCGTTCCAGATTAGTGTCGGTGCAGCTGGAACCACCAACAAAACAGTAAGAGTGCCCAAGAACTTCACTTTGAAAGCACCAGGGCCGGGTTATACTTGTGGTCCAGCAAAAATTGTAAGACCTACAAAATTTGTTACCTCCGATGGAAGGAGAGTCACACAAGCTATGAGTAAGTTATTTGGTGAATTCTACAGACCATTTACATCTATCTATCATCTTCTTTCGTTAGGGCCTAAGCCATTACCATGGCACATTCATTTCTATTTAGCCAATAATTTAGATTAGAGTCTTGCTAGTGACTACGAAAACATCACCCTTAAATTCACCCACAATGACGGGGGGGGGTGGTGTTATGTTGTGTCATTGATTCCTACACGAATCAACAACTGACATGTAATAGTCCACGTCATCGGCAGTAAATTTGGGGTCTCAAGCTTTTTCCTTTAGATTAATCCAATAGCAAATTATAGGCAACTTCACACACTATTGATCCTGAACTGTAATGGTGTATAATATTGTTTCTGGTTAGATAAACATAGGGTGCAAAATTTATGTTTCAAAATGCTTATTTATCACACATATATATATATAAATATGTTTCAAAATGGCTATTAATTTTCTCCCAGGAAGAGTTTATGTTATTTTGAATTAGCATTGGAGAAAAACGAGAGTGCTATCTTAATTGCATTTGATGAAGGGAAATTTTTTACAAGCTATTTGTCCCAACTAATGAAGTTGTGTGTGAACTTGTACCTTTGAAATTTGGATTTTTACCCTATCTTCATCTTATGGCAGTGACGTGGAATGTTACGTGCACTTACTCGCAATTCCTGGCTCAGAAAACTCCTACTTGCTGCGTTTCGCTCTCATCCTTCTACAATGACACAATAGTACCCTGCCCGACATGCACATGTGGCTGCCAAAACAACATAACTCAGCCTGGGAGCTGTGTAGAGTATGTTCTCTCACAACTTTTCTTTTCTCACACTTTTTTTCCCCTCCTCGTTACATCATTTTCTTTTTCTAGATTTTCTTCTAACATGGGTTTTTTCCCTTCCTTTCTCTATCCCTACAGCCCAAACTCGCCATATTTAGCTTCAGTTGTTTCAGGAGCTAACAAGAATAGCTATGCACCCCTGGTACAATGTACAAGCCATATTGCCCTATCCGAATTCACTGGCACGTTAAGCTTAACTACAAGGAATACTGGCGAGTGAAGGTCACAATTACAAACTTCAATTACAGAATGAACTATACACAGTGGAACTTGGTTGTCCAACACCCCAATTTCGACAATCTGACTCAGATTTTCAGTTTTGACTACAAGCCATTAACTCCTTACGGAGCTATAAGTAAGTCAGATCTTAAATTCTAGATGTTTGTTCCTGTAAGTAAGTCGGATAATAAATGACTTATACATAAAGAATGTGTACATATTTATTTTTTAATTTCTTTCTGCAAACAGATGATACTGCCATGCTATGGGGAATTAAGTTCTATAATGATTTGCTCATGCAAGCCGGCCCTTACGGTAATGTTCAATCGGAGCTACTCTTCCGAAAGGATGCATCAACTTTCACTTTCGAGAAAGGTTGGGCTTTTCCTCGAAGGATCTATTTCAATGGCGATAACTGTGTCATGCCACCTCCTGATGCCTACCCATTTTTGCCAAATACCAGTTCCCGGAAGGATACATCTTTGCTTACTCTAATGTTGACCCTGTTGCTGTCTTTGGCATTAATCTTTTCATCGGTATAAGCACAAGTTCTATTGTTTCAAAAAATTATACTCAACACATGCAACCCAAGAACCTACGACAAGCTGACTGAAGAATTTGTGTCTGGCAATGATGTTTAACAAGCAGTATAGAGGTTCAGGTGTGCCTCAGTTCGAACAAACTTGTTTTTTCTTTTTTCTTTTTTTCTTTTTTGGGGTCCTGAATTCACTACCATTTTGTTACTTTGTACCTGTTGTGTCACTTGTTTACTACTTTACAGTGTCATATGGTTTGTAGAGTATTTCAACATTCGTAAGTAAATAAAAAACCATTTAAGAGAGAAATTAGATGTAATATATGGGTATTGGTTTAATGAATTATTGTTCTTGCTTGTAGCTTCATATTGTGCACGGTCTATTTCCTCTTATTCTATTAGTAAAACAATGGAATCTATACAATCAAAACAAATTTGTTTACAGCATGGTGATATTGATTGGTCATTAACAGTTCAAGAAGATTTCATATCTAGTGTTCCTATTCATAAATTCATCATATCAAACTACACTTGATCGACTTGAGCCCCTTTTGTTTTTTCGTAAGAATTTTTAAATGTACCTGTGATCCCCATTAGCCCGGCGTTGTAGATGCCTAGGCTTCAAAACTTCCTGACAATCACCAGAGTCTGATCAACAAGAAAAACACTGAATAAATCAACATTGAGAGCCCAAATAAGTTTCGTTGCGCAGAGTTTGGTAGATTTGGGTATGCATCAGGTGGGGGTAGCATGCATTCATCACCATTGAAGTATACTCTCCTGGGAAACGCCCATCCTTGCTTAAATGTGAAAGTGTTCTGGTCCTTTTGCATAAGCACCTCCGACTGAACATTTCCAAATGGCCCGGCTTCCATTAGCAGATCATTATAGAATTTCATGCCGTAGAACATCCCTGTGTCATCTGCCATATCATATTGCATTAGTTTAGGTTAATATTTTGACAGAAAAATGTAGGAATTGTTCAAATATGTGTGGTAACTTACTGATGGACTGATAGGGAATGAGAGGTTTGTAATCAAAGCTAAAAACTTGAGTGACATTGTTGAGATTAGGATGCTGAGCAACAAGAGTCCAGAGCGTGTAGTTCATCCGGTAGTTGAAGTTAGTTATCGAGAGCTTCACACGCCAGTAATTGTTGTAGTTGAGCTTCACGTGCCAGTGCACCCGGACCGGGCACATGTGATGTGTGCACTGTAGCAGTGGCGTATTGCCTTTCGTCGGAGTGTTCAGTCCGACCATGCTAAGAAGTTTGGAATCACTCCTAGATCACCATCAATAGTTGTTTGATGGATTAGATACTTTCATGTACTCGAAACATAGATATATGTACACAAAATGTGTATCAGATAGTGGCTTACTTGATGCAATTGTCCTTGTTTTCACAACCACAAGCACAAGAAGGACAAGGAGTGATTGTTGCATTGTAGAAGGATGAGAATGAGACACAACAACTTGGGTGTTTGCTGGCCAGAAACTGTGAATACGTGCAGGTCACATTCCACGTCACTGCACATCAAAGAATGAAAAAATTGTCATGTAATATTCAAATCACAGCCACAGCGTAAGAAACACCGAGACAGACCTGGTTCTAAAAAAAATTAGGAAACAAGTATGGTGGGGATACGATAAAATTTTATTTTATTTTTATATGTTTTTATTTACTATGTATATATGAATATAAATTTAGGATAAATAAACATGAGAGGTATCGATGTATATGTGGGTGTATTTTAATTTAATTTTTTTATTTCATTTTCATATATTTTACTTTGACCCCAAATCTTTTTTTTTCTAAATTATTAAAAATAAAAATAAAAACCACAAATCTGTCCCGAGGCTTGTTCAAACTCTGGACACGTGTATCCACAAAGTATCCTTAACATGTCTGCCAAAAAAATAATAATTACATTGACAAGTGACGTATATGTGGGTATATTTTAATTTTATTTTTTATTTTATTTTCATATATTTTACTTTGACCCCCAAATCATCTTTCTAAATTATTAAAAATAAAAATAAAAACCAGAAATCTGTCCCGAGACTTGTTCAAACTCTGGCCGCATGTATCCACAAATATCCTTAGGCATGGTTTGGCAAGTGGATTTGGATAGGTTTGGGCTATTTTAGCCATAAAAGACAAAATAGGCTATTTTAGCCACAACAAACAGAATATCACATCCAACCCATAATCATTATACTATTCTCTCACAAAAAAAGCCAAAAAGCCCTTTCCAAACCAAGCTTTTTAGCCCAGGCTAAAATAGCCAAAAAAATTAAAAAGTCAAAAAATCAACCCACTTCCCAAACGACACCTATATGTCTGACAAAAAAATAATAATTACATTGATAAGCGACGTAGTGTGTCGGACATGGAGGGGGCATCCATTTTGGAGTGTTGGTGCTTCTAAGGCAACAACAATTGCAGCTTGGGTGTGGACTGAACTGGATATATAGAGGTTCTGTGAAATTGTTCAAGTTGGATATGATTTGAGCATTTTTTTAACATACCAACTCTAGTGAAATTTAACTGTTTTTTCTTTGAAACCTACAAAAGTAATCAATCTTGGATAACGGTTCGACCTTGGGAGAGAGATGAGGACTTACTGAGTGCCCGAGTCTTCCTCCGAAGATCAGGAGTGAAAAAATTGGTGGGAGGCACGATTTTTGCTGGGCTGCAAGTGTACCCTGGTCCCGGACCTAGCAGAGTGAAATTCTTAGGAAGTTTCACTGTCTTGTTCGTAGTACCGGATTGGCCTACGCTGACCTGGAAGGCAGAGACAGAAGATGCAGGATCCTGGCCCCAAGACGCCACCACACCGCCTTTGCAGCAATTCTGGAATTGCTGGTTGTAGGGTGTACCGGGGAGCAAATCTACAATAGTAGGGTTCTTTTTGCAACAATAAGGGACGTTGCCTTTGAATTTGGAGCAATCACCTTGGTCAGTGGCTTCAGCCCCAATCATAGACCATATCACTTCTTTTTTAGCCCATGTCCAACCTAAGGTCCAACCAGGGCTCATGATGTGCCTGTACATCTGGAAATTGTTCATTGTCACCACTGCCTGCAGATAAACAAGCCATCAAAAACCTTGTCAACATATGGTTTTGATCTGAGTAAAAATTAGTGTTAATTACACTAATGGTCCATAAAATATTTGATATGTTACATTTTGTCCTTAATCTGTTAATTTTTTCACTATGGTTCCCAACATATGCAATGTGTTACACTTTAGTCCTTGACATCAATGCCTTTCAATATCAATAGGAGAAGTGGTAATTTCATAACTTCACGAAAGTGCAACAAAATTAAAGGATTGGGGACCAACATGCAACTGAGAGCATATTTTGGGGACCAAAATGCATACCTTGGGAACCATGTACGTATTTGATCCTTTTGATTTTGTTGAGCCTTAATGTAAAATTCCAAAAATATCCATCCATATGTTATTGATTTTGAGCAGCGTTGTCGCCAAATACTCAAATTGTAATAGATCGTATATTTTATGAGCACTGCTATGTCCCTCGAAAATTCAGCCCCCTAATCCCCCGAAAATTGAAACCAAGGCACAAAAAAAAAAAAAAAAAAAAAAAAATTTCCCCAAAACACTACAAGAAAAAACACCTTTGGCGACTAAATTTTTAGTCGCCAAATGTCGAAATTTGGCTTTTCCCGACTAAAAATTTTAGTCGCCCGTCTTGTCGCCAATAAATGATCGCGGATACCTTTGGCGACTAAAAAAACTGTTAGTCGCCAATATATATGTCTTCAGCGACGAAAGAAATTGTCGCCAAATGCAATTCCATTTTTGGAAATTCAACCTTTGGCGACTAAAAGTTTAGTCGCCAATAGTAAATTTTTTTTTTATTATTTAAACATTTGCCGACTAAACAGTTAGTCGCCAAAACCTATACCTTTCGGCGACGAACGACTTTAGTCGCCAAAACCATTTGCAAAAAAAAAAAAAATTTGCATCGGTTGCTCCCACAAGGTTCGAACCTGCAACGTCCCAAGCCTTGCACCCCACTCCGCCTTTACCAACACTTGCCCCACTACGCCACTCCCAAATCACATGAATAATATTACAACATATATTATTTATATACTATATTCACTGGTATGAATACAAAATTCTATAATATAAAAATAATTTTTTTTATTTCATATATTTTATGTAAAAACATAAAATATTTACAAAAAAAATTGGATATCACTTTTGGCGACTAAATGTGAATTTTAGTCGCCAATTCTCCATTTTTTGGCTACTAATTTCTTTTCTGTCGGTAAAACAATTAAATCCCGCCTAAGAATTCGACATTTGGCGACTAAACAGAAATTTGGTCGCCAAAACCCCTACTTTGGGCGACTAAAATGGATTTTAGTCGGCAATTCTCGACTTTTTAGCTACTAATTCTTTTTTTGTAGCCAAAAAGCTTCACTTTTAGCGACTAAATTGTTTTTAGTCGGCAAAATTGCTATAATCAGCGACTAAACCTGTTTTTAGTCGCCAAAAGCATACCTTTTCGCTACTAAATTATTTTAGTCGCCAAAAACCGTGACTTTTGGCTACTAAACAAACTTTAGTCGCTAAAAACCCTTTATTAGGCGACAAAACTTCCTTTTAGTCGCTAAAAACCTGCTGTTCGGCGACTAAACTCTTTTAGTCGCTAAAACCCTTATGTTCGGCGACAAATTCCAATTTAGTCGCCATTTCATGCACTTTCAGCGACGAATTTTAATTTTTGGTCGCCATTTCTGTTTTTTGTTGTAGTGAAACGACGTCGTTTTGGGGATTAGGGGGGCTTTTTTAGGGCTCCAAATCATTTTCCATATTTTATAGATCAAATTGAAATAATTAAAAGATGTGGAACTAAAGCATAAACAATCACATATTTTAGGGACCGTCAGTGTAAATAACATCTGATTAACTTCTTAAACATAAGAGAGAGAGAGAGAGAGAGAGAGAAAGAAAATAAAATAAACACTTCGAATGTATTTTCAAACATGAGAACAAATTTATGAGATTGTTATAGACTCACCACATAGCCATCTGGGGTCCAAGACATTACATCCCATCTGATTGTTATGTTCCCATTCGGATCCAATGGATCATATGCAACTACAATTTTGAAAACAAGCAAAACAGAATCAAGCAAAAACATACATACAAATCAAAACTGAAGCTTTTGAAAAAGTACCCAAAAGGTGTATTACCTCCACATGAAATGAACACAAGAAATAACAGAACTGAGATGACAAATCTCATCTTTCAATGCTGCTAAATCGATATGGTTGAAGATGAGAGTTGGGTTCTGATCTCAAGCAATTTTGGCAAACTGGGTCTGAGAGAACACGTCGAATTCAGAATCCAAAAGCTGCTAAGATCATAACTTTTCTTGGTAATTTGAGTGTTTTTAAGAAAGAAAAGGATGGGTTGATCAAGCAATTGTCAAAGTATTTTAAGATGGCTCACCTACTGGTTGTTAGGGTTCTAGAGGTATCTTCTACCTCCTCCACCACCTCTTTCCTCTTCCTCTCTCTCTCTCCCCTGTTTGTATGTCAATGTTTTATATTTCTGTTAAGATTTTCTGTATCTAGAAGCAACGACCTGGTGAGGGGAGAGAGATGGATTGGCGGGACATTAGAAGTCTGAACATAACGTCCCAACGGTCACTTTGCCAGCAAAGGTGACAGGTTATGGAAGAAGTTGGTGTTCTACAAACGAAGTTACCCAAATGCCCCTATCCCTCGAGGGGTCAACCAAGTAATAAGTTGAGCTTGAGTCACGATACGCCCTTGAAAAACAAAATGTAGGTTATGAGTTTGAATCTCATCAAGTGCTTGACTCTTTTATAGTTACCACAAGACTTATGCCTGGTAATTACCCAACATGAGTGGGATGTAGAAATGTACGTAGTAAGGACAAGTCGGTAAAATGCTCTAGATATCATTATTACCCAAAAAATAAATAAATAAAAAATAACCCGAATGGTTCAAATCTCAAAGAGAAATCAACAATGCTAGAGACCTCTGAAAACACACCTTTAAACACACCTCTAACGAGGTGGAAAAGGGAAAAAAAATAAAAAATAAAAAAATCGAGACACATAGTGGGACCACTGCCATATCACTAGTGGTACCTCTAAATTAGAGGTCCCAAGTATTTTTCAAGGGAAATAACTCAAATGATACTAAGGCCTCGTTTGCATGTAATCTTTTTAGCTTAAAAGTCAAAAAGTCACTAAAAAAAATCAAAAAAGCTAATAACATATACCAAAAAGTCAAAGATTATATTTTCTCTCTACTTTTTGTACATATTTTCGTAAAAATCAAAAATTCATCCCAAATATATTAGTAATTTTTTTTACATCATATTTTAGCTAAAAAATAAAAAAATTACTAAAAAATATATTCCCAAACGAGGCCTAACCCTAAAAGGTTAGCTGAGTGGCGAGTTGGGTTTAATTCCTATTACTCATTTCATCTTAAAATAATAGTTCTTTTTGAAAAATTTAAAGTAATGTTTGGTAGTAAAGTTTTAGAATTATAATTTGATAATAGAATTGTATTTTGAGTTTGTGAGTTTTGAAATAATGATTTGAAAAGAGAAAATTTGTTTGGTTATGAGTTTTGAAAAAAATTTTGAATTGAGTTTTGAATTTTTGATATGACATATGAAATGAGAAAAGTTGTTTGGTTATGAGTTTTGAAAAGAGTTTTACAAACTTAATTCAAAAACTTATAACTCATAACCAAACACACAACTCAAAACTCTATTAAAAATTCTATTCAAAATTCATAACCAAACTCTATTTAAAATCCAATTAAAAAAAATAATTTGTCATTTTGGTCTAAAAAAAATAATTTCTATATTTTGAAAATATCAAAAACAAACATAATTTTTTTTTCTTCCAAATAACAGGTAGCGATTAGCAATTGCCAAAAAAAAATGTTCCGGACGATCGGCACCCAAAGCGCAAATTCAAAAATCAAAAACTCACGCTACTAAACATACATTGGAATGTGTTTTCAAATGTGACGTTAGAATTAATTTTTGAAAACTTAAACCAAATATAACATTGGAATGTAGGGGTGGAATTATAATTTGAAAACTATACCAAACACAGCTTGACTTTTTTTGGTAGTATAATTATCGTACTTTAAAAATATTACTTTTTCAAAATTACCCTTCGATACTATATATTTTTTGAGGAATATCAATTGTTATAATTGTATTTTTTGTGTTGTTAATGAATTTAAAATAATGGCAAAATAGAAAATTTATATTATTTTAGTTCTTAATTCTTAAAAAGGGACTAATATTTTAAGATAATGAAAAATAGAATAAGAGACTAATATTTTAAAGGGAGCTTTTTTGATAAATCCACTTTCTAAGAACTTTATTCCATCCAACCCATATTCTTTTTGACTATTTCATTAGGTCCTATTTGAGATAAGAAGACCAAAATACCATTTTCATCTACTTATGTTCCATTTAGTTCACATTATTTTCTTATGTTTCAATAAGTCCTATGGGTGAAATAATTACCAAAATACCCCTAATGTGAATGTTCACACCGTCAATGTGAATGTTCATATCGTCAATGCGTAGGGGCCCGGCTCATGTCGATCCTCGTGGGTGCTCGGAAAAATTCGAGTCGGGCCGGGCCGGGCCCGACCCATTGACAATGTGAATATTCACATTGATATGTTAACATTCACATTAATAGGAGTGTAAAATTGGCCGGCGTCCCGTGGCGGCGCGAAACCCGCCTGCTGCCCATGGGCGGGCCTGGTCCGGCCCGTTGACAATGTGAATATTCATATTGACATGTTAACATTCACATTGATAAGAGTATAAAATTGGTCCGCGGCCCATAGGCGACCAAAAGCCCGCCTGCGGCCCGGGGCGGGCCTGGCCCGGCCCGTTGACAATGTGAATATTCACATTGACATGTTAACATTCACATTGATAGGAGTGTAAAATTAGCCCGCGCCTCGTAGCTGCCCGAAACCCGCCCACGGCCCGTGGGCGACCAGGGGCGGGCCCGGCCCGGCCTGTTGACAATGTGAATATTCACATTGACATGTTAACATTCACATTGATAAGAGTATAAAATTGGCCCGCGGCCCGGGGTGAGCCCGGCCCGGCCCGTTGACAATGTGAATATTCACATTGACATGTCAACATTCACATTGATAGGAGTGTAAAATTATCCCGCGCCTCGTGGCTGCCCGAAACCCGCCCACGGCCCGTGGGTAGCCCGGGGCGGGCCCGGCCCGGCCTGTTGACAATGTGAATATTCACATTAACATGTTAACATTCACATTGATAAGAGTATAAAATTGGCTAACGGCCCAGGGCGTTCCCGGCTCGGCCCGTTGACAATGTGAATATTTACATTGACATGTTAACATTCACATTGATAAGAGTGTAAAATTAGTCCGTGCCTCGTGGCTGCCCGAAACCCGCCCACGGCCCATGGGCGGGCCTGGCTATTTTTTTTTAATTCTTTTTAATTTTTTCTACCAAAATTTTATTATTTTTCACAAAAAAATGCACTAGGCCTCTGTGCGGGCCGGGCCTCGGACCGAGCCTTGAATGGGCCTTAACCGAGTTGATGGGCCGGGTCGGGCTTCAAAGGGATGGCCCAGCCCCTAGACTAGGGTCTCGGACTAGGCTCGAGCCTGGGCCCAAACGAGCCTTTCCCGGGCCGGCCCACGGGCCAAAAAATTAGGCCAAGGCCCTAACCCTGGCACAAGGGTATTCGGGCTTTGGACGGGCTGATGGATCGAGCCTCGGGTCGGGCCGGTGCGCCTGAGCCTAGCCTCGAGCTTAGGTCGGGCTTGGGCGGCCTGGCCATTTTTTTTTAATTCTTTTCAATTTTTTTTACCAAAATTTTATTATTTTCCACAAAAAAATACATTGTGCCTCGGGCGGGCTGGGCCTCGGACCGAGCCTTGAATGGGCTTTAAGCGGGCCGATGGGCCTGGCCGGGCTTCAAAGTGATGACCTAGGCCCTAACCTAGGGTCTCGGACATGCTCAGGCTCGGACCCAAATGAGCCTGCCCCGGCCCGTGGGTGGGCTTTGGGCAGCCCACGGGCCACGGGCCAATTCTACATTCCTATCAATGTGCATTTTAACATGTCAATGTGAATATTCACATTGTCAACGGGCCGGGCCGGGCCTACCCCGGGCCGCGGGCAAGCTTCGGGCAGCGGGCAAATTTTACACTCCTATCAATGTTAATGTTAACATGTCAATGTGAATATTCACATTGTCACGGGTCGGGCTAAGCCCGCCTCGGGCTGCGGTCGGGCTTCGGGCAGCCACGAGGCGCGGGCTAATTTTACACTCCTATTAATGTGAATGTTAACATGTCAATGTGAATATTCACATTGTCAACGGGCTGGGCTGGGCCCGCCGCGGGCCGCGGGCGGGCTTTTGGCCGCCCATGGGCCACGAGCCAATTTTATACTCTTATCAATGTAAATGTTAACATGTCAATGTGAATATTCACATTGTCAACAGGCCGGGTCGGGCTCGCCTTGGGCCGCTACGGGCCGTGGGCGGGTTTCGGGCAGCCACGAGGCGCGGGTTAATTTTATACTTCTATCAATATGAATGTTAACATGTCAATGTGAATATTCACATTGTCAACGGGTCGGGTTGGGCCGGGCTGGCCCCGGGCCGCGGGCCAATTTTATACTCTTATCAATGTGAATGTTAACATGTCAATGTGAATATTCACATTGTCAACGGGCCGGATCGGGCCCGCCCCGGACCGCCTATGCGCCGCGGACGGGTTTCACGCCGCCACAGGACGCGGGCCAATTTTACACTCCTATTAATGTGAATGTTAACATGTCAATGTGAATATTCACATTATTAATAGACCGGGCCCGCCCCGGCTCGCGGGCGGGTTTCGGGCCCTCACGGGCCAATTTTACATTCCTACCAATGTGAAAAAATATGAATGTTCACATCATAAAATTGCTAACCATTCAAAAAATATTTATAAGGGTATCAAAATTAAATATAAGGGCATAAGTGTCCAAGAAAATAGTGTAAATCAAGAAAAAATACTTTATGGAATAAAACTATACAATACATGGGACTAAATGGGTTAAAAAATTCCTTCATGGACTTCTTGAGTTAAAACATTTCGAAATGGGATTTATTAATAATTATCCCTATTTTAAAACAAAAAAAGTAAGGGAGCTTTTTCCATAAATCCATTTTTAATTACTTATGTTCCATTCAACCCATATTCTTTTTGACTATTCCATTAGGTCCTATTTGAGATAAGAAGACCAAAATACCCTTTTCATCTACTTATGTTCTATTTAGTTCATATTATTTTCTTATGTTTCAATAAGTCCTATGGGTGACATAATTACCGAAATACCCTAATGTATCTACTTATATTCTATTTAGTTCATATTATTTTCTTATGTTTCAATAAGTCCTATGGGTGACATAATTACCAAAATACCTATAATGTAAATGTTCACACCGTCAATGTGAATGTTCATATCGTCAATGTGTAGGGGCCCGGCCCATGTACAATGTGAATATTCACATTGACATGTTAACATTCACATTGATTGGAGTGTAAAATTAGCCCGCGGCCCGGGGCGAGCCCGGTCCGACCGTGACAATGTGAATATTCACATTGACATGTTAACATTCACATAAGACAAATTGGCCGCGGCCCGTGGGCGGCCCGGGACAAGCCCGGCCCGTGACAATGTGAATATTCACATTGACATATTAACATTCACATTGATAGGAGTGTAAAATTAGCCCGAAGCCCGTGGGAGGCCTGAAGCCCGCCCGCTGCCCGGGGCAGGCCCGGCCCGGCCCGTGACAATGTGAATATTCACATTGACATGTTAACATTCACATTGATAAGAGTGTAAAATTGACTCGCGTTCCATGGGCGGCCCGGGGCGAGCCCGGCCCCGGCCCGGCCCGTGACAATGTCAATATTCACATTGACATATTAACATTCACATTGATAGGAGTGTAAAATTAGCTCGCGGCCTGTGGGAGGCCCGAAACCTGCCCGCTGCCCGGGGCGGGCCCGGCCCGGCCCGTGACAATGTGAATATTCACATTGACATATTAACATTCACATTGATAGGAGTGTAAAATTGGCCCGCGGCCCGAAGACGACAGCCTCGGGTCGGGCCGGTGGGCCTGGGCCTAGGCTCGAGCTTAGGCCGGGCTTGGGCGGGCCTAGCCATTTTTTTTTTAATTCTTTTTAATTTTTTCTACCAAAATTTTATTATTTTCCACAAAAAAAGACATTGTACCTTAGGTGGGCTGGGCCTCGGATCGAGCCTTGAATGGGCTGGGCCGGGCTTCAAAGTGATGGCCTAGGCCCTAGCCTAGGGTCTCGGACATGCTCGGGCCCGGACCCAAACGAGCCTGCCCGGGCCATGGGCGGGCTTCGAGCAGCCCACGGGCCGCGGGCCAATTCTACATTCCTATTAATGTGTATGTTAACATGTCAATGTGAATATTCACATTGTCAACGGGCCGGGCCGGGCCTACCCCGGGCCGAGGGCGAGCTTCGGGCTGCGGACAAATTTTACACTCCTATCAATGTTAATGTTAACATGTCAATGTGAATATTCACATTTTCACGGGTCGGGCCAAGCCTGCCTCAATCTGCGGTCGGGCTTCGGGCCGCCCACGGGCTGCGGGCCAATTTTACACTCTTATCAATGTGAATGTTAACATGTTAATGTGAATATTCACATTGTCAACGGGCCGGGCCGGGCCGGGCCCTGTCACAACCCAAATCCGCCCCTATAGGTTTAGCACCGTAACCGGCCAGTAATCCGAGATTACCGAAGGCCTGCTTAACAGTAATACAGTAAAACGGAGTACAGTGGCATGGCGGAAGCCAAAACAGTAAATAAACAATGTCCAATGAGCTGTGACAGTCTGTATGCCAAAAAGATTTTTCATACATTTAGACATTCAGTACAGAACAGTATGCACAATATTTACAATCATTCAGTACGGGGACTTAATCCCTAATAAGCAGTACAGTACAGTCTATACAATAATACAAAACGGTACAGAGACAGACGGGGAAATAAAACAACCCTAAGCCATAGCTTGAACAGGCTTGGAACCTCACAGTGAGGCACAGTGGTTGGCTGACAAAACTGGAGTTTACCGTGACGCTTCTAGCTTTGATTCGGTGCCTGTACACCTACATATATATATGAGCAGTGAGCTAAAGCCCAGTGAATAACAAATGAGTAAAGGGGTTAAGAATAAATGTCCTTTCAGTATTGAAAATAGTCATTTCAATCAGTTTATCGGTCATTCGGTTTGTGGCTCATATTTCAGCCATAAACAGTCATTCAGTTAAAATAGTGATATGTGGTACATCCATTGGCATAAAGTACAGTAAACAGTAGGTCTTAAAAGACCGGGTCTTAACAGACCAAACAGTAAATGATGGCCATCAGTAGCAGTACAGTAACAGTAACAGTACTATTTCAGAGAACAGTACAGTACTTGTGGATTCAAGAGGTGTCTCGCACAGACTCTAGAGGTGGCTCACACTGTAGCACTTAGTTCCGTAGA
Source organism: Camellia japonica (assembly GCA_030407325.1). Lineage (NCBI taxonomy): Eukaryota > Viridiplantae > Streptophyta > Magnoliopsida > Ericales > Theaceae > Camellia > Camellia japonica. Next base: position 24,422,267 of record JAPPVO010000059.1, on the reverse strand, counting down.
TTCTAGAGGTGGCTCACAGTGTAGCACTTAGTTCCAACAGCACTTTGTTCCATATCAGAAATACAGATGGCCATCATAACAGTAAACAGTAGTGGTTTCAAACTTGGGAACCGACAGAGATCTCTCTGTCACAGTAACAGTAAACAGTAGGTGCCAAAGATGCCATAGTACAGTTCAGAATATAAGACATACGTTCATTCAGTACACAGTATCAGTTCAGTGAACAATTTAATTCCGTAAACAATATCAGTTCAGTAAACAATATCAATTCAGTAAACAGTTCAGTAACCAGTAAACAATATCAATTCAGTAAACAGTTCAGTTCGGTAAACAGTTTAGTTCAGTAAACAATATCAATTCAGTAAACAGTTCAGTTCGGTAAACAGTTCAGTTCAGTAAACAATATCAATTCAATAAACAGTTCAGTAACCAGTAAACAATATCAATTCAGTAAACAGTTCAGTTCAGTAAACATTTCAGTTCAGTGAACGGTTCAGCAAACAGTTCAATAAAGTAGACAGTACAATAAGGTAAACAATTCAATAAAGTAAACAGTTAGAAGATAATCGTTTTTGAACATATCTTTACACAGTTGTTACTCACAGAGTTCTGGGCTACAGTAAGCTAGAGCGTCCCCTCGGTAAGCCAACCCTACATAGTATACAGGATGAACACACTAAGCTATACAGTTGGGGAAGACAAAACTTAATCCCTAACTTGCCTTGGTGTGTTCTACATCTATATCTCATTAAGATGCCTTAAACTAGGCCTAAGAATGCCTAGAATGAGATGAGGATGCAAAAATACACTTAGAAAATATTTTGCAAAGTTTGCCGAAAATAAGAGCCTCGCTCGAGCGAGCCTTACTTCGCTCGCGAGCTTGCAAAATCAAAGGATTCGCTCGAGCGAGCAATCCTTCGCTCGAGCGTTCTGATGAAACAGTAAAAGTACTGGATGTTGCAATTTTACGCTCGAGCCACCAATTCTACGCTCGAGCGTAGCTCAGAGTAAACGTTGGTCGCTCGAGTGAGGAATTCTTCGCTCGAGCGAAGAAGCCAAATCTGGAATTTCCAGATTTGCCTCCCAAGCTCAAACCAATCATCCTCCCACTCCATACTCGACCTCTTGGACCCAAATTCTGGAAAAACACATTTAAACTCAATATACAACAAGTTTTAAAAGCCAATTTGTGAATTCAAAGCCCAAGGGTGGAGTCAATTAAAGCCAAATTTCAAACCCATTTCAAGAAACTTCAAACATGACATGCATGGGTTAAAACCATTTCAAAGCTTCAACTCTTGCTCCAAAGAGCTCAATCTTTTCAAAACAAGATGAAAACATGGATTTAAACATGATTATGAACATGCATGTGGCATTTGACCATGGAATCAACTCAAAACTCATCAATTCAAGCATGCATGCATGATATTTGCTAGAATCCCACATATTTGAACTAAATCATGACTTAGTTCTACAATGAAGCATGACTCATGCAAGAACTTGTTCATGTCAACAATAAGAAGATAAATTCCTTACCTAGTCTTGTATTCAAGGTTTAGGAGCTCAAAATACACAATCTTCAATTTCCCCTAAGTTCTCAAGCAATTCACAAGGTTGGAGTCAAAATCTCCTTAATTCTCTCCCTCTCTCTCTCTAAATTCGGTTGTATGCAAGAAATGGGAGAAGAAATGTTTTGATTAAGTGTATAAGGCTCAAAGATGAATAAACAAGGCCCCACTCACAATGGCAAATGGTAATTACGTCAAACTCTTTAATTGGCTTTATTTAATCCAGTTTAATCATACAGAATCGGTTTTCAGATAATTACACTATAAAATCACATTAATTATGATGATTATAAAAATCAGTCAATTTCGGATTTGGCCGCCGATAAGGCCTTCAATTTGCAGTTTGAAACATAATAACTGAACAGATAGGTAACAGTCAAACAGATAGAAATGCAATACAATAGATGCACTTAGTCAGTTCAGTTCCAGTTTTTCAATCAGTCTGTTCAGTATTTCAGTTTGATTCAATTATCGGTCATAATTAGTCTCGGTTCAGCAGTAATCAGTACTTAATCGTAATATATTAGTAATCAGTATGAGGGTTGTTACAGGCGCCCGGGCCGCGGGCGGGCTTTTGGCCGCCCATGGGCCGCGAGCTATTTTATACTCTTTCAATGTGAATGTTAACATGTCAATGTGAATATTCAAATTGTCAAAGGCCGGGCCGGGTCCGCCCGAGCCGCACGGGTCGTGGGAGGGTTTCGGGCAGCACGGGGCGCGGGCTAATTTTATACTCTTATGCAATGTGATGTTAACATGTCAATGTGAATTATTCACATTGTAACAGGCCAGGCCGAGCGCCGCCCCAGGTTGCCCACGCGCCGTGGGCGGGTTTTGGGTAGCCACGGGGCGCGGGCCAATTTTATACTCTTATTAATGTGAATATTACATGTCAATGTGAATATTCACATTGTCCAGGGCCGGGCCGGGCCGGGCCCGCCCCGGCAGTCTTTTGGCCGCCCACGGGACACTGGCCAATTTTATACTCTTATCAATGTGAATGTTAACATGTCAATGTGAATATTCACATTGTCAACGGGCCGGGGCGGGCCCGCCCCGGGCCGCCCATGGACTACGGGCGGGTTTCGCGCCGCCACGGGACGCGGGCCAATTTTACACTCCTATTAATGTGAATGTTAACATATCAATATGAATATTCACATTGTCAACGGGCCGGGCCCGCCCCGGCTCGCTGACGGGTTTCGGGCCATCCACGGGCCAATTTTACATTCCTACCAATGTCAAATTTAAAATATGAATGTTCATATCATAAATTGCTAACCGTTCAAAAAATATTTATAAGGGTATCAAAATTAAATATAAGGGCATAAGTGTCCAAGAAAATAGTGTAAATCAAGAAAAAGGACTTTATGGAATAAAACTATACATACATGGGACTAAATGGGTTAAAAAATTCCTTTCATAAACTTCTTGGACTAAAACACTTCTAAATAGAATTTATCAATAATTTTCCCAAAAAGTAAACACCTTAGAAAACATAAGTCATGAATTTGAATCCCATGAAATGCCCAAGAATTACTCGGCATGTGCAAAATAAAAAAACTACATGTATTCCAGGACTAGTATAGGCAAAAGACTTGAACCCCCCAAAAACCCAAAAAAGGGAGAAAATGTTGTTAATGTTTGGTGGAGTTTTTAAAATCTATTTCTATAAATTTTTCTAAAAGTAGTTTTGGTGAAAAAAAAAAAACTTCATTATTTTTATATGATTCTCTTTTTTAGTCAGAAATAATTTTTAAAAGTATAATTTTTATGTTTTTTTATCAATTAATCTCTAATCCCCTCAAAAACATGATTGTGAAATAAGTTAAACATGATTTTTGAAAAATCAACCAAACGACATTGTAGAGGGTATGTTGGTCATAATGAGCAGTGAGGGTGATAGCTTCCTTGAATCATTTCCCCCCAAATGCAATTCTCAAACCTGTTCGGCAAATTTTGTTATTATTATTATTATAATTGACGTTGATATTCCCAAGTTGTGATGAGTCAGGTTGGAAGAGTTTCTGTCAACTAAAAAACGGTGGTAGGGACAAATAGTGAGTTCTTTTTATCATAAAGATATGTACATCTTAACCAAATATCGTTGACAAACTCTAGATGCTTCAACAAACATTCGAATTCAATGAATTTTTTTGGCCAATTTTGTCGGTGGGGTGTCTTCTGCTTGGCAATGGGGCGGCGGAGTATGGTTGGCTTGTAGTGGTTGAAAACCGAAAGGTTGTGGCACGGTGCCCTTTTCACTCAATGCATATAATATATTAGAATACCGATCTCACATATGTAATTTAAATAAAAATAATACTCTAAGAATAATGACAAAGAGAAATGTATATATGTTATGTGTTACTTAAGTAGTAAAAGTTTTCTTTATCAAATATATGATTTTAGTTTTCAATCTCATCCTCCTCTTTATATAATTTTACATAAATACTAACTATAAGGGTATTTTGGATAGATAGATAACAATAACAATATCTGTATTAGCAAGAAAAAAACTCTTTTCTAAGAAATCAGAAGTAAAGCAAACATTTTAAAATTTCAACGTGTTAATGTAAATTTTTAAATAATTTTTTTACTTAAATGCATTAAATTAAGTGCAATTTAAAAAAGTTAAAAAAAAAAACAATTAAATTAAAAATTTTAAATAAAAATTAAAAACAAGAAAATTTTTAAATTAAAAATAATTTTCAAAATTAAACCAAACAGTTTCAAAATGTTGACACTGAAGATATAGTGTGTGGTCCAATTACAAAATTTCAAATTTAAGTTAAATAAGTTGAAAATATTGCTTCTCAATATGAGATAGTAACATAAATCATCTAATATAGTGGCAAAATTTAATTAATAATATCAATTTCATTCTGGGATATTTATCAATAAATCTCATCTCTAAATACATAAACAAGTACTTTAATTAATCCAAATTTTTTCTATTGATCTGTTAAGTCTTATTAGTTGAGAGTTTCTTTTCATGTGATCCTATTTTCGATTTTAGTAGTATTTTGGTGGACAACTATACCCTTTTATTAGTGTAGCAAGTATGATGTGACACTCCAAATGTAACAAGTATTTTGTGACACTCTAACGTGGCCGGGTTATGATGTGATACTCTAAAAAAACTAAAAATTTCTTAATTACTTTTTCAAATAACAGCATGACAGGTATGATTGGACACTTTAAATATTTTACTGAAAAAAAAACTAAAAATCTCTTAGTGTATTTTTAAAAATGTAACAACGTGGAGGATATAATGTGAGCCAAAAAAATTAAAAATTCCTTAGTAAATTTTTTTCAAATGTGACAACGTGCACGGGTATGATGTGACAATTCAAAAAAACTAAAAACCTATTCAGCAATAATTTAAAATACTAATTTTGGTGCTCTAATGAAGCACTAATGACATGACAAGGAGAAAAAAAAATACACAAACCAAGACCAAAATATTACATCACAGTGGGTTAGACTCACTGCCAGCTCATTAGAGCTAACTTTAAAGCTCAAAAATTAGAGCTCCAAAACATTTTTCAAACTTATTAGTGTATTTTTTCTAAATGTGACAACGTGGCCCAAATGTGACAACATGACGGATATGATGTGACACTCCAAAAAAACTACAAACTTATGTGTACTTTTTTCGAATGTAACAACGTAACAGATATGATGTGACACTAAAAAAAACTAAAAATTCATTAGTATAATTTTTCCAAACATGACATGTGACACTCTAATATGGCGAATATGATATGACACTGTAAAAAATTAAAAATTCTTTAGTATACTTTTCATAAATGTGACACTTCGATAGTAGCGAGTATGATGTGATCTAAAAAGCTCCTTAGTATACTTTTTTTTAAATGTGACACTCCAATATGGTAGGTAAATGAGTCATTACACATAAAAAAATTAAATAAATTACAAGAAAAAATATGAGACTATATAGAATACAAGTCCAAAATACCGGACTGATGAGTCAATTTTCCACTCATTTTTCCTTCCAAAATGCTGCATCACCATTTTGGGCCAGTTCAGTCCATAAAGTTCCTGAAGTAGACAAAACATAAATGGGCCGGTCTTGAAACTTTTAGGGCTCATTCAACCCAATTGGGTTTGGATCCTTGTTCTAGTCCACGCTGGCAGGCAAATTTTTTCTATGTTTTCAGTCCGTTGGGCCGGGCTTGAAGCTTTTAGGTCTCATTCGGACCCAATTGAGTTTGGGTTCTTATTCAAGTCCACCCGTTTAATCTTTGATTTAAGAGAGAGAAGAAAAGAAAAAAAAAAAAAATGAGTAAATATCTATTTTTCATTATTATTTTTTGGGTTAAGTAGGAAAATGAAGAAAATGAATAGATATTTGTCATTTTTATTTTGCTTAATTACTCTTTTTTAACTGATATATGTTTAATTGACTGATAAAAAATATATGATACTTAATACTATTTATTTTCATTTTCTATTTCGTAAATTAAATATATATTTTTTGGGTCAAAGAAAAAGTATAAAATCTAAACTTAATTAGTCTAAAGATACGACATAAGAAAAATTTTGTCAACGAGTATTTCCTTATACCGATTCTCTTTCTTTTTTCTTGTGTATATTAATTTGGTTCCATGTTACTTTGTGTGTTATATTCTCAACAATGTGAAACAATTGGCAGCAAGCGAAGACTAATGCTTGAATTAGAAAATGAAGAGAGAGAGAGAGAGAGAGAGAGAGAGAGAGAGAAATCCTAATTGTTCCTATTAACCAACCATAACCAAAACAATCAGTTTGATAATGGATCTTTAGCCAGATGGGATACCAACTCTCTTTAGATTCACCATATCTTGATTAGCTAGAAAAGTTAGTCACATTTATATATAGGCAGAGTGATCTAATGCTTGCAACTTTGCATAATCTAATGCTGCTTGAAATTACTAATTTGATTAAGTAGGGATCCACAAAACAAGAAAATTATCCGCATCTTAGTTTGCTATGCAAGTAAAAAAATCTGTAATTTGAAACCAGTCAAACACCAACTTTAGAAGTTGGAGACTCAAAGATCGGCGTAAATGCTTAAAAATAAACTTATCTATGTGCAGAAGCATGTGAAAGTAAGTAGGTTAGGAGGCATCTAACACATGCTAGCAATCTTATGAAATTAATAAATAACCAATTTAAATTATGATGTTATAGTCAAAAGTATTACAAGATATCAGATTAAAAGATGATTAACATATAATACATTTCTGATTTTTTTCACTAGTAACATGCTTTAATGTCGCTCTTTGCGAGGATAATGGTCTTCATGTTATTGGTGGATGCGATCATTCGACATTTGAAAAATGCGAGCTGAGAGAGGACTCAATGATTGTATGTAATTCATGGTAATAGGTTTGTTAGGGACTTGTTTAACTACTATTAGTATATGATTTTCTCAGTTTCTTGACTAACCATGGTCATGGATTTGGGTCTTGGTACAACTAGATCTATTTGGAATATTTTTAGTTTACTATGTTAAAGCCTCTTGAGCATTTAGGGTTTCAATTTTATAAATAAACTAAACACCCTGTAAATATTATAATGACCATATAAGCAATGAGATACAAACACAACCTAATATTAAGGTATAATAAGCAATTTACTTGTAGATGATAGAAGAACCCTTTTATATACCTAGATGGGTGGTATAAAAAAAAGCTAAATCTTTTTGTTGACATCGGTAATCCTTTATTTTCTCAAAAATGAAAAAAAAAAAAAAAGGGGTAGCAAAATGATGGCAAAAAGTGTATCGTTATTCAATATCCCTACTAATTCACATATAAAACATGCAATAAGGTTATTTTTTTTGATCTGCACATGTAATAAGGTTGTGATGCTCGCATTGACTTGATATATTTTGTATTTATCATATAATGTTGTGGTGGTAAAAAATATTATACCTTAACAATGAGCCCAACTCAAATAAGGGAGCCCATCAAGTAAATATTACACTCTCATTTATAAAAGGAGGACATCCCATGAAATGAAGAGAGGCCTCATATCTCTACACCACACAACACTCTCACTCTCTTTAGTTGATCATTTTCTCTTACAGATGTATTAAGATATAGGATAAAGATCCGTAGCTCGAAAACTAGCTCGAAAATTGGCTCGAAAAGATAGAGAGGAGCGAGAGAAGAGAAGAGGAAGAAAAGATGGAGAGGAGGAGGAAGAGAAGCTGATCGGTGATGGCGATGAAGCTGATCGGTGATGGCGATGATGAAGATCGATGAAGCTGATCGCCGATCGGTGATGGCGATGAAGCTGATCTCCGATCCACTCTGTTTCTCTATTTTTTTTTTTTTTCTGGTACATTTGGATCTGAAAATGATCTGAAAATGAAGGGAAAAAAAAAATTTGTTGGTTGATGATGATGATGATGAAGATGTTGATAATGATGTGTTGATGAAGCTGTTGATTTTTTTTTTTTTTTCTGAATCTGAAAGATGAATGGAAATCTGAACTCACCTCTTCTTCTTCTTCTTTTGCTTTTTCTTCATCTTCAACGTCAAAAAAACGAGAATGAAAAAAAAAAAAAAAAAAAAAAAAAATCTGCAAAACGCCACCGTTTTGGATTCGAGCCACTTTCGAGCTCGAAATTGTCGAGCTACCTAGCAGTTCCGATATATATATTATCTATATTATTTGTTAGTTGAATTCCGGTAATAGTGAATTATCCATTAATGTCGTACCAATAAGGACAACTATGATATGTACATCCCCACGATCGAGTAACATGCAATTGAGATTCTCTCTCAAATAGGTGTTTGGAACATATGATCAAACCAAGAAGAAGCCCCACTAGGGCTAAGTTTCAAACTCATTGTGGCCAAACAAGCACAGGAGCACATGGTTTCGAACCCCTTTTTGACATATAGATACCTAATGTGTGCTGAAGGAAAATGAGGGAGAAATATATTATACATAGGGTATAGTTTTTTTTTCATTTGTTTTTTGGCCCTTTATAGTTTACTGTTTAGATTATAGGGTTTAGTTTGGTCTGTTTGGGGTCTATTTTAGATATCTTTTATTGATCCGAATCATTCAATTTTTAATACATTTTGACTAGTTTATTGATGCAAAAAAGTATATTGATTAGATACAAGTAATTACATATTTGGATCGTATATTTATTTTTTAAAGACAATAAATTAACACGGAATAATTAGATTAACAAATGGGGGCCTATTTGGGAAATGGGGGCCCATTTGGGGTTCCCAAATAGGCCAAACTAGACCTTCAATCCAAAAATTGGAGGAAAGCTATATATATTATATAAAGTATATGTCTGAATTGTGTGAATGTTATTATGTTTTTTACTTTTTTAAAAATATCTTCTCATGTAGTAACTGTCATCATTTATTTCTATCCAAAGTTAAAATGATTTTTCTCCTTTATCAAATCATCAAAAAGTTTTAATAATTTTTTTTTCAATTATCCAACTATTCAAACAGTTAGTATAAAATTGCAAACACAAAGGTGATCAAAGAAAGAAACAACAACAAAGACAAGGTATGACAAAATGTAATGGGGGACCCTTTTAACACATGGGGAGGTGGTGCTTGTGCTTGAGCTTGTGCAGTGGAGCCAACTGAAAGCTATATGATTATTTTGCAATATGAATAATATTAGGGATTATGAATAAAATATCATAAAATGTATTATGAAGATTTTTTATTATTTGATTAGTGTGCGGTGTTTTATTATATATGTAATCCAAAGGTAGAAAATCTTTCATGATCATCTTCATGATATTTTTTTTATGATTCCTAGAATCAATATATGTTGGTTGGACGCAGCGTGGTCATACGTTGAGTCCAGTAGGGTTCGGGTTAGATTGATGATACTATATAAGAAGAGATTTTGTATTTGTTTAAGTTTGGTTCGGCCTTAATATCGGACTTCTACATTTGTTCAAGCCGACTAAAAAAAAAATTATAAATTTCAAATCCATCCATCGGGCTATATGTTTAAAAAAAAAAAATATTTCATAATTAAATTTAATCATGGATTATATTTATTTATTGACATCATTATAAATTGAACAATTTTTTATATAAATTAAAGAATTTCTTAAATAAATTCAATCATACATCATAAAAAATATGAGTTTAAATAAAATCAATAAAGATAAAGTTTAGATCATAACAAAAAAAATTTAATATATTATAATTAATTAATTAATTAATTTTATAGCTGGCCAGGTCAGGTCGAGCTAGGTCGAAATTATAAATCTCAAACCTAATCCATTAATATATCAGGCTGAAAATGCTAACTTAACCTGATTCTATGAACTAAAACAACCTCTCCAAAACCTAAAAAAGTAAGGCTGGACTGAGCAGTTTGGACGGGCCACCAAGCCAATGCCGACTCCTAGGTTGGAAGCTCACACAAATGTAACCACTGTTTTTTGGGCCATTGATAATATAAAAATTATTATTGAGTTCATGTTAGGATTCAAAATTCATAATAAAAACAAAAAAACCAAGATGATTGAAGAACGAAAGTAAAGTTTAATTATTGTTTGATTCATGCATTGTAGTTTTTGAGCAACTACAAATTCTAAGGAAAATAATTAGCATGACCTTGGATTAAACTGAAAAAAAGAAGAAAAAGAGTCAAATTATATCTTTAAATTTATAATTTGTTTCTTGTATTAATTTGATCCATTGTTATTATTCCCTACTAGAGTTGAGCAAGGATTATCTTCTTTAATTCCCTACTTGACTTCCTACTTGATGGGTGATTAGGCTGACTTTTTGGTCCAATTTTGATAATCCGAACCGTTCATATTTTAAAATTTGTCATGTATATCATACTTGTAAAAAATCATGTCAAATAAAAAACCTTATGAACTAAAAGTTTTATTAAATAATATAATTGTTTATTAAATTTTTTTTAATAAATGGTTTTTAGTTCTTCCGATATTCAATCAATTTGATTTTTTACAGGTATGATGTACATGATAAATTCTAAAATGTGAACGGTTCGAATCATCGAAATTAGGCCAAAGAGTGGACCTACTGACCCATCAAGTAAGAAGTCAATGAGAGAATTCAAGGAGGGGATCCTTGCTCACTAGAGTTACCCGTTCCACAAACCAAAACGCACAATTAAATATTTTAAAACTACAAAAAAATCTTACAAATTACAAAAACTCAATAACAACAAAAATTATAATTACAGAAATTAAATTACACTAATAATCACAATTTATCTTCAAAAAATAAGAAATTAAAAAATTAAAAAACTTGATAATCATCTAAATTAGTGAGAGAGAAAGGCTTCAGTTAATAAGTAGATTGTGTAGAAATAGTTTAATACGGGTAAAATTTTATAATAGAATTGGCATACTCAAAAAATAAAATTTTAAAGCTAAAAAAATGATTTTGACAAAGTTATTTTAGCCTTAACTATTGGAATTGCTCTATAATAATAATGAAATTCTTCGTAATAGGATTTTATTTTATTTTTAATTCACGTCATCTAAACATAAATTTAGTTTTTTATTTTAAAAAATATATAAATGTATTTGTACTGTCAATAAAGCACAAATTTATTTAAAATAGCAAAGTTAATTGGTTGAGGTGTGCACAAAGTCTAAATAATTATCAAAAATACAAACGCTTAATTTAAAAACCATTATCATATTAATTTGACAACAATGTTAGGTTGCTTAAAATTTTATGGCTCAAATCACTCAAAACGATATCGTTTTGATAGATTTTGAGTGTAAAACGACGTCGTTTTGACAAATTTGAGCCATTTGAGTCACAAAATTTTAAGCTACCAAACATTTTTCTTAATTTGAAAACTATAAAAATTATGATAATTTATCATTTTTCTTATACTGTGTTTGGTTGGAGAATTTGAAAAGAGATTTGAAAAGAAATATTAAAAAAAATAGATAAAATATAAATAAAATATATTTACATTTTATCTAATTATATATATATATTTTTAAATCTCTTAATCAAGAAAATTACATTTTGTTTGGGGGGGGGGGGGGGGGGGGGGGGGGGGGGGGAGAAAAGGACAAGAGAACAAAAGAGAGGAGGGGGGGGCCTCGTGCAAACTGGTGGAGTGGAGTCATGAAAATGTACATCACAAATTTAAGTGGACCAAGTAGCAATTAATGATCTCAATGTGCACGTGTGGGTTCACATTTAATTGTTTGAAAAATAATTAAAACTTTAAAAATTATTTCTAAATTTTATTTCCAAGGACATAAAGTATAGTATCTGTTAATTTTTAAGGATTTTGGGTGGCACTTTTGTGCTGTCTTATGGATTATTTTGAAATTCGTTTTGATAATCTGAATCGTTTATATTTTAAAATATATTGAGTAGAATATATTTATAAAAAAATTAAATTAATTAGATATCGTTAATCATTTTATCTAAAACATTTCTATTCATTTTAATATTTTAAATTACAATGTCATTTATTTTTATTGATATAAATGTGAGTGGATAAAAGGGTTAACAATATCCGATTAATTTAATTTGTTATAGGTATGTTCTACTAGATGTCTCTAAAATTTAAATGATTCAAATTATTAAAACGGATCTCAAAATGAACCCATAGAGCAGTATAACAATGTTCCAAATCCTAATTTTAATTTGTTTAAAAATAAACCAACTAACTGCTTGGGGTCAACTACAAAAGTCACAACCACTCTAGAAAATTAAGTTTACTTTTCAGAGAATTAATTTTTTTTTTTTTATTTTTTATATAGTGATTTTTTGAAATATTGTACGTAATTTTTTATTTTTTAGATATACTTAATCTAAATACACTTAAAAAATATATTTGTAAAAAAAATTAAAAAAATTCACCAAATACAAAAGATACAAAAATCTAATACATTTTCGTATTTTGATTTATTCAATATTTTTTTTTATATAGATTTTTGCACAATTTGTTTATTTTTTAAGTATAAAGTGAATCTAAAAATTTAAAAAAAATTATTAAAATATTTTTTAAAAATTGTTTCATAATTTTTAATTTTTCACGTTTATCTAGCGTAGAAAGATCTAAAAAATAAATATGCTTGAAAAATTGAAAAAAAATTCACTAAAGATTAATTTTTTTATAAAAAAAGGCTAGTTTGTTTTGTTTTTATTTTTAAACTTTTTTTTTTAATTTAAATATATTTTTTAAAATTTTCTAGTCGATTTAGTAGAGAAGTGCTTACCAGTTACAAATGTAAAAAAAAAAAAAAAAAACAAAAAAAAACTAATCCCAAACGCACTCCAACCTCCTTCCACAAGTAAACTCTAAGGCTGTGGGAATGATTTCATGACTTCATTTAATTAATTTATTTATTTCTGAAACCGAGAGTCCTCACCAACCAAAACTCTTTATTGCACGACTTTAGAAAAAGAAAATGTTGTGAAGAAGATGTACTACTACCTAGCATCTACTTCTTTGATAAATGGAATTCAGCGGTGTGTTTTGGTAGGTTAGCACTCTTGGTCTAAAAACATTGACGCTTGGTTTGGGGAGTGGGTTGGCTTTTTAGTTTTTTTGATTATTTTAATTTGGGTTAAAAAGTTTGATTTAGGAAAGTTTTTTTGATTTTTTTAACTTTTTTTGTGAGAGAAAAGTGTAATGATTATGGGTTGGATGTGATGTTTTGTTTGTTATGACTAAAATAAATATTTTTTTTTTTTTTTGACTAAAATAACCAAAAAAACCTCAAATCTTACTCCTCAAAGTTGTAAAATGATTTCATCAACTCACTATCCAATTTATTTATTTTTTAATTCGTGGTTTTAGAATACCACTTAAAATTAAATAGCAATCCAATTTAAAATTAAATCGTGTATTTTGAAAACATAAATTTAATAGCAATCCAAATTTATGAAATAAGTAAAGTCATATAAGTTCTTAAAATTTTTAGTGAAAAAACAGATCTCCTCTTTATCAACCGCAGTTACTGTGAGATTAACTTTACAAAAAATTAAATTAATTAAATATTAGAATGCACATGATTAGATCACATTTGTGTAACCCATCCAGTAAGTCATTTATGTAAAAAAAAATTCAAATTAATTAGATGTTGAAATTCTTATGATTTGATCATATATGTTTTTAAAAAATTGAAAGATCTATTTTTAAAATGTAGACTTCAAGAACTAGAGGCCACTCCATTTAAAAGTAATAACAAACTTGCACATAAAATGGAGATTTGAACCTACACTTTGAACACATACCTTACATACTAACACCTAAATGACTAGTTCCAACCTAAGATTTAATACGCTTAGGGCGTGTTTGATGGACATGATTAGAGTATGAGATTGAGATTATTAATCTGTGGGTCAAAAAATTCTGTATTTATTTTAAAATTTTGTTTCAGGATTATTAATCTAATGGATAATTAATCAACAAATTTGTAAGATTATTAGTAATGGAATAGGATGAGATTATATATCCTGAGTTGAGAAATAAAATAAAAAGACTCTTTTTACCCTTGACTAAAAATTAAAACACTTATTATTTTTATATAATTTTATATTTTAGAAGGCTAAAAATAATTTTTAAAAATTTAAAAATATTTTGATATTTATTTTATCAAATTAGTTTATATTTTAAAAAAAAATTAAAAAACAAACCAAACATGGCATTTGTATTTTGTATTTTTATTTATTTATTTATAATTTTTTTCAAAATCACGTTTATGAAGAAATTTTGATAAAGTAAAGATTGTGAAGAAAAATTGATAAAGGGTAAGATTGGAGAAGAAGATAAATATAGTTGTAATCCTACATTTATATTTTTTTTATCCAATACAAATCAAACAATAGACAAGGGAATTATTTATCCTACGAATCTAATTAAATAATAAAAATATCACACTAATTTAATAAAATTATTAATACTTTCACTATTAATCTTATAAATCAAACATTACACAATCTTTACCTCTATGTCACACTAAAAATTTGATAAGCCTCGTCTCTCTCCACACTTATTAGATGTCTCTCCACACTTTAGATGGAAACCTTTTCAGCCTGATAGTTGCAACCTTTCTGCAGCCGCGTGCAGACTCTTTTTGAACCAACTAACCATCTTTGATCCACCCTAAAGTGCTATATCACTCACACATCCCAATCTTCTTCTACCCTACAATACAAACCCCATTATTGCTTCCTTTCTAGAGATGGTATTCTCATAAGAGAAATGCTTTTATTTCTCATTCGATTTATTTTATTTTATCACTTTATTTTATTTTTTGTGGGTATTTATACAATAGAAGTTATATGTGTGAGATTTATCATATTTAAAAATAATAATAAGATTTATTATACCACATGAAAAATCATGTAGGGAATGAAAAGTATTGCCTTATTACCTTGACGTTGTATTTGAATTATAGATTTAGGTAAAAATTGTTAGAAATGGTTATAAAATTCTGGATAAAATTAGAATTTTTTCCTAAGTTTGGTCTATTATTTAGGTGGGATCCGTGCGTCGATTTTCGCGGATCAAAGTGGTAACGCATTCTATGTCGCGTTGTGATTCACGTGGTATATTTGGTTGCTCAAAACCATTACCGAGTGCATGGGAAATTGAAACCAAAGTATGCTCCATGGAAATGGAGTTTTGGTGGAAAATCCTTAAAGGATTGAATAAGGCTTGTCCCACATTGATTTGTTGGGAAGTTTTGAATGGGTTTATAAGGCATGGGATTGGAATTTGGGGTGTGCCCCAAGGGGTACCCAAGTGTTTTAGAGAGGGAGGTTATAGGCAAAATGGGCTAGACCTATTGGATCCAAAAATCACCACACGCGCGTTGCCGTCTGTCCGGTCGATCGGGCGGGCTAGGCTTGGGTGCGTGTGCGTGGTGTGTGGTTGGGTTGGGCTTATTCGGCCCAATACCAAATCCAGAATTCAAATTAAACCAAAAATAATCTGGTCTAGTTTTTTGCTGTACACCCAAATAGGTCCCTTCCGTTTTTGAACCCAACAGATTTAAATCTGTTTAAATTCAAAACCGAACAGGTTTTGCACTTGTTTAATTCAAAACTAACAGCCACAATTTTGCCTATAAATAGACTAGCCCCTCATTTGGATTTGTACTCCAATTTTCGTACTCCATCTTCTGCTATAAATATCTGCATTTTGATGCATTTAATTTCTGAAAGAAATAGTATAAACACTTAGTGTGTTCGTTAGGCAAACAATTTGTAGTGCTACTATTGTTTATAGTTGATCATTTCATCCTGTGAGATAGACGTCCACATTCTGAAAGCACCGTGGAGAGAACAAAGCTGTCTTAAGGACACAGTGTCAAACACTGGACTTGATCAAAATAATATTTAAGAATTAATCAAGTAAGTTATTTAATTTATTTTCAGAGTTATTATTATTTATTTAAAATCAGTTTTTAATTTTGTTTTTGTAACAAAATAAAATATGTATTTATTTATTTATTTATTATTTCAAGTTTGATTTTTGTAATCAAACAAATTCTCTCATTTCCTTTATTTCTTTATATTCTGGTTGTTGTTTAGTACACAACAGTATTTAATCTATTTAAATACAATGAAGATTGTATAACAAAAATTTAAAAAGAAAAAAAATAAAAATAAAATAAAATGTTAATGAAATATAACTTCATTTCTCTTATATTCACCTACATTTTTTTTCCTTTTTAAATCCCAATTAAGATTATGTTTGAATCATTAATTAAAAAAATGAGAGAAAATATAAGTAAAATGTTATAGATATAGAAAATCGATGGGACGGTGTGACTTTTAAAGGTGTTAAGCAATGCTTTAAGAAATAAATAAGCTTCCTTTGACACAGGTTATAAATTGACTTATTTTTTAGATTAATTTTAGGGTAAAATTATAGTTATCTCCCATGAGATTTTTAATAATTATAGAAATTTTCTCTATAGTTTTAATAATTATTAAAAATTCCTTTATTTTTTGGTATAGTCAAGATTCTCTCATCCCGTTAATTTAACCCAAAAGGTGTTAATTTGGATGTGCAAATGACCATAGTACCCTTTACGTATAATTTACCTATATATATATATATATATATATTAAATTATCATTTTATTTCTCACAATTTTTTTTTTTTTTTTTGTATTTCTTTAACTTTGTAATTTTTTTTTCACTATAATTTTTTTAACTTTTATATGTTAAAATAAAAAAAAATCAACCATTAATGAAATTAAGAAAGAATATTCATGTTTTTTGTTCGAATTAATTTTGAGAATTAATTTAATAAAAATAATTTAAACGACAGAAACAAAGATGGAGATATAGATTTTATATGTAATAAATAACAAATTATTTGAATATTTTATTATTTTAAGATAATTTATTTCTTCAAGTAAAATTCCATTTTATTTAAATTTAAGAAATGACAAATTTAAATTTATTATTCTAAAATAATTTCTTCATACTAATTTTAATTTATTATAACATGATTAGATATTTTTTCACTTTTATATTTATTTCTAAATTTCTTATTATTAAGGTGAGACATATTGACTCATTTTTTTTAATATCCACCGATTGGAAATTAAAAGACTCAAAGAGGAAAATTAAAATTCGAGAATAATATAGGATTGCGAAAGGATAAAAATGATATTTTTTTTATATATATTTATGAGGTAGCATTTGGTAATTTTTATAAGTCAAATTTTTTATTATAAATATGAAATGTTGTTATGTTTATTTTTCTTAAAGAAATTTAATACACAAATATGTTTACAGAACAAGAGAAAAATTCATATTTCATAAGTAGCTATAGTATTGAGTGATGTTAGCTAACATTGATGAAAGAGATAAAAATGATGAAAAAATGGAGAAAATAGCATAGAGAAGAGAACAAATAATAAAAACAATAGTAGTAATAATAATAATAAATTATGTGGTGTTGCTATTGGTTGCAGCGACACTATGAAAAAATGAATGAGAGAATAAATAGAAAGAAGAATGAAAGAAATAAAATAAAGAAAATGAAAAGAGAGGGACAATTTTTGAAAATAGGCATTTTTTATACCCAAAAAAAATTAAATACCTACATGTATTTTTAAATTTTTATTCAAATTCTAATTTCTCAAAATAGGTATTCATAAAATTGGTGGTCTTTTTAAAAAATAAAAATTGACATCTTTTATATTTTGTTTTGTAATTTTCAAATAAAGGATTGTATTTAATTTAGTATAAAGTTTGATGGTGATTAATTTGTTGGATTTTTTTTTATTTTTTATTTTATTTTTAGATAAAGTAATGTTTAATTATTCTACTATATGTATGTTTGTCTAACAATTTAGAATTTTTTAAAATATTGTAGAATTTAATAATTTTGTTCAACATTATTAAAATAATGTATGGATCTTTATTAATTTTTTTGTAAAACTTGGTGAATGAAATTTACTATTTGAATATATAAGGATAATTTTAAAATTTTTTATTTATAATACATGACATCAGTATATTCTGTTAAATAAACTAACATAAAATCAATGGTAGGAGAATCTTAATAATAGTTTCAAAAATAAAGAAGATTTCTGTAATTTTTAAAATTACAAAAGAAGTCTCTATAATTGTTAGAAACGTCAAGGTAAATAAGTGTAATTTATCCATAATTTTAATTTTAGTAAAATTTATTTAAAATGAAAAATTGTAAAAGGGGGTCGTATATCTTTATGTTAAGTCACTATCTAAGGATCTGCCCGTGGATACAAACTTTTCTTCAAGTCCCCATCCAATCCTACTTATTTTTTTGTGCCACGTCAATTTTTTTAGTTTTTTTAAATTTTACTTTTCATGCTTTTATATATAGTTAATTATTCTCCTTTTTAACTTGACATTCTTTAGATAGAAAATATTTATAAAAAAAAATCTACCTAAAATATAATAAAGAAATACCAAAAACAAAAATTATGAAAAACAGCTAGTTATACAAAATAATTACACTGAATTGTAAAGAAGAAGGAAAAAAAAGGGGACATGTGAATAGTATTTTTTTTTTTTTTTTCAAAAATAGCGTTAATATGTTAGTAAAGTTAAATTACAATTAAAGAGCTTGAACCCTTGACCTCCCACTCACTACACCGTAAGATGTTACCAGATGATTGGACCACACTCCAATATCTTAAAATTTAGATAAATGTGTTTTTTATTTTTATTTTAGGGTTCGTTTGGGAAGTAGGTTGCTTTTTGATTTTTTGGCTATTTTAGCATAGGGTTAAAAAGTCTCGTTTGGAAAGGATTTTTTGACTTTTTTGACTTTTTGTGAAAGAAAGAATATAATGATTATGAGTTGGATGTGATGTTTTGTCTATATTAGAATAGTAGAGAGAGAGGAAATAATATGTATTATATTCAATGAATTATATTAAAAAAATATTATTCTATATAATAGAAGGCCTACTAGAAATCTAACTATGAGAAAGAGTATTCTATAAGAGACTTAATTATGGCAATACCTAATATATCTAGGAAATCAATACCTAATATATGTAGGAATATATATCATATATACATTAACATCCCTCCTCAAACTGAAGGAGGATAAACATCTTGAGTTTAGAGAGAGAAACTAAAACATGAAATAAAATTAAATAAAATAAAAGGCAAATAGATTGCAAAATTTGAAAGAGAACGCAAGGGTGCTTGAAATAGATCAGAGGCCGGAATTAAAGCCGGAAGATAGTTTATGGTCGTGTTGGACATTGTAGGAACTGGCTGAAACTAATGCCAGAACAATTTAAGGTCGTGTCGGACCGATATAGAAACTGGCCGGAACTAATGTCGAGAGACAGTGTATGGTCGTGTCAGACCATTGTAGGAATTGGTTAAAACTAATGCCAGAACAATTTAAAGGGGTCATGCCAGACCGATGTAGGAGCTAACCAGAATCAATGTCGGGACAGTTTACGGGGGTCGTGCCGGACCGTTGTAGAGATTGAATGTTGAATCAGTAAGCGTGACACATACATAACTTATGACGTGGTGCTAAACGATGATGGTAACAGATGACTGAGTGCACCAGGAGGCAACTTGAATGGTGCGTTAGGGGGGGAGTTTGGTGGTGCGCCAGAGGAAGCGTCTTGGATTGTGCGCCAGAGAGAGGCAGCTTAGGTTATGCGCCAGAGAGTATGGCTTGGATTGTGTGCCAAAGGAGGCGGTTAGGTGGTTTGCATGGTGTATAACCATATTCACCATGATATAGGTATAATACCCTCTCTCAAACTCAAATAGGTTTGAAGATAGAAACCAATTTGAGGTTGAAGCAGAGGAAAAGATAGAGTGGAGGAAAGAAAAAAAAAATATTACGAGTAAAAAAAAATAAAAATATGATAGAGATATTTGGGGTAGAAATAAATCAACGGATAATACTGAAAGGAAAACATGACAGTCGAGTAGGTTAAGGTCCAGCGGGCGGCCAAGACAAGGCTGCTGCCCGCAGGTGAAACAAAAATATTAGGTTTTTAACCTAGCTCTGATACTATGTTAGAATAGTAGAGAGAGAGGAATAATATGTATTGTATTCAATAAATTATATTGAAAAAATATTGTCGTATACAATAGAAGGCCTATATATATAGGTTAAGAAAGAATATCCTAATAGAAATCTAACTATGAGAAAGAATATCCTATAAGAGACCTAACTATGACAATACCTAATATATCTAGGAAATTAATACTTAATATATGTAGGAATATATACCATATATTATTAAGTTAAAAAACTTATTTTATATTTTTATAACTAAAATAGTCCCAAAATTAACTCAACATTTCTTTGCAAACGAAACCTTAATAGACTCACATCTCAAATCTCAAACTAATGAGTTGGTGATAAGTCATATAGTATCTAAGATATAATACTTAAATTTGTATTGTTCACCAATCTAACATGTCGATAAATATTATCATCCTCTCTCATTGATTTTTTCTTTTTTTAATTTGAAATGAGATTGATGTGTAAGAACCAATTAAAAAAGAAAGTAACATAGCATCAATGATAATTCAAACAATCAACTAATGATGCGTAATACTCTTACATTTAAGCACACA
This sequence comes from Camellia japonica, assembly GCA_030407325.1. Classification (NCBI taxonomy): domain Eukaryota; kingdom Viridiplantae; phylum Streptophyta; class Magnoliopsida; order Ericales; family Theaceae; genus Camellia; species Camellia japonica. Next base: position 24,401,602 of record JAPPVO010000059.1, on the reverse strand, counting down.
TTGATAAATTATTAAAAATAAATTTAGAAATATAATTTAAGGGGTTGTTTGGGGTGTCCTAAATAAGTGTACTTTTTGTCTTTTTGGACTAAAAAATTGAAGAAGAAAATATAGATATTTGGGTTAACTTTTTGACTTTTTATGAAAAAATGTGTAATAAAAAATTGTAAAAAATAGTTTGTAGGAGAAAATTAGGATTGAGAGTTATGTAGCCGTAATTGTTAACTTTTGATGAATAATATTAACTTTTTAACTTTTTGAGTAATTTTTTAACTTGTTAATTTTTCCTGGACATGTCAAACTTGACCTAAATGTTTTAAGCATTTTTATCAAACAATAATGATAGAAATGCATGGGCGCAAATTATGGAGTAAAAAAGAAAGTTGATAGAACTGGTCGGGATAGGTTTTGTTTGCTTTGCCTATCTAAGAATTTTCAAGATTTTCATGCTAGGAAAAGATGAGAGGATTAAAAGTGCAATATCAATGAAAAAGCCTCCAAATCTCCAATCAGTCTAAAATTAGTCAATTTGATGTGATTAATCAGTGGAAAATTGTCCATGGGAAAATTATTTGGTGGTGCTTGGAGCACAGTCAGATGGTGTCTCAAGTGTATTATAATTAATGAAGAGAATAAATTTATAATTTTATATTATATAATTAAAGAACATGATAATTTATAATTAATTAATAATATGATTACGTGATATTCCTAAATCACAAAATAATTTTTTCCGTCCATGAGGATCCCACCTACTCATTTCAACATATTAATTCGGGTTTAAAAAGTGATTTTTTTTCTCTCTAAGTTTTTTGTCTTTTAATTTTTGTTTTATGTTATTTATTTTAGTTTCTATTCTGTTTAATTGTGTAAAATCTGCAAAAAAATAAATAAAATAAAATTTTAAAATATGAAAAAGAATTAATAAAAAAGTTACTAAAAATTCAATTAAAAATACCAACATAAAAAAAAAATTAAAAAGTGATGTAAGGTCCAAATTTTATTCTTAAATAATGAGATTCATATTTAAAATCTCAACTACACACTATTTAAAAAAAAAAATTAATAATTTCTAAATCCTTAACATTTTTATTAGAAAAAAAAAAAAAAAAGCTAGTCACCTTTTATCTCTTTTTGTCGCACAAGGCTACAAGAATCAAAATTGGGATAGCATGGACAGTGTTTGGAAGTCTAGAGATTCAGAGAACAAAAGTCAATGTCACATTTCATCTAGGAACTACTCTACGGGCTCATAGTCTTCCCACTACTACAAAGCCATGCAGTCTAGTCTTCAACCTTTGCAATTAGAGTTCTCTTTGAAGTGTTTTAAGACGGTTAAAAATTAATTTTTTAATTCTTTTTTTATTATTTTGTATAACAGGTGATATGATATAAAATGAATCAAAAATTAACTATTAGTTTTTAACTCATGTTCCTAAATGGCTCATTTCTCCCTTCCGAAAGAGAAGTTGGGCTCTTTTGGGAACTTGATAAAAATCTGATTTTCAGATTTTTTATCTTTTCTTCTCTCACAGAAAAGTTGATTATAACCATCTTTCCAAAACACCCCGTTATTTGGCATCCCACTCGTGTTGTTGTGATTAGTAAAGAGATTTATAATTTATATTAAATGATTGAAAAATAATATGAGATATGATAGTTTGTAAGTGGTTAAAAACATAATTACATGGTATAACTGGAGCACGAAATAATTTTTCCTCTTAAAAGCCTTTTATAATAAGAACTCGTTTGAGAATTAATTATTTTAATGAATTTTTAATTTTTTAAAAAATGTAAAAAATAAATAGAAAAAATAATATAATAAGTCATAATAATTTTTTTAATTTTTTTAACAATAAAAATACAAGACACGTTGTAATAATAAAATTATATTTATTTTTTTAAAATTTTTTGACAATAAAAATACAAGACACGTTGTAATAATAAAATTATATTTATTTAAATATAGTGAATTATTTTGTATTATCAATTTCTTTGTACTATGTATTTTATTCTATATTTGAATTACCCTATAGACCACTTGAGTGGTTAATTTAGGGGTGAAAACTCAAAAAAAAATTATTTAATATTTGGATTCGAATATAACCCACTCATATTTGAATTAGCCTATAGACCACTTGAGTGGTTAATTTAGGGGTGAAAACTCAAAAAAAAATTATTTAATATTTGGATTCGAATATAACCCACTCAGCCTCTATCTGGGAAGTGGATTAGTTTTTTGACTTTTTAGATTTTTTAATTATTTTAACTTGGGCTAAAAAATTTGGTTTGGGAAGAATTTTTTAATTTTTTTGACTTTTTTGACTTTTTTTGTGAGAGAAGAATGTAAGGATTATGGGTTGGATGTGATGTTTTGTTTGTTGTGGCTAAAATAACCTATTTTGTTTTTTGTGACTATTTTAACCCCAAAACCACTTGTCAAACACCACCTCAGTAAAATTAACTTACTTTTCAAAACTCAAAACTCAAAACATGTAGGGAAACCTTAACTTTTGTCCCAATATATTGCTCTTTTAGGAAGCTGGTAAAAAGTTAACTTTTAATTTTTTACCAATTTTAAGTTATATCATCTCTTACATAATTTATTCACAAAAAAATAAAATAAACTAAAAAAATTAAAAAATCAACTCTTTACTAATTTCTCAAAAAACCGCAGAAGTGCAATGAGGGTGTCGGGTAGATCGATGGTTGTGAAAGTATCTATATATCCATTTTTAAGTACCTACAAAAAAAATTTAGTCTAGAACCATGGGAAGCAATTGACAAAATGTATTAATTTTTGAATTTATTCAGTAGTCCGAAACTCTCCTCCGTCCACATTTTATATTCGATCACTCCTCTTGAGATTTAATAATTTTAAAAAAATATTATTTCTGTGTTGATTATTAATATAATTTTCAATTTTCTTAGTTAAATGTGCGATAATTTATTTTGTTAGATTATTAATCCGTTATGAGTTTCAAACCAAATATAAGTGTTATTTGGTACATTTTATTATAAATTAAAAATTGATAATCTAAAAACAGAAGTTAAAAAGTACTTTTTACTTAATTTCTAGAAATTAATTTGTTTCAATTTATTTAAATTATTTGTAGATAATAAATTATAAACAAAAAATTGTACCAAATATAATTATCAAAGTAGAAAAATTAGAAGCAGTCCAAACAAACTGCACCAAACAGTCCCATAATCTATTGTTTACCCAAATCAAATCCAACATTTTTTTTAAAATTTTTTTTTTTTAATTTGATTATTAAGAGTATACGACTTTTATGTGTCTGAGCACATAATACTTCACAGGCCTATATATATACACATTTGAGAGTAGCTTAAGATAGAGCAAGCCCAATACCATTTACAGCTCTCTTGGAATTGGGTTAGACTTGGAGAGCATCTTGAGAGAGCAACAATGGCTGTGTTCATGGTGGTTCTTCTTGGGGTGGTATTGGGAGTCTCTGTTTGCACAGCTTTGTTGAGATGGAATGAGATCAGGTACGTGAAGAAAGGCTTGCCTCCCGGTACAATGGGTTGGCCAGTTTTTGGAGAGACTACTGAGTTTCTTAAACAAGGTCCAAACTTCATGAAAAACCAAAGGGAAAGGTAATAATAGTCTTTGTGCCTCTCTCTCTCTCTCTCTCTCTCTCTCATATCTCTGTTTTTTTTTTTTTTGGTTTTGTTTTGCTTTGTCTCATCATATACAGTGGTTTTGTTCATGTTTTATTTACTTCTTGAAAATGCTAGTTTCATTTCAAACTGATTTATTAGCTCTGTTCTTTCAAACTCTTCTGATTTGTGTCTTGTAGGTGATTTTTTTTTTTTTTTTTTGGTGGATGGACAAATAAAATAAAAGCGATAAAAACCAAGAAGTCCTTACTGATCAGAAGTGACTTTCACTGAGATTATAAGTCAATTCCTCACCAACTCATCTACGTGCACAGAATTCATTACAGAGAGTGTGAGAGGGTTATATCTAATTTTATGAATTTTTTAATCTCGTTTTGAGCACGCTATTTTATTTTATTTTTTAAATATTTTTTTGATTAAAATATAATATTAAAAAAAAATTAATATGTTTTAAATGAATTTTTAATTTTTTTTATAAAAAAAACATAAGGAAAAAAAAAAAGAATCATTATTTTATATAGATGGTTACTTTTTGACTTCGGAGCTAAAATCAACCCTTCCCAAACAGTGTAGTTCACTTACAATTTTTCATATCTAAACAATGATTTTTGGTGAAGGTTAACAAGTGCTTTCTATACATTGTTTATTAACAAGTGCTTTCTATACCTTGTTTATTATTGAGATTATTGTAAAAAGTGTTTTTAAAATGGTAAAAAAGTTTTGAAATATTTTAAACAATAATGCTTTAGACCACTAAAAGTGGTGTTCTAAAAGCACCACTAGTGATGTGACAATGGACGGGATCCACTGTTTGTTTTTTTCTTGACAACTCATTAGTAGTGTTTTAGAGCACAATTTTTAGTGGGATGTATCATTACCGTATTTTAAAGGAGTGAAAAGTGTTATGAAATTGTTAGTAAAAAGGATATTGCGTTTTAAATTTTTAACCTGTTTATTTTTTTTTATTTTTATATGTTTTCCTTAGAACAAAACCCATGAATTTTTAGAACACAAAATTCTCCATGCCCAAATCGTTCTACCACATGCATTTCTTGCCATATAAAATTTATTTTTATCAAATAATTTTGACATATATATGACTAACCATCTTTGTAGTTGTTGAGGTAGAGTGGGTGTAGTTGGCATTAATTACTCGACCACATATCTAACTTAAATTAAATTTGAATAAAGATATTTTTGTTATATATATATTTGTGACCTGTTGCTTTAATTTCTATGAATATGTAAGCGATGGGGCAGCTATCTCTGTTTGTCGTGTCGCTTTTTTATTTTTATTTTTATTTTTATTTTATCATAATCAAACCTCAGCAACTGTGGACGCAACTTTATGTTTTGAGAGAAACCACATAAATCTTATACTTTTGTGTGTGAGCATGATTTACAATTTTTATATATTTATTTTTCTGTGTTTCTGTCACTGATCCTGATTAAGTGTCTTAGATTCGTAATCATAGTTTCTCTTGTAATCTAGTAGTAATAATATATTTTTTTAACTGTCACTGTAAAAGGTATGGGAGTTTTTTCAAATCACACATACTGGGATGCCCCACCATAGTATCCATGGACCCAGAAACAAACAGATACATACTCATGAATGAGTCAAAAGGCCTTGTACCTGGCTACCCACAGTCCATGCTTGACATCTTAGGCAAATCCAACATTGCTGCTGTTCATGGCTCCACCCACAGGCACATCAGAGCTGCTTTGCTTTCTCTCCTGTGCCCCTCCATCATCAGATCCCAACTCTTGCCCAAACTTGATGACTTCATGAGGTGCCACCTCAGCAATTGGGACAACACACTCATTGACATTCAACAAAAAACCAAAGAGGTGTTTGATTTAGTCTTTTTTTTTTCTTTTTTTTTTTTCTTTTTTCACAATGTTGAACTGTTTTTAAGGTACTTGTGTTGCTCATTGTTTGTTGTTCAGATGGCATTTTTGTCGTCGCTTAACCAAATTGCAAGTATTGAATGGGAGTCCATGTCTGGGGAATTCATGCCTGAATTCTTTAAGCTGGTGTTGGGAACCCTTTCTCTGCCTATCAACTTTCCCGGAACAAATTACCACCGCGGTTTCCAAGTAAACTCAACAACTTATTTCTCAAGTACATGTTGCTTTTAAGTCAAGTAAACTAATGATATCTAAAGTATCCGATATGTTACAGTTTAATCATCAATTTTTAAAATTTTTGCTTTAGTCTAAATTAATAACGGGAGGAGGGATATTTGGCTCTCGGTTGGTTCATTTCAAAACAAACCAACAACTAACATGAAGGCGTAAATTTGGAAGCGATGTTTTACGGTTTTAAATATTTCTGTATGTATGTTTTGTCTAACTGAGATGTCTCACAGGCAAGAAAGAACATTGTTAGCATGCTGAGACAACTCGTAGAGGAAAGAAGAGCTTGCCAAGAAACCAAACATGACATGCTTGGTCTCCTAATGAATGGGGGTGAAGAAAACAGATATAATCTAACAGATGAAGAGATAATTGATCAAATGATAGCAATTTTGTATTCTGGATACGAGACTGTTTCGACTACTTCTATGATGGCTGTCAAGTATCTCCACGATCATCCCAACGTTCTTCAAGAACTCAGGGTAAGTGGATTTGACAACATGCTTTGCGCTCGTAGATAGTAATCTGTGTGTTCGGGCGCTCTTAAATCTAACTGGGATGTTTGTGTTTCAGAAAGAGCATTTGGCAATAAGAGAAAGGAAAAGGGCAGAGGATCCAATCAACTGGAACGATTTCAAGTCGATGAACTTTACACGTTCTGTGAGTATTTTTCAAGTTTTGAGCCTAGCTAGCAACTGATCACAGAACCGGTCACAATGCATATGGAAAGACATAGTTTTTAAAATAGACAATCAAACAAATCTAGTAAAATTTTGTCAATTTATATGTGTTCTATGCTCGTTTCTGTGTTTGCATAACTGAGGAATTGAAAAAGGGGTTTCAACTTGATGAAAATTTATTAGATTAATCTGGTGTTAATTGGGTGCAGGTGATCTTTGAGACATCAAGATTAGCTACAATTGTTAATGGGGTTTTAAGGAAGACTACGCAAGACATGGAACTGAATGGTGAGTCTCTTATGTTATCTTCTAAACACCGATATAAATATAATGGACCCTACTATTAGCTAGGTCAATCATAAAAGAGGAATGTACCACCATAACAATACCCTTTCAGCATGAGATTTAAGTTATTGACATGATATGATTTTCAATGGTCTGGATGAGCCAATTGGCCATGTAAAATATAAGATTTCATCAACAAATAGATAAATCAAAGTACTTTCTCTCTGTTTCTACAGGGTTTGTTATTCCCGAAGGATGGAGAATATATGTTTATACAAGAGAGAACAATTATGACCCGTGTTTATATCCCGACCCATTAGCCTTCAATCCATGGAGATGGATGGTAAGTAAAAATCATAAATTCCTATGTTACCCATTTAGATTTATTTAGCTTAAAATTTGAAATTTCATGTGTGAGCAGTTGTAAGTTGATCGTAGGCTTGATAACACCGCAAATGAGTAAGGAAATAACTAATTTAACCTTGACTGCCAAATGCAGGACAAAAGCTCGGAGTCGCAGAACTACTTCTTCATGTTTGGAGGAGGCACTAGGCAGTGTCCGGGAAAGGAACTGGGAATAGCTGAAATTTCTACATTCCTACATTACTTTGTTACTAGATACAGGTAAACCACTAATTCAAAATTGAAAATAGATAGTGTAATAAATTACTTTCGTATTTTTTTGGATGAATTTTTATTACAAAAATGAGTGAGACCCCATCACCTCCAGTGAATGCTGATTAGTCAAATTTTTTTTTTTTTTTTTTGTTCTCCTCTCTTTGACCCCCACGTGTATGTGGGGTGGTGGGGGTTACCCCCAAGTGGGGGTCTGTATCAGTTTTGTTTTTATTAATATCCTAGATGTGATTTGCCTTTTTTTTAAAAAAATGCAGATGGGAAGAAGCAGGGGGAGATAAGCTAATGAAATTTCCAAGAGTTGAAGCACCAAATGGGCTGCACATTAGGGTCTCAAGTTTGTAACTGACCTTTTTTTGTTATGTAAAAAAGTAGAGATACAGCATACCACAAGGGACTTGCAGGGATGTACAATAATGTTCTAACATAATAGAGATTGATTCATTTTCCATTTTGGCCAACTTGTTTTGTCCCAAATTAGGTCCTCAATACTTGTTATTTGATATTTGTTCATTGAGTAATGCTTCAAAATAAAATATTAAAAAAACTTAGAATTTATATACGTTATTTTAGTATGAGATTCTGTATACAAATTTTAGAAAAATAATAAAAGGGGATTATTTTTGTTATGCAGAAGGGGGTCACAATTGTTTTAACGATAAATAATTTTGGATAAATTATAAATATATTTTTTAAAATTTATTTAAAATATAAATTATTCTTTGTGATTTAAAACATTATAAATATTTTTTTATCAGAATTTTTTATTTAACAGAATTAATTAAAAAATTAAAATTTATAATTGTTTTTTTATATAATAATAGAATTATTTAAATTATTAATTATAATTTATTTCTAACATTATTAAAAATTAATAATTGACTTGATAATTTATTAATAAATGAACAATTTATTATTAATTGACTTGATAATTTATTAATAAAATGAACAATTTATTATTAAATTAAAAAATCAAGAAGAATGTAATTTTCAGACTCACATGAAACAATTCGTATTTTAATAAAATCTCATAAATTGTATTTATAATTTATTAAAGCTATTGTAGCAAATTTATGTGGTATTCAAATTTTATATTTATTCATTTCAGACTGGGGTAGGCATTAGACTAGGCCCGCCAAAATTGCGTCCAAACTCGTCCGCGGGCTAAGCCCAATGGGTTTTTTTTTAACCAAGCCAAACCCTTAGCCCAACCTTGCCCAATAGGCTTGGCTCAGATAGGCGAGCTCTTATGGGCCGACTTGCAGGCTTGCCCCAACAAACTGACATTTACAGACTATTTTCGAACATATATATATTTTTTTATTCTCTTTTTTTGTTGATATATTTTTACAAGCCAAAGGGTTAGGCTTAGGGCTAGGTATAAGGTTATCTGAATCACATAACTTGTCCTACCCGAATCAATCCGCATACAAATGAGCGGTTTCGTAGATATAATGTGAGTAAATGCTGTTTGGAATATGGTATTATTGCAGGTTGCGGGTGGGTTGCGAGGTTTGCCTGCACTCACAAGAACCCGCCTGCACTTAGACCTTTTTTTTTAAAAAAAAAAAAAAAAAAAACTTAGATTGTTGATTTCATTCATCTTATCCTAAATATTTTTGCCCAACAAACCAAATCCTAATCTCTTAATAACAGCAGCACTAAACAGCCTCTCTCTTCTCATCTCGCTCTCTTACTCACTCTTGTTCATACTCGTTCTTCCATCTCTCTCTCTCTCTCTCTCTCTCTCTCTCTCTCTGTGGCGACTGGCGACCAGTGATCGAAACTGAAAGAAGCAACTCTCTTTGTTGTGACTGGCGGCCGGTGATCGGAACTGAAAGAAGTTGATCAGAACTAAAGGTAATGCAAAAAAAATATGGATTTCGTTCTTTTCAATTTTTCACCTATTCCCTTTATGTTGATATTTGAAGGGTTGTTCCCTTTATTAGGGCTATTGATTTTGAAGCACTGATACTGGTGAACTTTTATTTAGTTCATTCGTATGTGTCAGTGATTTTTAGGATAAAGAAGGGGAAAATCAAATTATTTTGCTTCATGAGTGTTTTGAAGAATTTAAACTACAATTGTTTTGCTTCGTTGATTTTTTAAAATAAAAAAGGGAAAAACAAATATGTTTTGAACTAGCTTTCTTTTCATCTCAGTTCTTAAAATTAATTTGTATTTTCTATTCGATTGTGAATGTGCATATTTTGAATGACTAGTGATTATGCTTAATTCTGTTTAGAAAAAAAGATGTTTGCCTAACAGTAAGAAAATTTTTACTGGAAGTTTTGTTGAAGGCTTGGTTCAACAAACATATTTGTGTTCTTATTCTTAAATTAAAAATCTATTTCTGTTTTGTGTTCTTATTATTGAACAGTCATTTTCAATCTCTCAATATGTGACATTAAAAAATTAGACGTTAAATGAATCATGTGTTTGACAACTTCAAAAAGAGTTGAATCTGTTAATTATTTTTTTATATTATATTTATTATTTAGTTCTTATTTAATTTTCATTCTAATTTTTGTAATCCAGTTTGAATGGAGGATAGTGTTGAATCTCCAGCAATCAATCTTTTAACTCGAAATCCTATAATTCTCAAATGAATTCCCCCTAACTGAACTCGAACCTAAGCCTCCTAAACCCCCAAAGAGAAAGCGTAGGGGTGGAGGGGGGAAGAACACCATCCACAGTTTAGGATTTTGAATGATTTGCTATGTTAAGATTTGATTTTGTTGTGTTTTTAATTTTATAAGTTTTAATTCATTAATTATTAATGTTGAACATTTTAGAAATGGGGGGAAAATGGTCCAAAATAAATATTTACAAAACGGAAAAAAAAGGCCTAAAAATAAATTTTTAAATAAAAAAATCTAATTTGCAAACCACCTGCAACGACCGCACATCCATGAATCCTATCCGCACAAACCGCAATCTGCACTATGGGCGGTTGCAGGTTTAATTTTTCCAAACTGGATATATACGGACTGGTCCAAACAATAAGTTAAACCATTCAAAACCGAACCACGAGCACCCGTAGCTAAGTTAACGAGTAGGCAAACGGACTGCTTCTGTTCAACCTACAAACTGGGCCGGACTTCAACCTCTCAGTCCAGCCTCAATCCAAGCCTCATTCGTTGGGCCGCCAAACTTGGAGCAAGCAATGAACAGTTAGGTCAAATGATTACCCTCAGTATAAAAAGGGTTAATTACAGTTAGGTCAAATGATGACCCTTGATCTAGACAATATAAAAAGGGTTAATTGGTAAGTCGTATGGCCTTAATACATGATAGTAATGACACACTCCAACTTTTTTATTTTTTATTTAAAAAAAAAAAAGTAACCATGAAGAGTATAACCTTGAGAGCGGAGAAGTAGCAAACCCTTTAGACGTTTGGGATGAGTTTTGAAAACGTTTGGGATGAGTTTCCTTTTTATACGTATTCATATTTCTCTTGCGTCCATAATTTAAATTCTAAACCGTCTACTTATAGCTTTCACAATAAAAATTATTTATAAAGAAAATTAATTTCATCGGACATTTATAAATATATGAACAAATTACGTTTTATTTTATAAAATAAATAGTAAATAAAATTATAAATTTAAATCATAAAATCTATAAAATAAAATGCGATGTGCTTCTATATTTAGAGTTATCTAATAAAATTAAATTTTCTTTTGAATAACTTTTACTGCAAGAACAACAAAGTTGTGTTTACCAGTTAGAAGTCATAAGAAGGGAATTGAGGGATACGATAAAATATGGAGGGGTGGTTATCTCTAAGTTCACGTTTGATATGATTAAACTAAGGGATTGTTTGGGGTGTTTTAAAGAAGTGTATTTTTTGTCTTTTTAGATTAAAAAGTTGAGAGAAAAAATATGGATGTTTGGGTTAATTTTTTAATTTTTTTTTGAAAAATGTGTATTAAAAAATTGTATAAATTAGTGTGTAGGGGAAAATTAAGATTGAGAGTTGTGCAGTCGTACTTTTTGACTTTTGATGAATAGCGACAACTTTTTAACTTTTTGAGTAATTTTTTGACTTTTTAACTTTTTTTCAACTTGCCAAACTTGGCCTAAGATTGATGTGGTCCCTTTTTTCTTTTTCTTTTTTATATATAAGGTATTTTGGGTCAACTTACGTGGATCAGATTAAGTCCTACAGCCCAAACAAACCTTTCGAAACAGAATTTACGCCTCGTGATGCATGACCCAAAGTATACATGATTGATGTGGTACCATTCATTGTTTGGTTGTGAAATTAACTACCGGATTGATAATCCAATTGAATTCACAAACCCACTGAGCAGTGGGACTAGCATAGCTGATAGAAACATGGGATTGAGAAATGAGTCCCACGGTGTTAGTGTTTGAAGAAAAATGCTCTGAGACTCTTTCTTTTTAGAAATTTTCATAATTTTTTTTGGATCTCAATCATTGATGTATACGTAGGACTCATACTATCAATAGTTGAGATCTAAAGAGAGTTGTGGAGTTTCTAAAAAAAGGGAGTCTCAATTGTTGTTGGTGTTTTGAATGGGACCACGGTGGTGGTGGTTATATTATACTGAGGGTCGGAACTACATAGGGTCCAAGGGCACATGTCCCTCTTATTTTTTAAAAATTACTCTTTTACTTTTAAATAGAAAAAAAAAAATTCATTTAACTCCTTTTTAATTTTTAAATATGTTTTAAAATATTTATATCTCATTCTTCTTCTCTTTCTTTTTAATAAATTCTTTATAATTTACCATTATAAATATTTAATTTTATCAAAATATTCTCTTATAATTGTTTTTATCTCTCTCATTTCTCCTTTGTTTTTCTCCACATCTATCTTCTTCTTCTTTATTTTATTTATTTATTTATTAACTAAAATAGCAAATAAAAGAAGCATCGGTTAAATAAAACATATCTAAGACACATAATTTTGACATCACATTGATCTTTGGTCATTCTATCACCAAATAAAAATTAGATTTGGTTAAATTTTATAATTGATATCGCTAAAAATTAATGGTACCCGCCCATGAATCAAAATCCTACCTCTGCCATTGGTTATATTTATTTGGGATAATTACATTTTACCTCTTTGTGGCTTCACGTGTTTTCACATTATTTTCCTGATGTTGATAAATGTACTCATAAATTCCTTGTGGTTTTGACTGAAGTGCAAAAGTGACGGAATCTGATAGACTTAATAGTGCGTGGGGTAGACGCGCCAGAGAAGCGTGTCTGTACTGAAATTAAGGATTTTGACACCAAATTTAGAGTTTTGAGTGACCAATTTGCCCTTTTCATAATCTGGGTTTTGTTTTGATCTTCAAGTTTTGGGTTTTGTTTTGGTGGATTAGAGTTGTTTATTAGTCTATATAGTCCATAATTTAAACTTTGTAAACCAACTCTCTAATATTAAATATATATACACACACATAGATATACATATGAAAACAGAGCATTTGCTTTGAATAGTGGGAAAAATTACCAGTGATATGAAGAGGAATGCATTGAATTGCTTGGCAAGAATAAGAGAGATAGAGAGAAAGAGAGAGCTCACTCTGCATTGATTAAACGATTTGCAGTGGAGAAAGAGTGATTAAGGCCGAATTGTACATCATTGAGGCCGTTAATTAGGATCTCTTAACTTCATTTGCTTGTCAAAATGTATACTTTATGTGTGTTGAATGTCAATCAGGTTGTATATAGTCGAAGCATAAAATGGGCAAAAAGACAAAATTTGGAGCGAGTTGACTTTCCCGCACGTGCGTTGACTTTTTTTGGGAAAACGTGCCAGATGTTTTAAACCTGTTTGGAAAGACACCAGGGGTATAAATAGGCAAGAAAAAGGCTGGATTAGGGTTCAGAAGTTGTTTTGTCAAGAAAGGGAGGCTAGGGTTTGAAAAGAAAAGAAAAGAAACTTGAAGCTTTAAGTATGTCTCCCATGGTGGCTTCTTCTCCATCTACTTCCTTCCACTCCTCCATGAGTGGCTAGTCTCATTTTCTAGGGTTTTGATGAAACCCTAACCATGTAATTAGTTGTTCTTTTTGATTTTCAATTATGTAAAGGTTTGAACAATTGTATGGTGTTTTAGAAGTTTTATATATACATTTTCCATTATTTCTTCAAGTATTCAGCTTTTTGTGATTGTTGAATGTTTTCCATACAAGAATTTTCTATTCTTTCACATTCAAGGTATGAGACGAATCATACTACGAGGGACGAGTCGTGTCACTACCCTAGTTTAGAGTGAACGATTCGCACTACTTGAGATGGTTCGTACTCGTACATTGAACGTGATGATTTTCTTGTTAAATGCTTTGAACTTGTAGTTGCGAAGCATTAATCCGTTCGAACTATAACATAATTGTTTTCAATTGGAAACCCTATTTACGTGACTAGTGGTGGACTCTTTGCCCTATGTTTTTTCCCCAAATCAGTAAATCCAATTTCATTTATTATTGATAATTTAATTACTTAGTTTAATTTATTTGTTATTAATTTAGGTTATGAACAATCAATCTTTTCATCAAAATTAATTTAGGAATTTAACAATTAAATTAGTTTAATTTCACAATTGTTCCTGTGGATCGATACCTGACTTGCCAATATTCTAAAAGAATTTGGTGTAGTTTAGTGTTTAATTTTGGTGTGTTCAACGACCCATCAAAGGGATTTGGGGGTGAATTGTGATGAGCATCGTGGTGGGCTACAAGACCTATACGACTGGTTGCTTCTGTCTTTCTCACTTCTTTATAAACAATTTGCCCTCTTCTATCTTTTCAACTCCAATCCTCTTCACTTTTTTTTCTCCCAGTTTCTCTATCCATTATTTGAAAATGGGATCAAAATCATAGATTTTCCACTTCTGGGTCTTCGACATTGAATTAATTTAAGCTTCCAAAGAGTTTATTTTTACCCGATTATGTGAAGTGGGTTTTCGAGATCAAACTTTAAAAATGGCACCATCGTTCGACTGGAGGTCGAAAGAGACCCACAGAGGTACACTAGTGGTAGTGAAGATGGATAATCCCAACAACTGGTCCATGGTCGAGCTCCAATCCCCCTTCGACAACGACAACGACAACGACGATTTCTTCCTCCATTTCGCCAACTCTACGGGCCGAGACAAAGCCCGCAACAAGAATGCCAAACAAGGCTGAGATTGCTACGCATTTCAAGGGTTAGCATTTTGGTTCCCCAAATCTTCAATTTTAGTACTTGTATGTGCCAGCTAACCAATTAAACATTAAGGGTTTGTTTGATTTGGTGTATTCGAATTGGGTTTTGATTCGGGTTGAGTACCTAGCTCCATCTCTTCAGTTCCTTACCAGTATGTGTATGTAGGAATGGCAACGGAATAGGGTGGGGCCGGGGATCACACTTCTCGTCCTCGATCCTCGATAGTAAAATTTTTTCCGTCCCCGACCTCGATCCCCAACGGGGAACCTATCACCGTCCTCGTCCCTGTCCCCTAATGGGGATCGGGTTCCCCTGACCCCGAAAATTCCCCGGACCAAGAAAAAAAAAAAAAAAAAAAAAAAAAAAAAAGCAAACAGCAGCAGCAACAACAACGATTCAATAACATTTTCAACATCATCAACATCATCAAATAACATCAATAACAACATCATCAACATCACAAAGAGGGAGAGAGATCTGAGTAGAGAGAGAGAGAGAGGTTGATTTGCTCAGATCTGCCGTGGCGGAGGGAACCGACGCCGGAGTATGGAGGTTCGATGACTCTAGCATCGTGGCAGTAGCGGTGGCGCGGAGGAGGAGGAGGAGGAGACGGTGTTCTCTCTGATTCGGCGACGATGTTTGGTGCTCTCTTTCTTTTTCTTTGCTCGGAGGAGGAGAAAGTGGCGCTAATTCGGTGCTCTCTCTCTCTGTGAGTGAGTGAGTGAGAGGGAGAAAGAGAGAGATGAGAGACGGTGAGGAAGAGAGAGAGAGTATATATGAAATGAAAAAAGATGAAATGAGAGAGAGAAGAGAGAGAGAGAGAGAAACAGTTAATCAAAAAGTATATATATATCACTTCGGGAACAAACGGGACTGGGGCTTGGACACTTATCACCATCCTCGGCCCGAAATTGATCGGGGGTTGATTTTTGAATACCATCCCGGTCTCATTGGGGGTATTTTTTGGGGGGGAAAAAAGTTCAAATTGGGGTTAGGGGATCAGATCCCCGTCGGGTCGATTTCGAATTACCATCCCTATGTATATGTTGCTCTTCCTTATTTAGAGCTTGGACAATTTAGTGCTCAATTTGAGTTGGTTGTGGATCCGATTAAAGAAGATTAAACTTGTTTCCAAAAGAGACCCACTGGATCTCGAGTCTGGCAATGGGGGATTCTTACCCATGGTTCTTGTTTAGATCCCCATGTGCAATGAAAAAGAGGTAGATTTTTGTTTTGATCTTCATAATATATATATATACACACATATATATATATAAAGAGAGTTCATAGAGGGAGAAGAAAAATGGAAACAAAATGGCATTCATAAGAAAATTGAAGAAAAAAATAACAGTATTCTAGTATTTTCAATAATTCCGTCACGTTTCGTCACTTTTACACTACAGTCAAAACCACAGGGGATTTATGAGGACATTTATCAACGTCAGGGAGGTAATATGAAAACGCATGAAACCACAAGGGGTAAAATGTAAGTATCCCTATTTATTTTGTGGTTAATTTATGTCTTTTTCTTTATGTCTTTTTTTGCAAATAATTTATTTGTAAAAGAAACATTTAAAATTTTTAATAAATACTAAAAAATTATGATTTTTTATATTTAGTAAAATTTTAAACAAATTTTACTCAAAATTTATATTTTAAATGTCTCTAAATTAAAAAGTACAGAAAAAATAATTATAACATTAAAAAAATATGAAAAAATAAAAAAATTTAGTTATATATATATTAATATTATCTATAATATTATTAATCTGCTAGCTTATAAATAAATATTTTTTATTCTATATTTCTAATTTAATACCATTGTAGTAATAATTTCTTTTATTCAATTTTAACGTATTCTTATGAAAAAACGAGTCCTAAACGCTTAACAAGTCATGGAGAATGGCATGCGATGAGTGGTCACGAGAGGTCTGAGTCTCCTCCTTCAAACTTCAACGTGCAAAATGGCCAAACAGGGTTGGTTTAAACACACCTCCCTCTCTCTCTCTCTCTCTCTGTGAAGAGTGTCAAACACGTTTCAACTTCACCGATGCATGACATGTGCTCCAGCTAAAGTCAAGCAGGCTCTCTCCTCCATTCAATTAGAGAGAGAGAGACATCTATGGCTGCCTTGGGGTTGGGATGTCATTAATTATTTTTTTTATATGATTTTTTTTTTATAATAATGTTACGGATATTAAATTTTTTACCAAATAAAAATATTAATCTCACATTTATATAAGATATTTGATTATTTATTTAGTAAAAAATTTGAGAACTATAACATTTTTTTTTTTGATATGAAGATGTCATTAATTATATGATAAGGACGGCGCCGCATTGATGTGTTTTTGAGACTTCTATAATCTATAATAAATTTTTTAAAAATATTTGAAATTTATATAAAAATTTATAATTTGACTCACAATAATTTGTTTATAGATGTCAATATTTAATTTATTACACATTTAATAATAAAGATCCAATTCTTTTACTATATCACTGTAGGTAGATTTGTAAGTCTAAGAATATAAATCTCTAACATTTCACTAAAATTTAAAATAAATAAATAAAAATCACACAAGTAATATGTATGTTTTTGCTCGTCACTTTGTCACATCTAAAATTTTAAAAAAATATATATATATATATATTAAACAATTTGATATGCTAATATAAATTTGAGAACAGTTCCGATTCGTAACTCGAAATCGGAGTGGCTGGAATGGCTCGACGTTAAAACGACGTCGTTTTGATGTTTTTTTTTTTTTTTTTTTTTTTTTCTGGTCTGAAACTGAGACGAAGAAGAAAGAAGAAAGAAGAAAGAAGAAAGAGGAGGGGAGGGGAGAGAGAGAGAGATCAACCTCCGAATTTGAACATGAATTTTTTTGTTCAAAATCTGATGCAGATCCAGATCCATTTTCATCAACATCAAATTTTTTTTTATCAAAATCTGAAGCTTGAAGAAATTTTTTTTTTAAAGATTTTTAAAGATCTGAAGCTTGAAAAAAAAAAATTTGTTAAAAGAAATTTTTTTTTAAAGATCTGAAGCTTGAAGAAAAAAAATTCTTTTTGAAGACTCAGATTTTTTTTATCAAAATTAGATTTTTTTTTATCAAAATCTGAAGCTTGAAGATTTTTTCTTTTTGAAGACTCAGATTTTGAAGAAAAAATCGTTTTGTCAGATTTGAAGCTGTTATCAAAATCTGCAGACTCAGATCAGATTTTTTTCCTCTGCAGATCCGGATCATCTTTATCATCTTCAACATCATCTTCATCAATTTCTATAGACCCATCTTCTTTTTCAAAAAAGAGAAGAGAGAAGAGAGTGAGGGAACGGATCATTTTTCTTTTTTTTTTCAACTCCTTCATCTTCTCAGAGAGAAGAAAAAAAAGAGGCTTTTTTTCAACTCCCGTTCTCTCTCTCCGATCCCTCCTCTTGAAACACCCATCTTCTTTTTTCTTTTTTTTTTCTACTCCATCTTTTTTCAACTCTGCCATGCTTTCTTCTTAGAGACCCTAGATCCACGAGGGAAGAAAAAAAAAAATAGAGATGATCTGGGTTAGCAGCAAAACTAGGGATTGATATCTGAAACAGGGGCGATTTTTGCTTCAACCGATTCGGTACTAGATTGATCAAACACAAATTTGTGTTGATTTTTTGTGTTTGATCTAATCGAATCAAACATTTGTGTTGATCAAACAAATTTCCAAACAAACTCTTCTCTTCCCTCTCGGTCTCTGTGTTCGAAAGAATGGAGGGAAAAGAATGAAAAGGAAAGAAATAAAGAAGAAAAAGAAAAAAAAAAAAAAAAAAAAAACAGCCCAAAACGACGTCGTTTTGGATTGTCGAACCAAAAATCGAGCCAATCTTTTCAAGCTACCAGTCATTTTTGATTTGAGAAATGCGAATACAATAGTCTGTCAATCCACTCTACTAAATTTTGAAAAAGGCTAGGGACTAATAAGATAGTAACAGAGTTTTTCGAATTACTTTTATAAAAATTTTCATTAATATATAAATATTTTTTTAAAATTACACTGAAATGAAATTTTCCCTTCATTCTAATTAATATATAAATATTTTTTTAACATTAGACTGAAATGAAATTTTCCCTTCATTCTTATGACCACAGACTACTCCACTCTAAAATATTATATACAGCCCGCTGAATAAAATATAATTTCATGTGAGAAAAAAAATAATAATTTCAGAAATTCGAGGTGGTGGGTTTCCAATTTCACGTGCAGTCCTCCAGAATTTCCTCTATTATTGTTTCCAATGCGTCTTCAATTCTTGGATTGGAGCGTATGCTTTTGGAGCTTATTAGAGTCAGCATTATGCACTATTTGTTTCCAGTTTTTTAAAAATATTTTTCAAAAAAATTTATTTTCTTTATTTTCATATTTTTTATTTTTATTTTTACTGATTTTTAAAATATTTTTAACATTTTTTAAATTTTCAGACACACCAAACATAAAATACACTTAAGAAGTATATTTTTCGTGAAAAAAAATCTTCAAAAAATTCACTAAATACCAAACATATAAAAAATAAATAAATGAAAATTCAGTATATTTTTCATATTTTTGTATATTTATTAATTTTTAAAAATATTTTTTCACAAATATTTTATTTTTAAGATATATCGAAGTAAGGTGCATCTAAAAAAGTAAAAAATGTTTAAAAATTTAAAAATATTCATTAAAAACAAAAAAAAACATGAAAAACAAAAAACTCAATTTTTAGAAAATTAAATTTAAAAAATTGAAACCAAATACACTGATTATTATTATTATTTGTATTATTATATTCACGCAATGCTTTTCCAGCTTAAAGCAATGCCTGCCCACAAGTTCATGTCCTCTGTTTGTTTCCTCAGAAAACTAGGGAAAACACATTTTAGTTGGAATTTTCAACAATTGATGAAAAGATATTCCAAAATTTAACAAAAAATTGTACCAAATTTTTATTTTGTAAAAAAAAAAATTCAATTACAAAATATCATGGCCCCATCTTATGTAGTGTAATTCCCCTAAATGGCAAATTTTCAGCCTAACATGTCTGACATTTTAAAAGTCAGATTTTATTTTTCAACCTAATTTTCTAAAATTAGGTTCAATTCAACCCAATAGTTCATTGTACTTATTAGTTATTGCTTTATTTACGAAGTTAAATTATTTCATTAATTCGATCTAGTATTATACCATACTTGCACGTTACAATTTATTTAAAGTAGTTTTTAATAAAATTTACATTTTAAAGTCAAATTATTACAAAATAAAAACAATTTAAATACATACATTAAAAGAATTGAGGTTAAAAATGTTGTGCACTTCTAGCTCACAATTAGCTCACAATTGTTATAAAGTTGATAAAGACTAACACAACTAATATATCAAGTCCATCAATCCCAACAACCCAATACAGTAGGGGAAATTACTTAATAATTTCAAAATATCACGTGATCATATTCCATATCAATTACTAATTATCTAATTCTCATGTTATTTCTCATTCTCAACATAAATCGTGGACCCCTACTCTTCTCTATCAATCAAAACCTTATGAAGTACCACATGTTCATATTCTGAAAATATTAAATAATCACCCATAAACTACTATCACAAAAGGTATTAAATTTTTCCCTATATAAGTTTAACCGAAAAACTCACTCTACAAAAAGTATTACACACCTATTAATTCAAATGTCATGATTTAACGAAAAATTTTGCTCTATCTTGTGTTTAACTTTATTCATTCCCAATCAAACTTCTCAATTAGAGAAACCCAACAATATGAGTAATGCTAGAGACCTTAAATATTCTATCAAAAATTTTATCAAATGTCTCACATGGGTGTGGGACCCACACAATGTGGGTCCCATGTGGGTCCCACACCCATGTGAGACATTTGGTAAAACTTTTGGTAGAATTTTTAGGGCCTCTAGCATTTTTGATTGTCAATTTAAGAGGTACTTGAGGGCCATCAGAATTAATGAATGCATCATGTAAAAGAATTAAGATAGATATTAAGAAATGAAAAATGGTTGAGACCATTAAAAGTGGTGCTTTAATAGCACAACTAATAATGATGTGGTATGCCTTTTTTTTTTTTTTTTTGACATTTTCAATGCATTAGTGCTATTAGTAATCTTTTTTTAATGGTATGAATCATTGTTATTAAGAAATTTAAAAAAAAGTAATATATTTTATATGAAAGGTTGTGTATTAAAAAAAAATCAACTTTTTTTAAACACATTAAAAAGCCTATAAGAAAATAATAGCAATAATAACTAATTATACATCATATAGTGAGATTTATCATAAAAAATATTTGGATTACTCAATTATGTTTTTATGTAATTAATTTTGTGGTCAATTTTGTGACTATAGACTTGTTCAAATAAAAAAATTATTTTGAGCAAACCACAAAATTATTATAAAAAATAATTCACCATATATATCACATGATGAGACTCATTGGCCCTGTTTGGTAGGGCTTATTTCTAGCTTATTTCAGCTTTTAGCTTAATTTAAGCTATTTTGATGTGTTTGGTTCAGCTTAACAATACAGCTTATAGCTTTTTGTAAGTCAAAAATCAACTTATTCTTTGAGTGGGGGAGGAGAAGTTTAATTTATAAGTCAAAAATCAGTTTATGTTCACAGTTATAAGCTATAAGCTGTTAAGGTATAAGTTATAATCATTTTCTCACAGTTCTACCAAACGGGACATTGTTGAGTGTTTGATAATTGTGCTCGTTCAGTGATACCCACTCCAACCTTCATTAGCTATAGTCTCTTTAGCATTTTTAATTTTTTGTATGTAATTATACAAAAATTATAAAATTTATTATATTTTTTCCAAAATTTAAATCTTAAGAAAAATTAGTTCAATATACCCAATTAATAAATGCATAAATAAACAAAATAAAAATAAAACTCCACATTGAATTTTGAAAAGAAAAAAGAAAAAAAGGAACTTCAGGCCTCGCAAGTAAACCGGGACACGACCAAGTCCTCCACCGTTTGTCTTTCAATTCACTCTCCTCCGACACCTCTCCGATCTTCCTCTCTATATATACCGCCACACATTCACTCCCATTTCTCTACCAAACTTCTCTCTCTCTCTCTCTCTGTCTCTCTACAATGGCCACTCCAACGTTTCTCCTCAAGGACGAGCTCGACATCGTCATACCCACGATTCGAAACCTCGATTTCCTCGAGATGTGGAGGCCTTACTTTCAGCCCTACCATCTAATCATTGTCCAGGACGGTGACCCTTCGAAGACCATCAAGGTCCCTGATGGGTTCGATTACGAGCTCTATAATCGTAACGATATTAACAGGATTTTGGGTCCTAAGGCTTCTTGCATTTCCTTCAAGGACTCTGCTTGTCGCTGCTTTGGGTATATGGTTTCTAAGAAGAAGTATATCTTCACCATTGACGATGATTGCTTTGTGAGTCTTCCTTCTATTTGGGTTTTTGTTTTTTAATCTGGGTTTTTGTTTTTTAATGATAAAGTTTAGATCTTGATGCAGCTATGTGTTTTGGGTGTCAATTTGGTAGATCTGTTTGATAATGGCTTGTTATGATCTGGGTTTTTGAGAAAAATTGACTGTTTGATTGTTGGGTTGTTCTTTGGTGTCACACTGTTGGTTTCTTCTAGCCATGTAGCTTGTTTTGCTTTGTATGTTTATTATTTTTGTTGTCAGTTTTTCTTTTTGGCAGAGTACTTGATGGGGTCTAGTAACTTTTTTAAAAACTAGCTTGTCGGTGCAGATGTGATGCATTTGTAATTTAACATAAATTATATCTAATTTTACATCTCAATTTTTTGTGTGATTTGTTAAATGAAGAAAATGGATAGAAATTGATAACTGTTTAACAATATGTGTGTATTTTTGGAAGAATAAGTGCAAATATGATGTGTTTGCAATTTTACGTATACATTTTTTGGTGATTTGTTAAATGAAGAAAATGGATTGAAATCGATAACTGTTTAACAATGTGTACTTTTGGAAGAAAAAAGAATAGCTTAACAAACCTTCAAAATCTTATGAGTTGTGTGCTTTATATAATACTGTAGATAGATAGATTCACTTGGTCAACTTCAAACAACTTGATTAGGTCTCTATGACTGCTTGGTTTTGTTAATGAGTGATTTTGCTGATATAGAATTAATCTTTTTGAATCACAATAATTATCTGTAATGCCAAACATTGGGATGGGATTGGTTGCTTTGTTATTTTAATATCCAGATTGAAGTTTGTGGTTGTTTGCTTTGAATCTCATAAACTAGAGTTTATTGATGTAATTTGAATAATGCTAAATTGCTAATAGTGAGATCTTACAGTTTGATTGTTATTTTAACAACTTTTCCTTCTCTGTACTTTATTTTATTGTACCATCAATTTTGCATGTTATATTCAAATAATTCCCTTTGAAAGACACTTTAGAAATACTTTCTAGGTAACATATCTGGGGAATCATGCTTTTGTAGTTCATGATTAACTGGTTACAATGTGATCTACAGCTGTAGAATGGTTAAAGATTTTACATCTTTTTGAATCATTGTATATTAGTAACAAGGTCTTCACTTTTTCTCTTTTTTAATCTTTGGTTGGTGGGTCCAGATTGTTAAAGTAACCATAATCCTGACTTTAGACAGCAATAAAATACTTTAGTTAATGGCCAATTCTCTCGATAGAGACCTCTAATATCAAAAAGGTATAAATTGGATTCTTGCTCTCGCGTATGAACTGTCAAAAAAGATTAATGCTGTGTTTGGTTGGGGGATTTGGGGAGGGATTTAGAAAGGGAAAGGGAAAAGGTGTGTGAAACTAGGTGAAATGTAAGTATATTTTATTCACATTTCACCTAACTTTTCTATTTCGCTTTCCAAATCCCTCCTCAAATCCCCCAACCAAACACAGCGTAAAAGTAACAACCATTTCTCCAGTTGGAAAATCACTACTAGATCCTACATCACAAGTATAATTAATCCGCTGTTTATTATTATTGCCAGAACACAAAAAATTTGAATTATGAATTTGTGGGTTGTGCATTAATCTTGGCGCATGACTGACATGATTGTTCTTAAACTGCTTACCTAGTACCTCTCTCAGTCTCTGTTTACAACCTTTTTATGGTTGGGGCATGCATGTTATGCCCAATTGCTTTGTTTATTTTAGTTACTAATTCACCGACATTTTTCTTTTGGTAGTTGAATAATTATCTAGTTTTTAACTGTGGGTATTTTTACTTAGCTTAATGATGTGAAACCCATATTGATGCTTAGTTTTTTTCTTTGGGTGAATAATATTGATGCTTAGGTTGCTAAAGACCCATCTGGCAAAGAGATCAATGCCCTTGAACAGCACATAAAGAATCTTCTCTGCCCATCAACTCCCAATTTCTTCAACACCTTGTATGATCCTTTCCGAGATGGTGCAGATTTCGTCCGTGGATACCCTTTTAGCCTTCGTGAGGGTGTTCCAACTGCTGTTTCTCACGGCCTCTGGCTTAACATCCCAGATTATGATGCCCCCACACAGCTCGTGAAGCCTCTTGAGAGAAACACTAGGTTTTTTTTTTTTTGCCTTACCAAACCAATTGACTTGAAAATTATGAATCCTTGATTATATGTGTTTATCTTGTAGGTTTGTGGATGCGGTTATGACAATACCAAAGGGCACCCTGTTCCCCATGTGTGGCATGAATCTGGGATTTGACCGTGATCTTATTGGCCCTGCTATGTACTTTGGACTCATGGGTGATGGTCAGCCAATTGGACGCTACGATGATATGTGGGCTGGCTGGTGTGTCAAGGTACCTTTTGATTTGTGAAACATAATTGAGTTTTTCAGAAATCTTTTAAGAGCCGATTTTACTTTTAACAAAGAAGAATTATTCACTAATATCAGAATGTTGTTGGTTGTTTAGGTGATATGTGACCATTTAGGATGGGGAGTGAAGACAGGGTTACCCTACATTTGGCACAGCAAAGCGAGCAACCCGTTCGTGAACCTTAAGAAAGAGTACAAAGGCATCTTCTGGCAAGAAGACATCATCCCATTCTTCCAAGCGATCACTCTTCCCAAGGACTGCACCACTGTGCAACAGTGCTACATTGAACTGTCAAAACACGTCAAGGAAAAGCTCGGAAAGATCGATGAATACTTCGTCAAGCTAGCCGATGCCATGGTGACATGGATTGAAGCTTGGGATGAGCTCAACCCGGGCAAGGGTTCTGCTAAATGAAAAGTTTTGACTGGGAATGGCAATAGTTCATCTATGATATGATGATTAATTAGTGTTCTTAAACATTGTAATCTTTATTTTCTTTGTATTTTCTGGAGATTTGTCTCATCGATGATTGGGTCTAGAGATTGGTTGATGTAATGCTTTAATACTCTTGAAATTTTGATGTGCTTTAGAATAATAAATGAGATATATACTTCATTCAGTTTTGAATTTACACCCAGAAATGCTTGTATGTTTATTTGTGATGATTATTACTTGAAATTTTGATGAGTTTAGAACAGCAAATGATAATATACTTCATTTATTTTTGAATTACAACCTGTTAGCACGCATTTTAATATTATAATGATCTTCTTAGCTCCAAGATAAGTCATTGCCTAGTCTTTGCTAGCTTTATCCATCCAAGTCTTTGCTAGCCTTATCCATCTAAGTCTTCTTCAAGTCTTTTCATTCTTATCCATTCCAAGGTCTTGGTCAAGTCTCTTGTTATCTTATTCACCAAGAACCTTGCTTATTAAGTTTTCTTTTCTATATATTTTGAACATATGTCATATCTTAAATAGACACGAGAGAAGAAGTTTTGTTCCTTTGTTATGTCTAGTGTGAGATTATCAGACAAATAAAAAGGGTGTGTGTGATAAAGCTTTGGGTTTAACCAATTGTGCAGTATTGGTTAACCATACGACTTAGTCGGGTTGTTGTATCCTGGGGGGGACAAGTCAAGGTTTTTTCTGCTGCACCGGTGTGAGGCTTTGCCTAACCGCAGAGGGCTTGAATCTCCTTAAAAAGAGCGAATTTCCCGCACCTCAGCCCTTTCAATAATTATCGTAACTTTATTTTTTGTATTTTCTGGTGTTTTATTTGTAATTATCACCAACAATTTTAAGGAGATTCAAATAGCAAAAGTTCATGGAGCCAGTACTGGAGAAACCTAACGAGAATACCGGCGATCTCAACAAGCCCTTCCGGTTCAAGGGAGCTCATTTCAAGAGATGGAAAGGCAAAGTGCTTTTCTACCTCAGTCTTCTCAAGGTGGCGTATATCCAAACAAAGTCCCCACTGAAGAGATGACCTACAAGGAGTATGCTGCTCATCTTGAAAAATCTGAGAAATACAACACAGATGAGTATAAATGCCGATACTATCTTTTGAATTGTCTTTCAGATCAATTTTACGATTATTATGATACTACTTACACCACTGCCAAGAAAATTTGGAAAGCCTTGCAGAATAAATATGACACTGAAGAGGTAGACGCTAAAAAATATGCTGCAAGCCGTTTTTTCCGCTATCGAATGATAGATGGAAAATCAGTGGTGGAGCAAGTTCAAGATTTTTAGATGCTAGTGGCTGAAGTTAGATCCGAAGGCATCAAAATTGGAGACAATCTTGTTGTAGCAGGTATTGTTGACAAACTTCCATCATCTTGGAGGGAGTTCCAGAAGTCGATGCGTCACAAACAAAAAGAGACGTCCTTGGAGACTCTAATCACATGGATTCGGGTGGAGGAGGAAGCACGAGGACAAGATGCGCTTATGACATAAGTGCATTCCACTGCAAAGGTAAATTTAACTTCTGGAAATACTTTACCTAAAGGTTGATTTCATAAAAATAGTCACTTGAAGCCAGTTAAGAAAATCTGGAAAAATACTAGAAGGCCACAAAATAAAAATTACCCGAGGCAAAAGAAATGGAACCAAGAACCCCCTTCACAAGATTTGACATATGTGACATGTTTTGTGTGTGGGAAAAGTGTGCATATTGCTCGAACTTGTAACTTTCGGAAACAACAGTCTCGACCACAGGCTAATGTTACCGAGGAACCATTTGTGGCTATGATCACAGATATTTTTATGGTTCAATCTGTAGAATGGTGGTGGGCAGACTTTGGTGCCAATAGACATGTCTGCTATGATAAAGATTGGTTCAAAGATTTCACTCCTTTTAATGAGGAGATGACTGTTATGCTTGGTGATTCCAGTTTAACCAAGGTGCTTGGGTGTGAGGATGTTGAGCTGAATTTTACTTCTGAACGTGTGCTTGTTTTAAAAGATGTGTTGTACACACCGTTCATGAGGAAAAATTTGATGGCGAGTTATTTGCTCAACAAAGCTGGTTTCAAGCAGACTATTGAATCTGACCAATATGTAATTACTAAAAAAGGCATATTTGTGGGAAAAGGATATGCCTGTGATGGAATGTTTAAATTAAATGTTGAGAATAAGAAAGCGAATGTTTTTGTTTACATGCTGTCTTCTATGAATTTTTGGCATACTCGTCTATGTCATATTAATAGCCGATATGTGGGAGTCATAAGTAGTTTAGGATTAATTCCCAGACTAACAAATAAGTTTGAGAAATGTGAAATTTGCAGTTAAGCAAAAATAACTAAAAGGCCTCATAAAAGTGTGATGAGAAATACTAAATCGTTAGAATTAATTCACACTGATTTATGTGAATTTGAAGGAATTTTAACACGTGGTGGAAATAGATATTTTATCACTTTTATTGATGATTTTTCAAAATACACTTATGTATACTTGTTGAAAAATAAAAGTGATGCTTTTGAAAAATTTAAAGAATTCCTTCTTGAAGTTGAAAATCAATTCAGTAAAAAGATTAAAAGATATAGAAGCGATAGAGACCGGCAGTATGAATCTTTTGGATTCAACTCGTTTGCTCAGTCTTTGGGAATAATCCATGAAACTACTCCATCATATTCACCTGCATCCAATGGTGTAGCAGAAAGGAAAAATAGAATTTTAATGGATTTAACAAATGCTATGCTAATCGAAGCAGGTGCTCCTTCAAATTTGTGGGGAGAAGCAATTTTAATTGCATATTATGTCATGAATAGAGTGCCACATAAAAAAATAAAAATTACACCTTTTGAGTTATGGAAAGGGCATAAGCCAAATTTGAGATATTTGAGGGTTTGGGGTTGTCTAGCTTTTGTTAGACTTGTGGACCCTAAAAAACCTAAATTAGGTGTGAAAGCTGCCACTTGTGCTTTTCTTGGATATACAACAAATAGTACAGCCTATAGATTTTTTGATATTGAAAACAAAATAATTTTTGAATCAGGTGATGCAATTTTTCATGATGAAAAATTTCTTTTTAAATCTAAAAATGGTGGGGGTCAAAATTATCAAGAAAAATATTTTATCTGAAACCGGTTCCTCTACTCCTCTTTTACAAAACCAAGACACTGTAGTTTTTGAACCTAGAAGGAGTAAAAGAGCCAGATTAGAAAAAGATTTTGGCCATGATTATTATGTTTTTAATGTGGAGGAAACTCCATTAACTTTACAAGAAGCTTTGGCATCTCCTGACTTTGTTTTTTAGAACGAGGCTGTAAATGATGAGATGGAATCATTATTATCCAATAAAACTTGGGTATTAGTAGATTTACCACCAGGTTGTAAAACTATTGGCTGTAAATGGGTTTTGAGAAAAAAACTTAAACCGGATGGAACTATTGATAAATATAAAGTAAGGTTTGTTGCAAAAGGTTTTAAACAACAAGTAGATCTTGACTTTTTTGATACATTTTCTCCGGTTACTAGAGTTATATCCATTAGATTGTTAATTGCAGTGGCTGCAATTCATGATCTAAAAATTCATCAAATGGATGTTAAAACAGCCTTTTTACATGGAGACCTGGGTGAAGAAATCTATATGGATCAACCTGAGAGTTTTGTGGAACCTGGTCAAGAAAGCAAAGTGTGCAAGCTAGTTAAATCCCTATATGGCTTAAAACAAGCCCCTAAACAGTGGCATGAGAAATTTGATTTCTGCATGATTGAGAATGGCTATAAAACGAATGAATGTGATAAATGCATCTATTATAAATTTGAAGAAAATTCACATGTCATTATTAGCCTCTATGTGGATGATTTACTTATATTTGGCTCTAATTTGCATATCATCGTGGAAACTAAAAATATGCTTAGTAGCCATTTTGATATGAAAGATTTTGGTGAGGCTAATTATATTTTGGGAATGAAAATTACCAAAACCTGTGATGGTATATTTCTTGATTAGTCGCATTATGTTGAGAAAATTTTGAGAAAATATAATTTTTATAATTGCAAGCATGTTCTTACTCCTTTTGATCTTCATGTGCGTTTATTTCCTATTGAAAATGATGATGATGTAATTAATCAAAAGGAATATGCTAGTATGATTGGTAGCTTGCGTTATGCGACTGACTGTACTAGACCTGACAGTGCATATGCAGTTGGAGTACTTAGCAGGTTTACTAGCAAGCCTAGCAGTGATCACTGGCTAGCCATTGAGCGTATTATGAAATATTTATCTGGTACCATAAAATATGGCTTGTTTTATAATAAGTTTCCTGCAGTACTTGAAGGTTACAGTGATGCCGATTGGAATACCTTGTCAGGTGATTCATTATCAACCATTGGTTACTTATTTACATTGGGCGGTGGTGCTATAAGTTGGAAATCAAAAAAACAAATCATTATTGCTAATTCAACAATGGAGGCTGAGCTTATTGCTTTAGCTACAGCCAGTGAAGAAGCAAATTGGTTGAGAGATTTGTTAAATGAAATCTCTTGCTGGGAAAAACCGATTCCACTATATTGATTCATTGTAATAGCACCGCAGCAATTGGTCGAGTTAATAACCGTTATTATAACGGTAAATCCAGACATATCAGAAGAAAACACAGTACTGTGAGATCTTATATGAATAATGGCATCATAAATGTGGATCATATTAAATTTGGTGATAATCTTGCAGATCCATTAACTAAGACTTTAGCAAGAGATAGAGTCTGGAATACATCGAGGGGGATGAGGTTGAAGCCCATTGAATATAGCAGGAGCCATGTATGAGGATACTCAACCCAGGAACCAGAGATCTTGTAACTGGGTTCAATGAGAAAAACGATCATATGATGGCTGTGAGAAATGCACCAAATTACTTTTTACCCATCCCTATGATGTAAGTGCATTTATCCTATAACGTTGTAGAGGTTGAGTTATTAAAAAACTCTAAATGAATTTTTGTAGCTCTTATTAAGTGGGGTGTCATAGTTACAGGAGCACCCTTGACAGAATTCACCTATGTGAGTGTGGTAGTGGGGCCGCTACCTATGAGATTTGGGCATTCTCAAACACACTCATGAATCTTGGGATCGTACAAGGCCGTAATGTGCTAGCTTTTAAAGCTTTTGTGAACACCTGGAATATTATGTGTGTGCAATAATTATTTGTTTCCCTTAAGTAGTCATAGTTCAATGCTGAGCATACTATTGGCTCTGGAGTAGATATTATTGTCTCACTAATGGAGGTTTAATGCAGAGCACACCTACCATGATGCATAATATCCTTATTTGCCTAATAATTTCAGTTTTTGTTACCTATAATATTAAAATAGGTGGGGAAATGTTAGCAGGTATTTTAATATTATAATGATCTTCCGAGCTCCAAGATAAGTCATTGCCTAGTATTTGCTACCCTTATCCATCCAAGTCTTTGTTAGCCTTATCTATCCAAGTCTTTGCTAAACTTATCCATCTAAGTCTTCTTCAAGTCTTCTCATTCCTATCCATTCCAAGGTCTTGGTCAAGTCTCTTGTTATCTTATCCACCAAGAACCTTGCTTATTAAGTTTTCTTTTCTATATATTTTGAACATATATCATATCTTAAATAGACACGAGAGAAGAAGTTTTTGTTTCTTAGAAGTTTTGTTCCTTTGTTATGTCTAGTGTGAGATTATCAGGCAAATAAAAAGGGTGTGTGTGATAAAGCTTTGGGTTCAACCAATTATGTAGTATTGGTTAACTATATGACTTAGTCGGGCTGTTGTATCTTGGGGGGGACAAGTTAAGGTTTTTTCTGCTGCACCAGTGTAAGGCTTTGCCTAACCGTAGAAGGTTTGAATCTCCTTAAAGAGAGCGAATTTCCCGCGCCTCAGCCCTTTCAATAATTATTGTAACTTTGTTTTTTGTATTTTCTGGTGTTTTATTTGTAATTATCACCAACACAACCACATTTGTATGATTGAAGATGATAGTGGTGGGCCTATGCTATTCAAATATGTGCAGGGTAGGTTTGTTTGTTTGTTTGTTTTTTTTTTTTTTTTTGTAGTCATTCAATGATCAATTGATCTTTTTTTTCCAGTTTGTGGAACGGTTAGTTTCGAATTTGGATAAATTACAAATACACCCTTATTAGAATTTTTTATTTAACAGAATTAATTAAAAAAATAAAATTCATAATTGTTCTCTTATATAATAATAAAATTACCTAAATTATTAATTGAAATATACTTTAACATTATTAAAAACTATTAATTGACTTGATGATTTATTAATAAAAGGAGCGATTTGTTATGAAATTATAAACCTCAGGAGATGAAATGTAATTTTTAAAATCATAGAAGGCGATTCGTATTTTAATTAAATTTCAGGAATGTAAAATAAAAATAAAAATAATAACAATAATTTATGAGATAAAAGCGAAAGCATAAAATAAAAAAGCAAACTAAAACGCCGTTGCTGGATATCGAACAGGGGTCACCTGCGTGACAGGTAGATACACTCATCACCGTACTACGACTCTTTGTTGTTGCTGCTTCGGAATTTTCTTCATATATACAAATATCATAAATGCCTTCTCGACACACTAGTTAAGGGGTTGTTTGGGGTGTCCGAAATAAGTGTACTTTTTGACTTTTTATGAAATATGGGTTGGGTATGGGTTGGGTTTGAAATGATGTGATAGAGAGGTAATGTGACTTAAATAAGATGATGTGACTTAAATAGGATAGTGACTTTTTGACTTTTTAACTTTTTTTGGTTATGTCAAACCAAGCCTAAATGTATATTGGAGCTGTTTGTTGTAACTTAAAAAAAAAACTAATATAACTTATCTTAATTTTGAAATCTGTGCCAGATTATTTATTATATCTTCTAAGTAAAAAAGAAATTAATTATTCAAAAACTAGGAGAAGAGTACTTCTTTTTTTTTTTTTTTTTTTGTTGATTATTAGTTTTTACTTTACAATAAGCTGCACCAGCTTAGATTACAAATTGGGGTCGAAACTATAATTCATGTCAAAGCACCAACCTGAATTATTTTCTATTTCCAAATTCTTCTCTTTATATTCTAAAACATTAATAATCATTAAATTATTTTTTAGAATTTTTATATAATTTAATATTTAAAATAAAAGACAAAAAAAAATAAAATAAGAAAAAGGGGAGAATTTCTAGGGCCAGCTTCCCACAGCCACCACCAGCAAATTAAGCCACTTTTTAGCTAATTAAGGCCCCGTTTGGGGACTAACTAAATTAGCCAATTAGTCAAAAAGTTACTAAATTAGCCAAAAAGCCAACCACTCATATTCAACTAAAAAACTAATAATGCAAACAACAAAAGAGATTTAGCTAATTAAGTTTTAAAAAAAGAGAGTTTGTTTTCAACTAAGAAAAACTTATAATGGAAAGGAAAAAAATAAGGCCTCACTTAATTTTACCACTAACAAAAAGATGAAAAAAACGAAGAAAAAAAAAAGAAAATGGCTCTCTCTCTCTCTCTAAAGTTCTATTCTCTGAGGGTAACAACGATAACCTCGAAGGTAAATCCTCCGAGGAAGAGGACCACCTGAATTGCAGTACCAAGAAGATCAAAGAGTCTACTGCCGGCGATGATGATACCATGTTAGATAACCCCACTTCTGTAGTTCAAGCAGAGCCTCTGGATGGAGAGTTAGTTTCAGAAGTCAACAAATCAATAAAGCCTCCCATCAGATCTTTCAAGGATGCTCTAGTTGATCGACGACTCAATGAGAGACCGTTTGATTGGATGATGAATTCGAAAGTGATGGAGATGAGATCGAGGGGGAAGATGCTGACCATGAGGTTGAATCCTTTGGTATTCCACGTATCTCACTACCCAAGAAGCTTTTGGCAAAAATCAGGAGGCCATGGAAGAACTGCCTTATAATTAAACTGATGAACAAGAAGGTTGGGTATAGATTGCTACTATTTAAAATAAAAAAAGCTTTGGGATCTTCAAGGTGATTTCAAGGCCATAGATCTAGATTCGGGAGTCTTTCTTATTAAGTTCCAATTGAAAGAAGATTATTCTTATGTATACACTGGGGGTCCATGGATTGTCCTAGATCATTACCTAACGGTCAGAAAATGGAAACCAGATTTCAAACCAACGTCGGTGAAAGAAATTCAAACTAAGGTTTGAGATCTTCAAGGTGATTTCAAGGCCATAGATCTAGATTCGGGATTCTTTCTTATTAAGTTCCAATTGAAGGAAGATTATTCTTATGTATACACTGGGGGTCCATGGATTGTCCTAGATCATTACCTAACGGTCAGAAAATGGAAACCAGATTTCAAACCAACGGCGGTGAAAGAAATTCAAACTGCGCTTTGGGTGAGGTTTCCCCAGCTCCCCATAGAGTATTACAATGAGAATGTGCTCTTCCATATAGCAAAATCCTTGGGTAAACCCTTGAAGATTGACCTTAATACGGTGACAACAACGCGAGGAAAATATGCGAGAGTCTGCATTGAGATGGATCTCAAGAAACCCTAATCTCTCAGTATTCAATTGGTAAGTATAATTATAGTATTGAATATGAGCATTTACATTCATTTTGTTTCAACTGTGGCAGGGTAGGTCACTGAAGAGAATGGTGTAGTGAGAGAGCTCCACCGCCAGTTCCAAGACCCTCTTCTGGCGAACAGAACAGTAAGATTATGTCCGTTGGGGAGGACGGAAAATGCAGAGAGGGCCTAAGCCCAAGTCTTTTAGTTCATAACATTGATCCCAAAGAAACACTAGGGGAGAGTTTTAGGCCTTGGATGCTTGTAGATAGGAAAGGTAAAAAGAAGTCAACAAAGGCCAAACTAATGGGCCTTATAATGGAACCCATGGGAAAGGAGGTCAGAAGCTCAAAGTGACAGCAATGTCTAAAGTTAATGGGAATAAGCCTTCTGATTAGGCCCGGTTGGGGAGGAACGTTGCTAGAAGGGTTGTGCTAATCTTTATCGCACCAATGTATCAGAAGGGCACACTGAGCAAAATAACCCATGTGATGGTCTGAAAAGTAACATCATTAATGCTAGAGGTGGTACTGTGACTACTAGCCCTAACCCTTTTGCAGTCTTCAGACTCTTCATCACATCAGTGAAGATGTTAGCTATATCTCTCTATATAACATCTGCAGTGGAGAGTTTGAGGAAGAGAAATCATCTAAGGTTTTGAAGTTTACTTCTGGTAGTGCTCCTATTAAACCTCACTCTCGCCCTCCGGAACTAGGTCACCTCTCCCCCCCTTCTCCAGGTTTCTTAAGTATCTCTACCACCCTCCCTGATAATCCAGTGTTGAGTGATCATGGAAGTCCAAGATGTGATCCAGCACCGGGTGAGCTGCAATCAAATGTACATCGTGATAAACCCAAAGAGCGAAGCTACTCACCTAATCGCAACAGAGTGGTGGATAGAAGAAGCTTGGGTAAAGATCTATCTCAACATGATGAGCTATGGGACTTCAAATCACAGTATTCTGATAGGCTCAACAAGAGCCATGGTGAACGATCGACTTCGAGTTTGGAAAATTCTAGGGACTCCTGATTTTAGTCCGTTGCCACATTACCCTAACTCATCATCCATGAAGATGTTGGTGTGGAATTGTCGAGGAGCCGGTAACAGTGTTTTTAAGCGTAACATGAGCGAGCTATTGAAATGCCATAATCCATCCATCATTGTTCTTATGGAGACAAAGGTTCAACTTAGTTCTATGGGCCTCTTCTTCAATAATTTGGGATTTACTCCCTTTAATTACGTTGACCCGGTGGGTAAGTGTGGAGGTATATGGCTCCTTTGGGACCCCTTTAAAGTGACTATTATGGCCTTGGAAGCTAAGCCTCAAGTTATTCATGCCAAAATCAAGCGACACCATTTCCTTGATTGGATTCTTTCGGCAGTTTATGCCAGTCCCAACCCCCGAAACCGTGACATTTTGTGGGATAATTTAGATCTACGGTAGGTAACATGTCTGAACCCTGGTTGACTGTAGGTGATTTTAATGACTTTGCTAGTCAAAATGAAAAAAATGAGCTTTATGCCGTCTCATAGTTATGCCAGGACCAAGAAGTTTGCTGCCAGATTGAATCGTTGCAAGCTTATGGACTTGGGCTGTTCAGGACCTAACCTTACCTGGTCAAATGGGCGTCAAGGTATGGCTACTACTCTTGAAAGGTTAGATCGTGCTGCTTGCAATACTGAATTGAGAGTTATTTTTCAAGAAGGGGCTATTAAAAACCTTTCCAGAACATATTCCAATCACTGTCCAATGATTGTTTACACTGAAAGTACTTATCTCCCTAATCCCTCTCTTAGACCTTTTCGTATGGAGGCCACCTAGTTTCTGGACAATAGATTTAAATCGTTAGTCTAAGAATCCTAGCTAGAAACTAACAATTCTATTCTTGAAGCTATCCTCTGTATCTCTTCAAAAGCCTCTTCTTGGAATAAATCTATTTTTGGAAATGTTTTCCGAAATAAGAGATGGCTTCTAGGTAAAATTGAAGGTATTCAAAAGGCTCAGTCTAGCAAGTTTTCTGATAATCTTTTTATTCTCGAAAAAGAACTTGTGAAATAGTATAATTTTGTATCAAGAAGAGCTTCTTTGGTTCCAAAAGTCCAGAGCCAATTGGATAACTATGGGAGAAAGGAATACCAGGTTCTTCCATGTTTCCACTTTGGCTAAAAGAAAAAACTTAAGGGTGATTACCCTTAAAGATGAGGGTAGTTGTTGGGTTTCGAATCCTATTGACCTTAAAAAGCTTGTGAGTGATCATTTTGAGGGGATGTTCACTTCTTCATCCTTTGTGGAAGGGGAAGTGCGGAGCTATGGTACTAGCTCTAATTTCTCGAATGACGAGAATATTGATCTTTGTAGACCTCTTTCCAGTGAGGAGATTTGGAAAGCTATGAAATCTATTTCAAAGCCCCTGGGTGTGATGGTATTCAAGCTATTTTTTATCACTCCTATTGGGATATTGTTGGAAATTATGTGTACAGCTTTATCAAATCCTGTTTTAGTTCCTATGGTTTACCTCCAGAAATAAACAAAACCCTGATTACCCTTATTCCAAAAGTTGATAATCCTGAAACCATTAAACAATTTAGACATGTTACTTTGTATAATGTGCTTTATAAAACCCTCACCAAAGTTCTTGTGAATAGGCTCAGACCCTTCCTTGATAAAATTGTTATCCCAAACCAAAGTAGTTTTGTCCTTGGCAGGTTCACTAGTGACAATATCATCATTGCCCAAGAAATTATCCATACCTTTAGATCCAAGAAAGGAAAGAAAGGTGAGATGATTTTCAAAATTGAATTGGAGAAAGCCTATGACAGTGTGTTATGGACTTTCCTTCGGGACACCTTAATGGAGCTAAATTCGAATATGAATTGGGTGGAGTTGATTATGAATTGTGTTACTTCTGTGAATTCCACTATTCTTTGGAATGAAGAACAGGTCCGTGATTTTCATCAGAGGAAGGGACTCCGTCAAAGAGACCCCCTTTCCCCTATCTCTTTGTCTTATGTATGGAGAGGCTTTCAAACTTGATTCTTGATAGAGCCAATTGTAGCTAGTGGAAGGGAGTCAAGGCTTCTGTTAGAGGCCCTAAAATTTCTCACTTATTTTTCGCTGATGATCTTTTATTATTTACTAGTGTAGATACTAAAAATTATGATACCATTATGGAGGTTTTTCAATACTTTAGTACTCACTCGGGGTTAAAAGTGAACTTGGCTAAGTCCAAATTATTTGTATCTCCAAATGTGTGCAATTCTATGGCCCAGACCTTGAGTTTTTTTGTGGCATGCCTATCACCCAAGATTTGGGGAAGTATTGTGGGATACCTCTGCTCCATAAGAAAGTAACCAGAGCTCATTTTTCTTTTATTTTTGATAAGCTTCAAGGGAAGCTCTTAAGTTGGAAAGCTAATATGCTGTCCTTGGCAGGTAGAGCCACACTTATTAAGTCACTGACTGCTGCTCTACCTGCTTACACTATGCAAACCATGAATTTACCTGTTAATGTGTGCAATAACTTGGACAGAATCAACCGTAACTTTCTTTGGGGAAAGGTGGGAAATTCTAAAAAAGTTCACTTGATAAAGTGGAATACTGTGTGCAAAAGCAAGAAAATAGGAGGCCGGGGCATTAGAAAGGCTAAGCATTACAACATTGCTTTACTTTCTAAGTTGGGCTGGAAGTTACCTCACTACAACAAATTTGGGATTTAAAGACGAAACAAATTTGTCCCAAAATGTATATATTTCGTCACCCAAACTAATTACGATGAAAATTTTTCGTCATCCGTTTTGTTGCCAAAGCCTCGTCGCTAAAGGGTCTCAGAGACGAAAAAATAATTTCGTCATTGAAAATGATAAATTTGTGACGAATTTTTTTGTCTCCAATATGCTCTGTTGAGAACATACTTGTAAGTAATTAGCGACAAAATATTTTGTCATTAAAGGAAGAAATTAGAGACAAAAGTTTTTGTCATAAATATAAGAAATAGAGACGAAATAATTTTGTCACGTTTAATGTAAACGAAGACGAAATTTTTTTTGTCAAAGAAGCTACCAATAGAGACAAAACAAATTCATCAGTAAAAATGATAAATTTGTGACGAATTTTTTTGTCTCCAAAACACTCTGTTGGGAACATACTTGTAAGTAATTAGCGACAAAATATTTTGTCATTAAAGGAAGAAATTAGAGACAAAAGTTTTTGTCATAAATATAAGAAATAGAGACGAAATAATTTTGTCATGTTTAATGTAAACGAAGACGAAATTTTTTTGTCAAAGAAGCTACCAATAGAGACAAAACAAATTCATCATTAAAAATGATAAATTTGTGATGAATTTTTTTGTTTCCAAAACACTCTGTTGGGAACATACTTGTAAGTAATTAGCGACAAAATATTTTGTCATTAAAGAAAGAAATTAGAGACAAAAGTATTTTGTCATAAATATAAGAAATAGAAACGAAATAATTTTGTCACGTTTAATATAAACGAAGACGAAAATTTTTTGTCAAAGAAGCTACCAATAGAGACAAAATCAAATTCATCATTAAAAATGATAAATTTGTGACAAATTTTTTTGTCTCCAATACACTCTGTTGGGAACATACTTGTAAGTAATTAGCGACAAAATATTTTTTCATTAAAGGAATAAATTAGAGACAAAAATATTTTCTCATAAATATAAGAAACAGAGACAAAATAATTTTGTCACGTTTAATATAAACAAAGACGAATTTTTTTTGAAACCTGTTGAATATAACAATTCCATCACAACTTAACCTAACCTATTATCAACACATTTACGAATTAACAAAATGAAAATATACATTCATTATTACAAATAATTTCATCCTAATACAATAAAATAGGGAAATATCCACAAAATATCCAAAAGTTATAACTTGTTCAATTCCACCAAACATCCAACAATAACTAGTGCAACTCCACAAAGTATGTGTATCCTTATCAAACAAAAATAAACATTCAAACAAATTATATCATTGTTGCACGTCAAAAATGTCACCCCAATCCAATCTAAAAAAAAAAAATTATAAACTTCACAAGCCCAAAACTCAATGAGCCGACCCCCTTGCATACTTCGAGCATCATTTCCTCTGGCTCTGGAGTTCCTGAGATATCAATCATTTTCTCTGCTGAGTTCCTCCTTCTCCCTCTTATCTCCATCCACTGTCAACTGTCGAGAGAGCGAGAGAGAGACCGGCGGCAGCCTGGGTCACAGCGTCTGTAGGAGGTGGAGCTGGGATAGGATGGTGGTTGCGATCGGAGTTGCAGCAGCGGGAATTCTCTAAGTATTGTACAAACAAGAAAGCTGGGTTGGTCTCTGTTTTTAGAGAGAGAGAATTGAGAGGTGGAGAGAATGCTGTCGTGGTGTCGAGAGAGAGATCCAGCAGCTTTGAATATTTTTCATGGCCCTTGCTCGAGAGCTCCGAGAGTGAGGGAGAGAGGAGTTCTGTTGTGTGTGTCTGTGTATTGTATGTCTTCCTCTTTTTTTTATGCTCAACTCTTCCACCCTCCTATGTGTGCTGTGTGTGGGTGTCTGTCATGCATGTGTGTGCATGTGTATCTCTTTACATTTTCAACACTCAAAACAGTCGAGAGAGAAGAGGGTGAAGTCCCTCCTGTGTGTTTTTTCTCAATGACTATCAAACCACAAGGGTGAAGTCCCTCATCTCTTTTAAAAAATAATTGTCCACCCACCCACTCTTTTTTTTTTTATGATTATATTCTCCCACCATGTAAACAATAATAAAATCCACACCCCTTGTGCCCACATACACCAATCATTCTGAAGAGAGAGATAGTGCAACCCTTGATTCCCTTTGTTTGTTTTTTTTGTTTTTATTTTTGTTTTTTTTACCCTTTGAACAACATGTATATAAAGAGATTAAGTTTCAAACGGCGGTCCCGTAAATTTGATATTTACGGATGGCCTATCATATTCTGCCACGTTATATAACATTGGATAGTGCGGGACAGATCACTTGATAAGTTGGAGATAGAATTAGGGGTACAACTCGGGCGGGTTCGGTCGGGTTGGGGGTCTGCCCAAGCCCGACCCGAATTGTATTTGGCAGTGCCCAAGCCCGCCCAAGCCCGACCATGAACCCGAGCATTGCTGCCCAAGCCCGGCCCAAGCTTTGTATTTTGAACTCGGGTTAGCCCGAATTGCCCGAATTGCCCGAGTCCAGAAACCTGTAGGTAGATTTGTGTAGGTAGAATTGAGAATTAACAAAGAATTGAGAATTATTCAAAGTTATTTTCTGGTCACCAAAAAATAAAAATAAAAATTAAGACTAACTCTTTTACTCAATTTATATATATTATATAATTTATTAAATTATATATATATATTATATATTATATATTATATAATTTATATAATATATTAAATTCAATTCGGGTTCAGGTTGCTCGGGTTGGCCATTGGTTCTGCCCAAGCCCGGCCCGAATTACAATTCGGGCATCAAAAATCTGCCCAGGCCCGTCCAGATTACAAGATATAGTTGTCCAAGCCCTAAAAAAACTCGGGCTGGGCTCGGGTTGCTCGGGTTGAGCCCGCCCGAGTTGCACCCCTAGATAGAATAGTACAAGCTATGGAAGTAAATAAAATTAAATATTTGGTTTAATTTTTTTTTAAGATAAATTATACCAAAAGTTTTTATAATTTAGAATTTATGTCATTTTAATTTTTAATTTTTTCAATTGTAATAAATTTGATCTTAAATTTTAAATCTTATTTCAAATAAAAATAATTAAATATATCATTACTCAATTTTAAGGACAAAATCATCAATTTAATAAAATATAAATTAATTTGATAAAAATAAATATCAAAAAAATATTTTTAAATTTTTAAAAATTATTTTTATCCACCAAAGATAAAATTATGTAAAATTGATAAATATTTTATATGATGTGGCAGAATATGATAGGCCATCCGTAAATATCAAATTCACGGGACCGCCGTTTGAAACTTAATCTCGAATATAAAACTATTATAAGCAGCTGGCTCCTCCACTCCCCTCAATCTCCCTCTCGAATAAATCAATTTCCACCATAAAAAATCACAAAATCTTCCCCCCGCCGAAAACATCATGATGCATATTCCAACCTCTTTTTGCTTTCTCTTCCCCCCAAATTATATTTAAATCATAGATTTCATTATTGTAATAAATAAATAAATAAATAAAGTAATAGATTGAAGGAAAATTTAGGTGAAAGTTCTCTCTCATGTTGTTTTGGACATTTAACTAAATTACTTGAAATGTTTTTGCAAAATGATTTGAATGAACTTAAAATAGCCTATAATAAGATGGGTTGGTTGAATTGATTTTTGTCCTCTTCGGTTTATCTTCTTTCTTGATAAGCACATATTTCAACTTAAATATTGTTCATAATTGTGGATCAAATTTAAATTAGACTTAAATATCCATTGAAAATATAATAAAACTAATTTAGTGCTGTGACAACATAAATAAAGTAAATTTATTGAGTGGTCTAGATTTGAATGAATTTAAATAATAATTTGAAAAGAAAAAAAAATGAATTTAAATCAAATATAATAATAACGTAAAAGAATAAATATTAAAGGCTAACCTCATGTCCCATGTGCGACTGCAATATTTAAACAAAATATGATTCATCACATCATATTTTTTGTATAATGGTGGAAAGTTATTTGGCCCCTATAGGGGCTTTACAGGGTTATGCTATAAATTAATCATCAATTGTCACTCTTATATTTTATTTTTTTTGAACATCAATATAAAATTATGATATACATCAATTAAAATCAATATCCAACGACACAGTATTCGTTTGACATTGACTTTTTTAGTTAGTTTTTTTTATATTGAGTTTTTTTTAGTCTCGTTTAGTTGGACTTTTTTAATTTTTTTTTAGAGAGCTTGAAGCCATGAAATGGAGTGTCTACAGTTGCCCCTCTTTGATAGAGCTTGAAGTCATGAAATGACGTGAGTGAATGTCAAAACCCGAAGATGACCTATTTTGACAAGGCCATAAGACTTGGACAAATAAACAAACGCGAGAGGAGTATGGTGCCGTTTGGTAACACTTTTGGTAACACTGTGTGTTTGGTAACGTTTACGTTTTCAGTTTATATTTACAAAAATTTTATAAATTGGTTTTTGTTTATTTTTAGAAAAACATAAACTACAAACGCGTTTGGTAATTGACAAAATGTTTAAAAAATTTTAAAAATATAAAAAAGAGTAAGAAATGGCAAGTGATGGCAAGTGGCAACGAAAGACGGTGGTGGAAAGTGGTGACGATGGGTGGTGGGTAGGTGGGTGGTGGCGGGTAGGTGGTGGTGGTGGGTGGGTGGTTAACGGTGGTGGGTGGTAGCGAGTGGGTGGTGGCGGGTGGTGAGTGGTGGTGGCAGGTGGGTGGCGGAGGTAGGTGGTGGTGGGTGGCGGAGGGTAGGTGACGGGTGGTGGTGGTGGGTGGGTGG